>JAFEMH010000265.1:280000-890866 GCA_022495995.1 Adenophora triphylla var. japonica | reverse complement strand
ACAAAGCTTAAAAGTAAATCACAAATCACAATGCTACAACATTTTCTTAGATGAGTTCAAGCACGCCCATCTCAAGTCTGCACATGTGCTAGATGACAGCTTTGGAGAGTACATTTAACTAATAATGTGTTTGCACGCAATGAATGGATACCTAGGAGGTCATTCCGCGCCATCTCGCGCTTGTCCCTCACCATTCTTTCCTTTTCTTCCTCGTCCTCGGCGAGTCTTCTTTTCGCTTCCACGTGCACCAGTCTCGCTTCTCTAGCCCGAGATTCGGGGTCCTCCCCGTAGAGTCAAACAAACTCAAGAGCTCTCGTGGCTTCATTCGCCTGCCGTGTGTGCTTCGGCTTGGTGTGATTCTCAAGTAGCCCTCCCGTAAAAGAGGACCTCTCCCCGTCGCCGGTCAACTCTAGTCCCGTAGTCAAACAAAGGTGGCTCTATCACATCTGGGTGGTTCACTTAAAGCCGGGCACTCCTATGCACATTAGCCGCTACGGCAAACTCCTGTCCTGGGATCAGCACGCCTGCTCTCCGGGCGACCACTGGGACTCCGCCCAACACAGCTGCCTTCATATCAAAGTGCCGTATACCGAGCCGTCACAACACAACGCTCCCGACATCTAAGCAGACAGAGTACCACAGAGGGAAAGCTTTTAATACTTCCATACCTCGCATTAATACAAGAAGGCGCCGGAGTCGCTATACAGCAGAGGAACTACCTCCGCAAGAGCAAGGCTTCATCCTGCACGCCACAGTGCCTCCCGTTTCATCCTAAACCCATGGAAACAAGCGACTAGACATAGAAGGAGGACCAAGACAAATCTGAATCTCGACAACGTAGGGACCTTTCCTTGCAAGATCCTCCCGGGTCTCAATCCTCCAATACAACCCACTACGGGATTGGATGTTGTACCAAGCATTGGCCACACCATCTCTCCCAAAGTGACTGATCCAGATCCAACACAAGAGGTCACGAGCAAATGACCACGGCTTGGCACCGACACGGAGCTCTCGCATGGCTCGAAGTCTTTCTCGGCAAAGGCACTGACAGTGTGAGTTTGGCAAGCTTCCCTCTCAGCAATTCATCTCGCTGGGCCGCTGCATTTGCCGATACTACGAAGAGTCTCCCCAAAGACTAACGGGACAATATCCTTCTCCAGGCTCGCAGAAAAGTTCTCTACCAAGAGCCTAGCAGTAGCGCCATCACAAATGCCGAGGGAATTCTAATTCTAAAAGCGTCGCTATCATTACAAGGCAAATACATCCTGGGCAGATTTATCACTACTCATCAACCATGAACCGCTCCTAAGCAGCTTTAGGAATGTCGAGATGACCTGACTCATGGATTTGTGCCTCACTTCTTCTCCAAGAACGAAGTTACCTAAGAAAGCCCCGCAAGATTCACGCTCACAAAGCAGCACTACCTGAACTCAAAGGAAGCCGAGATTGCCTCCACCTCCCAGCCTCCAATCAAAGCCCGAAAATCCTCAAAAGTAAGTACCATTTCATTGTAGGAGAAATGCGACACGTGCCTCCTTAACGTCTCTGTAACTTCCCGCAGCAAAATTTCAAAGCAACAAATCCTAATCAGAACCAACTCCTTAAAAGACTAAACCGAGAAAGAAGACGAAACCTTACCTCGAAAGCCTTCCTGCTTCGATGTCTCATACAAAAGGCGCTTCGCATCTACTGCTGTCAACTGCTCAAGGAAGCGTGTTTGCCTCTCCCAAGCGAAAGCCTTCGGGCAAAATTCTAGGGACGTACGAAGAATCCATGGCAAAAATGGAGGTTCCTAGAGAAAATGGGGAAGAAAGCTTCGAAAATGGTCATATAATGGGGAAATGAGGAAGAACCCGGTCTTTGTAAAGCATTTATGTCCTTCCCTAAAAGCAAGGTTGGTCCGTACAGTGACCTCTTTGCATGCTAAGTATGTCCGTACGGGACCTCCTTGCAAGCAGAACCCATTTCCCCGTAGGAAACGGTACATAAAATCACCATTTGTCCTCAGGAAACCTTGCTCCTTAAAGCGCCTAAACAATCAAGCAAAAGCCATTCCCGGCAAACAAACACTACCTAATAAAAACACACTCTCGGCTCACGCGTGGCATGGTACTGAAAGAATAAATAAAATAATAATAGCAACAATTTCTAGGGACAATTCCGGGAATCACAAAAATGACATTACATCTTAAAATAAAATACTTTGTTTGCCATGCAAATACATGTGTTTTATTACTGTGTACCAAAAAATGTCTGTCGTTAAACAAAAAAAAGGGAGGGATATGAAAAGAGGGAAAGCAAATGAATACTTTAATCAGGAGATCCTCGGCATCATCATCCTCGCCGAGGTCCTCTGCAGCTCGGGCATCCCGGCGAACTTTCCGCTCGTCTGCCAACATCCTCGTCGTTTCGCTTCAATGTCGAGCACTCCGCCGGAAAAAGCTCCCACGAAAAGTACTCGGGAAAGGATCAAATCCGGGCGAAAGGATCGAAAGAAAGAAGGCTCACGCAGGAACCCTCACTCACTGTGCTTGCCGTGCGGAGGCATGGCCCGATGAAAAAGGGCTGCTCCCTCGAAGGCCACTGCGGCCTCCCGAAGACGCCCCGGCATCCATGCTATGCCGCCCTCAGTGCCTCTCCTCCCCGCTGCGGCTCCAGGCCGGCTCTAGGCGTGAGGGAACGTCTGCTGCACTGAGAATGCCTCGAAGGCGCATAGGCTCGTACTGGCCGGGCACACGACGCGAAGACCTGAAGCAGGACACCTTCGACGCCATCTTCTTAGCGAAGTGGGAGCGCGTCGCCAACGTAACCCAAGGCGAGTCAAGATATCGTAGGCTCTCCCTAGGGACCTCGCCACCCAACAAGTGAAGCCAAGGAAACGCTTTCATCAAATACGGTTATACTCAACAACAAAAAGAGAAAATGCGAGAAAAGATGCCAAGATGGAAAAGAGTCGCACACCTTCCGCGATCTGTTTCTGGGATCTCACTCCCGGTATGCGGCGATAGCACTGCTCGAGGCAGAACTGTACGAGACACCCTCCTCCTCGATCCGGTCCCCGCGGACGTAATCGGTGGAAATCACGGTCCCCGCATCGGAATCCTCTGGGAGGCACTGCGGGCCCGGCCCTCCTCTCTCGCGCCGGCATCTGCGGCGGCTCCTCGCCTTTCCTCCTCCACGAAGGCCTCGTACTCCTCTCCATATAAAATGAACTCCTCGGCGCACCGACACGCGAGGTACCTCTCGAAGTCAAGCACATCCATGTCCTGGAATCAAGCATCCCAAAGGGAGGGTCCCTCGGAGCCACGGGAAGCACACCGGGGCCATGCGCCGGAAGACCCGCTCCTGCATACATGACATCACAAGTCGAGCCCCGCAAAGATCTTCGCGCGTTGCCTCGGGAGCCTCGAACTCATCCTCATACCGAGCCCACGGGAACAAGACAAACCCTCACGGCTATCTTCTCCACGCTCCCGCACATCCTCGTAGGCGATGGTGAGCTTCTCTGGCTGGGTCTCTCCTCTTCCTCGCCGTACGAGCCCATCTCAAAGATAGCAGGTACGCAAAGAATGTCTGTGGATCTCTATCCCACGGGAAGCACCGGAAAACTCTCATAAAACCACACTCGTGACAAAAACAGAGAAGGCTCGGGCAAAAAGACAATGGAGAAAAGACAAGTTGCTAAATCAAAAAACAAAGCAATAAACTCATACCTCCAAAGCAAAGTCAAAGCAGCTAACGAATCGGCCACACCTCCGCCAAACCGGTCCAAGGAGAAGTAGAGCTCGCCCAAGCTCGCTCGCCCCAAGCAATGTCGCACTCTATCCAGATCAATCAAGCTCTCCAACATGTAGCAAAGGAGCCGCGGTCGCGTGGTTCGAGAACAAAGTCTCTGACAAAGGCATACCACAAGAAGGAGCGCGCCACCGCTCCGCTGCCACCTGGCCTGCACTCTGGATGTAGGCTCCCACACCGGCCGTGATCCTCATCTCCACGTCGCCATACAAAGATCCCTGTGCCCTCGCGAGGACGAGGCTCAAAGCCCAGCCAGCTCTGGCCAACACATCATCGAGATCATGTCTCTCCACCGCACCGGCCCTCCTTTCAAGGAAAGCCCGCATCGCAAAGCAAAGTCGGTGGCGTGCCACCGTCACCTCTCGCCCACTGTGTGGAAGGTGCGGTGGTATCCCACCAATACTCTGATAAACCCAGTGAAGACACTCTTGTTCTTCCTCGTGTCGACACTCCAAATGTGTTCTCAACGAACACACCTAGGCTGGAAGCATAAACCAGCCTCCGGGACTCGGCCTACCGCCCACGGAAATATCGGGCATCCGCCGCTATAGTTTCCACAATGTGCTCTCGAGCGATCCCCGAGTCTTCATCCTTCGCCTTCCTGCCATAAGCCCCGCATCCCGCAGTAAACACAAAGCAAAGGTACGTCAATCACAAGATTTAATATAAAGGCACATATAACTCCGTCACAAAACACGGCACATATTGCACATAATTTTCACATACATTATACATATAATTTTTCCATGTAACCCGTCACAAAACACGCACACAATGCACATAATTTTCACATATATCATGCATATAATTTTTCCCATGCAGTCCGTCACAAAAACACGGCACACACTGTACACATTTTCTCAAAAGAAAAAAAAGGGGGGGGATTAAACCCTACACGACACATTTTCAAAAGAAAATCCGTCCCAACACAAAGACATATTGCACATATTTTCCTACGTAGTCCGTCACCAAAAAAAACGGCACGACACATATGCATAACAAAAAAAATCCGTACATACACGGCACACACTTTCACATATACCCCGTCACAAAACACGGCACATGTCACATTTTTCACAAAAATTATCACTACACGATAATTTTTCTCACAATGTACATACATAAATAGCATTAGGTACAAAACACCAAAACATGCAATTCACTAGATAGGCACTTTTATTTTCACAAATAAGAGCTAATCTACACATTTCTCGCACAAAATACACATACCCACAATTTTTACATGTCCATTTTCAACAATTCATCAAGAATTTCACAAAAAGGCATAAAATAATAACAAAAATTCAAAAATGCGAAAAACTAAAACCTAGTTCTAGCATTCAAAAATTCGAAAGCAGGAATCAAAACGGAATGCATTTCTTACCTCCCCGACGCTCATGGAGCGACGATTGTGCACCTCCGGATTCGGATACAAAACATCCGGGTTCTTCGAAGATGGAACGAACGAAATCCAATTTCTTTGAAGCTCCATTCGTTGCTCAACCACTTCGATCGCGTTGACGACGACTCCTTCGAGATCCCTCCGCCATTGCAAGCGATTCAAGCGAAAAATGGAAGATTTTGGTGTAAAAATGGAGGTTTTCTCTCTTTCTCTCTCGGATGCACGAACCGGAGAAGAAGAAATGAAGGGGCCTTGCTATTTAACCCGGTCAAAACCTGGGAATCGTAAACCAAAGTGGTCCGTACGACCTCTTTGCAACTGGTTGGTCCGTACGGACCTCTTTGCAAGGGGTGGCCAAATTACTTTCCTCGCTCTTATAATCTTTGCCCCCGGCCGTCCTAAGGCCTTTTCCAAAGAAATCCAAGTGCGTAATGGTCCCTAACCCTTCAATTCAACCACCGCCGTCATCGTAAGACCGGTCCCGCCACTTCAACGGTAATTCAACCACCGCTGCCGTAAGACCGGACTCGCCACTTCAACGGCAACTCAACCACCGGCCATCAACGTAAGACCGGCTCGCTCTACCTTAACGGCAATTCACCACTGCCATCCGTAAGACCGGTCCTCGCCACTTCAACGGCAAATCAACCACCGGCCATCGCGTAAGACCGGTCCTCGCCACTTCAACGGCACCACCGGCCATCAACGTAAGACTGTCCTCGCCACTTCAACGGCACCAACCACTGCCGTCGGCCGTAAGACCGGTCTCGCCCACTTCAACGGCAATTCAACCACCGGCCATCGGGCCGTAAGACCGGTCTCGCCCACTTCAACGGTAATCAATCCACGGCTCAAGCGTAAGACCGGTCTCGCCCACTTAACGGCAATTCAACCACCGCCGCCGTAAGACCGGTCTCGCCACTTCCAACGGCACCAAACCCAGCCTAATTCAACGTAACACTCTCCCACGAATCCTGGCACGGCCCAAAACGACCGGTCTCGCCACTCCAAGAAGGCAATTCGCCAAAATCTCAAGGGAGCTAACACTCCCAAAGACGAATCCCAAGGCACCAGACGGTACTCCAACCAACGCCCGCTCAACGGGCTTATTCAAGAAGGAGCCAACACCTCCCAAAGACGAATATCAAGGCACAAGACGCTCCAAACGCTCAACGACAATCTCAACCACCGGCCCTCAAAGAGGTCCGAAGTCATCTTCCCAATGTAAAAGGGCTCCCTACAAGGTCATGCATCCCCAAAGCAATTCAAGCACCGGCAGCCGATGTAAGCCCGAATCTCGCCCACTTCAACGGCAACGCAAGCACCGGCCATCAAAGTAAGCCCGAGCTCCTCCCCAACAAGTCAAAGGGAAGTCATACAAGACCGCATATCCTCAAAGACCGACCATCATCCTTGCCCACTCAACGGCAACACAAGCACAAGAAGGGAGCCAACACCTCCGAGTACAAGTCCTAAGGCACGAAGCGCTCCAAAATGCCAAATGGGAAGCAATCACCGGCCGTCATCTCGCTCACTTCAACGGCAACGCAAGCACCGGCAAGCCATCGTAAGTCCAACCTTCTACTTCAACATGCAAAAACACAAAGGCATCTACGCTCTCGAAGCACAAGGCAGCCACGCTCCACAAATGCGGCTAGAAGACGATTCAAAGTCTCGCGCATTACATCAAATCGCGGCTAGAAGACGATTCAAAGTCCTCGCGCATTACATCAAATCAAGCGCTAGAAGACGATTCAAAGTCTCGCGCATTACATCAAATCGCGGCTAGAAGACGATTCAAAGTCTCGCGCATTACATCAAACCGCGCTAGAAGACGATTCAAAGTCCTCGCGCATTACATCAAATCGCGGCTAGAAGACGATTCAAAGTCCTCGCGCATCACATCAACCGCCGCTGATGACGATTCAAAGTCCTCTGGGCCGTGGCACCAACCGCCGCTGTAAGACGATTCAAAGTCCTCTGGGCCGTGCACCAACCGCCGCGATGACGATTCAAAGTCCTCTGGCCGTGGCACCAACCGGGCCGCGATGACGATTCAAAGTCCTCCGGGGCCGTGGCACCAACCGCCGCTGATGACGATTCAAAGTCCTCTGCCGTGGCACCAACCGCACCGAAGACGATTCAAAGTCCTCACTCTACCTCCACTCGGAAGGCTTTAAACCACTCGGTCCGAAGACCGTATAAACCTCCCAAATGATTATCTCCTGCCCGAAGGCCTTAAACCACCCGATTAGGAAAATCGTAAAATTTCCATCCCAGACACCACCACGTCCTCACAATTGACCTCGGCGGTCACCACATCTTAGGACACCACCACGTCCCTTATCACCGACCTCGGCGGTCACACAACACTTCAGTGGCACCACCACGCCCACATACACTCACAAATTCACGACCTCCGAACTACGACTGTGCTTGATTCCCGCCAGGGATACGTAGGAATCCTATCACAGTGGTCCACCCATCGACTCCATGCGGTCACCCAGACACCACCACGCTCTACCACCGACCTCGGCGGTCACACAACACTTCGTGGCACCACCACGCCCGCATTCACAAAACACTCACCCCACACCCGAACTACGACTGTGCTTGATTCCCGCCAGGGATACGTAGGAATCCTATCACAGGTCCAAATTTATCGACCTAAACGGTCACACAAAAGGACACCACCACGTCCTCACATTGACCCTCACTGGCCACTTCCTCTCCCAAAGACGCGATCCAGATTAGGACCCTTATCTTATCGGCGACCCCACTTCTTTCATAAGTGACGCCGTCGAGGGGCTTCGTAAGTACCCCAACTGGATCACCCCTTTCAAACACACGGAAACACCGCACTCATCCACGCAGCCTCGTAGACCTCTCACTCAAAACCCTCTCAAAACCCTCTCAAACCCCCAACCAAACCAAGTGGAGGAGCCTTTCTCGGGATAAAAAGGGACAAAAGGACCTTTTGGGAATTTTCAGAAATCGGAAAAGCAATTAAGGTCCGTACGGACCTCTTTGTTTCAATGATTACTAAATCCCCTTAAAGTCCACAATATTCCTCAAATCCCGGGAAAATGATTACTTCCTCGCAGAGTTGGTCCGTACGGACCTCTTTGCATGCAAGATGGTCCGTACGGACCTTATTGCTCGTGGAACACCATCATTCCGTAATATTCTCCATCATTGCAGCATTCCTCAAATCGAGGAAATCCAAAATTCTCGGATAACCAAGAAGGTCCGTACGGACCTCTTTGCTCCGAAATTTTTACTATAAATAGAGGGCTCCCTCCTCATTTTCACACACCTCCCTCTTCTCTCTTCCTCCCTTAGCCTTCTCGGCTCCTCTAAGTCCTCTCGAGGCACTCCCGCCCCTTTCGGATCCTTCCGAGGCCTTCCGAGCTCCCTTGTGGTGCTCCGAAGCCTCCCCGAGCGCTCCCGAGACGCTCCCGCGCCGCCCCGAGGCACTCTCGAGGTACTCGAGGCCCTCGTGGTACTCCGAGGCCTTGCTCGGTCTTTCCACGGTGTCCCGCTCTTTCCGAGTCAAACCGACGATCCCAAACCACGCCGAAACTCCGCCCGAGTGACTCGCCACCACAACGCACGCCGAACCTCTCGCCCGAGTGATCCCGACGATCCCCACGCACGCCGAACCTCTCGCCCGAACGCAGCCTACAACCTCAACTCACGCGAAACTCGTCCGCGGACAACCGGCATCTCCCGAAGCAATCCCGATCCATACCGAACGCTACTCCGACCTCAAACACTATTCCCAAGCCGGAAGACAGACACGAACCAACATTGGTAAGGCTTCCTTCCTATACTATTTCAATACATTTCCATACATAGCATACAATGTAGACATCCGATACAAGATGCATTTTTAAAAAAAAAAGCACACACACACACACACAACATTTAAAGGATATTAGGGGTATCCGAAAGACTCGTTTACGAGGCTACTCGGTGAGCTCTAATATTCTAATATTCTCTTCCCGGGAGTCATCTCGACCTCCGAACTCAAAATCTCATCACACAAAAACAGCTTTAAAATTATCTTTAAACTGATGCCCTTTTTCAATGTTTTGGGCTTAATAAAAACGGCGTGGCGACTCTACGAAATGCGAAAACAAACGGCGAGACACCTCCAACGCGAAAGATGCCAGATGCCGGGGCCGCGAGGCCTTTCTCGGATCCGGGTAATTTCACACCCGACGCGCCTCGTAAAAACGAGTCTTCCAAGCTGAAAATCATTTGTGTGTGTGTGTGTGTGTGTGTTTTGGCCAAAATAAGTTGAAACTCAGAAAAGTAAAAATTGGGATATCTTTTTAAGACTTTAAACTGATCCCATGATTTTTTGGAAGATTTTTGGATTGAGATTTGGTACTCAAAAGACCTTTTGAAGTTGAGAGCCATTTCTGCCAGAATGAAAAAGGCAGTGGACCTTTGATTTTAAAATGGATTCAAGGGTCTTAAAACTTCATAATATGGATAAACTCAGAGAATGAAAGTTGTTCTAGACACCTTAAATAAAGTTTGTGCGAAGGAATTTTCCATTTTGGATAAGATTTGAGGGGTCAAAACCTTCTGGAAACCTCAGATATGAGATCTGGATTCCCAGAAGCTGATGAACTAGCCTCTGAAAGAAAATTTGAAAATAGGAGTTTTACTCACCCAAAAAATAAGATAAAAATATGTCTGGAAAGCTCTGGATGTTGGCTACAAAAAGTATTTTGTAGTCAACACCAAATTCCAAGTTCATCTATGTCCAAAAATTAAGACCATGGACTGAGGTCTGAGAAAATTGCTACTGGACAGCAACTTCTCAAGGAAGAAAATATGATTTTAAGGGGGGTTTTGCATCCATGCTTGTCCCCATTTCCCTAGGTTTTGGTTAGTGATCACTAGACATTTTAGTGGTGAATCAACTATACCAAACCATCCTTGGGGTACATTAGGACTAAGCATTTCATTTGCTTGGGGAGGGGGATTTTATCCTTTGAAATCAAGATTTAGTGCTTGAAAATGGTTTTTTAGGGTTTTGAAAGTGCATTTTTGCAAGTAAGCAAGAAAAGCTTTGAAAATAATGTTGATCTTTGTAGAAGATCATCCATGGAGATGGTCTTCCATGGTGATCTTCTTAGATCTAAAGCAAGAAGATGAAGGAACTACATTTTGTAGTTTGAAGATGCATGCATGGATGAGATTTAGGGTTAGGAAGAGGAGGGTTTACCAATCTTCCTTGTGTTCTTGAGTGTTTGGCTTGAATGTATGAGTGTTTAGGGCTTTAATATGAGAGTGAGTGGATGAGTATGAGTTGGGAAAGATTGGAGAGAAAAAGGTGACAATTCAAGTGAATTCTCACTGTTTTCTCTCTATATTTCGCCAGAGGTTCGGTGCAAAATGTGTTCTTCCTCCTTATTTTTGTGACTGGAGGGCTCAATTTATAGCCCTCCTGAGATGACAATCCCATCCGCGCGGACAAGTCCAGGCAGCGTGCACTGTTCATTAAATGCAGCTTCAGCTTTGGACAAGAAGAATAATCTTTTTTCAAAATTCAAATTAACAAACGCTTTTGTGTTTCCTGACCATTTCTATTTATGGTTTTCTTCTTTTGTTTTGCCTTTTGAGATTCTTTTTAAGGTTTAACCTTAAATAACAATGCCCATTTTACCCTCACTTTGTTAGAAATGTTAGGATAGTTAGGAATTGTTAGAAATGTTATAACTTTCGTTAATTTTCTAACGAAAATTCTAACAAGCTCAAATTGGAGCACTTACACCAAGTCATCCCAACTTGTGCTACCTCTATCCGCGAATAGTGAAGTATGCCCAAGTCATTCCAACTTGTGCTACCTCTATCCGCCAATAGTGACGTATGCCCAAGTCATTCCAACTTGTGCTACCTCTATCCGCGAATAGTGACGTATGCCCAAGTCATTCCAACTTGTGCTACCTCTATCCGCGAATAGTGACGTATGCCCAAGTCATTTCAACTTGTGCTACCTCTATCCGCGAATAGTGACATATGCTCAAGTTTCCCAACTTAAGTTACCTCTATTTCCGTCATAAAGAGATAGCGCCATAAGCTCTAGCTTCTTCAGGTGACAGCCTCCGAATTGTCAAAATCTCAAGGATCCTAGACATCGTTCCTAACTATCTAGTGATGCTTGAACTACGATCAAGGCTTGATTCCTCCGGGATACGTAGGTAGCCTTTTATAAAAGGTCCAGCCATTCGACCACTTTGGTCACCCTGTTTCTTTGTCACTCCTCAGTGATAAAGCGCCCCCTCAGAGAAGTTCGTATATCCGACCACACGGGTCACTTCCTAGCATATCCCCGTAGGATCAATTGCTTGACCTCCTAGGTCATTTTCTCTTCTTTGTCCCCAAGAAGAGACCGGTTTCTCTTCTTCCTTCCCCAGTGGATCCTAATTCCGAACTACGGCCCGGCTTGATTCCTCCGGATACGTAGGTAGCCTTCCAAAAGGTTCGGCCACTCGACCGCCTTGGTCACCCAATCCGTCTCGGCATTCGCCGCAGATCGGATCCTTTTCTATCGACAACCCCACTCGCCTTGCAAGTGACGTTGCCGAGGGCTTCGTAAGTACCCAAATCTGGCTCATGCCTTCCGGTTAAATTTCCCGGCAATTTCGGTAAGTTTCCCGGTAATTCCCCGGACCTTCCTAGTATTCCGGAAATGTCCTAAAGCAGTCCCAAATTAAAATTAGGGCTGAAGGAAGCCTTCCTAATTAAGAAAACACGTTTTTCTTAATTAGGGAGAAGGTTCTAGAATAATGCCACCTTGCATGGTTCTAGAATGCTGAGTCACAATGGATAAGACCGCACGGCCTCATTTGCAAAGGGCCTGCAGCCGCACGGCTTCATTAGCCTTATCCAGACTGCCTATAAATAGAGCCCTCCTCTACCCATTTCAACACACACAAAAACAACAACAACAAAAACACACACACTCCATCAGTCACTCCCAAGACGTGAAGAACACCCTTGAAGGCTCAAGAAGGCGAAGAAGAAGCTCAAGAAGCCATCTCCCTCCTCCTTGAAGACCCAAGACGAACCTCTCCTCCTAGCTCCGTCCGAAGAAGCAAAGGAAACGATTGGTAACCTCGCACGCCCTAACCTTGCATTTTAAATTGATATACTTGCTCATTGCATTCATATATCTTGCTTGGGACTTGGCATTTATTCATAAAGATCATTTCTTTATCACCCCCTTCCCTTTTGCATGCATTAAGACCTCATTTGTCATAAAAATGTAGTCTTTTTCATAAAGGTGCATCCTTTGTACATAAAATCCCTATTTTCCAATAAAAATGATATCTTTATGCATCATTTGCATATAAAGATCAAATCTTTTCCAATAAAAATGCATCATTTGCATAAAAATCCTATCTTTATGCATCATTTGCATAAAGATCATTTCTTTCAATCAAAAAGCATCATTTGCTAAAACCAAAATGTCATCTTTTCATTAAAGAGTCATTTTTCATCATGCATTTCCCCTTTCCCCTAACCTTGGAACGGACCGGTGTAAAAGTTCTCATCTTTGCATCGTTCCTTCCATCAAAGGTTCATGATTTCTTTAGGAAAAGGATAACCTTGAACCCTATATCTCCGATTATCGCTTAAGAATGAGTATGAAGCCTCTATACGAGCTCGACCGTCTTAAAGCGTAGGATTGATGGGCTAAGGACATTCCTTCCTAAAGAACCTCATCTTTGACCAAAAAAGAGTCATTCTCTCGATCACGCAAGTCCCGAGGGTCCCGAGGTTAAAATGCGATGATCACAAGTCATAAGATGAGGACGAGATCATAATCCCAAATACATAAATTCCAAGAAATCCCGAGTGACAACCAACAAATGGTTTGTACGTCCGGAAGACAACTTGGGACATTCCCCCCTTACTCTCAAACACATGCACACAAAGAAAGCACGCAAGCAAACACGATTAATGAAATCTTGGGAGACTTGCTCCGGCAAGGCACTTTGGGTGAACGCCAAACGTTCTTCCCAAGGGGTAACTTAACCTCCGAACCCATAAAACCTTTTTTTCAAAGTTTTGAGGTAATCAAAATGGCGTGGCGACTCCGTTTTTCAAATAACTCGGATGTCTTCAAACTCGCGTGAATTCCAATAAACAAAAATTTGGGCACACATTCACAGTCGTACACCCATCAATCAATCCTGGGATGACGAGAACTTGCTCTCTGGCCGCCATGTTGGTCGCTAGCTCATCCGGATAGAAACTGATAACTTCATCTATGATGTAGCTTCTAGGTGGTACATGGGGGGCTTTGTTGAGCTGAATGATTTTATGTTTTAGGGCAGTGTTGCTAGCTTGCTCAGTGATCACTCCCTGATTCAGCTGAGGTTGCCTTGGCTCAGGCATACCTCCAGTTGCTCGCTCACATCCGCCAGGCTGAGCTCCTTTCACATAACTGTCGAGCTTCCCACTGTCGACCCACTTCTGAATGATACGTTTCAGACTCATACAATCTTCTGTAGTGTGACCCGTATCTTTGTGATAATCACAGTATTTGCTATTGTCCCTTCTGAACTTATTTCCTGGGGTCATTGGGGAAGGCGGGCCTAGCTCGACTGCATTCAAAATTTCAGTGCGACTTACTGTCAACGGGGTAAATCTCTCGGGCACTCTCAGTCGCCCTAGTCCTGTTTTTCCCATTTTTGTTGTTACCACCGCTCTTTGTGGGGTCCTTCTTATCAGTATCAACGACCTCGGACTTGGGACCTTTTTCCTTTTTCTTTTCCTTCCTCTCTTCAGCTATGGCCACATTGTAGGCCCTTTCAAACATCTCTTGTCGAGTCTTCACACTCCTGACTTGTAGCTCGTAGTCTAAGTCTGCAGAGGTAACCCCATTCCTGAAGCAATTTATGACCTCCCTGTCTGTCAGGTCCTCTTCAATTTGGTCGACCATCTCCTTGAACTTGGTATGGTAGCTCATTGAGCTTTCATTCTTTCCTTGAGCCAAATTGTTCAGGTCGGTGACTGTCAACTTTCGGACTCCAGCTGTCGATAAACGATCTAGGAACTTCCTAGTCATGTACTCCTATGTGATGATACAACCCGGCGCTAAACCACGAAACCAGGTCAATGCTACCCCTGTGAGGGTGCTGGTTAGTGCCTTACACATCATATCATCTTCGGTGGAGACGAAGCACATGGTAGCTTCCAAATGCTGCATATGGTTCTGGGCATTGGTCGCACCTGAATATTTGTCAAGAGTGGGCAACTTGAAACCTTTAGGAGGTCGCCGCTCGAGCAATTCTATGGACAAGGGATGAAGAGTAAAGTCGTTTCGTTCGCCCTTTCCAGTATCCTCCTTCATGTCAGCCTCTCACTGCTCGAATCTCTTTTTCCACTGCAACCATTCCCTAGCATCTGGATGGTCATTTCTTGATGGTGAGACATTATTGGATCTCTGTCGCTCGTCCCGGTGAGGCTCTCTTCTTGAGTTGTCCCTATGCCTTTCACTCCTAGGGGGATTCACCTCTCTATCTCGTTGACCTCTATGAGAAGGCGACCTTACTGAATTTACAGGCGACCTGCGCCTATGCCCCCTTGTTGGCGACCTGCGCCCATTCCTATCTCTATGAGATTGCAATCTTTCTGCTCTACTAGGCGACCTGCGCCTGTTTTCCTTGAGACGAGAATGAGACCTCTCCGTCCTGGCAAGCGAACTACGTCTGTTCCTTTCGGCTTCCCTTTTGTTTTGGACAAATTTCGACAAGTATATTTGTCTTCTCAAGGAGGTTTGGGCACAAATGGAATATAGTTCTTAAAGCAAGATGAACACAAGGATGTAACGAGGAAACCCTTAAAACAATCGTCCAAGAGAAAAACCTCGGGAGGCCTTTGGAAAGCCTGCCTAAACCAAAGAAATTTTATTAAGTATTTACGCTTCTGAGTACAAGTGCAGAGTAAAAGTGAGCAAAACTGTGTAACGTGTGTACAAGTATATTCTAGGTACAATATATAGGTGTGTATGTAACTGAAAAATAACATCTTGAATGCCTTGCTGAAATCTCGCTTAGAATCTTGCTATTTGTTGATGGAGATAAGCCGTTATTTCTTGGTTGAATGTGGAGACCGTTGCTTGACTAAGTCCATGCAGTCATTTAAGTGAATTATTTTTACTTATCTCCGTGTTCCTGAAAAATAGGAAAATACAACAAACATTTTCAAGGCGTTAGTCCAAGACGTAAGTTAAGATGTTACCTCAAGGTGGATGTCCAAGATGTAGAACATGCTAAGTGGATTTTTAGGGTGAAACAATTGCCCCTAAAATATTGAGGCTTTTCCATGTCGAAATATGGAAAGTCTCAATGTTTTGTCAAGAATATCCATATGTGACGGTTGAAAGGAAGGTGCAGAGTCATGATTGGAATCAGTAACCGTCATTTTCGGACGTCTCTAATATCAGCAAATCTTTTCAAATTCCTCCCATATCTGGTGTCTCTTCCTATATTATGGCGAGATCAGCCTAAAGGGTACAATCTCCACCCGCATTGGCTAAATCCAAATCGCAACATTTTTCCGAAAAGTGAGTTTCGATTCATCGTACTATCACATTGGTTTCTTTGACAACCCATACTAACATATATTGTTACTTGCAGTGACTCGATCCGGCTTTACGATGAACGATATTGTGGCCAAGTATAAAGGTAAAAAGAAAGTAGAAGAGATCATACCTGAGGCGGATGATAAAGTTACTTTGAAGAGGAAAAGAGAGGATCAAGTTACCAATGCGGAAAAGCAGACTCGGAGTGAGGAGGTGCTGGAGAGTCAGGTAAGTTGGTTATCTAAATTTTTGTACAAGGATACTCTTTCATACTAGTCAATGTTACTTTTTTCGTCGATAACAGGCTATTTCGATTGCTAAGTTGATGACTAAAGAAATTAGGATGTGGAAGGTGAAATGCGACACCTTAGACATGGACATGGCCGAATATCAGAAGGATCTAAAGGATGCTGCCAAGATAATAAATGAGAAGAATTTAGAGATCATGGACAGGGCCAAATATGAGAAGGATCTAAAGGATGCTGCCAAGATAATAAATGAGAAGAATTTAGAGATCAGGGCTAAGGGTGAAGAAATTTTAAAATGGAGGTCTAGGCTTGCCAGTGCTGACGTGAGATATAAGACGGAGATGAGAATACTACGCGATGACATGGTGAATGAAACTGCGAAGGTAGTTTTTGAGACGAGAATCCAAATGATTAAGGAATTTCAAGAAGTAGAGCATGTGAACTGGGACTTGGATGAGGAGAATGCGGCTTTGAAAAGGATTATTGATGAAAAAACGGGTGAGGTTACTTCCAGGAAGGTTGAGCAAGCTGGTGATGTTCAAGACAGCAACACGGAATGAGCATAGGACGTTTATTTTTTTAATTTATTTTTTTCCTGAAACAATTTGAGGGTTTGTCCTCTGGAACAAATTTTTGATTTGTACGGACTCATAAGAGTCAAGACTTTCAACTTTTTTGGAGATGTTGAGTTGGTTCAACATCTTAACTTGGTATGACATTTTTTGTCCTTTTTCTTGGATTTTTTTCGTTTGAAACTGCTTTGTTTGGTGATAGAATCTTTGTTGTTCTTTGGTAACATGTAAATGTTACAACCACTTGACGGAGATAACATGTCAATGTTATTACCAATTTCAAAAAGACAACATGTAACAATATTGTGACCAAGTTGAAAAGACAACATGTAACAATGTTGTAACCATTGATTCCCAAGTGAGAAAACGTGCGCTCGGGCGAGGTTGTGATAACCAATAAACCTTAGAAAAGATGTAATATCTTTTAAATCGTAGAAGGTAAATACCTTAACGTGCGCTAAGGCGAAGTTTACTGTAACCAATAGACTTTAGAAAAACGTACAATCTTTTAAGCAGTAGAGGGTGTTACCTTACAGCTTAGAAATGTTGACGGGATGCATCATTGTACACATTGGCCGTTCTGGCGGATGCTTTGGATTATCTTACTGTTTAATGGCATCTTGCAAAACAACAATACGTTATAAAGCTAACACCCCTCCGATGCTTAAGTCAGTAGAGGTTTAATTTAAGTAAAAAGGAAAGAAAATTGAAAGAAACTGGCTTGAGGGGAAGCTTATACCTGAATATGGAAGTCACAATAACTTTCAACTTACACGTAATAATGCTTTAGATGTAGGGCGTTCCAGCTTCTAGGTATTCGGATGCCGTCTGGGGTAGACAACCAGTATGCACCCTAGCCTGCCTAAGCATCAACAAGGTAGGGACCTTCCCACTTCGGAGCTAATTTTCCTGCGTGCAACTCCCGGGTATTTTGGAATACTTTCCTCAGCACCATGTCTCCAAGCTAAAAATGACTTATTCTTACGTTCTTGTTGTACGACCTGGCAATTCTTTGCTGGTAGGCGGCCATCCTTATCTTGGCCATGTCCCTGAGTTCATCCACAGTATCCAGATCCTGGGCTAGGAGGTGGTTATTGTCTTCAGGAGTCAACAATCCATATCTTGCAGTTCGAATTGTTGCTTCTATGGGGAGTACAGCTTCAGTGCCAAATACTAAAGAATACGGTGTCTTTCCCGTAGCGTTCTTAGATGTTGTCCTGTCATCCCATAGTACAAGTGGTAATTCATCGGCCCATCTTCCCCTTTTCCGATCCAAACGTTTTTTCAAGTTGTTGATGATCAACTTGTTTCTCTATTCAGCTTGTCCGTTGGCTTGAGGATGTACAGGGGTTGATGTTATCTATTTGATTCCCCATCTTGAACATAAATCCCTGGTCTTTTTGCTAATAAACTGAGAACCATTGTCACAAATGATTTCCGAAGGAACGCCAAACCTGCTCAAAATGTTCTTTTTTAAGAAGGATATGACCTCCATGTCCCTTATTGAACATACGCTTCTGCTTCGATCCATTTGGAGAAGTAATCCGTCATGGCTAACATGAACACTCTGCCTCCTTGAGCTTTTGGTAACTTGCCGACTATGTCCATGCCCCATTGCATGAAAGACCAAGATGAAAGTTCGGGGTCAAGAGGTTCAGCGGGTTGATGCAAGATGTTGCTATGCCGTTGACAAGCATCGCATTTTAAAGCGAAATCCATTGCGTCTTGTCTCATAGTGGGCCAGTAGTATCCCGTTCTAAGGGCTTTGGAAGATAGCGTCTTTCCCCCTGAGTGATTTTCACATTCTCCCGCATGCAGATCGTTTAGGACCTCCTCAACTTCTACAGGCTCTAAACACCTCATGTAAAGACCAGTAGCAGACCTTCGGAACAATTTATTGTTAATTAAGGTGAACCTGGACATCTTCATTCTGAAAGACCTTTGATTCTTAACGTCTAGGGGAATAGTTCCGTCTTGCAAATACCGTACGATAGGTTGAGTCTATGTCGACACCGCACCCTGTCTTGGAGAAGATACCTCCGAATGACCTAAGGTTGCGCATTCGTCTGTTCGATCAATGGCTGGATATTGGACGTATATAATGGGGATGTTTGTATTTATCATCGCTCCACATGTTGACCCTAAATAAGCCAGGGCGTCAGCTTCAGCATTTTCTTCGCGTGGTACCTGTTCCAAGGAAAACCAACAAAACGAGTGGCCAACGCCTTAACATGTTGGAGGTAAAGTGTCATCCTGGTGCTCTTAGCTGTATAAGATCCGTTAAAATGATTGACTAATAGCAATGAATCAATAAATACGTTAAGGTGAGTAACTTCTAGACTAAGAGCAGTAGATAACCCCATGATCAAAGCTTCATACTCAGCTTCGTTATTGGTTGCCTGGAATTCACAGAAAACCGCCTGGGGGATTAACTCTCCTTGTGGCGATTTTAATAAGATGCCCAGTCCTGCGCCTTTTGAGTTGGATGCTCCATCTGTGAACAATGTCCAATACCTGGGAATATTATTACCTTCGAGGTGTTGGACTTCTAGCTCCACCTCAGGTTGCAAGGTAGCACTGAAATCGGCTACAAAATCCGCAAGGGCTTGGGACTTAATGGCACTTCTCGGTTCGTAAGAAATTTCGTACGTACTGAGCTTGACTGACCACTTGGCCATTCTCCCTGACATCTCAGGAGTTCTCATAAAAGTCCCGATAGGATAGTTAGTTTTCACAATAATAGGATGCGTTTCAAAGTAATGACGTAATTTAGTAGATGCGGTGATTAAGGCGAGGATAAGTTTTTCGAGATGGGAGTACCTGGTTTCTGCATCTAGGAGGGATTTACTTACATAGTAAATGGGATGTTGACTGCCTTGATCTTCCTTTACTAGGACAGCAGTTACGGTGCTCTCGGATACGACTAAATATATATGGAGGGGTTCACCTGGTTCTGGCTTAGCGAGGAGAGGTGAAGACGTGAGGTACTTTTTGAGATTCAAGAAGGCTTCTTCGTGTTGTTCGGTCCAATGAAACAGCTTATTCTTCCTCAAGACGTCATAAAACAACTTGCATTTTTCAGAGGATTTGGAAATGAATCAATTTAAGGCCGCTACTCGTCCTGTTAATCTTTGTACATCTTTGACGTTTTTGCGGGACTGCAGGTTGAGGATAGCTTTGATCTGCTCTGGGCTGGCCTCGATTCCCCTTTTAGTCACCATGTACCCCAAGAACTTCCCAGCTGTAACCCCAAAGTTGCATTTGGAAGGGTTCAGCTTCATATTGAAGGCTTCTAAGATGTCAAAGGCCTCTGCCAAGTGTTGCACGTGATCTTCCATATTCTTGGACTTTACCACCATGTCATCTATGTATACTTCCATTGTTTTGCCGAGATGGTCCTTGAACATCTTGTTTACCAGTCTTTGATATGTTGCCCCTACATTTTTTTAACCCAAATGGCATAGCAATATAACAATATATACCTTCAGGAGTTAAGAAGGCGGTATCTTCTTGATCAGAAGGTTCCATTTGGATTTGCTGATAACCTGAAGAAGCGTCCATGAAGGTCAATACGTCGTGGCCAGCTGTTTCATCTACCAAAGAATCAATATGGGGTAACGGGAATGGATCCTTGGGACAGGCTCTGTTCAAGTCTGTAAAGTCTACGCATACACGCCATTTCCCATTTTTCTTCTCAACAACCACCACGTTGGCGAGCCATCTAGGATACTGCACTTCCCTGATCATCTTTGACTTGAGCAGTCTCTCCACTTCTTCCTTAATGATCTGATTCCATTCTTGGGCAAACTTCCTCCTCTTCTGATGGACCGGTTTGATGGTAGGGTCGATGTTCAACTTGTGAGTTATGATACTTTTATCTATCCCAGTCATATCCTCATGTTTCCAAGCGAAAAACATCTTCCTACTTTTCAGAAAGTCGATCAACTCTCTTTCGATTTCAGGGGGTAAGTCAGCCCCAACTAGCACATGGGCATAAAGGTTAGAGGCTTCCATGGGCACTTTTCTTACATCATACTCAGCAGCCTCCAAGATGTTCTTGACGCCTTTCTGTAATTGCTATGCTGGACGAGGAGTAGAGCAGGCTTTCATGTCTGTTTTATAACATTCCTTAGCGGCTTGTTGGTCCCCTTTTACCTTGATTACCCCCCAAGGCGCCGGCATCTTAAGGCACTGGTGGTATGTGGATGGAACAGCTTTCATACTATGGATCCATGGTCTTCCCAGGATGAAATTTTAAGCTTATGGGCAATCAATCACGCAGAACCTTTCCATGGAATTCAATCCTTCCACATAGACTGGCAATTTGATTTCTCCAATCATTTGTTTGGTCTCCCCACTGAACCCGACTAGGACGGAGGAATTCTTCACAATCTCGGTTAGGGGAATTGACATCTCTTCTAACGTGCTCTTCATGACCAAGTTTACTGAACTTCCGTTGTCGACCAAGATACGCTTCACCTTACAATTGGAAATTTACAAGGTGATAACCAACCCATCATGATGAGGATCCAAAATATTTCCCTTATCATATTGATCAAAGACAATCTGCTGGCCCATAGGAGTATCAAGACCTCATGTCGGTAATTCCATCTTGTCTTCCTTAGAATCTTTGGCATGACGTTTGGCTGCAGAGTACGTGGTGCCACAAATGTCTGACCCTCCTGTAATAAAGTTGATCACCTTAGTTGCAGGAGGAGGTGGAGACGGAGCATCAGCGACTGCTTCCTTTGTTTCAGCCCGTCCTTTTCTTTTTTCGAGTAAATCCTTTAGGAGGCCTTTAAAGAGTAAGTGGCTGATTTCCTTCCTCAAGGCAATGCAATTTTCTGTAGTATGGTCAAAATCTTCATGGTAAGCACACCACTTAGATTTGTCCTTCCAAGGTGCTGCCCTGTCACCTACCTTTGGCCATCGCGCCTTACCCCCTAAGTTGTCCATCGCATGTAGGAGCCCTGATGTGAAGACCCCGACCCGGAACCTACACGTGTCCCGAGCTGGAGCGTCCTCAAACTAACCCAAATATCCAAAAACTTTTAAAACTTTGATTTAACTTTCAAACATAAACATCATTAACATAACCATTTCAAAACAACTCCACTACTCTCCACATTGGAGGAAGAGTGGACCAACTTTGAAAATACTAAACTGTTTTAGTTACAAAAGATTGTGGTTCTAACGTAGAAATTAAAGTTCATAATTACAAACTCCATGAAGGAATTACCAAAATACACTTTCTACGCCAACCTAAACATACCCCGACAATTCCCAAAAGATTACTTCCAAACTCCTCTCCGTCCTTACTGGGCCGGTCCACCTGTCTCGGGATCTAAAAACATTAAAGGGAGAGGGGTGAGAATAAATCTCAGCAAGCTATTATGAATGCAGCAATATGCCAAATAAGATGCAACACATAACAAGTTGCATATAACACATTGGAAAAGCTGTAAACACCTTTCATTACCTTGGTTTACCTTTTCCCGTCTGAACAATAGTCGTACAACATTGGGTATAATACTCCAATCTTAGGTGAAATTCGCTTAAGCAATACTCACATCTTATAAGACCCATTTTTCAGGGAACCATATAAGATTGTAGCAACTCTGTAAGGCTTTTGGCTCACTACAGATGCTATAACCCCGACCTGTGGCCACTGGAGGGGACGATCACATATATAATATAATCCGATCACATTAGGTCACACTTCCATAATTGATCGTATTATATTATACCCCCAACATCAGCTAATTAACAAATTATCAAGCACATGATAGTTACTTGAAATATAATCCACAAAGGGGATACACAACATAGCCACATGGTAATATATACTCATGTTCCATCAATCTCATAGTGCAACATTTATGTAATACACTAAGCATAACACATTCCATAAATAGGTACTCAAGTATGGTAACAAAGTATCATTGACTCACCACACTTAGGCAATATTTAATAACACATAGTCTCTTTAACGATCCAAGCTACCATTACCAAGTTGGAGTCACATTACTTAAGTGGCCCAAAAGTTCTACATGAATCTAGGTTGAAAGGATTGATTCCTATCCGAATTGGATTAGGTTCTATTAATTTATAATGGTTATAAGTCATGTTACTAGGTTGTAGGTAATAATCCTTAAAAGAAACTAAGGAAATTCTGCACCATGGGCGACCGCCCTTGCCACTTGGGCGACCGCCCAAGTGGGTTTTCAAAGGGAACCTAAGTTTCTGCCCTCATGGGCGACCGCACATAACATCTTGGGCGACCGCCCAAGAGGGAATTCAAAGTGACCAACTTTCTGCACACATTGGCGGCCGCTCAAGCCCCCTACGGGCGACCGCCCAAGCAACGATTCGCCCCTTGCCCGAATTCAAACTCCAAATTTCCTATGTTCTTCTCCCTAATCAAACTCTCCCATTTTAAGTGCTCAAGAAGGATATCCCAAATGTTTTACTACTTCATTCTAAATCACTTAGCCCCAAAATAACTAAACCTAATTTATTTACCATTAACCTTTCCACCCATTTCACTACACCCTAAATCCACTTCTATGAACAATGATCTCATTCTATATCATTCACCCATTTTCTAAATCTTCAATAAGGATTCTAAGCATTTAACAACGATTATAACAACAAGAACAACATTCAAAAGTTCATGAGCAATTATTGAAGGAAAGGGTCATAATAACTCACCTTAGCAAATACAAGATGGAATGAGGCTTTTCTTGGCTTGATCAACTCCCCTAGATGCACCAATCACAAAAGTACACTTGGATTTAAAAATGGAAAAGGAATGAACTTGGTAGGAGCTTGAGAAGAGGTGGGTTTCACAATGGCCTTTCCATGGAGAATGGTAAGAGAGAAATGAGGAGGATGATGGAGGTGAATAGAGGGAGTATGGGAAGAGTAAGGGAAAGTATGGAAGGTATGGGTGGTATTGACTTTAGAGGGGGAAGGAGAGGAATTTAGGGGAATTGGTCCCCCCACACTAACCTATTATTCCAAGGCTTTCAACAAAACTAATCATATCCTTCAAATTCCAAAACCTTAAAACTAAACCCCTTTTCTCTAATTTCTTGCCCCAACAATTTAACCTCATCTCATACTTTATTTATTTTCTATTTTTATATTTTTTCCTAAAACATTATTTTATTTCCCTATCATTTTATCCTAGTATAAGAAATCAAGTATATAAAAATGAACACATAATATTAACAATAATATTAAAAGCACACAATATGATGCTAAATTAGTGCCTAGGGTTAGGGTCGTTACACTCACTCCCCCTTAAAGAAAATTCGTCCCGAATTTTAAAATGACTTACTTGGATGCTCAAACAACCAAGGGTACTTCGCTCTCATCTCCGACTCTAGCTCCCACGTTGCTTCCTCAATAGTGTGATTCTTCCATAGGACCTTCACTATCGGAATACTCTTAGTTCTCAACTCCTTAACTTGGAACTCTAGGACTCTCAACGGTTCCTCAACATAAGACATATCCGCCTGAACATCATCGGGGGGAGAACTCAAAATATGGGAAGGATCATGACAATACTTCCTCAACATAGAAACATGAAATACATCATGGAGTAAAGAAAAAAATGGAGGTAACGCCAACCGATAAGCTAAATCCCCAATCTTCTCTAGGATCTCAAACGGACCAACGAACCTCGGAGCCAATTTACCCTTATTACCAAACCTTTTAATTCCCGTCCTCGGAGAGACCTTCAAGAACACAAAGTCACCAACCTGAAAAGATAAATCCCGTCTTCTATTGTCGGCGTAGCTTTTCTGTCTACTCTGAGATGTCTTCAATCTATACCAAATCACCTTGATCTTCTCCGTAGAATCTCTAACCAAATCCGGGCCCCACAGTCTAGCTTCACCAACCTCGTCCCAACACATCGGAGATCGACACTTCCTACCATACAACGCCTCATATTTAGCCATCTCAATACTAGACTGATAACTGTTGTTGTAGGCAAACTACACTAAAGGTAGATGATCCTCCCATGACAATTGGAAATCCATCACACAAGCCTGTAACATATCCTCAAGTATCTGAATAGTTCTCTCAGACTGACCGTCGGTTTGAGGATGAAACTCCGTACTGAAACACAATTTAGAACCCAAGGCTTCATGCAATGCTCTCCAAGATATAGAAGTAAATCTCGGATCTCTGTCGGAAACAATACTAACCGGAACCCCGTGAAGTCTCACAATATCCTTCATATATAACTGAGCTAACTTCTCTAACGAAAACTTGGTTGATACCGGAAGAAAATGAGCCGACTTTGTCGATCTATCCACAATAACCCAAATAGCATCCATCTTCTTCGCGGTAAGAGGCAAACCCGAACAAAATCCATCGAGATCCCTTCCCATTTCCATTCCGGAATATCCAATGGTTGAAGTAATCCCGCCGGTCTTTGATGTTCTGCCTTGATTTGTTGACAAGTTAAACACTTGGAGACATAATCCGCAATTTCCCTCTTCATACCATTCCACCAATACCCACGCTTCAAGTCTTGATACATTTTGGTACTACCCGGATAAATCGCAAACTTGGACTTATGACCATCCTCTAAAACACGCCTTTTGATTTCCGTTGATGAAGGAATGCAAATTCTCCCTTGGAAGGTTAAAATCCCATCTCGATTCAACGCAAATTCCCCGACTTTCCCATCTTGCACTTGTCCCAAAATTTTCTTTAACTCCGGATCACCTTATTGAGCTTCCTTTAACTCTCCATACAATGTAGGAATGGCTCGCACATTCGCAAGTATTACTTCGCTCTTCAATTCTCGGGAAGTCAAAGCTGTCACATAAGCCTTTCGGCTAATCGCATCCGCCACCACATTGGCCTTCCCCGGATGATAAGAGATTACACAATCAAAATCCTTCAAGAACTCAAGCCATCTCCTTTGTCGGTTGTTCAACTCCTTTTGGGTAAACAAATATTTCAAACTCTTATGGTCGGTGAATATCTCAAATCTCGCCCCATAAAGGTAATGCTTCCACTTATGCAACGCAAACACAATCGCCGCCAATTCCATATCATGAGTAGGGTAATTCTGTTCCGCCGGTGATAACTTCCTAGAGGCATATGCAATAACTTTCCCATTTTGCATTAGGACACATCCCAAACCTGCCTTCGAGGCATCACTATAGATCACAAAATTCTCACAACCATCCGGAAGGGTAAGAACAGGAGCCGTCGTCAACCTCTTCTTCAACTCATTGAAATTTGCTTCACACTTGGAATCCCATACGAACGATACATCTTTCCAAGTCAACCTAGTCAATGGAGTAGCAATCCGAGAAAACCCCTCAATAAACCTTCGGTAATACCCCGCCAAACCAAGAAAACTACGAACCTCCATCACAGTCGAAGGTTGCTTCCAATTAACCACGGCTTCAATTTTTGAAGGGTCCACGGAAATTCCCGAACTCGACACTACATGCCCCAAGAAAGAAACCTGCTCAAGCCAAAACTCACACTTGCTGAACTTGGCGTACAACTGCTTCTCACGAAGAACTGATAAGACAATCCTCAAATGATTTTCATGCTCCTCCCGGGACTTAGAATACACAAGGATGTCATCTATGAATACCACCACAAAGCTATCAAGATAAGGCTTGAAAACACGGTTCTTCATATCCATAAACACAGCTGGAGCATTAGTCAACCCGAAAGGCATCACCACAAACTCATAGTGACCGTATCTAGTTCGGAAAGCTGTTTTGGCAATATCATCCGGTCTAATCTTCAACTGATGGTATCCGCTTCTCAAATCAAGTTTTGAGTAAATAACGGAACCTTGGAGTTGGTCAAATAAATCATCTATGTGCGGAAGAGGATACTTATTCTTTATGGTGGCTTGGTTCAACAAACGATAATCAATACATAATCGTAAGGTACCATCCTTCTTCCTAACAAATAGAACCGGTGCTCCCCACGGAGACACACTTGGGCGTATAAAACCCCGGTCTAGCAATTCTTGCAATTGGACCTTCAACTCTTTTAACTCGGCCGGAGCCATTCTATAGGGTGCTTTAGAAATAGGGGCGGTACCGGGCACTAGGTCAATACAAAACTCTACCTTACGATCCGGAGGCATAGAGTACTCACTAGAAAACACATCACTAAATTCATTCACAACCGGAACATGAGCTAACTCGGGGGACTTCTTATTGGAATCTACCACATAAGCCAAGTAACCCGCACACCCCTTAGACAACATCTTTCTAGCCTTTAAAGCAGAAATAACATGTAACTCGAACATAGATTTGTCCGCATCAAATATAAAAGTAGGCACATCAGGCATAGCAAATGAGACTCGCTTTCTACGACAGTCTACCATAGCATGACACTGACTCAACCAATCCATCCCAAGGATCACATCAAAGTCACGGATTGGTAACTCGACCAAATCCACCGGCAATACATGCCCACATATAGTCACATCACAACCACGATATATCAAAGAAGATGCAAGGCACTCTCCCATAGGAGTAGAGACCTCCAACACATAAGGCATAGATTCAGGCAATTCATGAAATGAAAATGCAAAATGAGATGCCACAAATGAATGGGAAGACCCGAGATCTATAAGAATGCGGGCCTTAACTTCTGAGACAGGGACTATACCTCTAATGACAGCATTGGGATCGACCTCTCCTCGACCCAAGGCAAACACTCGACCTTGCACTCTATCTTTGGGTTTCCCATCAACATCTCTCTTCACACCACTACCTTGTCCCCCTTGACCACTACCCGAAGCTTGCTTCTTTTGCCACTTGGGACAGTTCCTCCGGAAATGGCCTGTCGCCCCACACTCTAAACATCGGCCTTGCTTGCTCCAACACTTGTCCTCCGAATGCCCTGGATTCTTTCAATATCCACACAATGCCCCAAACTGACCTGGAGGCGAACGGTTTGTCGGTGCCGCCACAAATCCTCCTCTACCAGCTCCCGAAGCTACTGTCCTTGGTTGCCCCCTATTCTGCCCCGAACCTTGACCTTGAAATCTATTTCTGTTTCCGCCTTCAGATTTACCACGGTGCTCCTCGATATCATTCTCAATCCGATACGCCATATTCACAGCCGCTTGGAAGTTGGCTAAGTCGTGAGTCAATAGCTGCTTCCGGAACTCCACCCTTAAGCCTTTCACGAACCTGTAGACACGCCTCTCTTCATCCGATACCAAATGGGGACAATATCGGGCTAACTCCGTAAACTTGGCTGAATACTGTGCTATAGACATTGTCCCTTGCTCCAATTTCAGAAACTCAACCTCATTCTTATCTCTAGTCACCATCGGAACGAAATGATCCCGGAACTTACGTGTGAAATTCTCCCAAGTCTGCGGTGTCAAATCCCGATCCCAACCATCCTTCACTACCTACCACCAGTGCTCAGCGGGTCCTTCCAACTTGAAAACGACACATCTCACCTTTTCTGCATCTGAGCTCTCCATTGCCAAGAAAATCTTATTCATCGCTTCAAGCCATCTCTCCGCCTTCACCGGATCCGGATCTCCGTTGAAGCTAGGAGGAGACATCTTCACGAACTTCTCTAGACCATGGTGCCCTTGCCTACCTTCGGGCTGTTGTTATCCCCTACCTTGATTCTGATTTGCCATATTCTGAAGAAACACTCGAAACATATCCATCATTTCGGCATTCGGATTACCAACATTACCCAAAGCCCGATCCTGATCTCCATCATTACCCGCCATGAGAACAAACTACTGCATTAAACACTCGACGTCAGTTATCGCACACTCTCACTCAGCTAGACTCTACCCGAGAACTCTAACCGAGCTCTGATACCAACTGTGAAGACCCCGACCCGGAACCTACACGTGTCCCGAGCTGGAGCGTCCTCAAACTAACCCAAATATCCAAAAACTTTTAAAACTTTGATTTAACTTTCAAACATAAACATCATTAACATAACCATTTCAAAACAACTCCACTACTCTCCACATTGGAGGAAGAGTGGACCAACTTTGAAAATACTAAACTGTTTTAGTTACAAAAGATTGTGGTTCTAACGTAGAAATTAAAGTTCATAATTACAAACTCCATGAAGGAATTACCAAAATACACTTTCTACGCCAACCTAAACATACCCCGACAATTCCCAAAAGATTACTTCCAAACTCCTCTCCGTCCTTACTGGGCCGGTCCACCTGTCTCGGGATCTAAAAACATTAAAGGGAGAGGGGTGAGAATAAATCTCAGCAAGCTATTATGAATGCAGCAATATGCCAAATAAGATGCAACACATAACAAGTTGCATATAACACATTGGAAAAGCTGTAAACACCTTTCATTACCTTGGTTTACCTTTTCCCGTCTGAACAATAGTCGTACAACATTAGGTATAATACTCCAATCTTAGGTGAGCTGCTTAAGCAATACTCACATCTTATAAGACCCATTTTTCAGGGAACCATATAAGATTGTAGCAACTCTGTAAGGCTTTTGGCTCACTACAGATGCTATAACCCCGACCTGTGGCCACAGGAGGGGACGGTCACAGATATAATATAATCCGATCACATTAGGTCACACTTCCATAATTGATCGTATTATATTATACCCCCAACATCAGCTGATTAACAAATTATCAAGCACATAATAGTTACTTGAAATATAATCCACAAAGGGGATACACAACATAGCCACATGGTAATATATACTCATGTTCCATCAATCTCATAGTGCAACATTTATGTAATACACTAAGCATAACACATTCCATAAATAGGTACTCAAGTATGGTAACAAAGTATCATTGACTCACCACACTTAGACAATATTTAATAACACATAGTCTCTTTAACGATCCAAGCTACCATTACCAAGTTGGAGTCACATTACTTAAGTGGCCCAAAAGTTCTACATGAATCTAGGTTGAAAGGATTGATTCCTATCCGAATTGGATTAGGTTCTATTAATTTATAATGGTTATAAGTCATGTTACTAGGTTGTAGGTAATAATCAGCCAGAAAAGAAACTAAGGAAATTCTGCACCATGGGCGACCGCCCTTGCCACTTGGGCGACCGCCCAAGTGGGTTTTCAAAGGGAACCTAAGTTTCTGCCCTCATGGGCGACCGCACATAACATCTTGGGCGACCGCCCAAGAGGGAATTCAAAGTGACCAACTTTCTGCACACATGGGCGGCCGCTCAAGCCCCCATGGGCGACCGCCCAAGCAACGATTCAGCCCTTGCCCAGAATTCAAACTCCAAATTTCCTATGTTCTTCTCCCTAATCAAACTCTCCCATTTTAAGTGCTCAAGAAGGAGATCCCAAATGTTTTACTACTTCATTCTAAATCACTTAGCCCCAAAATAACTAAACCTAATTTATTTACCATTAACCTTTCCACCCATTTCACTACACCCTAAATCCACTTCTATGAACAATGATCTCATTCTATATCATTCACCCATTTTCTAAATCTTCAATAAGGATTCTAAGCATTTAACAACCATTATAACAACAAGAACAACATTCAAAAGTTCATGAGCAATTATTGAAGGAAAGGGTCATAATAACTCACCTTAGCAAATACAAGATGGAATGAGGCTTTTCTTGGCTTGATCAATTCCCCTAGATGCACCAATCACAAAAGTACACTTGGATTTAAAAATGGAAAAGGAATGAACTTGGTAGGAGCTTGAGAAGAGGTGGGTTTCACAATGGCCTTTCCATGGAGAATGGTAAGAGAGAAATGAGGAGGATGATGGAGGTGAATAGAGGGAGTATGGGAAGAGTAAGGGAAAGTATGGGAGGTATGGGTGGTATTGACTTTAGAGGGGGAAGGAGAGGAATTTAGGGGAATTGGTCCCCCCACACTAACCTATTATTCCAAGGCTTTCAACAAAACTAACCATATCCTTCAAATTCCAAAACCATAAAACTAAACCCCTTTTCTCTAATTTCTTCCCCCAACAATTTAACCTCATCTCATACTTTATTTATTTTCTATTTTTATATTATTCCCTAGAACATTATTTTATTTCCCTATCATTTTATCCTAGTATAAGAAATCAAGTATATAAAAATGAACACATAATATTAACAATAATATTAAAAGCACACAATATGATGCTAAATTAGTGCCTAGGGTTAGGGTCGTTACACTCACTCCCCCTTAAAGAAAATTCGTCTCGAATTTTAAAATGACTTACTTGGATGCTCAAACAACCAAGGGTACTTCGCTCTCATCTCCGACTCTAGCTCCCACGTTGCTTCCTCAATAGTTTGATTCTTCCATAGGACCTTCACTATCGGAATACTCTTAGTTCTCAACTCCTTAACTTGGAACTCTAGGACTCTCAACGGTTCCTCAACATAAGACATATCCGCCTGAACATCATCGGGGGTAGAACTCAAAATATGGGAAGGATCATGACAATACTTCCTCAACAAAGAAACATGAAATACATCATGGAGTAAAGAAAAAGATGGAGGTAACGCCAACCGATAAGCCAAATCCCCAATCTTCTCTAGGATCTCAAACGGACCAACGAACCTCGAAGCCAATTTACCCTTATTACCAAACCTTTTAATTCCCATCCTCGGAGAGACCTTCAAGAACACAAAGTCACCAACCTGAAAAGATAAATCCCGTCTTCTATTGTCGGCGTAGCTTTTCTGTCTACTCTGAGCTGTCTTCAATCTATCCCGAATCACCTTGATCTTCTCCGTAGAATCTCTAACCAAATCCGGGCCCCACAGTCTCGCTTCACCAACCTCATCCCAACACATCGGAGATCGACACTTCCTACCATACAACGTCTCATACGGAGCCATCTCAATACTAGACTGATAACTGTTGTTGTAGGCAAACTCCACTAAAGGTAGATGATCCTCCCATGACAATTGGAAATCCATCACACAAGCCCGTAACATATCCTCAAGTATCTGAATAGTTCTCTCGGACTGACCGTCGGTTTGAGGATGAAACGCCGTACTGAAACACAATTTAGAACCCAAGGCTTCATGCAATGCTCTCCAAAATCTAGAAGTAAATCTCGGATCTCTGTCGGAAACAATACTAACCGGAACCCCGTGAAGTTTCACAATCTCCTTCATATATAACTGAGCTAACTTCTCTAACAAAAACTTGGTTGATACCAGAAGAAAATGAGCCGACTTTGTCAATCTATCCATAATAACCCAAATAGCATCCATCTTCTTCGCGGTAAGAGGCAAACCCGAAACAAAATCCATCGAGATCCCTTCCCATTTCCATTCCGGAATATCCAATGGTTGAAGTAATCCCGCCGGTCTTTGATGTTCTGCCTTGATTTGTTGACAAGTTAAACACTTGGAGACATAATCCGCAATTTCCCTCTTCATACCATTCCACCAATACCCACGCTTCAAGTCTTGATACATTTTGGTACTACCCGGATGAATCGCAAACTTGGACTTATGACCATCCTCTAAAACACGCCTTTTGATTTCCGTTGATGAAGAAACGCAAATTCTCCCTTGGAAGGTTAAAATCCCATCTCGATTCAACGCAAATTCCCCGGCTTTCCCATCTTGCACTTGTCCCAAAATTTTCATTAACTTCGGATCACCTTGTTGAGCTTCCTTTAACTCTCCATACAATGTAGGAACGGCTCGCACATTCGCAAGTATTACTTCGCTCTTCAATTCTCGGGAACTCAAAGCTGTCACATAAGCCTTTCGGCTAATCGCATCCGCCACCACATTGGCCTTCCCCGGATGATAAGAGATTACACAATCAAAATCCTTCAAGAACTCAAGCCATCTCCTTTGTCGGTTGTTCAACTCCTTTTGGGTAAACAAATATTTCAAACTCTTATGGTCGGTGAATATCTCAAATCTCGCCCCATAAAGGTAATGCTTCCACTTATGCAACGCAAACACAATCGCCGCCAATTCCATATCATGAGTAGGGTAATTCTGTTCCGCCGGTGATAACTTCCTAGAGGCATATGCAATAACTTTCCCATTTTGCATTAGGACACATCCCAAACCTGCCTTCGAGGCATCACTATAGATCACAAAATTCTCACAACCATCCGGAAGGGTAAGAACAGGAGCCGTCGTCAACCTCTTCTTCAACTCATTGAAACTTGCTTCACACTTGGAATCCCATACGAACGATACATCTTTTCGAGTCAACCTAGTCAATGGAGTAGCAATCCGAGAAAACCCCTCAATAAACCTTCGGTAATACCCCGCCAAACCAAGAAAACTACGAACCTCCGTCACAGTCGAAGGTTGCTTCCAATTAACCACGGCTTCAATTTTTGAAGGGTCCACGGAAATTCCCGAACTCGACACTACATGCCCCAAGAAAGAAACATGCTCAAGCCAAAACTCACACTTGCTGAACTTGGCGTACAACTGCTTCTCACGAAGAACTGATAAGACAATCCTCAAATGATTTTCATGCTCCTCCCGGGACTTAGAATACATAAGGATGTCATCTATGAATATCACCACAAAGCTATCAAGATAAGGCTTGAAAACACGGTTCATCATATCCATAAACACAGCTGGAGCATTAGTCAACCCGAAAGGCATCACCACAAACTCATAGTGACCATATCTAGTTCGAAAAGCTGTTTTGGCAATATCATCCGGTCTAATCTTCAACTGATGGTATCCGCTTCTCAAATCAAGTTTTAAGTAAATAACAGAACCTTGGAGTTGGTCAAATAAATCATCTATGTGCGGAAGAGGATACTTATTCTTTATGGTGGCTTGGTTCAACAAACGATAATCAATACATAATCGTAAGGTACCATCCTTCTTCCTAACAAATAGAACCGGTGCACCCCACGAAGACACACTTGGGCGTATAAAACCCCGGTCTAGCAATTCTTGCAATTGGACCTTCAACTCTTTTAACTCGGCCGGAGCCATTCTATAGGGTGCTTTAGAAATAGGGGCGGTACCGGGCACTAGGTCAATACAAAACTCTACCTCACGATCCGGAGGCATAGAGTACTCACTAGAAAACACATCACTAAATTCATTCACAACCGGAACATGAGCTAACTCGGGGGACTTCTTATTGGAATCTACCACATAAGCCAAGTAACCCGCACACCCCTTAGACAACATCTTTCTAGCCTTTAAAGCAGAAATAACATGTAAACCGAACATAGATTTGTCTGCATCAAATATAAAAGTAGGCACATCAGGCATAGCAAATGAGACTCGCTTTCTACGACAGTCTACCATAGCATGACACTGACTCAACCAATCCATCCCAAGGATCACATCAAAGTCACGGATTGGTAACTCGACCAAATCCACCGGCAATACATGCCCACATATAGTCACATCACAACCACGATATATCAAAGAAGATGCAAGGCACTCTCCCATAGGAGTAGAGACCTCCAACACATAAGGCATAGATTCAGGCAATTCATGCAATGAAAATGCATAATGAGATGCCACAAATGAATGGGAAGACCCGGGATCTATAAGAATGCGGGCCTTAACTCCTGAGACAGGGACTATACCTCTAATGACGGCATTGGGTTCGACCTCTCCTCGACCCAAGGCAAACACTCGACCTTGCACTCTATCTTTGGGTTTCCCGTCAACATCTCTCTTCACACCACTACCTTGTCCCCCTTGACCACTACCCGAAGCTTGCTTCTTTTGTCACTTGGGACAGTTCCTCTGGAAATGGCCTGTCGCCCCACACTCTAAACATCGGCCTTGCTTGCTCCAACACTTGTCCTCCGAATGCCCTGGCTTCTTGCAATATCCACACAATGCCCCAAACTGACCTGGAGGCGAACGGTTTGTCGGTGCCGCCACAAATCCTCCTCTACCAGCTCCCGAAGCTACTGTCCTTGGTTGCCCTCTATTCTGCCCCGAACCTTGACCTTGAAATCTATTTCTGTTTCCGCCTTCAGATTTACCACGGTGCTCCTCGATATCATTCTCAATCCGGTACGCCATATTCACAGCCGCTTGGAATTTGGCGAAGTCATAAGTCAATAGCTGCTTCCGCAACTCCACCCTTAAGCCTTTCACGAACCTGTAGACACGCCTCTCTTCATCCGGCACCAAATGGGGATAATATCGGGCTAACTCCGTAAACTTGGCTGAATACTGTGCTATAGACATTGTCCCTTGCTCCAATTTCAGAAACTCAACCTCCTTCTTATCTCTAGTCACCATCGGAACGAAATGATCCCGGAACTTACGTGTGAAATTCTCCCAAGTCTGCGGTGTCAAATCCCGATCCCAACCATCCTTCACTACCTGCCACCAGTGCTCAGCGGGTCCTTCCAACTTGAAAACGACACATCTCACCTTTTCTGCATCTGAGCTCTCCATTGCCAAGAAAATCTTATTCATCGCTTCAAGCCATCTCTCCGCCTTCACCGGATCCGGATCTCCGTTGAAGCTAGGAGGAGACATCTTCACGAACTTCTCTAGACCATGGTGCCCTTTCCTACCTTCGAGCTGTTGTTGTCCCCTACCTTGATTCTGATTTGCCATATTCTGAAGAAACACTTGAACATATCCATCATTTCGGCATTCGGATTACCAACATTACCCAAAGCCCGATCCTGATCTCCATCATTACCCGCCATGAGAACAAACTCCTGCATTAAACACTCGACGTCAGTTATCGCACACTCTCACTCAGCTAGACTCTACCCGAGAACTCTAACCGAGCTCTGATACCAACTGTGAAGACCCCGACCCGGAACCTACACGTGTCCCGAGCTGGAGCATCCTCAAACTAACCCAAATATCCAAAAACTTTTAAAACTTTGATTTAACTTTCAAACATAAACATCATTAACATAACCATTTCAAAACAACTCCACTACTCTCCACATTGGAGGAAGAGTGGACCAACTTTGAAAATACTAAACTGTTTTAGTTACAAAAGATTGTGGTTCTAACGTAGAAATTAAAGTTCATAATTACAAACTCCATGAAGGAATTACCAAAATACACTTTCTACGCCAACCTAAACATACCCCGACAATTCCCAAAAGATTACTTCCAAACTCCTCTCCGTCCTTACTGGGCCGGTCCACCTGTCTCGGGATCTAAAAACATTAAAGGGAGAGGGGTGAGAATAAATCTCAGCAAGCTATTATGAATGCAAAGAATATGCCAAATAAGATGCAACACATAACAAGTTGCATATAACACATTGGAAAAGCTGTAAACACCTTTCATTACCTTGGTTTACCTTTTCCCGTCTGAACAATAGTCGTACAACATTGGGTATAATACTCCAATCTTAGGTGAGCTGCTTAAGCAATACTCACATCTTATAAGACCCATTTTTCAGGGAACCATATAAGATTGTAGCAACTCTGTAAGGCTTTTGGCTCACTACAGATGCTATAACCCCGACCTGTGGCCACAGGAGGGGACGGTCACAGATATAATATAATCCGATCACATTAGGTCACACTTCCATAATTGATCGTATTATATTATACCCCCAACATCAGCTGATTAACAAATTATCAAGCACATAATAGTTACTTGAAATATAATCCACAAAGGGGATACACAACATAGCCACATGGTAATATATACTCATGTTCCATCAATCTCATAGTGCAACATTTATGTAATACACTAAGCATAACACATTCCATAAATAGGTACTCAAGTATGGTAACAAAGTATCATTGACTCACCACACTTAGACAATATTTAATAACACATAGTCTCTTTAACGATCCAAGCTACCATTACCAAGTTGGAGTCACATTACTTAAGTGGCCCAAAAGTTCTACATGAATCTAGGTTGAAAGGATTGATTCCTATCCGAATTGGATTAGGTTCTATTAATTTATAATGGTTATAAGTCATGTTACTAGGTTGTAGGTAATAATCGCCCGTAAAAGAAACTAAGGAAATTCTCGCACTACGGGCGACCGCCCTTGCCACTTGGGCGACCGCCCAAGTGGGTTTTCAAAGGGAACCTAAGTTTCTGCCCTCATGGGCGACCGCACATAACATCTTGGGCGACCGCCCAAGAGGGAATTCAAAGTGACCAACTTTCTGCACACATGGGCGGCCGCTCAAGCCCCCATGGGCGACCGCCCAAGCAACGATTCAGCCCTTGCCCAGAATTCAAACTCCAAATTTCCTATGTTCTTCTCCCTAATCAAACTCTCCCATTTTAAGTGCTCAAGAAGGAGATCCCAAATGTTTTACTACTTCATTCTAAATCACTTAGCCCCAAAATAACTAAACCTAATTTATTTACCATTAACCTTTCCACCCATTTCACTACACCCTAAATCCACTTCTATGAACAATGATCTCATTCTATATCATTCACCCATTTTCTAAATCTTCAATAAGGATTCTAAGCATTTAACAACCATTATAACAACAAGAACAACATTCAAAAGTTCATGAGCAATTATTGAAGGAAAGGGTCATAATAACTCACCTTAGCAAATACAAGATGGAATGAGGCTTTTCTTGGCTTGATCAACTCCCCTAGATGCACCAATCACAAAAGTACACTTGGATTTAAAAATGGAAAAGGAATGAACTTGGTAGGAGCTTGAGAAGAGGTGGGTTTCACAATGGCCTTTCCATGGAGAATGGTAAGAGAGAAATGAGGAGGATGATGGAGGTGAATAGAGGGAGTATGGGAAGAGTAAGGGGAAGTATGGAAGGTATGGGTGGTATTGACTTTAGAGGGGAAAGGAGAGGAATTTAGGGGAATTGGTCCCCCCACACTAACCTATTATTCCAAGGCTTTCAACAAAACTAACCATATCCTTCAAATTCCAAAACCTTAAAACTAAACCCCTTTTCTCTAATTTCTTCCCCCAACAATTTAACATCATCTCATACTTTATTTATTTTCTATTTTTATATTTTTCCCTAGAACATTATTTTATTTCCCTATCATTTTATCCTAGTATAAGAAATCAAGTATATAAAAATGAATACATAATATTAACAATAATATTAAAAGCACACAATATGATGCTAAATTAGTGCCTATGGTTAGGGTCGTTACACCTGAAATGTCAACAGAAAAACATTAATCACTGATCTCTACAATATTAATTTTAGGAAAGTCAGTTTTAGAATAGGGTTTTCCCCTGTTAGATCGATAGCGAGAGGATTCTGCTTTTCTGTCAGGATTGTCGTATGTTGACGTCTTCTTGGTCGTCTTGCCGTGAATCATTTCGTCTTCTTATAGCCTGATGAAGCGAACGGACCTCGTCCTAACTTCCTCTAGGCTCCTGGATGGGAACATGACAAGATCTTGGAAGAAGGGTGATTCCCTTTTCAGGCCCATCCGGAAGGCTTCTGTAGCAGTCGACACGTCAATATGAGGAATGCTTACGGCCTCCTTGTTGAACCTGAACACGTAATCCTTTAAAGTCTCGTCAGGCTGTTGCACAATCCTGTAAAGGTCGCTTGTTAATTTTTTAAAGACACGATTGCAAGAAAATTGGTTAAGAAACATGTTAATTAATTGAGAGTATGATGAGATGGAGTTCATAGGTTGATTGGTCAGCCAAATCAAGGCAGGACCAGATAAGGTGGAACCAAAACCCCTACATAAACAAACTTCTTTAAGATGCGGAGGAATGCTGATGATATCCATCCTTTCTTGGTATAGGGCAATATGCTCTGCAGGATCTGTTGTGCCATCGTATTGCTTCATGGGAGGTACTTGGAATCTCTTAGGGATCTCCACTCCAGCTATAGCAGGAACAAAGCGTAAATCATGATGGCTAGTTGGAGACGCCTGATTGAAGGGCAAGGTGACTCCCGAAACCTTCATGAGAATTTCCTTGAGTTGTTGTACTTCTCTTGCAGGGGCGGTATCTGCAACAGGGTTAGTGGCAACTATAGGATTGAACAGGTTAAAACTCCCTATTTGCCCCACCGGGGGTAAGTTGCAAAAGTGAAACATGATGACAGCGGCATCGAGTTGGACATGACGGTGGTGCTTTCAGTTTGAACGGTACTGAACATGGACGTGCTACCTCGTTCACCTTGCGCACTCGTTCCGGCACCTGAAAAAAGAGTCCTGGGTTGCAAAGGAGAAATCTCAGGAGTGCTAACAATGGGGATGCTGCGCCCTGAAGCTGAAAAATCACGTCGCAACTTGTCGAGGTGAGTAAAGATCGTCTGGTTGGTTTGCTGCTGTCCATCGAGCTGATCTTTTAGCTGTTGCATCATGCTCATCATAGCGGTTATAATTTCTAACGAGATCCCAGACAACGTCATGGATGGAGATCCGCCCAGGCTGAGTCCTTGGCTTTGGGACGTGATGGCACCAGAGCCCATAGGTGGAGGCAGATTGGACGTTACAGGCAGGCTTGATGCACTGGTTCTTGCCCTAGTTGTGGTGATGGAGGTTGGCATGGCCGAAGTCGAACTGCACATCTTGATTGGAATCTAAAAAACCAAAGTTCCCAGAGACGGCGCCAAATTGTTTTGGACAAATTTTGACAAGTAAATTTGTCTTCTCAAGGAGGTTTGGGCACAAATGGAATATAGTTCTTAAAGCAAGATGAACACAAGGATGTAACGAGGAAACCCTTAGAACAATCGTCCAAGAGAAAAACCTCGGGAGGCTTAAAAAAATTTATTAAGTATTTAGCGCTTCTGAGTACAAGTGCAGAGTAAAAGTGAGCAAAACTGTGTAACGTGTGTACAAGTGTATTCTAGGTACAATATATAGGTGTGTATGTAACTGAAAAATAACATCTTGAATGCCTTGCTGAAATCTCGCCTAGAATCTCGCTATTTGTTGATGGAGATAAGCCGTTATTTCTTGGTTGAATGTGGAGACCGTTGTTTGACTAAGTCCATGGAGTCATTTAAGAGAATTATTTTTATTTATCTCCGTGTTCCTGAAAAATAGGAAAATACAACAAACATTTTCAAGGCGTTAGTCCAAGACGTAAGTTAAGATGTTACCTCAAGGTGGATGTCCAAGATGTAGAACATGCTAAGTGGATTTTTAGGGTGAAACACCTTTGTCGCCTTAACTCCGACTCAGTCTCCTGTTCCCTATTCGTGTTAAGATGACTTCGCTAGTCATCAGGTGGAACCGGTATGTGGGTGCGAATGTGTGGTATGATCTGCTGCTCGCCGTTCTGCCTAGCACTCTCGTTTTGCCTAGCACTCCCGTCAGGCTGCCTGTGAGAATTTTGAGAGGGAGCTGCCCTTTCTGACCTTCTATCATTCTGATCGGGTGAGTCTGGCATATCCAGCAATTTCGCTAAAAGTCTAGCCCACTCTTGCATCATCTCCTTCCTACTGAGGGGATTGGTCGAGGGACCTGGTCTGTCGCCTAGAGCCATTCGCCCTGCTTGTTGGCATTTTGGAAGGGGCTGTGCTCCTTGTTCGGCCATAGGTATTTTCTCCCTCCTGCCATCTGGCAGGCCTCTACCAACAGCAACGCTGTTCGAACGTGTCGCCCTCCTAGGCTGACGAAGCGGAGGAGGAGGAGGAGGAGGAGGCATGTTGATATTACGATGTCCAGCATCGGCATCCATGTTAGCACCGGCGTTTCCTTCATCACGCTCGTCCGAGGCCTCCGAAACGTGACCGTCAGAAGTCACCATGATGGGTTGAGAGAAATTTCGAGGTCAAAAAGCAACGGTTCCCGGCAATGGAACCAAACTGATGCTGCAGGAATCGTATTGTAATCAACCTCCGTCCAGCTGCAAGACTGATCACCTGGCTTTTGACCTGAAAACAGAACCCACGACTAGCCGGAATGGTCTCCGACGAAGACCCTCGGGCGTGAGATTAAGTATGGTGTATATGAGAGCTGATAAGTTATAAAGAACAATGTATTCAGAATAACAAATAGCAATTACCTTGGAACGGTTGATGTTGTGATGTATTTATAGGCATTGCCAGAGTTGTAATTGCGGTAGGGTTGTACGAAATCCCTATAATTACGAATCAGATTTGTATGAGATATTGTGTCCATAAATAACTCCAGTTTTATAGGAATCCTGTTAAGAAAAGAATTTTAAATACGTCTGGACTCTGTAGGTCGACAGATTATTTGATAGGTCGAGGTCGCCTTTTTGAATCCAGGTTGACCTGATAGATAGGGTCGGTCCATACCCGAATAGAATCTGGATCGTATGTCGGACGATAGCTAGGTCGGGACCACGTAGGTCGGACAATGAGCTAGGTCGACTGATCTTGCTGATGGGCCTTGGGTCTGGTAATAATTGGGCCAGCCCGCTGAGAATGTGGTGGCAATAAGATATAAATAACTGGGCTTGCTCGTTGGGCCTAGCCCGTCACTTTTATTCCGTTCAAGATAAGTTGTTGGATGTTTGGTCGCCGGAGTTGATTGTGTTCTTAGTAGTTTAGTTGACAACTGAGAACTTACTGATAAGTTCTCAGTTGCTTGATCGCCGAAGTTGGTGAACCCCGGAGTTGATCGTGTTCTTAGTAGTTTAGTTGACAACTGGAACTTACTGATAAGTTCTCATTTGTTTGATTTCCGGAGTTGGTGATCGTTGGAGTTGATCGTGTTCTTAGGGGAGACAGATGAAAACTAACTGATAAGTTAAGTTCTCAGTTATTTGGCCGCCGGAGTTGATCGTGTTCTTAATTGTTTAGTTGACAACTGAGAACTTACTGATAAGTTCTCTGTGGTTTAGTCGCCGGAGTTGATTGTGTTCTTAGTAGTTTAGTTGGCAACTGAGAATTTACTGATAAGTTCTCAGTTGTTTAGTCGTCGGAGTTGGTGATCGCCGGAGTTGACCGTGTTCTTATTAGTTTAGTTGACAACTGAGAACTTAAAAGTTCTCAGTTTTTAGTCGTCGGAGTTGGTGATCGCCGGAGTTGATCGTGTTTTTAGTAGTTTAGTTGACAATTGAGAACTTAATGCTAAGTTCAGTTCTCAATTGTTTGGTCGCCGGAGAGGTCGCCGGAGTTGGTGGTCGCTGGAGTTGATCGTGCTATTAGTAGTTTAGTTGATAACTGAGAACTTACTGATAAGTTAAGTTCTCAATTGTTTGGTCGCCGGAGAGGTCAACGGAGTTGGTGGTCGCCGGGGAGGTCGCCGAAGTTGGTGGTCGCCGGAGTTAATCGTTTTTTAATAGTTTAGTTGACAACTGAGAACTTGCTAATAAGTTAAGTTCTCAGTTGTTTGGTCGTCGGAGTAAAAAAAAAAAAAAGTGCCGGAGTTGATGGTTGAGGGAGGTGTTGTCTAGAGAAGATGGGGAGGGGTCACCCTCGGTGATGGTGGTTGGAGAGAAAGTAAATTGATAAAGTGGGTGGACTTAGTAAAATAATGGGAGGGTGAACTTAGTAAAATGATGGGAGGAAGTACTTACTAATATAGGAATTATATGATTAAATGAAATATTGCTTGTCTTGTGAGGTAAAATTGATAATTTTGAGGGATTATATGGTAAATCCCCCTTTAACATACAGTTGAACAAAATAATCGCGGAATAATCCCACCACTACCGCCCCCATCACTCCCACCACTGCCATACCACTACCATCTCCGCCGCCATCCCACCACTACCACCTCCATCACTCCCACCACTGACATACCACCACCATCTCCGCCGCCATCCCACCACTACCACCGTACCACCACCTCAATCATATTATGGTTTTATGTCGCCGATCACAATCCCATCGAGTGTATAATATTGGACTACTCCGATGGTAAGTTGAATAATGTTCATCATTCATTGATGGTTGCTTTTGCAATGCCAGCATGAATCCATAAGCAAAATCAGACTTTAATAGCAACTCATATATGAACAAATAAACTTTATTCCAGCAATAATAATTAGGAGAATTCAACAAGGCCCGAGTCCTAAGGATGGAAAGCGTACAAATAAGCAAAGCACGAAAATACAGGGGAAGCCTAAAACACTCTGAACCAAAGATCGGAACTCCCTCCCTACTTTGACATTTTGACAGGGAATTTTCAAAACTCCGGAGCCAAGCGAAGGCGTTATTACAAGACCACTTCATTATTTGACACAACTGAAAAGGCGGCAAAATACCAATTTATTATTTGAAACAACTGAAAAAGCAGAAAAATACCGTAGGTAGTGAAGCTTGAATTCTTGCAATAGCATCAGATTGAAATACTGTTAGGAACCCCCATTAGAGTCACCCCAGATTTGTCAGAGAATGGCTTCAAAAGCGTATATGGAACCACCCCCGCCCCATGTCTGTTCTTCAGATTACTGTTGCCATTTCTGTCATCAATAATCTCATCAAACTTCTTCAATCTTGCAGTAAATCTTTCAAATGCAGCCTTTATATTTGGATCTTCTTTCCATGATGGCTCCAACATCTGCCCAATATACTCCTCATCCGGAGAATGACTTGACAGCACATCTAAAACGGACATCACAGTAGTAGCTTCAAGTCTAGAAGGGAAGCATTCCATTAGTAAATCCTCAGGCCTTTTCAAGAAACTTTGCCAATCATCATCATTTGGATCCTCATCAGGCATATTAGTTCTACAGATGCTTGGCCTATTTGGCATATAACCAGCAAAGTCGTACTGACCAAAGTTGACCGCAGAATGGTGAGCCGAGGTTACCCAAATTATTGTTGACAGAATATTAATTAAATCGAGTGGAGTCTTGAGTGTGGGCCACCACGGTTCATCTTTCAAGTCTCCGTGCCCCACAGTTCGAATCTCTGTCCACCATGCTTGTAACTCTTGATCACCTTCCACAGATTTTGCATCCGTATAGTAATAGCTTACATAGTCACTTACCCATTGTTTAATTGAATCCCAAAGTATAAGGCCATCGTTAACAAAAGGGTAATCTTCGATCGCTAGTTTCAGGCCATGTTGTGCAGTTGGATCTTCAACAGCTATTCCCCTGATAATTCATATATATTTTTGGTAAATAAAACTTTTAAGAAAAAAAAAAGGTACGTGTTGAATCTTTTATATATGAGAAGTAAATCTCTTGACTGTACCTGCTAATTAGGTCAGTGGGAAGTGCTTCGTGGTCAAAACGCCATTTAGCCTTATAGACAGCAGAGGAAAGCTCCATGGAGTACTTGCGAGGAGAGAAAGTTGACTCAATAATTCCATTTGCATTAACAAGTAGTAGTCGAGCCAAGGAATTAATCATCATAGTGTAACGCAGATGAGGACTTAATAGTCTGTAAATGGGGTGCATTTCACTAAGTTGTCGGTTAGTCGCGATAATATAAGGCTCGGTGACACAATGAGTTCGTAGCCTGCAATATATTGAAGGTGTTTATTTACGTTCATGTTCATTAAGCACACACACAAAAAAATAGTAATAATAAAAAAAATCAAATGAATATCATTGAACTTACCAATGACTGATAAGTTGGTGATAACCAGAATCTTGAGCAAGGACATGAGCCTTAGCAAACCTCCATAGCCAATGGCCTGTTGCATCCCAACATGGGGTATAAACACGTTTCCATTGTGGCTTCCCATTTCCTGGTGGCCTTGTTAACTCAATGGCTATGGGCCTCAGGGTTCCAACTGGAGTCAGAAACATTAGTGTCCTTGATCCATACATAGTTGTTCTTTCAAGCTCTCTCACTTTATTTACGTATGGCAGATAAAGATCGTGGTAGTCCAAGAGGAACAATTTCTTCTGCTCTATGGCCTGCAAGTATAATTTTAAGTATAATGAAGGGAAGATAATTATAAATTATATATTTATTTATAATGTTTTTGTATTACCTCCTTGAGCGTCATGAAGCCTTTAATCTCATGCTCAACTATCTCCTTGGTGATTGCTGATTCAGGAGGTCCATAAATTGCAGGGTCTAGTTTACTAATCAATGGCCACTCCTGTAAAAAAAATTAAAAATATATTATGTTAATGAGAATTGTTAAAAAAGCTAAAAAAATAGTTGTGGCGTTTGACCATTACCTTCACCAACTCTATGCAACATGGGTTAAGACCAGCAAGCATTTGCCGACAAAATTCCTCGTCTCTAAACCAAGAAAATTTATCCCCTGAAATTATAATTAACAAAGATACGATAAAGTAAAAGCACACAATATTACTGAATTAAAATGATCACGGAGAAAAGAATGAATATGTTGCTGTAGTTGGCTTACGATCAATTGTTTCGGGGGTCTCAAACTTCAGAAGACTGTTGGTAGCATCGGAGGCTGTTTTAACAAGTCGGGGAAGAGCTGTTCGAAGACCACCTTTCATGGGTGGTACATGTATTCCTTCATTATAAAGCATGTCGATTTCTGTGAAGTATGGAAATCCCCTGTGTAAGTCAGTCGTGAAGATTGATTTAAGTGCCGGAACCACACTATGTGCCACTGAGTACAATGTTCTTGCCGCAAAGGTGACCTCTTTTATAGCAGAAAAATCTTCATCCCTTGGAACATAAAACAGAATGTCGGTGCTCAGCCTTGACTCTGTCTTCGGATCTGTGATTTTTAAGTCCACAACATTAATGCATATTTGATTTAATCAATCAATGAAGGACATTTACTCTTTTAATTTCAGCTTTTATAATCAGTTTATGTGTTTAATTTAGTTTTTAGTCTATGAATCACTTTTGTGTACAACATTCATAAAGCTTGAGTGAAACCATAACCACTTACCTTGATGGTTATTGTTTATGAAAAGCAAGGATGAAATGTATATTTAGCTGAAATCAAATAAGTCTAAATATTTATGTTTTCCTTATTATTTTATGTGGTACACACCTTTCTGGTTCATTGGGCGACCAGTTCTGCAACGTCGAGGGTAGGGATGGTCTTTTCCACCCAAGACAGGTCTATCCCATCCCAATTCAGGCATGGCAAGATCATTGTAGACATCATAATCGTAGATCCGATCAAAGTCCTGGCGCTTTCCTTTGCCGTTACCACGAAGGAGTGTCAGCTCTTTCTCCCTTAGGGACTTTAGCCCGCTTGGTGTTTTTCCAGGCAAGTATGACTGCTCCACAGCAAATGGCAAGCTCCATATAATTATAGTTATAATAACAAATAATAATAATAATAATAATAATAATAATAATAATAATAATAATAATAATAATAATAATAATGAAAGCGATAAAATTGGAGGTTTGAGAGAGAGAGAGAGAGAGAGAGAGAGAGATGAACCTTGCTAGTAAAGAAAACTCTCTTCTCAGGGTTATCATACTTGGAATGAACAAAGGACTCGCAGCTGATTGTGAGGGTGTCATTGATAACAATGTCCTTAATGAAAATCTCAGTTCGAAGGTCATTCTGCACTAGCACAGCTCCGATCTCTCCAAAACCCTCAGGAACATCAAATCTACACACATACTTCAGCTCCTTCAAACTAGCTTGACGATCAAAGCTTGCTTGCCCCTTCACTGTTTTCTTTGGAGCTCCTGTTGCTAATTCCAAGGAAGAAAGAAAGAAAAACAAAAATTAACTTTCACAAGCAAGTAAAGCATCATTCCAAAAGATTTTGGCTTGTCAAATAAGCGGGCCCTAGGCAATAATCATTTAAGTATTAAGTTGGCCCACACACACACACACAAATGCATGCGCCCACACACACACAAATGCGTCCACACGCACACACATACGATGGGCATACAGATAGATCAAAGGGTAATGCTAGGGCACAAAATATGGTCACAAAAAGTTGAGCACAAAATAAGGGGGCGATGTTTTATTGGCATCGATTGTTGATACGCCACGCTCTAATTAAAATCACCAATGAAATCACGACAAATCATTTTGTGTCCAACTTTCTGTTACCATATTTTGTATCCCTAGAATTATCCTAGACCAAAATAACTAAAGAACGGAAATTCAGATGATTAATGAATGACATAGGTCAATGTCAAAACAAGCACCATCAGCACATAAGCTATGCCTTGATCTAATGTTGACCCATCAGTAGAAGTTTGGGCTTGGGCAGGGCCTACGCCTACGCCTTACTGCCAGACAAAACCAAAGCCAAAGAAGTGCGAAACCAACCATAACAAAGCACTTCACAGCCACAATTCTATAATTGTATAGTTTAACCACAATTGACAACTCTATGTGTACTCATTCCGACCCAAAATGAAAGTCCATTTTAAGAAAATTTTATCCATAAAAGAATGTCTATATTCTATAACGTTTTTTTCCTAAATGAATTTTTAAATATCATTTTTCAAGGGAAAGTGGATAATTAGGGTTTTATACATCTTTGCTACTCCATTCATCCCTAATCAATATTCATTTTTTAACGGGAAAAAAAAAAAAAACTAAAACTAAATGAATGTCCACATTTTAGAGACATTACATAATTAAGACAATAAGTATCAATTAAAATCTTACATATAAATATAATAAAATCACAAGCACATAAAGCAAGGAATTTTAGTTTCACAAATATAAGAGGCTTACCTGTGGTAATGGGAACTATTCCGGTTCAACTACGGGGGAAAACCAGAATAGAAAAGTCCAATTCACATGGCCATGGCCATTAATGGAGGTTGGAAAGCTTCCATTAACTATTAGGTTTTTCGAGAGAAGAAGAATAGAGTGCCGCGGTGGAAAAATTAAAGATTTGCCGGTGGAGAGAAATTGCTTTCCCGTCACCGGCGGCTGAGAAGACGCCGGGATGGGCGTCCATCGTTGACATCGGTGTAGGCGGATAACATTGGGATTGGGCTGGTGAATTATTCTCATCTCCATTGGGCTATTTAATTTTTGAGCCATACAAAAAAAAAAGGAACTGAGCCCTCAAGTTATATGGGCCTCACACAGGCTTAGTGATTTATGATTTGGGCCCACAACATATGCTTAGTTTTCTAGCTCCGTCTCAAAATAAATATAAAAAAAAATTATATTTATTTTTATTTAACTATAAAAAAAGTTAATAAAATTGGACATTTTATTTTCGGACTCTGATTCTAAGAACATCCACACCCCAATGCTACATCTAAAGTAATAAATAAATAACTTTGTCTGATGATCATCAGACGATCATCAGACGATAAGTCACCTTAGTTACGGAAGCTTTTCGACGAACTATTGATAATTACCAAAGAATTTTATAAGAATTTTTAAACTTAGGCATGAATGTTAGTGCAAATCTACTAAGGTACAAGAAGGTGAAGTTCTTCCTTAATAATTACAAAATATACTACAGAACAATCTTTTAGGGGCGGAGAGAGTACTACATTTTTCTTCCCAAATGGCTAGAAAGACAAATAAAGGCTCTTTTGAGTACCTTCACTTAAATTGAACGAAGAAGTAGTATTATTGTCAACTTATTAAAATGGTGTACAATTTATAGTCTCTTGGTTGTCAAAAATCATATGAATGAAGTTAGATAAAGAAAAATAAATATATTCGCTACAAAATATAGAAATAAGAAGTTATAGTAATAACAAACAAATACCATGATCGAGTTCAGCAGCAACAAGCTCCATTGTGAAAGACACACCGAGAAAATCACTGATATTATCAAACGCTTGACCAACACCAATGTTAGTGATGGTGCCGGTGATGGATTGAAGGACGGTAATGACCGCCTTAACGCTGCCCCTCCCCACCATGAACGGCTTCAACACTGGGACCAATGTGGTGAGTGGGATTGGCTTAAACATTTTATTTTTCTTAGGGTTTGTTGTTTTGGTTGTGATTTTGCTTTGGCACTCCACACCCTTATTTATATGCAAGAAAATAATTCTTGGGAAATGGGAAATTGATTACTAACTTCAATAATTGATTTTATCTTCTACATTAAGCACGAGGAACATGTCCAATTGGCCTCATGGCTTCAAATGGCTTCAAAGATTGGGTGCTACATACTACTCCCTTCCTCCGACCCACTTCAATTGAGTCGTGGCATTTTTGTACGCTTTTTAAGAATTTTTTTTAAAAATGAGTAAAGAATTGAAAGTGGGTAGAAAATTAGAGGAGAGAAAATGTAAAAGTTAAAAACATTTAATAGGAGAGAGAATGAGTGGGAGGAATAGTAAGTTAATGATTGATTTTTTTGTAAATATGTTAAAATTATAAGAGTATAATGAATGGGTTTTTTTTTTGTAAATATATAAACATTATTATGAGTATATAAATGTCCGAAATACTGTTCACTTTTTTCCATTTATGAAATGACTCATTTGAAGTGGGACGTCTCAAAAAGGAAAAAAGGAAAATGACTCAATTAAAGTGGGACGGAGAGAGTATTATCTATATAAATTAAACCATATCATACATATATCTATTTATATTAAATCACTAGCCTAAGCCCGTGTCCAAGGCCACGTTTACGTTTGTTTTTTTTTTTTTTTTTTTTGTTTTTTTTTTATATATATATCACAAAAAAAAAAAAAAAAAAAGCATGTATGTCGCACGATATACAAAGGTGGGAGGGCAAAACGGGAAAGGGAGTGAATAGTGAGGGCAAAATGGTAATGTCGGCGGATGCTACTATTCATTGTACTGTGCACTTGCTGAGTTGGACACCCTCCATTTATACTATAGATATCCTTTTATCATGTCACGTTCTTCTCAATCCAAAAAATTGAAATTTTTTTATTGAATGAAATAACTTAGCGGTGAAATTCGAACCTTTAACCTGTCGTATTGAAAAAAACATTGCATGTCGCTTAAAAAAAGCTATTTGACACATTCTTCTCAATCCTTCTCATCTGGAGTAATGATTAATCAATATACTTGAATTTATTTTGCTCAAGCACAATTTTTATAAGTTTAATAATTAAAAAAAATTGTTATTATTATTGAACGAATTTAGATTTTAAAAAATTAAAACAAGGACACTTTGATCATTTATGTATACAAGTAACCAATAAATGAGATGCGAAGAAATTAGATATATTCGAACCCCAAGAGACAGTGGCAGAGCCACATTATACCCAATAGGGATAATCGCGTCCAATTTGATTCTTAAAATAAAATATTAGGGTGCAATTTTCATAAACTATCTATAGTATACTCCCTCCGTCCCATCGAGCTTAGGAAAAATTGAAATGACACGGGAATTAAGAAATATTATTATAGTATTAAGAGAGAGAATGAGTGGAAGAAGTGTTGTGAGTGTGAAAAATTAAATAGGAGAGAGAATGAGTGGGATGAATAGTTAGGAGAGAGAATGTTGTGAGTGTAAAAGTAAAGTAGGAGAGAGAATGAGTGGGGTAGAAAGAGTATAAAAATAATAAAAACTTTCCATTTTTGGAATTCTTAAGATCGGCGGGACGCCCAAAATGAAAAGTTTTCTTAAGATCGGTGGGACGGAGGGAGTAAATGGGAACGGGTCTGCTATAGTACAATGAACAGTTTCAATGACCAAATTTCTCATTTTGCCTTCACTAAGTTGTCCCTTTTCCATTTTGCCCTTAAAAAAAATTCAATTAAAAAAAAAAACACATATTCTTGAACACGAACTTTTACTAGTTATTAAATATAGGCCGATGTCAAAAAGAAATAGCGAAACCCATACTTTTATATTGGCCGATTTTCAATGTTCCCAGTAATCAGTAATCGTTTTTTTATTGTCTCACTAAGCTATCCAACTTTTTGCAATGTCACTAACCCCCGTTCATTATATCCTTAAAAATATTATGAAATCATTGAAAAGTAACGTATATTATTAATTGTGTTATCTATTATGAGAGTGTCACTTGAAAGTGTTAAAAATTGCATTTAGTGTAATTTGAACTAGAGCTATCAATACGGGCTGGCGGGACGGGTCGGGCTCAACCCGTCAAACAGCCACTAAACGGGATGGGATGGGGCAGACCGAATTTCTGGCGAACTGAAAATATGTCAATTCAACTCAATCCACCTTGAATTGGTGGGCCAGGAAGGCCAATGCAGGCCGGTTTAAAAATAATTTTCTTTATAGTGAAATCAAACATATTCTTCTTCTACTTTTTCATCAGTAATGGAAAAAATTAAGGACATAAAATAGAGTAATAATTTTAATGTACAACGGTTAATTATTAAGGAAAAAAAGTTGGTGAAGGCAACAATACAAAGAAGGTTATGGTTAGTAATGGTTTTCAACCTAACACACCGACAATACTTATGGAATTTATTTCCAACACTGACTTTTCAAAAGGCAAGAACAATATGCCCTCTCTTCAACATGCCTTTGAGCTGTAAATCTATACTAATATAACAACAAGATCGTCAAAAAACGCCCGCCCAAACCAGGGGCATTTTGGTAATTTCACAGCATGGCAATTTTAAAGATATTCGCCAAAACTGTCACGTGTCATGCTCTGAATGGGGGGAACATGGCGCGTGCGGTACACGCGCCGACAAAGGCCCGTGTCCGCGAGGCAAAATTTTTTTTTTTTTTTTAAACACGCCACGTGGTGGCCTACGATTAATTTGGTTTTATTTCAGTTTTTTTATTTCCCACCCGTTTTTTTGACCTCAATTATTTTATAATAAATTAATTTTTAAAAAAAAAAAAATTACACCAAAATTCATAATTTTTTTCTCTATAAATAGAGTCTATTTTCATTTGATTTGGACACAAAAAAAACCTCTTTTTTAAATGAAAATTTCACCCCCTTTTTTTTACCTCAATTATTTCATAATAAATAAATTTTTTTTAAAATAAAATTACACAAAAATTCTTAATTTTTTTCTCTATAAATAGAGTCTATTTTCGTTTGATTTCGACACAGAAAAAAAACCCTTCTTTTTAAAATATAAATTTCTTAATTACCCTTTCTTAATTTTCCTTTTTGAATTTCTCAATATTTTTAGTGAAAATTAATTAAGTGTGAAGTATTTTTTTAATTATAAATGATAATAATAATAATTTTACTAATCATAAAAATAAATAAGTATAAAATAAAAAAAAAAGTGATAGGTATAGAATGGTGAGTTGAAAGGGGTATTATGGTTATTAGGTTAATTTTAGTTCGATACATCAAACAATTTAGTAGCTAATTCAATATTAATTACGTTCCTTTTTTATATATAATAGAGGAAAATGTAATGTATTTTTTTTAGCATGTCATTTTTTTTAATTGGTAATATATTTTTATTATTATTTTGTTAACTTCTTTGTCGCATTAGCATTACCCTTTTTACTTTGTTTTCTTGGGATAGTGAAAATAAATTAAGTGTGAAGTATTTTTTTTAATTATTAATGATAATAATAATAATTTTACTAATCATAAAAATAAATAATATAACATAAAAAAATGGTGGGTATAGAATGATGAGTTGAAAGGGGTATTATGGTTATTAGGTTAATTTTAGTTCGATACATCAAACAATTTAGTAGCTAATCCAACATTAATTATGTCCCCTTTTATATATAATAGACGAACATGTAATGTATTTTTTTTTAACATGTCATTTTTTTTAATTGGTAATAATTTTTATTATTATTTTGTTAACTTTTTTGTCGCATTAGCATTGCCCTTTTTACTTTGTTTTGTTGGGATAGTGAAAATTAATTAAGTGTGAAGTAGTTTTTTAATTATAAATTATAATAATAATAATTTTACTAATAATAAAAATAAATAATATAAAAAAAAAAAAAAAGTGGTGGGTATAGAATGATGAGTTGAAAGGGGTATTATGGTTATTAGGTTTATTTTAGTTCGATACATCAAATAATTTAGTAGCTAATCCAACATTAATTATGTCCCATTTAACCCTAAATCGCATAGTATTCATCTTTTTTTATAATAAATTTTAAATGTTGATAATATTTGTATATTATTATATACTTATTTGTTTATAGTTTATTGTATTTTCTTATTTTTCTATGTCATATTATTAATCTCTACATTTATAAAGAAATAAAGGGAAAAAATAGCATTGTATAATAGAAATATTAATAATTTTTTCTTCAACTTTTGTCATATTTTAAAAGTTAAAAAATTTGTTAGAATATTAAAGAGATGAATGGTTTTATTATAAAGTTTAAAAAGTTGGGTACAAAGTAATTAGTGAATAGTTGTTGTGAGTATGACTTATATTATAAGACCATTGAATAAAAAAATATTATATTTTTTTCATTGTAATTTATTAAATTTAAAATGGGACACATTTTATTAAAAAAAAAAAGGAAGTTTAAAATGAGACGAAGGGAGCATTTATTTATTTGAAAGTGAAATAGTTTTTCCTAATGTTAAAATGGTAAAAATCTAACGGGGATTTAGAAGTTGAATACGGTTCAAAAACAAAATAACTTCTCAAAAATCAAAATTGATGATACTTGAAAATTTCATTTCATGTAATTTGTGTGTTTGGAGAATCACTAGAGTCAAGAGTTCCGAATTGCAGTTGAAGAGAAATATTTGGAGACTTATCACTAGATTCATTACGCTTTCCCAATCGTTGCCGAAACTAAGTGATATTGTGGGCAAATTACGCACATATCACGTTCAATACACAATAAATATGTTTTACATAAAAAATATGCGTTCAATTCCATAGCATTGAAAAATGAATGTCAAATGTAATTATTACTGAATAGAACGAGAATTTACTTATAAAACACGCTTCGTCCAACCTAACTATGCCTTAAATATATTTTTATTTTAGTCACCTTCAATCTGCTATTTGTACTAATAATATAGTTTTCAAAAAAGTGTTTTACAATGTACACAAACATTTCTATTTCCTGTTATATTTGTATGAATTTTTGTCAATATATGTTAATAGCTGTCCGTGCATCGCACGGGTGTACTGCTAGTATTATAGTAAAAGAGAACCTTAGAGCATTCACAATCATGACATTTTCAAATGTTATGGCTGATTTGGCATTCGAGCTATGGCACATTCATGACTTTTATAAAATTATGGATGACTTTTTATTTTGCCAGACGACAACATTCACGGCATGGAAAAAAAAATCAAGGCAATTGATCAATTAGAGGGTGACACGTGTCAGACATTTGAAATTAATTTTTTCAACAAAAATTGCAATTAACATATAAAAATACAAGAATATTGAAAAAACTACCATATACTTCCTCCGTCCCACCCAACTGTGAACCAAGATTTTGGGCACGCTGATTAAGAAATATTATTAAGATAATGAAAATGTGTGGTAGGAAATGAAGAGAGAGAATGAGTGGAGTTAATGAGTGGTTGGTTGAATAAATTGTATGGTGGAGAATGAGTGGAGTTAATGAGTGTGTGGGTTAGGGAGAATATAAAATATTAAAATCTTTGCCAAAAGGGGTAGTTCACACTCGGCTGGGACGGACCAAAAGGGAAATAAGTGTACACTGGGCTGGGACGGAGGGAGTATAGTATAAATGGAACCCCCCCTTTTGAACAGTTCTAAGGGGGGAAATTCTCATTTTGTCCTCATACATTTGTCCTTTTCCCATTTTGCCCTTAAAAAAAATTAAATTAAAAAAAAAAAATTAAAAAAAAATTACGTGGCCTTGGACACGGGCATGTGCTAGTTATTAATATTTTATCACTCTCTATAATTAAAAAATAAAATATTAATAAAATAATTAATTATAATGAAATTTATAATTAATCATTTATATAGTACAATAATTAATAATTATATATAGTAGTAATAAATGTAATATAGATGAGTAGGAAAGAGAAAATATGGTGGGGCATAAAAAAGGTAGAAGAGAGAAACTGATGACTTTTGTGATGAATGGAAATAAAATTGTTTGGAGTTATGTTATTGATGACTGATGACGTGGAGCTGAGGTGGAGGAGAGAGGGATGGCTTTGAAGTGGCATAGTTAAAGATGCTCTTACTACTTAATTGCAAGGAAATGTTCTCTTCTATTCAAATTCAAGATAAATGTTAATATATATATATACTCCCTTCGTCCGCATAGTTGGTTCACACTTACTGTTTGCGCGGGGATTAAGGAGAGAGTATTATATTGAAAGTGTTGTGAGTGTGAAAATAAAATAGGAGAGAGAATGAGTGGAGGGAATAGTAAATTATAATGTGTTGTGAGTATTAAAATAATGTAGGAGAGAGAATGAGTGGAGAGAATAGTGATTTAAGGTTTCCTTTTTAGGAAAGAAACAAAGTGTGAACCATGTAAATGGACGCCCAAAATAGAAAGTGTGAACCATGTAAGCGGACGGAGGGAGTATATATATATATATATATATATATATATATATATATATATATATATATATATATATATATATATATATATATATATACTCCCTCCGTCCCGATCGACTTAGGGCTTTTTGCCATTTTGGGCATCCCACCCGACTTAGGACGGCCCAAAATGGAAACCTTAAATCACTATTCTCTCCACTCATTCTCTCTCCTACATTATTTTAATACTCACAACACCATTATAATTTACTATTCCCTCCACTCATTCTCTCTCCTATTTTTAAATTACACTCACAACATTTACCTTTTTCTTAATCCCCGTGCCATTTCAAAAAATCCTAAGTCGGCCGGGACGGAGGGAGTATATACTCCCTCCGTCCCGCCCGACTTAGGACATTTTTCCATTTTGGGCGTCCCATCCGACTTAGGACAACCCCAAAATGGAAAGTACTTTATTAATGGGACCCACATTTACACTCACAACAAATTTTCACTCATTACTCCCTACCCCACTTTCTCTCACCTACATCACTTTTCATACTCACAACATTCACCCACTTACACTTTTTCCTTAATCCCCGTGCCCAATCTAAACGTCCTAAGTCGGGCGGGACGGAGGGAGTATAAGCTTTCCTTTTTTCTTTTTGGGCGTCCCACAATAATATATATTTCCTCTGTCCCGACCGACTTAGGACTTTTTGCCATTTTGGGCGTCCCACCCGACTTAGGACGGCCCAAAATGGAAACCTTAAATCACTATTCTCTCCACTCATTCTCTCCCCTACATTATTTTAATACTCACAACACCATTATAATTTACTATTTCCTCCACTCATTCTCTCTCCTATTTTTAAATTACACTCACAACATTTACCTTTTTCTTAATTCCCGTGTCATTTCAAAAAATCCTAAGTCGGCCGGGACGGAGGGAGTACTTTCCTAAAATGGAAAGGAATCTTTACTATTCCCTCAACTCAATCTCTCTCCTACATTATTTTAATACTCACATCACCATTATAATTTACTATTCTCTCCACTCATTCTCTCTCCTATTTTATTTTCACACTCACAACACTTTCAATATAATATTTCCTCTTTAATTCTCGTGCAAAACCCAAAAGTCTATAAAAAGATGGGATGGAGGGAGTATATATATATATATATATATATATATATATATATATATATATATATATATATATATATACTCCCTTCGTCCATTTACATGGTTCACACTTTCTATTTTGGGCTTCCATTTACATGGTTCACACTTTGTTTCTTTCCTAAAATGGAAACTTTATATTATTAAAACATTATAATTTACTATTCTCTTCACTCATTCTCTCTCCTACATTATTTTAATACTCACAATACCATTATAATTTACTATTCCCTCCACTCATTCTCTCTCCTATTTTACTTTCACACTCACAACATTTTCAATATAATACTCCCTCCTTAATAAACGTGTAAACAGTAACCGTGAACCTACTAAATGGACGGAGGGAGTATATATATTAGAGCTGTCAATACGGGCTAGCGGGGTGGGGCGGGTCCACACCGCCAAAACTCGTCACTAAACGGGGCAGGTCAAATTTCTGGCGAGCTGAAAATAAGTTAACCCACCCCTATTGCATGGTGAGACGGGTTGGCTCGACTGGCTCAACCCAAATTGATCACTCTAGTTTGAATCCCTGATATCTCCTGTGGCCTGATATCTCCTGTGGTAAGGAAAATTGGATGTCGATTGAGTTAGATCTTTTTGACCATTGAAAAGTAAAGCATAAGCTAAGCTAATACAAGAGACTATCTTTCGATAAATTTCATTAACTCGTATAAAATACAATGCTTCTTAGTTGAAGGTAAAATTGTTATTTGATATTTTAATATATTTATATAGAAACTTGAATTAAGTAATACGCACTTCATTACATAATAAATTTCATATCTTGACTTTTTAGACAGTTAGATTAAATTTTAACCAAAGTATTATTAAAATGTAACTATCACGAAATTTTAAAAGTTATTTTTTACAATTTAAAAAGAGTATCAATAATGGTTATTTTAATTATAGTGAACAAACTAGTTATGGGGTTTTCTTTAACTTATCAAGCATTTATGGAAGTGTGTGTGCAGAAGATAATTGGCTAATTGGAACGTGGCTGACTAAATGAATGGGATGGTGAGTCTTGGGAAATGAAGAATTGTTGATAACGATAAAAATTATACTATCGATTTTCTTGGAAAGGACCGACATACTAGCTTAGTCTATGTAATCTTGTAATGTACATCCTCCGTCCCAAAATATTTATAGTTATAAAATTTTTCACATAAATTAATAAATGCATTTAATACATATCTAGTAAACTAAATTATCTTCAAAATATTTCAATTATCTAGGTAATCAAATTCTTTTACAATGACAACTACCTTATCATAAAACATGATAGTTTAGGCAACATGTGTCGACGTTTTATGGCAAACTACAAAACTGCAAGTATTTTGGGACAAAAATTCCCTCCTAAAACTGCAAGTATTTTGGGATGGAGGGAGTAGAATAGACCACCAAATAAAATTGGAGAATGACCCGAATTTTTTTTTTTTTTACAAATGTCTTTTTTATAAATTCTTTTACATATTGTATTATTCATGTTATATTATTTTTATAAATTATTACATCATATATAAATATATAATACTGCATAATTGAATATAATGCTGCATGGATGATAGCAGTAGGCGGAAGGCGACGGTGGCTGCGGCTAGCAGCGATGGCCTAAGACAGCGGCGGGCAGAAGACGGCGACGATTGCGGCTAGCTAGTAACGATAGCCGAAGGCAGCGGCGGGTGGAAGGCGACGGCGACCTCGATCGACAGCGATAGCCGAAGGCAGCAGGCGGCGTTGGTATTATTTCTATCATATTGCATGCATATAAAATATTGCGTGCAAAATTATTTACACTACTGCATAAGAATTTTTCGATCATTTCAATAAACTTTAAGAAAGTGATTTTTTTCAAAAAAAAAAATATGGGTCAAATTCTCAATAAAATTTTAATTTCCTGTTTCAGAATAAATTTAAAAAAAAATCAAATTTGTTATTCATTATTCTCTAAGAACAAGTTTGAATATTCATTTTAGGACATAGGTCATATATATTTATTATTTTTTGTGATTATGTGATATCAGTGATTTCATGGTTGGAGGTTCTTAAAAGCTTCTTATTTTCATAAAAATGCTCTCTAAAGCTTTTTATCATTGTGAAATGTTTGAAAGAGCTCCTTATTAAAAAATAACTTTTTGTAGAAATAGCCATTAACACGCTCAGTTTTAAAGCATTGACATTAATTTTCACCACTTCCCCATGTTAAAATGTTAAATAGGGATGATTTGGTTGATATATCGACTGTATTTTGCTTATATCATGTATCAACCAAATATAATTTGGTACACAAAAATTTGTACCAGTATCAACCATAAAAGTTTGTATACCATGTTTATGGGTACGGTTGGTATTCGGTTAATACGGTTGTTAGTCGACATATATCAAATGTAAATGAAGACAAAAGAAAAATCCATCGATATATATTTTTTTGTTAGATTTTATATTTATTATAAAGAACACCACATTATAACATAAAAAAGAGGTCTCGAAACACAAATTATAAAGTCTTTGAACTAAAGAAAAGTAGTATAACAAAAATCTTGAAAATTAAACAATCGCGTGAAAGAGGGAGAAAAATTGGCTTGTTGCTGAGTTTCTAGAGAGAGAACAGTGAAATTAGAGTTTAGGAGACACTGCAACTGCAACTTAAAATTAGATAAAGAAAATTATATTTTGATTTTATATATTATATAAAAATATATAATTATTTTATTTTTATAAATAAGTTCGGTACATAGTATACCAACTGAAGTCAATATTGTATATCATGTACCAATAAATTAGACATAATTGATATGATATTATCGTACCGAATTTTGGTATAGCGATTCTTTTGTACCAATTATAATTTGTACGGTTGATATACGGATAGGTTGATACGGATGAGTACGATTTGCCACCCTTAGTTCAAAAAAGAGCATTACCATTGTGAGAAAACTCTTAAGCTTTTTATTTGGTGACTTTGTGAGGATGCGTGACGCAGCACGGAAGCACGATAAATTTCGTGATTAGCGCACTAATCACAAGAACTCTTCAAGCGAAGAATCCTCAAACGCAATGAACTGGAATCCACCAGAAAATTAAAGAGAAATCTCTTTGAATTGAAAAACAATAATAATAAGTTGTTTACCAAAATAAGAAGACTAAGTACTTATACTCCTACCTAGGCAGCAAATAAAAGAGTTCCCAAAAATAATAAAATACCAAAACTAAACAGTTTTCCGTAAATAAAACGCAATCAGTCTTCATCTCCCCGTCACGAGCGCGGCCGCCCTTTGGCCCAGCGCGGTCGCGCAACTCTCCAGAAACTTATGCCTGGCCTTCATCGTCGTCAGCTCAGTCGCCCTCTCCCCTAGCGCGGTCGCGCACTTCTCCCGAGACTGATGCTTGGTTTTCATTGCCTTGAGCGCGGTCGCTCTGTCCACGAGCGCGGTCGCTCTCTTGTCCAGATTCTTCAAAGCTCGTCCCCATGTCCTCCAGCGCGGCCGCCATCCCCACGAGCGCGGTCGCTCTGACTCCTGTATCAGTCTCTCCCACTTCCAAAGAACTCGACTCTGAGTTCTCATCAGGATAAAGAACTCCATCCGCGTGATACTCATACATGTCAGCTACGTTGAAGGTATTCGAGTTGTTCAAGTTATCAGGAAGAGCCACCACATATGCATTGTCATTGATCTTCCTAGTCACTTTGAATGGCCCATACTTGCGAGGTTGCAATTTCTTATACGTACCAACAGGAAAACGCTCTCGTCGAAGAAAAATCATAACATCATCCCCAACCTTGAAAACTTTGACCCGTTTCTTCTTGTCTGCAGCAGCTTTATTCTTCAATCCCGTTGCCTCCAACTTGGCCCGAACGTCCTCTTTGACAGCACATACTTCATTGGCCATATTTTCAGCTGCTTGGCTCACACCACGACCCCTTGGTAACAGTACCAAATCCACCACATGCCTTGGGGTCGAAGAATAAACCACAGAAAATGGTGATTTCCCCGTAGCCGAGTGGACCGCACTGTTGTAAGCAAATTCTACCTGCGGTAATGCCAAATCCCACTGCTTCGGCTTGTCCCCACAAACACTTCTGATCATATTTCCCAATGTTACATTAGTAACTCGTCCGTCCGTCTGTTTTGCGGGTGAGCTGTAGAACTCCGATTCAATGCAGTACCAAACATACGCCATAACGTAACCCAGAAGTGACTCAAGAACTTAGTGTCTCTATCCGAAGTAATGGACTTAGGGACACCATGAAGACGTACAACCTCTCTAAAACTGACTTTGCAATATTAGAGGCATCCGAGGTCTTCTTGCAAGCAATAAAATGAGCCATTTTGGAAAATCGATCCACTACTACGAAAACAGAATCCACACCTCGTTGAGTACGAGGTAAGCCCAACACAAAATCCATAGATAAATCGAGCCATATGTCATCAGGAATAGGCAAAGGCAGATAAAGACCAGTATTTTGAGATTGACCTTTAGATACCTGACAAACATAACAACGCCTGACGATAGCACCAGCATCCTTCCGCAGTTGAGGCAAAAAATAAAGCTCCTCCAAGCTAGTGATGGTCTTGTCTCGCCCTAAGTGTCCACTAAGGGCTCCCCCATGCAAATCCCTGATCAACTTCTCACGCAATGACGAAACAGGAATGAACAATCGATCCCCTTTAAACAGAAAACCTTCACGGACATGAAAATCTGCACTCGGATGCTTGCCCACACACTTAAACCATACTTCCTTGAAATCGGTATCCTCTCCATACAACTCCTTCAGCAACTCAAACCCGAAGACTTCTTGAGACAGTGTAAGTAATAAGGAAGCCCTCCTACTCAGAGCGTCTGCCACTTTGTTCTGAACCCCGGACTTATGCTGAATAATAAAAGGGAACTTCTGCAGATAACTGACCCATCGAGCATGCATCTTGTTTATCACCTTCTGGCTGTGCAAGAACTTTAGGGCAAGGTGATCAGAGAATAGAATAAATTCCCACTGAACAAGATAATGCTCCCACTGTCGCAGAGCCCGAAAAACAGCATAGAATTCCTGATCATAAGTACTCCACTTTTGACGCGACTCACTCAACTTCTCACTAAAGAAGGCCACCGGTCGTTTTTCTTGTGAGAGGACAGCTCCAATCCCTACACCACTCGCATCACACTCCACCTGGAATATTTTATCAAAGTCGGGTAGGGCAAGAACTGGTGCAGTACAAAGTTTTTCCTTGATGAGAGCAAAACTCTGTTCTTGCTCAAAACCCCAATGAAACTTACCCTTCTTCAAACACTCAGTAATAGGAGCAGTGATGGTACTGAAATCCCGCAAAAACCTCCTATAGAAAGTAGCTAGGCCATGAAAGCTACGCACCTCTGTGACAGATGTCGGGGCTGGCAAATCCCTTATGGCCCTCACCTCCTCCTCATCCACCTGAATTCCATCCTCACCAACCACAAAACCCAGAAAAAGTAACTTGTTGGTGCAGAAAATACACTTCTTAAGATTGATGTAGAGCTGATTATCTTTTAGGACTTGCAACACTTGTCTAAGATGATCGAGATGTACAACTCTATCTTTACTATAAATCAGGATATCATCGAAATAAACGACAACAAAAGAACCAATAAAAGGTCAAAATACCTGATTCATCAATCTCATGAAAGTGCTAGGGGCATTCGAGAGTCCGAATGGAATGACAAGCCACTCATAAAGGCCATCCTTGCTCTTGAAGGCTGTTTTCCACTCATCTCCTGGCCTAATCCGAATTTGGTGGTACCCGCTGCGCAAATCCAGTTTTGTGAACACCCTCGAACCGGATAACTCATCAAGCATGTCTTCCAAACGGGGAATGGGAAATCGATACTTGATGGTAATTTTGTTGATGGCACGGCTGTCCACACACATACGCCACTGATTACCCTTCTTCGGCACAAGCGTAACCGGTACCGCACACGGACTCACGCTCTCTCTAATAAACCCCTTCCGCAAAGCAAATCTTCTATCTCGCTCTCAAAGAATCTCATTCTCCTTGGGACTCATGCGGTAATGCGGGAGGTTTGGCAAGCTAGCTCCCTAATCAAATCAACTGGTGCCGAATGTCCCTCATAGGTGGCGTATCATTTGGCAAGTCATCGGATAGTAACTCCTGAAAATCTGCAAGTAGTTCTTTAATCTCCCTTGGCAACCCAATCTTCACACTGACAGAACTCAACAACCCCTTAATGATTATAGGGCAAAAATACTCCGACTCCTCAATAGTTGCAGTAAGATCCTTCTCATTCTGAATAAGCATCAACACCGGCTTATCCTTCTCAACCTGCTTTTCAAATCGTGAAACAGGAGCTATAGCAATCTTGTGTTTGTTCCAGTTGAACATCACCACATTATCTCTGCCCCTATAAGTAATATCATGATCATATTGCCATGGACGACCCAGTAACACATGACACACATCCATATTCAGCACATCACAAACGACTTCCTCCTTATAGTGTTTCCCGATAGAAAGGGGAACCCTACAAGTACGTGACACCCTGAGTTCGGAACCCGTATTCACCCACCCCAAGCCATAGGGTTTCTTATGCGGTTCAGTTTTCAACCCAAGGAAATCAACTAATTTCTGCGAAACTAAATTTTCAGTGCAACCATTATCAACAATTAAATTGCATACCTTGTTAGCAACGGAGCAGTATGCACGAAAAAGGTTCTTCCTCTGTCCCTCATCCTTGGAAGATAACAACATCTGTTGAAGAACACAACCCACATGCTCCTCGGATTCCTCCTTCGCAAACTCGGCCCCTTCATACTCATCATTCTCCTCCTCTACTTGCTCTTCGTCTTCCTCCCCTAAGAATGCAGCAGTTGCCCTACTGGGGCAAACGTTGGACCTATGACCATATCCCTGACAGCGAAAACACTTATCTCCCCTCGGTTTGGCATACAGATTTGCTGTTTTCTGTACTGGCGCCTTGTTTACTGTCGAGTTGCTCGCGGCCACACGGTTCCCTGTCGCACTGTTTCCCGCTGAACTGTTCCCGGCTGAACTGCTAGTCACCCCCTTCTCCTTGTTACTCCCTTCATCAGCACCGCCTTGCGGACTCCATTTACGAAAAGGGGCATTAAAGACCCTTGTACTCGACTTTTCCATAAGCTCCGCTTTCAAGGCCAGAGTAGAAGCATCTGTCAAGTTCCGTACTTGATGCAAACCCATCTTATCCTGTATTGAGGCCTTCAGGCCATTAATATAGCGTGCAACCTTTTGTTCTTCAGACTCGTCAATCTCCACCCTTGCCGTGTATCGCTGAAACTCAGTAGTGTACTCATCAACCGTCCTTTTGCCTTGCCTTGTACACAATTGAGATACAACTTATACAAAATCTGCTCATAATCTGCGGGCAAAAACCTCCCTGAGATCAACTGCTTCATCCGTCTCCAAGTCCTAACTGGTTCCTTCCCTTGCCGTCGCCTCTGCACTACCAGTTTATCCCACCATACTGCAGCAGTACTCTTCAAGCGAATCGCTACCATCTTCACCTGTTTATTAGCAGGTACCTCCATGTCCTCAAAGAAGCGATCGACATTAGTCTGCTAATCTAGAAAATCCTCTATGCCCTTGGTTCCATAAAAATGAGGGATTTCAGCCTTGATTCTATAATCATGGCGATTTTGATTGTTACCTTGTTCTCCGTCATCCTCAACGATTTCTTCCTCCGAACTGGATCCATCTTCTTCCCGGTTCTCCACCCTCTGCGGACGGTGAACGTGTTCCTCCCTGTCTCTTTCACCCCTACGGTCTCGATTACCATTCTGACCCTGTTGAGCAGCAACCAACGCGGCAATCTGTGTAGTCAACGCAGCGATGGCGTTAGTAATCCCCTCGATATCAGCCTTGGTAGCCTGATCTCCCATGATTCCTCAGTATGATGTAAAAGACAGGATATGGCCTGCTCTGATACCAACTGACGCAGCACGGAAGCACGATAAATTTCGTGATTAGCGCACTAATCACAAGAACTCTTCAAGCGAAGAATCCTCAAACGCAATGAACTGGAATCCACCAGAAAATTAAAGAGAAATCTCTTTGAATTGAAAAACAATAATAATAAGTTGTTTACCAAAATAAGAAGACTAAGTACTTATACTCCTACCTAGGCAGCAAATAAAAGAGTTCCCAAAAATAATAAAATACCAAAACTAAACAGTTTTCCGTAAATAAAACGCAATCAGTCTTCATCTCCCCGTCACGAGCGCGACCGCCCTTTGACCCAGCGCGGTCGCGCAACTCTTCAGAAACTTATGTCTGGCCTTCATCGTCGTCAGCGCGGTCGCCCTCTCCCCTAGCGCGGTCGCGCACTTCTCCCGAGACTGATGCTTGGTTTTCATTGCCTTGAGCGCGGTCGTTCTGTCCACGAGCGCGGTCGCTCTCTTGTCCAGATTCTTCAAAGCTCGTCCCCATGTCCTCCAGCGCGGCCGCCATCCCCATGAGCGCGATCGCTCTGACTCCTGTATCAATGCGGCATAGGGGGCATAAAAAAAATCTTAAAACAACTCTACCGTTGTGGACGCTCTTATAGCTAATATCATAATAACAATGTTATACTTCCTTGTCACTAACTAAATGAGTGTCCAAAAAAAAAAAGTCCTAAATGATTATCATTTTCTTTGGGGGAGTTACTCTTAAAATTAGAATTTGACGAAAAGTAGAGAGAGGTCTAAGGGTAAGGGTGAGCATGTGCTTGGACTGAATTGATGATAAAATATATTGAATGTTTACACCCTAAAATCAATTAATAATAAGAAGAGTAGTCAATCAAGTTCATATACCGGTTCATATTTAGTTTTTTAGGAGATATGTGATGGTCTAAAAGTTACTACATCCTTCCTAATAACAAGTTCTAATTCACGCTCCAATTTGCAATACAATATGGTGAGATTATTAAAGGTTTTCATATACTTGTATAACTAAAAGTGTGATTAAATTTAACATTTTTCAAATATTTTTCAAAATAAAATTTGAACATTTATAGATACGAATAAAGTAAATAATTTATAACTATTGAAGAATTTATAACAATATAAAATTTGAAGTGAATAGAGCACTTCTTGAATCTTCCCCCAAACTTTGCCAAAATCTAGGGAGAAACGTGTTTCTCCATAATTTATGGAGAAACGGATTTTTTCCCCGTCGGTGACAACCCAGCTCTCCCTAAATCGCCAATGGCGACCTAGCCCAAATTGCCTCTCCCGAAAACCCCTTGCAAAAACTAGGGTTTGAGCAACTAAGAGAAATGGGGAGGCGAGATAGAATCCATGGCTACAAAATCCTCCAAATCAACCGAACTGTCAACCTCTTTGGCGTTTTCGTCCAGTCCATTCCCCCTAATCAATCCTAGGTTACACACTTCAATCTCGCAAATTGATCCCTTTTCCATGCGTATATTGTATTCTGCTCTGTTAATTTCTTGCTTATGATGTTGGGAAACTAGAATTTGAACTGGCAATGATGACAAAAAGGTCGGACTTACGGCTGCTACCCCTAACCCCGTTGTGGGTCTGGTCGGTAGTAGATTGATGAGACTATCTAAAAGGTTCTGGATATCAACATTCAATGTTCTGGATATTCCGAACCTTTTGAAAGGATATCCAGAACCTTTTGAAAGGATATCCAGAAATTTTGTATTTGGCCATGACATTGGCCCATGAAAAAACGGGTATCCAGAACCTTTTGAAAGGATATCCAGAACCTTTTGAAAGGATATTCAGAAATTTTGTATTGGCCATGACCTTGGCCCATGGCCTTGGCTTGGGCAATTCTAAATTTCTGGTTATTCATTTTGAAAGTTTCTGGATATCCATATTCAATGTTCTGGATATCCAAAACCTTATGAAAGTGATATCCAGAAATTTAGAATTTGGCCTTGGCCCCAAATTTTTTTTTCTGGATATCCATCCCAAAGCTTCTGGATATTCAGAACACGTTTCTCCATAACTTATGAAGAAACGCGTTTCTCAGCAGACCTACTCCCAAACTTTCCCAAAACAGAAAATTGGTGAAATATATTTTCTCAAATTTTCTTTATAAATATAATAAATATAGAATTTATGACATTACGACATACATACGAATGTAACACTAGTTATTAGTTATTACTGGTAACACAATATTAATATTATGATACAAAAAAACATTAGTATGTCACAATTGACGAGAAAGATAATGCAAGATAATGTCTAGAGATAATGTAAGTGGTCACAGCCTCACAGCTGGTTGAACTTGAACATGTGTCATTAATTATTCATTTTGATTAACTAAATTTCTTCTTCTTCTTCTTTTATACAATGTCTTGAGATTTTTTTTACAAGAATTTAACTAAGAATTGCTAAAATTTCAATGTAATTACAGTATTAATTTTCAAATGCAAAAGTACTTTATTCACAAGTTCAAAGTTACTAGTAACATGTTATATAGTGTTATTTACTCTCTTGATCTCATAAATTTAGGAAAATTTTTACAAAAATAATACTCCCTCCGTCTCTGAAAGATTGTCCCATTTGCCATTTTGACTTGTCCCAAAAAGTATGTCCCATTTTTAAACTTAGGCATGAATGTTAGTGCAAATCTACTAAGGTACACAAAGGTGAAGCTCTTCCTTAATAATTGCAAAAAGTACAACAAGACAATCTTTAAAAACGAAACAAGACAATCTTTTAGGAACGGAGGGAGTAATATAGTTTTCTTAATATTAGAAAATCGAGGTTCTTATGGCTTTAAAGGTGTCTATAGTAATATTCGTGTTCACTAGTTAAAATTACCTTTAGCTCCCTTAAATTAAGTTTAACATCATATACTCCTCCCCTTTTCGATGCAACACTTTATATCAATGTGTAAACATCCCATTCTGAACCACTCATTTATAGATATTGAAAGAAATGGAGCGGCTAGAAAGACACAGAAGACTGATGTGAGTCCTGATGCTATCGCACCAGTAATAGCACAACAGTAAAAAGCAGCGGAATAATAAAATAAAAAAGCAGAAACAAACAAGAATTTAAACACTTATCTACAGCAATATGCTGTAGACAATAAAATTCTCTTATTAAAAACACTTGTGAACCGATTACAAAACTTAAACTAAGAGAATAACAAAATTAACAAAGAACACTCTCACAAAAACACTCCTTTAAAGTCTATATTTCTTCAGCCTTTCGGAGTAAAAAAAACGTATCCTGTTATCAGCCTTGGGTCTTGTATTTATAACCAAGGACTTCTATGATAACGAGTAAGGATAAATATTGATGAAGAGCTTGATTAAAATCTTCAATCTTCTTATCTCTAAGCCTTCATTTATCCAATGTGAGAGTCCTAAAAAATAACCAAAACAATACTAAAGAGATAATAAAATTTGGTTAAATAAGTTAGTAATAATAAAAATCAAATATAAAATATTTACATAATTTTAAATAAAAAGGAAGTAACAAAACATAATTAAGTCAACCTTTTGACTTGGCTAAGTGTGATGCTATCACACTTTCAATCTCCCCCTGTTTTGTTGCTTTCTGTTCAAAAACAAATCTCAAGCACAATATATATTAACACAATTAAATAAGCTAAAGATTATCAAAAACACATGATATGAGATGGAGAGCTCGAACGCTCCCCCTAAATACTAGCTATTAAAAACCAACAAACCACCATGTTCAACATGTCCAGAAACAAACCAAAAACAAACCAAACCAAAGCAAACACAACCAAACCAGAGCAAAAAAAAACAAGTATCACCATTGTTCCTAACACACACGAAATTAAAAAATTGTTTATAAAAACATCATAACCCCATTCAGAAAAAAGTCCTGCTCCAGTTCAGATTAGGATTTTCCTCCATTTCAGCTTGTGTTTTTGCCAGTAGCTCCCACCTGAAATCATGGCTGACTTCTTCATAGACACGACTTGAGCTAGCTCCCCCTTTTTGATCAGAAAGCTCATCTCTTGCAGCCAACAACTTGTTCCTTCTCACTGAGACTTCCTTGAACTGTACCCTTGTATTGAGCATCCACCTTTCCAAAAACTTGATTTCATCAGAGAGTACTTTTACTAGGTTCACAGGTGGTGCTGGGGATGATGTACGCACATCGTCAGTAGCATCAGCAGGTTCATCTTCATCAACATCTTGTGCATCAATGACTGGATCATCTGGGAAGGCTACATGCAAATCTACCGTGCGTCTAGTGCACTCTAACACAGGTTGAATACCAAATGGTTCAACCTTCTCACATATACGATCAGAACGTAAGATCTCAACCCCTTGCCTCACACAAAGACCAGTTATTAAGCATGGGAAAAGAAGATCAGAGGGCAACTCCTTTTCTGCAAACTGTACTATACTCCCAAATATAACCTCACCAAGGTTAAATACTTGACCAGTAAAAATTCTATGAATCAAATCCGCATGGGACACAGTGACAATGTTTTTGTTTGAGGAGGGGTTTCCAATTAAAAGTAGAGATTTTAAACAGAAAACTACACAAGAAAGTGAGCATTGTGCACTTGAATTGAGAGTGCCACGAAGGATCAAGACCATTAGTTAGGGTATTGGCAATTTCATCCTTATGAGCCATAGGAGGAAGGATGTGAGGACTGGGAGCATGAAGGAAGATATTAATCAAGGCAGGAGAAAAATTAATGAGTGTGCCACGAACCATAACCTTTTCAAACCCAACATCTCTAGGATCTTGAATAGCCTGAACTAGACCCGCATAGAACTCACTAACAAGCGAGGGATAGTAGTAGTTGGGGTAAGACACAGAAAAGAGTAAGCCTTTTTCCTCTAAATATCGTTTCATACCAACATCCTCAAAGGTTTTATCAATAACCCTTTCCACCAAAAATCCCTTTTTCCTAAAGAAGGCAAAACGTTCTTTCACAGATTTAGACATAAATTTCTCAGGTGAGAGGGGGCTTACCTTCCTTGAAGAGGGTTTAGCACTTGGGGTATGCCTTGGCTTAGGCAGATTAGCTTTGGAGGGGCCAGCTAATCTCATGCTCCTTCTAGGTGAGGGTGCAGATGTGATTACATCGTCAGCAGCATCCTTCTTCTCTGTTTCAAGTTCATCTCTCCCAAGCTTGAACGTCTCATCTTCAGCTTCATCATCGTCTAAACCAATGTCTGAAGCTTGGGCAGAGATAGAGCCAACAACTTTGGCCTTTGCTTGCCTTACCTTTCCCTTCCCTTTCTTCAAATCCAAGAGAGCTTGCAGGGGAATATGCTCATCCTCATCCTCATTACCTTCTTCAATTTCATCAGTTCCAGAATGAGCCCCAGAGTACCAGTTGCCCGGAGATGATCGAGCAGGGGCAACAGGAGAGTTGGAAGGAGGGGATGGAGTTGGAGATGCATTAGTACCTTTGGTAGCATGAGTAGGTGAAAGCTGAGGTGTGGAGATCCTACTAGGTGGCAAATCCCCAGGCATTACAATAACATGGGGGAAGATATCTTCAAGGTCTTGGGCAGCAGATTCCACAATGTCTTCAACTTCCCTCAATTCCTCAACCTCTACAGATTGAGACCTTCTAGACACGACTTTGTATGCCTCAACATCCTCTTCTTCAGAATCACTTGAATACACAGACAAACCACTCACGTATTTCCTTTTCTGAGACACGGGTTTACCAGAAGAGCTCCCAGAGTCACTAGCCTTTGCTTTTCCCCTTTTTCTCTTGAGATCAGCAGAGGGATCATAGTCCACATCCTCGCCTTCAATGAACTCTGGCTCGGCCATGTTTGGACGAACCCTAGGGGTGTACTCCCCCATGTTAGGAGAGAAACCCCTCTGCCTCAACGACCAATTAGGGCCTCTAGCCATCCCCGCCATTTCACCAACCGCTTTCAAATCCCCAGGATTATCAGCGTCAATAGCATTATCTGGAGCACCTGGGAGGGACATGGAAACCGGAGCAGCATCAATGTCCACGAACAGTTAGACGGCATCACTTGGTTAGGACGTCAGAGATGGAGGCGGTGAGCTAGCAACAATCGGAGAGGGAGACTTGGACGGAGACGCCATTTGGTTTGGTGACGAACAGAGGAGAAACAGAGAGGGTTTTGGAATTTAGAAGGGTTTGGAAGGTTTAAACAGTGACCGGTGAGGGTTTTATGGCAAAGAGGGGATTGGTATTTAATTGATGTGATAGCACTCATTAATCCCTACTAGGCTTAGGTCACTGTAGATTTGAACTAAGCTAATCCTAATTCCCTTTGGCCGGTTAGACTACTTGGAGTAAATGAGTTCTTTACAACTTTGGACGCTTAGATGATAAAGATAAATGCAAAAAGAATTTTAGATAAAGTAATTACCATAGATATATTAAAAAAACACATACATATACTCCCCCTAAACATATGGACATTTTAAAAATTTATAAGTAATTTCGTTGAGCATCAAATATTTTAACAAAAATTAATTCGAAGTAGAAAAGCATTCGATTGAAATTTTCACCAAGGACCAGGTTGACCAGTAATATTCTAAAATTTAATAAATCATAATTTACACACATGTGAAGGATAAATCTCAGTAGATGTGTGGCATAGTATGTAATTACATCAGGGGACGCATTTCCTCTAAGAAAGTCAATGAATCAGAATCTTGTCTTGCTTGGCCTCTAGAATGCTTCCACATATAATTTTTTTCTTGTGGAAAAATATGTTATGGGTAGCTTTCACTCTTCATTATTCTCATGGATAGCCCTCTTTCGAATGATCTTATCAATTTGACTCAAACTTTCTCTTGAAGACATTTTGATCACATTGAAATGACTTCATACCATGAGTGGAGTAGCTGTTTCCCAATTTTTTGTTTTTGCACCCACCAAGAGACATCTAGTAAGATAAATTTAGAGTCAGCAGTTGTTGACTACTATTTAAGAAGGATTCACAATTCAGAGAGAAAATAAATCAAAGATGCAATACAAGTGACCACACTGAGATAAATCATGCAATGCATTTTTTTTTGTTAGAATTGTAGAATACCGGTGTTAGATATGATGTGATCACACGGGGTATCACATCATTATATTGCACACAAACTCAGAGATTTCCTTAGAGTGGAAAATCTCTGAAAATCAAGGGCTTTGGTGAAAATGTCAGCCAACTGTTTTTCAGTGCTAATTGATTCCATGCTAATAATTTTTTGCTCAACAAGATCACGAATAAAATGATGTCTGATGTCAATGTGTTTAGTACGTGAGTGTTGAACAGGATTTTTTGATATTTCTATGGCACTTAAATTATCACAAAAAATAGTTAGGATATCACTTTAAGACCATAATCTTTAATCATCTGATTCATCCAAAGGAGTTGAGAACAACAACTCCCTACAGCCACATATTTTGACTCAGCAGTAGAAAGGGATACACATTTTTGTTTTCTACTATACCAAGATACTAAGTTGTTCCCAAGAAAAAAGCAACCACCAGTTGTGCTTTTCTTGTCATCGTATTGCACCTTGTCGAGTCATTTGAATCCTACCAGATTTGTGTTGGTTTCTCTAGTATAACTTAGCCCTAAATTGATAGTACCACCAACATATCTAATGATTCTTTTTACAGCCTTGAGGTGGGATAATTTGGGGCAAGCTTGATATCTAGCACACAGGCATACACTAAACATTATGTCAGGGCGACTTGCTGAAAGGTATAATAAGCTTCCAATCATACTTCTATATAAGGTGGGGTCAACATTCTCACCATTCTCATCATTGCACAACTTTTGGGATGATCCCATAGGAGTTTTAAAGTGAGAGGCATTGTCAAGAGAATTTTTTTTAACTAAGTTTTTGGCATACTTACTTTGAGATATAAAAATTCCTTCCTTATTTTGTTTTATTTGAAGTCCTAGAAAGTAGGTTAACTCACCAACCATACTCATTTCAAAGGTGGTAGTCATACTTGTGACAAAATAGTCTAACATATCTTTGGAAGATGATCCAAATACAATGTCATCAACATAAATTTGGGCCACTAAGATTCCTACATTTTCTTTTAAAATAAATAAGGTTTTATCTACCTCACCTCTCTTAAATCCCATTTGTATGAGATGTTCAGTTAGCCTCCGATACCAAGCTCTAGGGGCTTATTTTAGACCATATAAGGCCTTTTTCAACTTATAAATATGATTAGGGAAATGGGGATCAATGAAGCCCTTAGGTTGTTCAACATAGGCTTCTTCATTTAGGATACCATTCAAAAAGACACTCTTAACATCCATTTGATGTAAAGTGATGTCCAAATAACAAGCAATAGCAAGTAAAAGCCTAATTGACTCTATCCTAGCAACAGGAGCAAATGTTTCTTCAAAATCAATACCTTATATTTGAGTGTAACCTTGGGCTACAAGCCTAGCCTTATTTCTTGTAATTTGACCATTTTCATCAGTTTTGTTTTTAAAGATCCACTTAGTTCCTATTACATTTCCTCCAATGGGCCTAGGAACTAAAGTCCATACTTCATTTTTCTCAAATTGGTTTAATTCCTCTTGCATGGCAACAATCCAATTTTCATCCTTCATAGCTTCTAAAATATTTTTAGGTTCAATATTAGAAACAAAACAACAAGAATTAACCTTGTTCACTTGTGATTCCACACAACTTAGCCCAGCCAACTCACGGTAGTTGACTCTTGGCTTTTCCCTTGTGCTAATTTTCTCGTTTACATCACCCACTACTTGAGATATTGGGTGATTCTTTTGTACTCTGCTGGGTATGTCTTTGGTTCTATCCAAGTTACCTTCTTGATCCCGAATCCTCGGATTACGAACGATTTTGTTTGCCCTGATGTAGGTGGTGATGTGCTCGCATAAGTACCTGTATTTGCTTTTTGCAGTCCATTTTGCTGCGTCTGTTTAGTTTGGTTCTGAGTTTCCTGCATTGTCTCTATACAATCTGAGACATCATCTTCAAGAGATTTTAAATTCAAGTCAGCAGTATCATCAAATGTAACATTAATCAATTCCATCACAGTTTTGGTTCTGAGGTTATAAACCCTATATGCACGACTGTTTGTGGAATATCCAAGAAAAACAGCCTTGTCACTTTTGGAATCAAATTTAGATAGATAATCTCTATCATTTAGAACATAGCATATGCATCCAAAAACATGAAAATATTAAAGAGTAGGTTTTTTATCAAGGAGGATTTCATAGGAAGTCATAGTTGATCCAACTCTCAAATAAACTCTGTTTCCTATGTGACAAGCAGTATTAAGTGCTTCAGCCCAAAATCGTTTAGAGATGTTTTTTGAACTAAGCATGACACGAGCCATCTCTTGCAATGTACGATTTTTTCTTTCTGCAACACCATTTTGTTGAGGTGTTTTAGGGGCTGAAAAATCATGGGTGATTCCTTTGGAGTCACAAAACTTTGAGAACAGAGTGTTCTCATATTCAGTTCCATGATCAGACTTAATTTTGATAACTTTCTTTCCATACAAGTTTTTCACCTTTTTATACCACACTTTAAATACTTCAAGTGCTTCAGATTTTTCTTTTAAATATAGCACCCAAGTATACCTAGAGAAATCATCTACACAAACAAATGAATATTTCTTTTTACCTAAGCTCTCAACCTCAATTGGTCCCATAAGGTCAGTATGTATTAATTCTAAAATTTCAAACGTGGAACTTTGGTCCACTTTTGGATGAGAGGCTTTGGTTTGCTTCCCCTTTTGACAAGGACCACACACACTTGATTGTTTAAAGTCGAGCTTGGGCAAGTGTTTAACAGCATCAAACCTAACTAATTCTTCTATTTTCCTATAGCTAGCATGTCCTAATTTTTGATGCCACAATTCAAGTTCATTTGTTTTGGAGCTAAGGCAGGATAAGTTGTCACCAAATTTGTAACAATTATCTTGAGACCTTACTCCGGTGAACAAACATTTATTAGTGTTATCAAACACTTTACATTCATGTTTGTCAAAATTGACATGTAAATTGTCATCACATAGTTGGCTTATACTAATCAAATTAGCTTTCAATCCTTCTACATGATAGACATTTTTCAATTTAGGCATGTCATTCACACATAAAGTTCCTTTCCCAACAATCTTACCTTGTGCTCCTCCCCCATAATTTACATTCCCACCTTTGATAGTGACGTAATCCGTGAGAAATTCGGCATTACATGTCATGTGCCTTGAGCACCCACTATCAAAGTACCATGAGCTAGCAATGCTGCTCTTGAGAGAGGTAAACACTACTTTGCATTCCATGCTTTTCTTTTCAACCCATACGAACTGACCAGGTTTTTGGCGATGTGAGTTGTGATGTGATTGCATTTGTTCACTCATCTGAGGAACATCTTTCCCCAGATCACGAATCCTCTTGTAACAGAAAGGTCTTATGTGACCTGGTAAGAAGCAGTAATGGCACACGAATCTTTTCTTTTTGGTTGTTGATTTTTGGTTGTAAAAAGTTTTAGGTTTCGAGGAACTACTTTCTCCCTCTTTCAAAAATTTTGATTCAAAACCAAGACCTGTTTTTGAAAACTTGCTCACATTAAGAACCTCATCAAGAGTTGCCTTTCTAGTATTCATCTTTTCAAAAGTTTTCTTGGCCTCTGTGTGTTCGGTTTTGGTTTTCTCAAGTTCAATGTCACGTTTAGTGAGCATGACCTCAAGTTTGGCAATAGAATCCTTTTGGTTATCATTTTCAGTAGATACACTCTTCAGTTCATCTTTAACTTTAGATAATTCAGTAGAGAGTTTTTCAGTTAGCTTTTAAAAGACAGCGATTTTTTCAACACGCTTTTCCCAATCGGCATATAGCTCAGCATAGGCATCCAGTAGCTCGTTATAGTTTCCATCATCTTCTTCTTCGTTTTTAGACTTCTTGTTCAGTGAGGAGGTATAACAATTTATAAAAGATTCAGAAGATGTGAGGGTAGATGTGCTAACATCTGAGGCTACATCAGTTTGATGTTCATGATTTGGAGGCGAGATTTCCATGATTGCTAAGTTTAGCGACTCATCTTCGTCCTCACTATCACTAAGGGTCGCACTTAGGCTCATCCCCTTTTTCTTCAGAGTATTGGCACATTCATTTGCATTATGTCCAAACCCTTTACAGGCTCTACACTGAACAGATTCAGATCTATTTTTAGAAAAACTAGTGGGTTTCTTGAAAGTATTCTCATTATCCTCTTTTGGTTTATCAAAAGTAGTTGGTTTTTTAGAAGCAAATTTGTTGTCCCTTTTATTTTTAAGAAAAGAAGTAAATTTTTTTGTTAAAAGAGCAACATCTTCGGTTTCCAAATTTGAAATATCAATTTCATTTGAGATTTCCTCAATCTCTTTTGGAATTGAGGATGCCTTAGAAAGGGCAGAAGCAAGAGTAACACTTTCAGCTTTATGTTATTGCTGAATAGAAATGTTCAATTCAAACATGGTTAGCTTACCCACAAGAGTATCTAAAGCCATGGTTGCAGTATCATTTGCTTCTTCAATATCAGCTATCTTAATGTTGAACTTATCAGTGACAGTCCTTAACATTTTGCATACTAATCTAGCATTTGAAATAGGTTCACCTAGGGAGAGACATTCATTAGAGATTTCCCTTATTCTAGAAGAATAACTCTTTATGTCCTCAGTCTCAGTCATCCTCAAGTATTCAAACTTGGTCATGAGAATCCTTAACCTAGTGGCTTTGACACTGTCATCACCTTCACAGTGAGCTTGCAAAATATCCCAGGCTTTCTTTGCTATATTTTGATTTAAAACAAGTCTAAACATGTGTTCATCCACATAACTTGAAATAGCACCAAGAGCCTTGGAATTGTAATTAGCATACGTGACCTCATCAGCGGTCCATTCTTCCTCAGGTTTAATTTTGTACTCCTTTTTGGAAGTTTCACCCTCTTCTTCTTTATTTTTCATTTCAACCTTAGGAGGGGACCATGGAATAATAATGCTAAGCCATGCTCGTTCATCAATTGCTTTAATGAAGAGACGCATCTTAGCTTTCCAGATGGCATAGTTAGTTCCATCTAGAACCGGGGGGCGGTACTGACTCAAGTGTCCTTCCATAATGACCACTCTTCCTTGGATCTCACTCAGTGAAGTCGAGTGGAGCTTTGATACCAATTGAAACAAATGGAGCGGCTAGGAAGACACAGAAGACTGATGTGAGTCCTGATGCTATCGCACCAGTACTAGCACAACAGAAAAAGCAGCGGAATAATAAAATAAAGAAGCAGAAACAAACAAGGATTTAAACACTTATCTACAGCAATATGCTGTAGACAATAAAATTCTCTTATTAAAAACACTTGTGAACCGATTACAAAACTTAAACTAAGAGAATAACAAAATCAACAAAGAACACTCTCACAAAAACACTCCTTTAAAGTCTATATTTCTTCAGCCTTTCGGAGTAAAAAAAACGTATCCTGTTATCAGCCTAATTGGGTCTTGTATTTATAACCAAGGACTTCTATGATAACGGGTAAGGATAAATATTGATGAAGGGCTTGATTAAAATCTTCAATCTTCTTATCTCTTAAGCCTTCATTTATCCAATGTGAGAGTCCTAAAAAATAACCAAAACAATACTAAAGAGATAATAAAATTTGGTTAAATAAGTTAGTAATAATAAAAATCAAATATAAAATATTTACATAATTTTAAATAAAAAGAAAGTAACAAAACATAATTAAGTCAACCTTTTGACTTGGCTAAGTGTGATGCTATCACACTTTCAGATATACTATCCCTGTCTCGCCTTTGTTTTTGGGATAAGGATTCATCAGTTTCGTCATGTTTCTTTCAGTTTCTAACTAACCTCGTTAGTTTTGGATTTAGTTGACTAACGAAACAACTAGAGAAAGCATAACAGTAAAACTGCAATGTTTGTCTTGTACGAGACACGTTCTTCCCTGTTTCGATCTCTTTCGTGATCACAACTTCTTCATGTTGCATGGGTGTCGAGAAAAAAGATTACAGAAAATATAAATTACAAACAAATTAATAAACTAAAAATACAAAATGATAAGTTGTTGTAGTTGATGCACGAGCCCAATGAAAATCACTGTCTCCTTAAGACATATTCGTCCCCTCACCGAGTGTGCTTAAGTTTGTTGGGACGCTTGTCTCCCAGGATAGAATGTACGGACCGGGGGCACTTTGCACCTAAGTATTCCAGCGAGCTGAACGGAGCTTGGACTAAATCACCTCTTGATGTTACTATGCAAGCTAGGAGGCCAAAGAAAGAATGACAAGATGCACCAAGAGAATATGGAGGAGGATTGTAGAAGCTAGGTGTTTTTCTCTGCTGTGGTTTTTGCTTGTGTTTTCCCAACTCTTTTTTGACAACATTTGTCAATGCTCCTTATAAAGCCAAGAATCAAAACTCACAAACTGAAAATATATGGTTTTAATTAGGTAATAAACACCATTATACCGAAATTAACAACCATTAATCAGAAAATATTAATCATAATGATTTTCCGTTTCAGTTTTTCACATTTAATACTGGTTGTTACACATTTGCTCAAGAACTGCTCGGCCGAGCAAGACATATGCCTTGGCCGAGCATGGTTATCCAAAAACTTTTCCAATCTGCCAAGCCTTGCTCGGGCGAGGCACCGGCAGTGCTCGATCGAGAATGCCTGTTCCAGAAACTAGACATTCTGCCATGCTCTGCTCGGGCGAGTCAACAACCTGCTCGGCCGAGTATCTCAGTCAAGTCAAAAGGCTTTATTTTTGATTTTCAAATCAAAATTATTAGCAAAAGGTTGGCTTTTCTACGTAGGCAATTTCGGTGCTACATTCGTGTCCGCAGGACGCGCACATGTACGAGTACGCACCTCACAAGCCAAATTGGAACTTGATTTGCACCCCACCTGCGCACCTGTGCGCGAGAGAGAGCCTCTATGCTACATAATCTTGAACACTACTCTAATGTTCAAGTCTTTATACTAGCACCAAGATCACTTCCTTTCCAATGTGGGATAACCCGCTTTCCTTTTACTTTGAGCATTTATATCTCAACCAAAGTGAGATAACTTCATTTCCTTAGCAATGTGGGATAACTTCCTTCCAACCCACTTACTTTGAGCATTCATATCTTATTCATCCAAAATCCATTTTGGAAAAATAAATATTTGATTTTTTGTTCTCATGGAGTAGAACACAAACACATAAACAATTAAGTAATTTGACAAAATTATCCTTTAGGAAATAATTCATTAATTTCCTTCAAAACACTCTTTTTTCCAATAATCCCCCACATGAAGGAAATTCATGAGAATAGGTGATAAAGTCCGGCAGTCGAAAACCTGCATAGGATAGGTAGGGGTTTGCCCTTTGAACCTTCCCTTGTAAAAGTATATTTACTCTATTCGCTAATCAGTAGACGCAATGTCCTTGAACTGCTAGTTTTTTGTATAGCCGATCATATACTTTATACAGTTATCTCCCTAACACAATTCAGCTCTCATAGCTGTGTCCATTAATGGCCCTGGATCACAATGCCTGGTTCTATGAGAAGGTCTAAGAATTGAGCCTCACACAATTCTCCTTGAAGCGGCCTCTACTTCTTTCTCACATAAGTGATTCTTTTAAGTAACCCGTTTACTTTGCATAAGAATTATTAAAAGTCGTAGGCTTAACCTCATTCATCTCGGGATGTCACTTTAAGGAATGAGTATGAGGTTGACCCCCACAGTGACGCTACAAGTCTTTTAACAGTTAGGTTGTCCCTTTGAACCTAGATCTTGGGATCTCCAGTTAGCTAGGTTGGGTTTTTCGCTGTGGTTAACTTCTCAAGAGGCTTTAATCCCATTCCCAATGTCAACCTTGCAACTATATCTTTATTTAACCCTTTGGTTAGCGGATCCGTCAAATTATCTTTTGACCTTACATAGTCAATAGATATGGTGCCAGTTGCAAGTAGTTGTTTAATAGTATTATGTCTTCGACGTATATGTCTAGACTTGCCATTATACATATTACTTTGTGCCCTACCAATCGCAGATTGGCTATCACAATGTATACTAATTGCTGGCACGGGCTTTTCCCATCTTGGAATATCTTCTAGAAATTGGCGTAGCCATTCGGCTTCTTCACCACATTTATCTAATGCTATAAACTCAGATTCCATGGTTGATATGGCTATAACAGTTTGCTTAGAATATTTCCATGATATAGCTACACCTGCTAATGTGAATAAATATTCGCTTGTAGACCTTGAGTCTTTGATAACCGATATTCAATTAGCATCACTATATCCTTCTATCACAGCTGGATGTCTAGTGTAATGTAATCCAAAATCACGAGTATATCTTAAGAACCTTAGTACTCTTACTATACCCTTCCAATGATTTATTCCAGGATTACTCGTATACCGGCTTAATTTGCTAATAGTATAAGCAATATCCGGCCTAGTACAACTCATCAAGTACATTAGACTTCCAATAATTCTCGAATACTCTAATTGAGACATCGGTTCATATCTATTCTTTGATAGATGAAGAATAGGGTCAATTGGAGTACTCGCTATTCCATTGTCATCCTTGCTAAATTTCTCAAGAATTTTATCCACATAATGAGATTGACTTAGTACAAGTCCATTGGATATTCTAGAAATTTTAACTCCAAAGATTACGTCCGCAAGTCCCATATCTTTCATGTCAAACTTTGAATTCAACATGTCTTTCGTGGATTTGATCATCTTATCACAACTCTCTATGATAAGCATGTCGTCTACTTAAAGACACAAAATAACATAGCCATTTTTCGTGGTTTTAGTATAGACACATTTGTCACACTCATTTATTTTAAATCCACTTTTCATCATTGCATTATCAAATTTTATATGCTACTGTTTTGGTGCTTGTTTCAAGCCATATAATGACTTTACTAATTTACACACTTTCTTTTCTTGTCCATGCGCAACAAACCCCTCGGGTTGTTCCAAGTAAATCTCCTCTTCTAAATCTCCATTTAGAAAGGCTGTTACATCCATTTGATGTATTGCAAGATTCCTCAATGCGGAAATTGCAAGTACAACTCTTATTGACGTTATTCTCGTGACAGGAGAATATGTGTCAAAATTGTCTAGGCCTTCTTTTTGTCTGTAACCTTTAATTACAAGTCGGGCCTTGTACTTATCAATTGTTCCGTCTGCCTTCATTTTCCTTTTGAAAATTCACTTATATCCTAGTGGTTTTCTTCCCGGAGGAAGGTCCACTAATTTCCATGTGTGATTTTGCAAAATGGAATCAATTTCACTTTTAATTGCTTCCTTCCACAAAGGTCCTTCAAAGAGCTAACGACTTCTTTGTAACTTTGTGGTTCACTTTCTACCATATAGGTTAGAAATTACAGACCATAAGATTTTCAATCCTAGCTCTTTTGCTCCGTCGAGGTTCCACCTCTTCTTCTTCACTTTTATCTTGAACGTGTTCTTCTTCTATTGAATCTATAACCCTAGTCGATGAACTTGCCTCATTTCTTGACTTACTCGGGAATATATTCTCAAAGAAAGATACGTTCACAAATTCCATTATAGTATTTTTCTGTTTAGCTTCAATTATCGAATCATACACAAGAAATCTATAAGCACTACTGTTATGTGCATATCCAATAAATATGCAATCAACAGTTTTAGGTCCAATCTTCACCTTTTTAGGATGAGGTATGGCTACCTTTGCAAGACACCCCCACACTCTCAAGTATTTATAACTTGGCACTCTTCCATGCCATAGTTCATAAGGAGTTTTGTCTTGTTTCTTTCGGGGTATTTTGTTTAACACATAGTTAGCCGACAACACGGCTTCCCCCCACATGTTATCCGGTAATTCCGAACTCAATAACATGGCATTCATCATTTCTTTTAATGTCCGATTTTTTCTTTCGGCAACACCATTTTGTTGGGATGTATAAGGTGCCGAGGTTATATGTGTAATTCCACTTTGAGCACATATTGCTTCAAATGGAGATTCATATTCACCACCTTTATCACTCTTTAGCACCTTAATTTTCCGATTTAATTGATTCTCAACTTCATTTTTATAGAGAGTAAACTTCTCTATAGCTTCATCTTTACTTTTTAGAAGATACACATAGCAATACTTTGTGCCATCATCTACAAAAGTTATGAAGTACTTATTGCTACCCCGTGATTGTGTTGATTTAAAGTCACATAAGTCCGTGTGAACCAATTCAAGTGGTTCACTATGTCTTTCAACTGAAGGGAATGATTTTCTTGTTAATTTTGCTTCTACACAAGTTTCACATTTTTGTTTACAGTCAACTTTAAACTTTGGAATAGAATTTGATTTTGTCAAACGACGTATAGAATAAAAATTAGCATGACCAAGTCTAGCATGCCACAAATTAGATGACTCAAGCAAGTAAACGGAAGAGATATTCATATCATTAGCTTTTGGCTTCACCACCATTACACTTAACTTGAACAGACCATCATTGACATAGCCTTTACTGGCAAACATTCCACTCTTAGATAAAGTGACTACATTGGACTCAAACACAATACGAAAACCATGCTTTATCAATAGCGATCCGGACACCAAGTTCTTCCGGATATCGGGCACATAAAGCACATTGTTGAGAGTCAACTCCTTCCCGGATGTCATCTTCAAAACCAATTTTCCTTCACCTTTGATTTCAAAAGTGGCTGAATTCCCCATGAATAGCTTCTCTCCATCCTTAGCAACAAGAGTACTAAACATGTCTCTATTGGAGCATACATGTCTAGTAGCACCGGTGTCAATCCACCATTGATTTGGGTTTGAACCCACCAAATTCACCTCGAAAATCACAGTTGTGAGGTGCATCTCGGACACGTCCCTAGCAATGCCTTCCACCATGTTTGCCTCACGAGCCTTCTTGGGCAACTTGCAAGCATGAGCCTTGTGGCCTTCGCCACCACAATTGTAACAAGTTCCTAAGAACTTCTTCTTGGAAACACCACCTTTTGGTCCCAAGTGGGAACGCTTGGAAGTTGACACAACCTTCCCTTTTCCCTTACCAAAGCCTTTGCCTTTGAAGCTTTGACCATGTTCCACAACATTAGCCTTAGCCACACTAGAAACAAACTTTTTCTCAGCGGCCCTATTGTTCTCTTCAATACTCAAACGAAGGATGATACCTTCCACATCCATTTCCTTTCACTTATGCTTAAGGTAGTTCTTGATATCATTCCAAGATGGAGGCAATTTTTCAATAATTGCAGCTACTTGGAAGCTTTCACTTATAAACATACCTTCAGCATGAATGTCATGCAAAATGGTTTGAAACTCATCAACTGGAGATTTCATGCTTTTGCTGTCCACCATCTTAAAATCAAGGAAACGGGCAACAATGAACTTCTTTGTTCCCGCATCCTCAATCTTATATTTGTGGTCCAAAGACCCCCACAATTCCTTTGCAGGTTTCTTTTCATTGAACACATTGTAAAGAGAATCTGAAAGCGAATTTAGGACATAGTTTCTGCACAAGTACTCCCCATGCTTCCATGTTTCAACCGCAGCCAAGGTTGTAACATCAGTTTCATTCTCACCCACCTTTGGCATATCCTCTTTCGGATATTTTACCAAATTCAAGGTAGTGAGATAGAAATGCATCTTTTGTTGCTAACGCTTAAAATCGTGGCCAACAAACTTCTCAGACTTTTCAACATGAGGGGTCGGGATATGGATCGTTTTAGTCACAGTAGAAGAGCCAATTCCGTTTCCAGTTTGGGATCCAATTTGGGTTTCCACGGTGTTGTTATCAGTCATCATCTGAAACACAACAACTTAGTTAGTATCAACAGTTTAAAATGATCTATAATCGACTCCCTCAATTAGGGAATATGTCTTAAGATTGTTGCAAGGGTGCCGAGGAAAAAGATTACAGAAAATATAAATTACAAACAAATTAATAAACTAAAAATACAAAAGGATAAGTTGTTGTAGTTGATGCACGAGCCAAATGAAAATCATTGTCTCCTTAAGACATATTCGTCCCCTCACCGAGTGTGCTTGAGTTTGTTGGGACGCTTGTCTCCCAGGATAGAACGTGCGGACCGGGGGCACTTTGCACCTAAGTATCCCGGCGAGCTGAACGGAGCTTGGACTAAATCACCTCTTGATGTTACTATGCAAGCTAGGAGGCCAAAGAAAGAATGACAACATGCACCAAGAGAATATGGAGGAGGATTGTAGAAGCTAGGTGTTTTTCTCTGTTGTGGTTTTTGCTTATGTTTTCCCAACTCTTTTTTGACAACTTTTGTCAATGCTCCTTATAAAGCCAAGAATAAAAAATCACAAACTGAAAATATATGGTTTTAATTAGGTAATAAACACCATTATACCGAAATTAACAACCATTAATCAGAAAATATTAATCATAATGATTTTTCGTTTCAATTTTTCTCATTTAATACTGCTGTTACACATTTGCTCAAGAACTGCTCGGCCGAGCAAGGCATATGCCTCGGCCGAGCATGGTTGTCCAGAAACTTTTCCAATCTGCCAACCCTTGCTCGGGTGAGGCACCAGCAGTGCTCGGCCGAGCATGCCTGTTCCAGAAACTAGACATTCTTCCATGCTCTGCTCGGGCGAGTCAACAACCTGCCCGGCCGAGCATCACAGTCAAAGTCAAAAGGCTTTATTTTTTATTTACAAAAGTTTGGCTTGTCTACGTAGGCAATTTCGATGCTACATTCGTGTCCGCAGGACGCACACATGTAATAGTTGTGCACGAGAGAGAGTCTCTATGCTACATAATCTTGAACACTACTCTAATGTTCAAGTCTTTATACTAGCACCAAGTTCACTTCCTTTCCAATGTGGGATAACCCACTTTCCTTTTACTTTGAGCATTTATATCTCAACCAAAGTTTGATAAATTCATTTCCTTAGCAATGTGGGATAACTTCCTTCCAACCCACTTACTTTGAGCATTCATATCTTATTCATCCAAAACCCATTTTGGACAAATAAATATTTGATTTCTTGTTCTCATGGAGGAGTAGAACACAAACACATAAACAATTAAGTAATTTGACAAAATTACCCTTTAAAAAATAATCCATTAATTTCCTTCAAAACACACTTTTTTCCAACACTTCAATCCGAAATTTGACTAGATTTGAGTCATCTTGGCACTGATTTACTCCCTATCAATATCTCTCAAAATTGTGTCTTTGATTCATACCATAACAGTGACTCCTTTCTTGATGAGAAAGTCACTTCTCGACTATAAATACACTAGTTCTCCTTCTTGTTTTCAGCATACACGTTTTGCTGCATCCTCTCCTTGAAATAATACATAAATTACTCTCTCAATCCTCCTAAAACTTGGTGCTAGAAGACTCGTTTTGGACCTCGAACCTCTATCGAGGTTATCTCTTGGAATCTTTCAAGGTAATTTCCCAAGACTTTTCCGCTCATCATCTTTTCTTCTCCTAAAATCAAATTTGTGTTTTAGAGTGGTGTAATCCCATAAAAAAAAAGATTATCCTAGAGCCTCTTCAAATCATGAATATGGTCTCGAAGCGAATAATCCGACATTCCAACCTTAAACTATTGTAATAAACTAATTTTATTTATTTGTTTTATTTAAGTTTTATTTGAATAAATTGATAAAACCAAAAGCAATACCAATCATAAGATTGGATATAATTGGTGCTTTAAAGTCTTCCAATTTCATAACTTAAACCCTGAAACCTTGAAATCAGAATTTGGTTTTATATTTCTTGAAATAACATAATGGCAACTCAACAAATTTAAAAGATATTAGGAAGAAAGTTCAGAATATATTTCACCATTCTCACAAAAAAATCTCACACAATGCGGACCTAGAATTTTCCCAACTATTTGAAAATACAACATGAAATATTTTATTTATTTTGAAAAGATAATTTCACTTACTATTTTTGTTTAGGGAAATTACCAAATCATTCCTGACCCTAAAGAAATCTACCACCTAGGACACACATTTTGGGAATTTACCACCTAGTCCTAACACCAAATTGAATGACGCGTGCCGTTTGTGAAATTCAGGAAATTACAGCTTTGTCACTCCCCTAAACGCGCGTGAAGGAACCAACTCCCTTTTTTTTGTGTTTTCTCTCTCCTTTTTCTCTCTCGTTCTTTTTTATTTCCCCCTCAAAACTTTAAAATGAAATATCTTAAGATCTAGATGTCAAAAATAAATAAATCTAAAACCACTGTCGTGCTTGTATCGACAAGACGAATCAAACTATTAGCATCAATATATAATCTGAAGCAAATTTGAGAAGTTCACAGTTGTTCTAAGTTTACAGTTATTTTTTAGAAATTCACAGTTATTTTTCACATTTGTTCCAATAACAATTAAGAGAACTTTACAGTTGTTTTAGCTAAATTCATAATTTCTGCATGCAAATAGCTATCATTTACTTAATCACAGTTGTTTTAGTTAAGTTAACAATTGTTATCAGTCTTTTATAGCCTCTATTTTTTTCAATTTTATAAGATTATTTGATATATCTGTTATGTTTCCAGTTGTTTTAGTTAAGTTCACAGTTGTTTTAGATAAGTTCATAGTTGTTGGTTTTTTTTCTTTTATGGCCTCAATTTTTGAAATTTTATGAGATTATTTGACATATTTTTTAAGTTCACAGTTGTTTAGTTAAGTTCACATTGTTTTAGTATTTTATGCCTTTTATTTTTGCTATTTTATGAGAATACCTGATAATTTTTATATGAAAATGTCTTATATTTTACTTAATTCACATTTGTTTTGATTAAATTCACATCTATTTCTAGTCTTTTATGGTGTGATCGATTTTATGTACTTGTGCTAATAAATATTTTCAAATCTCAACTATTTTAATTCGTTGCCGAATTCTTATCTTGAAGCAACATATTGTAATTATTAATCAAATTATCAAAACAAACAACAACCACTCACAAAATTTCAAGAAATATAAATGAAATGTGGAATATTTTATTCAAAATTTTATATCGAACAAAAAACAAATTGATTGGCCAAGGATGGAGATCTTGGAGATCAGATAATATAATAGATCACCATGGACCCTGGATAAATGATTCAACCTTATCCATATTTACTGCATTTCTTTCGCAAGTAATTATCGAAAGCAAGATAAATATTGACAAAGGGTAAAGCTCCATTTCCCATCAGTTCAAAATATTTACAATTCATTAAATTTTATACTACAACTAAAAAAAATGGTGGTCAAAAATGCTTTGACCGGACTCTCACATACACTTACATGATTCCCAATCCAACAATATCATCACACAATCGAAAATCCCAAATACATTGCGGAATTTTTCCATCATCTATGTTATTGATTTTCGTACTTCTTCGTCTCCTTAAAAACAGTTGATCTACAAACACGATGAAGAAATGGATTGGGAATTGTGACAATGGAAGAGATCGAAGCTCTCTGAGAAGTCGATTGATTGTTGCCGCTTGTCCTCTTCCGAAATTCTTCTCTAATTCAGCCCCTTCAAGTTGCAGACCTGGGCCTGAGACAAAGGGGAGAGATGGGTTGCCGAAGGTGGGAAGGGTTGATTGGGGCTGGAGAAGGTAGATATAGACGACGGTTCATGTGCGGAGACCTGAGAGGACGAAGGGGAACAAGTGGCAAGATGATGGTGAGGTGCGGCGCTTCTGAGTGTTGGAAAAAAAAGTGTGTTTTGAAGGAAATAATGAGTTATTTTCTTAATTAGTTATTTGTCAAAATGACAAATTGATTGTTGGATTGTGTTCTACTTCATGAGTACATTGAAATCATATATTCATTTGTCCAAAATGGTTGAGGGATGGATGAGATATTAAGGTTCAAAGTGAGTGAGTTGGAAATGGGAAAATGTATTTATCCCACAATGGAAAAAGATGGAAAAGTGGCTAAGTTTATATACTCCTACACTTTAGTAGGGAGTAAGATTGTGGTACATAGAGGCTCTCTCTCGTGCACAGGTGCGCAGGGGGTGCAAATCATGGACCGAAATAGGCTTCGGGCTACCGAACTCATGTGCATGCGCGTCCTGCGGACACGAATGTAGCTCTGAAATAGCCTGTCCGCGCGAGCCCACTTTTTGCATTTTTTTTCCAAACCCACAAAGCTGCCAATGAGGCGGGCGCCTGGACCTGCCTGATGCGGCCGCTTGGAGTCCAGTATGTGCAGCCCAGTTGAGCACCGCCGAGGCGGATGCCTGGAGGCTAGTAGGTTCCAAACCCACAAGGCTGCCAATGAGGCTGGCGCCTGGACCTGCCTGATGCGGCCGCTTGGAGTCCAGTATGTGCAGCCCAGTTGAGCACCGCCGAGGCGGGCGCCTAAACCAGGCCGAGGCGGATGCCTGGAGGCTAGTAGGTCATGCCCGTTTGTGCCACTCTGAGGTAGGCGCCTGGCCAAGTCCGAGGCGGGCGCCTGGGCAGCAGCAGCTGCGTTCCTGATGATTTCAAAAGCCTTTGTAACTGCCGATTAATTGTGATATTAATTCAATAAATGCATTGATGGAAATTAAAAATATTGTTTTAATTTCGGGCAGTTTTTCTCATTGGGAGATATACAAATTGAGAAGACAACACAATTGGAAAAACACACAAAAATTTCCAGAATCTCTCAATCATCAGATTTTGTTGCATCTTGAAAATTCTTTTCTTTGGCCTCCTGCATATTGCATTTGTGGTGATATAGTCCAAGCATTGACTTCAGTTCGCCGGAGGTATTATTGTGCAACCACCGTCCGGTTGATCCGTTTCATCCTGGGAGGCAATCGTTCCATTCAATCTCAAGCACAACGTGGTGAGGGGGCGAAATTTGTCTTAAGGAGAGTGTGATTTCACACGACTCAGACGTTAACGACAATTCCTTTTTCTTCTCTTGTTGTTTATATTTCTGTTTAAATTAGTTTTCTGTATTTTCCATTTTATTTTGTAATAGTTATTCCAACAATCTTTAGACAAATTTCTGTCTCTTCGTTGGAAGGAAACTATTTAAAACAGTGAACTAAAAGTGTTTGTTTTGTTTCATATGGCTACTCAATCAAACATGGAAACCAATGCTGGGAACAACTCCGAGAATCCTCGTGTAGAGGAAGCGCTTCGTGTGGAAATCAACTCTCAAAGGGTGGTTGTCCAAACGGTTTCGAACCACCATGGTGAGAAACCGGAAAAGTTTGTTGGCCAAGACTTTAAAAGGTGGCGACAAAAGATGCTTTTCTATTTGACTACCTTGAACTTGACGAGATTTCTTAAGAAAGATCCGCCACAGTTGGGTGAGAATGAGACGGATGGGCAAGCCATCTCGACTCTTGATGCTTGGAAGCATTCCGAGTTTCTTTGCAGAAATTACATCCTCAATGGATTGTCGGATACGCTATACAATGTGTATAGTGTTAAGAAAACTGCAAAGGAACTATGGGAGTCCTTGGAATATAAGTATAAGACCGATGACGCGGGCACAAAGAAATTCATTGTGGTCCGTTTTCTCGATTACAAAATGGTGGACTCTAAAATTGTTAAAAGTCAAGTGGAAGAGTTGCAAATAATAATTCATAAAATTCATGCCGAGGGGATGGTAATTAGTGAAAGCTTTCAAGTGGCGACAATAATTGAAAAGTTGCCTCCCGCTTGGAAAGATTTCAAGAATTATCTTAAACATAAACAAAAGGAAATGAATGTTGAAGCGCTTGCTATTCGTCTTCGGATTGAGGAAGAGAATAGAATTGCAGAAAAGAAGTTGAATATTCTTCTTGTGGCGAAAGCCAATGTGGTGGAGCATGTTGATAGATCCAAGGCCAATGGCAAGGCAAATGGCAAAGCCAAAGGCAAGTTTGGTCCCAGAAAAGGTGGTTCTAGTTTGAAACCAAAGGGAGGAATCTCCAAGAAAAAGTTCGGTGGAACTTGCTACAATTGTGGTATTGTGGGCCACTAGTCTTCCGAGTGCAGAAAGTCAAAGAAGCAAGCAAACATGGTTGATGTCATCTCGAATGAAGTTTCCGATATGCATTTGGCGGCGGTAATTTCTGAGGTGAATTTGGTGGGTTCAAACCCAAATCAGTGGTGGATTGACACCGGTGCTACTAGGCATGTTTGCTCAAACCAGGAAATGTTTAGTAGTTTTGAAGCCCTTGAAAATGGTGAGAAATTGTTCATGGGAAATTCTGTCACCTCCGATGTGAAAGGTCAAGGAAAGGTGGTGCTGAAGTTGACTTTCGGGAAAGAGTTGACTCTCAACAATGTGCTCTATGTGCCCCAAATCCGAAAAAATTTGGTGTTCGGATCGCTTTTGATTAAGCATGGTTTTCGTGTTGTGTTTGAATTCTATAGGGTTACCTTGTCCAAGAGTGGAATGTTTGTAGGCAAGGGATATGTTTGTGATGGTATGTTCAAGCTAAGTGCTATAGTTGTAAAAGGCAATGTAATGGCTACTAAGCCTAAGATGAATGAAATGAATAAGAATAATTCTTTCGTTTACTTGCTTGAGTCTTCCAATTTGTGGCATGGTAGACTAGAACATGTTAACTATCATACTATACGTAAATTAATTAACATGAATTGCATACCAAAATGTAAAATAGACTACAAACATAAATGTGAAACTTGTGTAGAGGCAAAGTTTACAAAACCTCCGTTCCATTCTGTTGTAAGGAATAATGATCCACTTGAGTTGGTTCATACGGATTTATGTGACTTCAAGTCAACACAAACACGAGGGGGCAATAAGTACTTTATGACTTTTGTTGATGATAGCACAAAATATTGTTATGTGTATCTTTTCAAAAGTAAAGATGAGGCTATAGAGAAGTTTGTTCTCTATAAAAATGAAGTTGAAAATCAACTCAACCGGAAAATAAAAGTCATAAGAAGTGATCGTGGTGGTGAGTATGAATTCCCTTTTGAAGGTATTTGTGCTCAACATGGGATAAAACATGTAACAACACCACCATACACCCCACAATCCAATGGAGTTATCGAGCGGAAAAATCGGACTCTAAAGGACATGATGAATGCCATGTTAATAAGTTCGGGGTTACCGGATAAGATGTGGGGAGAGGTCGTCTTGTCGGCAAACTATGTGTTAAATAAAATGCCCCGAAAGAAAATAAATAAGAGCTCCTATGAATTGTGACATGGAAGAGTGCCATCATACCAATACATGCGAGTGTGGGGGTGTCTTGCAAAGGTTTCAATACCACCTCTTAAAAAGATGAAAATTGGACCAAAAACTATTGATTGCATATTTATTGGGTATGCTCACAATAGTAGTGCTTATAGGTTTCTTGTGCATGAATCGAAGATTCAAGATATACACAAGAATACTATAATGGAGTCAAGAAATGCTTCTTTCTTTGAGAATGTGTTTCCGTGCAAAAGAGATGAGGCTAGTTCATCTAAAAGGAGACATGATTCAATAGAAGAAGAAGAAGTAGAAGGAAGAAATCATCATGATGAAAATGATGAAGCGGAGGTAGAACCTCGACGGAGCAAACGAGGTAGGGTAGAAAAATCTTTTGGCCCAGATTTTCTAACATATATGCTTGAAAGTGAACCACAAAGTTATAAAGAGACCATGAGCTCTTCCGAAGGACCTTTGTGGAAAGAGGTCATTAAAAGTGAGATTGATTTCATTTTACAAAATCACACTTGGGAATTAGTGGATCTTCCTCCGGGAAGCAAACCACTAGGATATAGGTGGATTTTTAAAAGGAAAATGAAGACGGATGGAACAATTGACAAGTATAAGGCAAGACTTGTAATTAAAGGTTACAAGCAAAATGAAGGCTTTGATTACTTTGATATATTCTCCGGTTACGAGAATAACATCCATAAGAATTGTACTTGCAATAGCCGCATTGCGAAATCTTGAAGTACATCAAATGGATGTTAAAACAGCCTTTCTAAATGGGGATTTAGAAGAGGAAATTTACATGGAACAACCGGAAGGATTTTCTGCGCCGGGGCAAGAAAATAAAGTGTGCAAGTTAGTAAAGTCATTGTATAGCTTGAAACAAGTACCAAAACAATGGCATCAAAAGTTTGATCAAGCCATGATGGAAAGTGGATTTAAAATAAATGAATGTGACAAATGTATCTATGTTAGAGACACGGGAAATGGCTACATCATTTGTGTCTTTATGTAAATGACATGCTTATCATAAGAAGCTGTGATAAAATGATAAAATCCACTAAAGATATGTTGAACTCAAAGTTTGACATGAAAGATATGGAGTTAGCCGATGTAATCCTTGGAGTGAAAATTTCAAGAATATCAAATGGACTTGCTTTAAGCCAGTCACATTATGTGGATAAGATTCTTGAGAAATTCAACAAGGGTGACTTAGCTATTGCTAGAACCCCAATAGACATGAGTCAACATATATCAAAGAATAGAGGTGACGCAGTTTCTCAAATTGAATACTCGAGAATCATTGGAAGTCTAATGTACTTGATGAGTTGTACAAGACCAGATATTGCTTACACGGTTAGTGATGGATAAAATTCCACTGTGTAATAAAATACCTTGCAAGTACAAGTTACCGAAGTAGCAGTACAAGTAAGGGTCGAACCACAGAGACTTGGGTGTTTCAACAAGTAAATTTAATTAATGCTAAAAGTAACAGAAAAGGGGGTTTCTGATTTTGATTTATTAAAAAATAATTACGAAAGAAAATTAAACAACTAAAGTAACAAATAAGCAGATTCGCAGAAGTAATTCAAAGATTAAACAACTAGCCCACGGATTGGGTTCACCACATATTATCTCTTTATGCTTTTAGAATGATAAAATTATTAATTGGGTTTTAGGGTTTCTTCGCTTTTGTAAGAATTGAGACGGTTAGATGGCCGGGTTGCAATTCTATTATTGAGTAAGTATCAATTATCACGCAAGATCAAACTGACAAAAACTCAATTCATTAAGAACAAAAGAATTAATGAAACCTAGACTCAATCGATTCACGCAAGATCGTCAATCGAGTCCAATCACCCTAATAGTGTTCATGCACAATTCTCCACGCAAGTGCAAGACTTGTACCAAATAACAATTAAGAATATTAGGATGAACTAACCCCACAATTAAAATAAAATTAAAGATTTAGCATAAAGATCAAATACGGGCTACAACCAATCCGTGAACTACTAAGAACTTAGCTACTCATATTCATGTTTGACATCACAAAATATGAATAGCTATAATACATCAAACCTGGAAATCTTGCAAAACCTTGAAAATCCAAATTCCTTCAATACTTCAAAACCTAGGCAGAAAAGTGATAAAACCAAGGATACCTAAAAAGTCTTCTACAACCGTATTTATATTCCCTGCATTCAGTCCTTCACTGTTTTGGAAAAGAAATAAATTAAATCCCATGAAATCTGCTCCACACGCTCCGCTGACGTCAGAAACCGCTTCTGGGCACGAGTCGTGCCAATTGGCACGAGTCGTGCCCTTCAATCCCACTCGTGCTCACGAGTCGTTCTTCAGGCCTCAATTCGTTCTGATCAGCTTGCTTGATTTGTGCCTTTGCTCCACTCGTGCTCCACTCGTGCTCAGGCCTTCTTCACTCGTGCTCCAGACTTTCCACTCGTGCCCTGTGCAGAAATCTTCATCTTTGACTTAGCTTTGACCCGACCTTCGTTCCTTGAATTTCTTTGACCTTTTTCCTTGACCGATTTGCTGACTTTTTCAATGACTGTTGACTTGAAATCTTCGGTTTCACGAGATCCACATCCAATTACAAAGTAAAAGACTAAACTACCCTCAAAGTGTATCATTTCTCACAAAACCTCACATTACAAAATGTCTCTCAAATAACATCCAAACTAATCTAAATACAATAAAAAATCAATGTAATGTACCCGGAAACATAGGTAAATGATATATATAAAATCCACCCATCAAATTCTCCCACACTTAGACCATTACTCGTCCCTGAGTAATATCCTATCTCCAATCTAAAATCGATCTAAAACAGATGTGTGGAAGAAAATGATTCCTAGTCTCCTCTACCCGTCAATACAAGTCAGTCAAAGATGAAATACCGGAGTATACAAAACTCCGTCTCCATACGACTCCCCAAAAGATCAATGGCCCTAGCTTGACATCAAACTCCCATGATAAAATGATCGTCCAAACTAGGGCCCACACCAAGTAGTGGGGGGAAACTAAAATGTCCTAAACTTTCCCCCACACTAGCTCACACTACATAATATACTCCCTCAACAAAAGTCAGTGTTAGGATAAGAGTCCTCAACAAAGACTTACCTCGTGCTATTCGCCAAACCCCCTTATCACTCCCAAGTGCACGAGGATTTCTACCCTAACGCCACTAGCACAAACCTCCATCTCCAAAAATGATCCTACCCGAACTCCGAACTTCCCCTTATGTCTCCACGCCGGTGAATAAAGGATGTTATCTTCTCAAATTCTCACCTTTTGCCTAAGTGCCCTTTCGGGTTTTCACTTAGCCTCTCAATTTTATTTATTTATTTATTTATTTTTATTTATTATTATTATTATTTTATATATATATATATATATATATATATATATATATATATATATATATATATATATATATATATATATATATATATATATATATATATATATATATATATATATATATATATATATATATATATATTTATATATATATATATATATATGTATATTTTACTTTTTTTTATTATTATTATTTTTTTAAAATATACAAGGTGCCACCCTTCCCCCCACACTTAAACTACACAGTGTCCTCAATGTGTGCAACAATAATTAATCAGGACAGTTTAAATGTAAAAAGGGAAGGGAATAATGAAAAGTACCCTCAATATCTTGGGCCGAAGCCCCCATCCGGGAATTGTGCCTCTCTGGCCAACTGCCTCTGCCTCCGTCTGTCCGCTCTCCTAGCCATCTCCGTGAAATGCTCATCTGGGACCGGCTCATACTGCCTCGGCTCTGACTGCTGCATCCAAAGTTGCTGCTGAAATACCATCCTCTGCGTAGTATCCAGCCTATCCTCCACAGCCTCCAGTCTATCATCCTGAGCGTCCCATCGTCTATCAACATAATCGAACCGGGTACGCCACATCAAACTCTGTGCTTCCCGAGCCTCACATTCCTCTCTAAATCTTCTCTCCCGCTCTTCCGCGTCCCTCTGGTGCTGAGCATCTAAATACATTCTCATATCGTCCCAGTTGCCAAAAGCCCCCGACATGCTCGACTGGCCATGGCCCTGGCCTTGGCCTGAATAGCCACCACTAGTCCCAGCCTCAAATGGGTCTCTCATTGTCTGATCTTCATCATCCCGATGTTCCTGTTGGTTTTCCTCTTCATAACTTACTCTCTCACCTCTATCTCTCATCACGTCACGCAACGTCATATCTACCACATAAGGCATCCTCCAATCCCGTGCATATGTTCCATGAGGGAATACCACTCCCTGTGCGCATCGGAAACTCCTACCCCCTCCATAGTTAAACATTAGTGCCTCGTTCTGCCTCGAGATCCTCTCAAAAGTATCGTAACGGTATAAAAAGAATCGATCATAAAATAGGGGCCCATCCATATTTCCTACCGCTCTAGGATGATTGCGCACAAAATTTTCAACCAATTTAGTAATCATTCCCCCAACCGGAATATTTCCATTCCCATTGACCGCTAGTGCTTCACATCTTCTGAAAAACAAATCTACCCAATCTGGAATAACAGTGTTGGAGGATAAAGCACACTCCATTGTAGCAAACTGTAGGACATTCATCTGTGTCGGCTCACCATTGGCATAAAATGTCATAGATAAACCCCTATAAAGCAGTTTCCAAGCTGGATGAGAAAGAGACTTCATAACCACATAGGGCTTCTGCATAAACTTGCCCGTCAACTCAAAGAAAAAGGTCTCCACCGTTCTATCTTTTTCAGACCATTCCCCCCTCGGCTCACTCACTCCCAAGTATTCCCGAGCTGCTGCATACGAAAGGGTCCTCGTGACATCATTCACATTAAACTTAATGCTTCTCACTCCGTTCTCCTCCCTTATTTCTAATGTTACCAAGAACTCAAGTGTGACTCGCTTGTACTCTCCTGCACTTTTGCCCAAGAAACCTCCTAACCCAATAGTGTTCAACAATCCCGCAACCAAACCATGAAGACCCAGCTTGTTCAACGTTTCCACACACAGGAATCTCGTTACTTGAACATCCCTTCCATTTGCTAAGTTTCTCCATTTATTCTTTTGAGACTCTGTCAATTTTGTCAATCCCATGAAATCATTGGGAATTTGTGGGGGTTCCTCAACAACAATGTTTCTTCTTTTCCTAGCGGGAGCTTCACCTCCTTTACCCCCTTACTAATCTCCTTTGTTCTCCCCATATCCCCAATAACAATCAACACAAAATTTGCAAATATATTACCCAATAGCAACACCAAACACTCCCAACCTTCCTCCACTTCACCAATCAACAACCAAGGAATTCTTAATATCACAGGAGGATTAAAAACAGATTTTACCTTTAGGTCGCCGGAAAAATTGGCCGGAAAATTGGTCGGAAAGTTCACCGGAATTTGAGAAGATGTCCGGAGAAGAAGGAGAAGACCAATGTAGCACCACCCACCAAAGAATTTTGCTTCAACTGCTCCACACTCCAAGTATTCAAACACCCATCACTTTCTTCCAATTTCAAATTTTTTTTTCAAGAAATCACTATAAAGGGATGATTTTGGGGGTGATTTTCGGCTTAGGGTAGGCTAGATAGGTTGGAGAAGAGGATTTTATGAGTTTGGGGGTGAAGGGATTGAGATATTAATGGAGGATTTTAGAAAGAGAGAGGAAGAAAATCGGAATTGGTAGAGGGAGAGAGGTTAGGGCCGGCTGTAATTTTGAGATGGGGAAAAGAGATAGCACGACTGAAGGGTTTTGGGAACTGACGGTTTTAATTCTACACTTGGCACGAGTCGTGCCATTTAGCACGAGTCGTGCCCTTTGACACCATTCGTGCCCACGACTCGTTCTCCCTTCTCCCAATCGTTCTGATTAAAAATGAGCTCTTCATTCCCACTCGTGCTCCCACTCGTTCTCAGGAGCACGAGTCGTGCCTTACCTGGGCCAATTTTCAATTTTTTTTTTAGCCCAGGCCTGTTGCTCCTCCACACATGTTTCCCTACACATCATCAATCAAAAAAAATACCTTTCAGTAGCACCAGTTTAATACAACATAAATACAAATCCGGGTTGTCTCCCGGTGAGCCACCCTTTCTTAATGTCTTTGGCTAGACCATTTGCATGTCGAAATTGACACACATTTTGACCGCACTTTCGTTGCCTACGTCCCCATTAATGTGGGCGGACTACCCAACAAGAATAGGCTCAGGTCACCGTAGTTCGACACATTTACGAAATAAAAGACCCATAAAATCAGAAGACAATTTTTTTTAAATACCAAATACCACCACCCCCACACTTAAACCATGGTATGTCCTCATGGCATAAACCAAGAAAAACACAACACAACCTAAATGCAACGATGACGATAACTGAAAAGAAAAATACTGAAAGCAGTAAATGTTACCTACATTGGATTGCCTCCCAATCAGCGCTTTTTGGTTATAGTCTTTAAGCTCGACGTCATGCCCCAATGGAATTAGGTGGCCTCCTCCGGATCCACCAACTCAATCACGTCAATCTCATTGATGTCTTCCAAAATTGACACCCCTTCGTAATATGGTTTCACTCGGTGACCATTCACTTTAAACACATTCCCATCTTTCGGGTTCTTGAGTTCAACTGCTCCGTGCGGATACACACGCACCACATCATATGGGCCTGACCATCTGTGATGTACCCGATTTTTTTTTGAAAATCAAACGGAGTCGCCACGCCATTTTAATTTTGAGGGCCAAAGCTTTGAAAAATGCCCGAGATCATAAATTTGGGTTCGGAGGTTACGTTACGCGTCGGGAAGGACGTTAGTGTGCACCCGGCGCGCCTCGCAAAACGAGTCTTCCAAACATTTGAAATCCTTTGTTGTGTGTGTGTGTGTGTGTGTGTGTTTTGACCAAAATGAGTTGAAACTGAGAAAAACAAAAATGGGGAACTCTTTATAAGACTTTTAACAATCCCCAAGATTTTTGGTATGATTTTTGGATTGAGTCTTGGCACTCAAAAGATTTTTGGATTTGAAAAGCAATTCTGCCAGAATGAAAGAAGGCAGTTGACCCTTGACTTTGAAATGGACTTAAAGGCTTCAAAACCTCAAAATATGGGGAAAGTCCGAGAATAAAAGTTGCTTAAAACACCCTAAATAGGGTTTCTGCAAAGGAACTTTCCATTTTTGAAGTAATCTGAGGGGTCAAAACCTTCTGGAAATCTCAGATATGAAATCTGGATTTCCAGAAGCTGATGAACTGGCCTCTAAAAGAAAAATTGAAAAAAGGAGTTTTACTCACTCAAAAAATAAAATAAAAATATGTCTGGAAAGATATGGGTGTTGGTTACAAAAAGTATTTTGTAGTCAACACCCAATTCCAAGTTTTACTGGGTCCAAAAAATAGGAAAATGGACTGAGGTCTCAGAACAATGCTACTGGACAGCAAGATGTTCTTGAGGGAAAATGTGATTTTTTGGGGGATTTGCATCTATGTTCACCCCATTTTCATCTCTAGACTTGATACCACTACTTTTTGTTAAGTGGTTATCATATTCAAGTCATCCTTGGGGAATTTATGGGGTTTAAACATGTCCTTTGCAAAGGGAAAGGGGATATTTTGTAGAAATGAAATTAAAGAGACAAATCAACTAGAGATTAAAAATGTGGACCATTTGAGATGGTCATTCATGAAGATGAACTTCAAGATGACCATCTTGGGTCAAAACTTAAGTTAAACTAGACATCAAGTAGATCCAAGTAAGAAGAACAAGATGAACAAGAAGTTAAAAGAGGATTTTAGGGTTTTGAGAAGGAGGGCTTTACCAATGGTGACACCCTATCTTCCTAGGCTTGGAATTTGACTTAAGGAGTATCAAGATTTGGTGTTTGGCTTGAGGAGTATCAAGGTTTGGTGTTTGGATTTGTGTTTGGAGTGAGATTGGGAAAGATTCAAGAGAAAATGGTGGCAATCTAAGGATTCCCACTGTTTTCTCCCTATATTTCGCCAAAGTGCAGCTTCTATGAGCAAAGTGTGTTGTGTAAACTGAGAGAGGAGGATTCAATTTATAGTCCCCTGTGAGAGGCAATCCTATCCGCGCGGAGGGTATCGTCAGCGTGCCTTTGTTCATCCGCTACAAGGTCTTGGCTTTTGGACAGGAGGAATAATCTTTTTAAAATTCAAACTGAAGCTGTTTTTCAACTTACCAATTCGGGTTTTTTCCATTTCTTTTGATTTTTAGGATTCCTTTCTTGGTTTAACTTTAAATGGCAATGCCCATTTTACCCTTGCTTTGTTAGAAAGGTTAGGGTTTGTTAGAAATGTTGGAAATGTTAAAACTTTCGTTAATTTTCTAACGAAAATACTAACGGCTCAAATTGGAGCACTTACACCATCTAGAACTCAACTTGCTCGGAAAGAGCTTTAACCGAGAATTAAAGAGAAGGACTTTCATACCCGGCCTTATGAACTTGGGTTTCAAATGTTTGTCGTGGTATCGCTTGATCCTTTCTTTGTACAACTTTGTGCTCTCATAGGACTCTTGGCGGAGCTCCTCAAGCTCATCGAGTGCAAGCAATCTCTTTTCTCCTGCAGCATTCAATTCCATGTTCAATTCTCTCACAGCCTAATACGACTTGTGTTCCAACTCCACCGGGAGGTGACATTCTTTCCCATACACTATCCTGTACGGACTCATTCCAATGGGAGTTTTGTATGCCATTCTGTATGCCCACAGTGCATCCCCCAATTTTAATGCCCAATCTTTTCTGTTGGGATGCACTGTTTTCTCAAGAACACCCTTTATTTGCCGATTACTCACCTCCACATGTCCCGAAGTTTGAGGATGATATGCTGTAGCAAGCTTATGCACCACCCCATACTTTTTCAGAACTGTATTGAACCTCTCGTTGGTGAAGTGGGTCCCTTGATCACTAATAATAGCCCGCGGCACTCCATACCTGCTAAAAATGTTATCAACCACAAACTTGGAAACAACATTAGCATCATTAGTCCGAGTGGCAATTGCCTCCACCCACTTTGAAACATAATCAACAGCAACAAGTATGTACAAATAACCATGGGACGGGGGAAAAGGGCCCATAAAATCAATGCCCCACACATCAAATATATCAACAATAAGATTACGTTGTAAAGGCATCTCATCTCTCTTTCCTATGTTCCCGGACCGTTGACACCTATCACACCTAATGCAAAAATCTTGAGCATCTTTAAACAGAGTAGGCCAATAAAGACCCGATTGAAGCACTTTCCTAGCGGTCTTTTGGCCACTAAAATGACCCCCACATTGGAGTTCATGACAAAATCTCAACACACTACTCTGCTCATGGTCCGGGACACATCTCCTCACAATTTTGTCCGGGCAAATTTTCCACAGATAAGGATCATCCCAAATGTAGTGTTTCACATCAGACCTGAACTTACGCTTTTGGTCATAGGTGAAATGTGGCGGAATCATATTAGACACCAAGTAATTAACAAAATCTGCATACCAAGGCTCTTGGACATGTACAGCAAGAAGTTGTTCATCCGGAAAATTTTCATTAACCGGAATCATACTTTCTTCGACATTAAGATACGAATAGTCTTCAAGCCTCGATAAATGATCCGCCACCACATTTTCAGTCCCCTTTTTATCACGAATCTCAACATCAAACTCCTGTAACAACAACATCCACCTCAACAAACGAGGCTTAGCATCCTTCTTATTAAGCAAATATCTTAATGCAGCATGATTAGAATAAATAATTACCTTCGACCCAAGCAAGTAAGAACGGAATTTTTCCAAAGCAAACACAACAGCCAAAAATTCTTTTTCAGTGGTGGTGTAATTCAGTTATGCATCATTAAGTGTTCTACTTGCATAATGGATAACGGAAGGCAATTTATCTATCCTTTGTCCCAAAACAGCCCCAATAGCAAAATCCGAGGCATCACACATGATCTCAAAAGGGTGAGACCAATTGGGACTAGAAAGAATGGGGGCACAAGTCAACTTCTGTTTAAGCAAATTGAACGCATCAACACACTCTTGGTCAAAGATGAACTCCGTATCCTTGGCAAGCAGATTATATAAAGGCTTACAAATTTTTGAAAAGTCTTTTATGAATCGCCTATAGAAACCCGCATGCCCAAAGAAACTTCGCACACCCTTAACCAAATTCGGGGAAGGTAATTTAGCAATCACATCAATTTTTGCTCTGTCAACCTCAATCCCCTTACTCGACACAATGTGCCCCAAAACAATACCATGTCTCACAAGAAAATGACACTTTTCCCAACTCAAAGTCAAGTTGGTTTCACAACACCTTTTCCAAACAGATGCCAAATTCTTTAAACAGCCCTCAAAACTATCCCCAACAACCGAAAAGTCATCCATGAATACCTCAACACTCCTCTCAATCATGTCAGAAAAAATGGAGGTCATACACCTTTGAAATGTCGCAGGTGCATTGCAAAGCCCAAAAGGCATCCTCCTAAATGCATAAGTGCCAAAAGGACATGTGAAAGTGGTTTTGGATTGGTCTTCAGGGGCTATGGCAATCTGATTGTACCCCGAAAAACCATCAAGAAAACAATAGTAAGAATGACCCGCCAACCTCTCTAACATCTGATCAATAAAAGGCAAGGGGAAGTGATCTTTCTTGGTTGCAGCATTTAATTTTCTCAAGTCAATACACATCCTAAGACCGGTCACTTCCCTCATTGGCACATCCTCACCTTTCTCATTTTGAACAACAGTAATGCCCGATCTTTTTGGCACAACTTGTACCGGGCTTACCCATTTACTCTCAGCCACCGGGTAAATAATACCCGCATCTAACAACTTAAGGACCTCTTTTCTCACATCTTCCTCCATGTGAGGATTCAATCTTCTCTGTCTCTCTCTAGACGGCTTAGCACCATCCAAGAGATGAATTTTGTGCATGCACATCGAGGGACTGATTCCCTTAATGTCCTTTAATGTCCACCCAATGGCCTCTCTATACTCACACAAAACAGCAATCAATTGGGCCTCTTGTTCCGTGGACAAATCAGATGCAATTATAACAGGTAAAGTCTCTCCCTTTTCTAAGAATGCATATTTTAAATTTACAGGGAGAGTTTTCAGCTCAAGGACAGGGGGAATCACAATAGAGGGTGCCAACTTCTCATTGAAGTGGCCTAGGGGTGAAATGGGCCATCACTAGGATGGTGCTCGTCGGCCTTATCCACAGCCATCAGTTGAGCATCCGCATTATCCCTAAGTTTCTCACCGCCCATTGACATCAACAACTCTATCTCCTCACAATCTCTCTCATGCCATGAAATCTCACTCACACATTCTTCAACAATATCCAACTCATTTATAAGCATGCAAGACTCATCATGACCCACCGCATTTTTCATTACATCAAAAACATTTATTTCAATCTTTTCATTTGCGACGATCATGGAAAGAGTGCCATTACCAACATTGATCACGGTGTTGGTCGTTGCCATGAATGGTCTCCCAAGCAATATGGGTGAATCACGACGACTACCCTCACCGCGAGGCATCTCTAAAACCACAAAATCTACTGGGATGATCAATGACCCAACCTGAACTAAAACATTCTCTACGATGCCCAATGGTCTTTTAATGGACCTGTCGGTAAGTTGTAGGGCCATCATAGTGGGTTTTAGCTCAGGTAAACCCAACTCAAGATACATGTAATAAGGTAACAGATTAATGCTTGCTCCAAGATCAAGCATAGCTTTCACCGTGTGAGAATCCCCCAGAGTAATGGAAATTAGAAAACTCCCGGGGTCTTTCATTTTCGGTGGAAGACTATGTTTGACCACAGCGCTTGCACTCTCACCCAACACCAATTTATCATCTTTCCCGTACTGAATTTTCCTGGAATTAATTTCTTTAAAGAATTTTGCATATGAAGGAACATTCTTGATCACATTCAACAGAGGCAAATTTATATTAACTTTTGAAAACATGCCAATCAACTCTTTCATTTGGTGATCAAGTTCGTTCCTCAAAAATCTTCCAGGAAACAGAACGGGGGGTACATATGGTTTGGGGATGGGGGTCTCAACATTCACATTTTTCCCCAATCCATTGGTACCCTCATCCTCAGATACAACATCCTCAATAACCACATTTTCCACATTTGGGGGTTCCACAACAGGGGAATCAACGACAGGGGGTTTAGGGGGAAAAGAAGGAGAAACTACCTGATTGTCTACCTGTTTGTCACCACGTAAGGTGATGATGGCCTTCGCTTGCTCCCCTTGACTAGGGAATGTACCCAGCTGTCGTCCCTGTAACGCTTTCACCAATTGACCCAATTAGGTTTCCAACTTTTTCATTGCAGCAGCTTGATTGTTATTCGCTTGCTGCTGCTCTGCCCTTGCCTGAAGTTGCTCCGCTCTCATTTGATCCATGGCCTCTTCCCAAGGCTCTTGCTTCCTTTCATAGGGCCCCTACAGTGGTGGTTGGGGATGGAGAGTTTTATTCTGTTATTGATTTCCTCCCCCAAGAAAAATTAGGGTGCTTCCCCCACCCAGGATTGTATGTCTGTGAAAATGGATTGTTCTGCGGGAACCTCTGCATATATGACTGCATCGCCTGCACCTGCTCATGATCATATAAATGGGGACTAGTGGTGGGGCAAACTTCATAAGAATGAGTGTTAGAACCACAAGTTACACAACTATCATGCATTACATTACCAACAGATGACACATTGGATGCAGAATTGGAAGTACTACTCATGGCCAACTTATCAAATTTTTGATTCAAAAGTGCAAATTGTTTTGAAACCTCACCACTCATCCCTATTCCATTTACACTATTTGTTTTACCCCTTGACCCCTTTTGTTGAGAATCAGATGCTAGTCTCTCAAACAGGGCTTGAGTCTCCTCAGCAGTTTTGGCTCCTAAAGAGCCTCCAGCTGCGTTGTCAACCATAGCCTGATCAGCTTGGGTCAACCCCCCATAAAAAGTCTGATGCAATAAAGGCTGAGAAAAATTATGGTGGGGACACTGCACCAAAAGCATCTTAAATCTGTCCCATGCTTCATGAAATGCCTCAAATGAGTCCTGAGTGAACCCAATGATTTTTTGTCTGAAAGTGGCTAACGTAGCATGTGGGAAATATTTTCTCAAGAATAAATCATGTAACTCATCCCAAGTAGTAATACTCCTAGGCGGAAGCAACATTAGCCACATCTTGGCATTATCTCTCAAAGCAAAGGGAAAACATTTTAGTCTTAGGTGCTCATCAGTTACACCCTCTCTCAACGGAAAGCTTGACACAATCATCATATATTCCCTCAAGAAATTCAAAGAATCCTCAGAGGGGAGGCCATGAAATTGAGGGATCATGTTAAACAGATGGCCTTTTACCTCATAATTTTTTGTTGCATCCGTTAACACAATGCAAGACACAGATGTGTCAACCCGCGGCCTAGAGAAGGCATCCATAGTGGGTGCTTGCAAAGCCATATCAAATGCAAATTCTTCTCCCTCGGTGGAAGAAGTTTCTAGGTCTCTTTCGAGGGGATTGCCCTCTTTTAAGTTTAATTCTCTTAAACGCTGACCCAACCTATCAATGTCGTCGTTCAATGGTTCCAAGTTAGGATTCAAAGAACGCCGACCAAGCATGCACCGATTAAATAAACTTGTTAAAAATCACAACAAGTCCCCGGCAACGGCGCCAAAAACTTGATGGATAAAATTCCACTTTGTAATAAAATACCTTGCAAGTACAAGTTACCGAAGTAGCAGTACAAGTAAGGGTCGAACCACAGAGACTTGGGTGTTTCAACAAGTAAATTTAATTAATGCTAAAAGTAACAGAAAAGGGGGTTTTTGATTTTGATTTATTAAAAACTAATTACGAAAGAAAATTAAACAACTAAAGTAACAAATAAGCAGATTCGCAGAAGTAATTCAAAGATTAAACAACTAGCCCACGGATTGGGTTCACCACATATTATCTCTTTATGCTTTTAGAATGATAAAAATATTAATTGGGTTTTAGGGTTTCTTCGCTTTTGTAAGAATTGAGACGGTTAGATGGCCGAGTTGCAATTCTATTATTGAGTAAGTATCAATTATCACGCAAGATCAAACTGACAAAAACTCAATTCATTAAGAACAAAAGAATTAATGAAACCTAGACTCAATCGATTCACGCAAGATCGTCAATCCAGTCCAATCACCCTAATAGTGTTCATGCACAATTCTCCATGCAAGTGCAAGACTTGTACCAAATAACAATTAAGAATATTAGGATGAACTAACCCCACAATTAAAATAAAATTAAAGATTTAGCATAAAGATCAAATACGGGCTACAACCAATCCGTGAACTACTAAGAACTTAGCTACTCATATTCATGTTTGACATCACAAAATATGAATAGCTATAATACATCAAACCTGGAAATCTTGCAAAACCTTGAAAATCCAAATTCCTTCAATACTTCAAAACCTAGGCAGAAAAGTGATAAAACCAAGGATCCCTAAAAAGTCTTCTACAGCCGTATTTATATTCCCTGCATTCAGTCCTTCACTGTTTTGGAAAATAAATAAATTGAATTCCATGAAATCTGCTCCACACGCTCCGCTGACGTCAGAAACCGCTTCTGGGCATGAGTCGTGCCAATTGGCACGAGTCGTGCCCTTCAATCCCACTCGTGCTCACGAGTCGTTCTTCAGGCCCCATGTCGTTCTGATCAGCTTGCTTGATTTGTGCCTTTGCTCCACTCGTGCTCAGGCCTTCTTCACTCGTGCTCCAGACTTTCCACTCGTGCCCTGTTCAGAAATCTTCATCTTTGACTTAGCTTTGACCCGGCCTTCGTTCCTTGACTTTCTTTGACCTTTTTCCTTGAACCTTGACCGATTTGCTGACGTTTCCAATGACTGTTGACTTGAAATCTTCGGTTTCATGAGATCCACATCCAATTACAAAGCAAAAGACTAAACTACCCTCAAAGTGTATCATTTCTCACAAAATCTCACATTACAAAATGTCTCTCAAATAACATCCAAACTAATCTAAATACAATAAAAAATCAATGTAATGTACCCGGAAACATAGGTAAATGATATATATAAAATCCACCCATCAGTTAGCAAATTGAGTCGGTATACAAGTAATCCCGGAGCGAAACATTGAAATGGTATAGTGAGAGTACTAAGGTACTTAAGATATACTCGAGATTATGCTTTACACTATACTAGACATCCAGCGGTAATTGAAGGGCATAGCGATGCTAATTGGATATCCGATATAAAAGACTCAAGGTCTACAAGTGGATTTGTGTTTACATTAGCAGGAGCTGCTATATCATGGAAATCTTCCAAACAAACGGTTATAGCTAGATCCACGATGGAATCTGAGTTTATAGCGTTAGATAAATGTGGTGAAGAAGCCGAATGGCTACACCAATTTATAGAAGATATTCCAAGATGGACGAAGCCCGTGCCATCAATATGTATACATTGTGATAGCCAATCAGCGATTGGAAGGGAACAAAATCATATGTATAATGGTAAGTCGAGACACATTCGCCGAAGACATAATACCATTAGACAACTACTCTTAACTGGTACAATATCCATTGACTATGTTAAGTCAAAGGAAAATTTAGCGGATCCGTTAACCAAAGGGTTAAATAGAGAGTTAGTTGAAAGCTCGACGAGGGGAATGGGACTAAGGCCTCTGAAAAGTTAAACACAGCGGATAACTCAATCTAGATGATTGGAGATCCCAAGAACTAGATTCAATGGGACCACCTAACTGTTAAAAGACTTGTAGCGTCACTGTGGGGGAATCAACCCCAAGTCCATTCCTATTAGTGACATTCCAAAGGGACAAGGATAAGCTTATGACTTTTAATGATTCTTACGCTTCGAAAATTCGAGCGGGGCAATACGGGTTACCTTTAAGAAATTACCTATGTGAGAGAGTAGTGGGGCCGCTTCGAGGAGAATTGTGTGAGGCTCAATTCTTAGACCCTCTCGCAGAACCAGGCGTATGTTCAGGGCCATGATTGAACATAGCTATGAGAATTGAAGTATGTTAGGATGATACTTGTGTCAAGCATATGATCGGCTATACGAAAAGCATAACAATTCAAGGACATTGCGTCTATCGATTTGCGAGTAGAGTAAATATGCTTGTACGAGCGAAGATTCAATGGGCATTCCCACATCTTCATATGCAAGTTTTCGTCTGCCGGGCTTTATCACCAATTCCGCATTATTCCTTCATGTGGGAGATTGTTTGAAAAAAAGTGTGTTTTGAAGGAAATAATGAGTTATTTTCTTAATTAGTTATTTGTCAAAATGACAAATTGATTGTTGGATTGTATTCTACTTCATGAGTACATTGAAATCATTTATTCATTTGTCCAAAATGGTTGAGGGATGAATGAGATATTAAGGCTCAAAGGGAGTGGGTTGGAAATGGGAAAATGTGTTTATCCCACATTAGAAAAAGATGGAAAAGTGGCTAAGTTTATATACTCCTACACTTTAGTAGGGAGTAAGATTGTAGTACATAGAGGCTCTCTCTCGCGCACAGGTGCGCAGGGGGGTGCAAATCATGGACCGAAATAGGCTTCGGGCTACCGAACTCATGTGCATGCGCGTCCTGCGGACACGAATGTAGCTCTGAAATAGCCTGTCCGTGCGAGCCCACTTTTTGCATTTTTATTCCAAACCCACAAGGCTGCCAATGAGGCGAACGCATGGACCTGACCCATGCGGACGCCTGGAATGCAGAAGAGGACCCAATGTTACTAGCGGTGAGGCGGGCGCCTGGACCTGCCTGATGCGGCCGCTTGGAGTCCAGTATGTGCAGCCCAGTTGAGCACCGCCGAGGTGGGCGCCTGAACCAGGCCGAGGCGGACGCCTGGAGGCCAGTAGGTCATGCCCGTTTGCACTATCAGAAACTGGTGATTTAGCGACGGAATTAACAGCGACGGATTCATTCCGTCGCTATTTAGCGAGGGAAATTAAGCTTTAGCGACGAAAAGATTTTGGCGTCAAATTTAACGACGGAATTTATTTCCGTCGCTATATTCCGTCGCTAAAACGAATATTCCTCAAATATTCGTTTTATTACCGCCACTATTTTGGCGCAAAACTTATCGACGGAATATTCCGTCGCTAGTTCTTTATCAGCGACGGAATTATTCCGCCGGTGAAAAGTTAATATTTTTTTTTTTTATTTATCAGCGACGGAATTATTCCGTCGGTGAAAATTAAATATTTTTTTTATAATACACCGACGAAATATTTCCGCCGCTGATAAATTAAAAAAAATTAATTTATCAGCGGCGGAAATATTCCGTCGGTGAAAATCAAATATTTTTTATTTTTTTTTTGAAATATTATACCGACGGAATATTTTCGCCGCTGATAAATTAATTTTTTTAATTTATCAGCGGAGGAAATATTCCGTCGGTGAAATTAAATGTTTTTTATTTTTTTTAAATTAAACACCGACGGAATATTTCCGCCGCTGATAAATTAATTTTTTTTAATTTATCAGCGACGGAATATTCCGTCGGTGATTATAAAATTTAATTTTTAATTATTTTTAGAACTAACCCCTGAACCCTAACCCCTGAACCCTAACCCATAACCCCTAAACCCTAACCCCTAACCCCTGAACCCTAACCCTTGAACCCTAACCCCTGACCCCTAACCCATGAACCCTAACCCCTAAACCCTAACCCCTAAACTCTAACCCCTAAACCCTAAACCCTAACCCCTAAGGTATAGTGTATAGGCTATAGGGTATAGGGTATAGAGTATAGGGTATAGGGTATAGGGTATATGGTATAGGGTATAGGGTATATGATATAGAGTATAGGGTATAGGTTATAGGGTATAGGGTATAGTATACTCCCTCCGTCCCACCTCACTTGACACCCTTGAGGTGGGCACGAGAACTAAGAAAAAAGAATAAAATAAAAAAAATGTGTGATAGAAAATGAAGAGAGAGAATGAGTGGGGTAAATAGTAGTGTTGGTTGAATAAATTGAGAGGTGGAAAATGAAGAGAGAGAATGAGTGGTGGGGTAGAGTGAATATAAAATTATAAAAAGTAGGCTATTTTGGGAAGTGTCAAGTGAGCTGGGACGATCCAAAATGGAAATAAGTGTCAAGTGAGGTGGGACGGAGGGAGTATAGGGTATAGGGTATAGTGTATAGTGTATAGGGTATAGGGTATAGGGTATAGTGTATAGTGTATAGGGTATATGGTATAGGGTATAGTGTATAGGGTATAAGGTATAGGGTCTAGGGTATAGATAAAAATAATGATATTTATTAAATTAAAATTAATTAATATTTATGATTTATTTATTTTTTCAAAAATAATATTTATTGACTCACACTTATTTTTTTGACAGTAATTTAAAATAATTTTCATGTTTTATATAAATTAAAATAATGATATTTATTAAATTAAAATTAATAAATATTTATGATTTTTTTTATTTTTTCAAAAATAATATTTATTGACTCATATTTATTTTTTTGAAAGTAATTTAAAATAATTTTCATGTTTCATATAATTAAAAATAATGATATTTATTAAATTAAAATTAATAAATATTTATGGTTTATTTATTTTTTCAAAAATAATATTTATTGACTCATATTTATTTTTTTGATAGTAATTTAAAATAATTTTCATGTTATATATAATAAAAATAATGATATTTATTAATGATATTTATTAATTATAGCGGCGAAAATTTCCGTCGCTGAGGTTAATTAAACCAGCGGCGGAAATTTCCGTCGGTGGTACATGCCACGTCATTGATCCATGTGAACGTAATTTTCAGCGGCGGATTATCAGCGGCGGAATATTCCGTCGCTGAGGTAAAATATAAATAAAAATTTGGAGCCCTAAAATAATTACAGTCTCTAAATTCTCTCTCTCTCTCTTCCCCGACCGGCGAGCTCTCTCTTCCTTCCTAGCTCTCAGACCACCGTCGTCTCCTCACCGCCGTCGCCTCACCGCCGTCCCTCTCAACTCCACCGCCACCGCCGTGATAGCTCCCGCCGTCGCCTCAACGCCGTGTTAGCTGTCGTCGTCTCCGTTCAATCTGAAATTCTCTCTCTCTCTTCCCTCACCGAACAAGGTCAGTATCTCGATCAATTTATTCGAATTAATGATTCAAATCAGCAAAAATTGTTTTCACTTTTGAAACTGAGCTCAATTTTTGGCGTGTGTTTTCTTTCTAAATTTTTCTGATTTTGGTTTTGGAAGTGGAATTACGGTTCATTCGATTGGTAGTGATTGTTTATCAAGTTTGATTTGTGTTTCGAATTCGTCCATGGGTTCTTATTGATTTGTGGATCTTTGATGGTACTATTTCTTAGTAGGTTTCTTGATTGCATTCATTGAAATTGATCATGATCTGGACCGTTTTGCTTATGTTTCCATTTTTATTAGGGTTTCATCTCCTTGTTTTTCTTGGTGTGCAGCCACACGTTGTTGAATTGGACGAATTGGGTTAGTAATTAATAACAATGATTCATGCTTGATTTATTTGAATATTGAGATTCATACTAATTTGCACATGGGGTTTTCAATTTTTTTTGTATGATTGAGAATTGATAAAGGGTGTTATGTGAAGTACTGTATCGAACTTGTGAAAGATGTAGCTTGTTCTTGGATAGGATCAATTTTGAGTAGGTTAGGAATATGTTTGCCTTTGTCTTAAAGGGTTTTATGATTACTCTCGTAGCCTCATGATCATGGAACAAAAGGATTGGTGGTTACAAGGCTATTAGTTTATGATGATCATGATAGTTTGTCCTGTTTCACATGCTGGGAATTGGGATTAGATAAATTGGGAGGGGATTTGTGCATGTTTCTTCTTTGTTCGGTATTGACATTTGGGTCAACCTTTTACGGACTGTATGCTGATAAACTGATGCTTTGTGCATTATTCAGTTCATCGTTTAAATAGGTTAAGATTATATTTATTGATGGCTGAACTATTAGGTTACAAGGCTATTAGTTTATGATAATCATGATAGTTTGTCCTGTTCCATTAGTATGCATCTCAATATTCAAATAAAAATGTAGTACGTGGTTAAGTTTATATATAAGAACTACGGCAATATTAATTATGAGTAATAGAAAACCCGAAGAAAAACGAATAATGCGTAATCTAAAGGTGGTAATAATCAATTTAGTTATACCGAATCAGAAAAGACAAAAAGAAAACGATATGTTAGTAATATTAACGAATAGAATAAAACATATGCCACTATAAAGACAAAATACATATAAAGAAAACGATATGTTATAACTTTAAATGGCGTGGTTTCTACAAGCTTCCGTCTTCAATAGCTAGAAAAATAAATAACCGTACTCATAATCAAATATGTAACATGTTATATTTAGTAAACATAACATGTTACATATTTAGTAAACATAACATGTTACATATGCAACAATTAGATAAGTAATTAAATATCTAATTTTCAAGTCTTTTAAAGTCAAAGGGGGAGGAAGGGGGGTGAATGTCTCAATAATGTAACATATTCAACTGTGCACTACCTTAGTGGTTCTAGATCCCATTTTGGGGCGATTGACGGCATCGCGGACGGTGATGTATATCGCCTACGTTTGAGCGCCTGATATCAATCCTGGCACCCTAGATGCACCTTAGGGTATTGTGGTTGCTGGTTAACATCTTAAAATATAAATAAGATGAGAGCCTTTCTCACCCACAGCTATCAAAATCCGTCCATCTGTGATAAAAAAGATAGAGCAAATAAGTTCTCTACTGTTTGAGCAAAAGATTTTCTGTTTAATAAGAGTTTTTTCAGTTTCACTGTCCTCTTCTCTCTAAGGATCTCAAACATCACATCCATGTTTGTGACAGTGCATGTTTTACTCTTCACTGGTGTTATACGGTCACAAGTAAAAACAAGGTAACAGTATAACACCAGTGAAGAGAAAACAAAAATTTCCTCTAATTTTTTCAATCTCCACCTTCCATTTACTCAAGATCCTGATTGCAGAATCTTCCTCATGAGCTTGAAAGCTGGTGGTGTTGCCCTCAATCTCACGGTTGCTTCGCAACCGTGATAAAACATGCGAAGCAACAGTGAGATTGAGGGCAACACCGCCAGCTTTCAAGCTCATGAGAAAGATTCTGCAATCAGGATCTTGAGTAAATGGAAGGTGGAGATTGAAAAAATTGGAGGAAAGTTCTGTTTTCTCTTCACTGGTGTTATATTGTTACCTTGTTTTTACTTGTGACCGTATAACACCAGTGAAGAGTAAAACAGGCACTGTCACAAACATGACTGTTATGTTTGAGATCCTTAGAGAGGAGGACAGTCACTACAACAAAAACAGGTTTTTGTGCCACTTTTTTAAGTGCCACAAATCAGAAAAAAGTGCCATAAAAGCTATTTCCGGCACATTTTTCGACACTTTTATAAGTGCCATAATAAGTCGCGTCGGAAATACTTTCCGGCACTTAAAAGTGCCACAATTTTCCGGCACTTTGAAAAGTGCCACAATTTTTTGGCACTTTGAAAAGTGCCACAATTTTCGGCACTTTTAAAAGTGCCATAATTTCCGGCACTTTTTTAAATGCCATAATTTTCGGCACTTTTTTAAATGCCATAATTTCCGGCACTTCTTTAAATGCCGCAATTTTCCGGCACTTATGAAAGTGCCACAATTATCTGGCAGTTTTGTAAGTGCCTCATATTTCTGGCATTTAAAAAAGTGTCTTAATTTTCCGGCACTTTGAAAAGTGCCACACATTTCCGGCACTTTTGCACAGTTTTAATGAACTGACGAATATGATTGCTGCCGGTAATTCACTACAAATAGATACAAATCTCAAGCATATTTAATGCCACATTCCTATATAATTTTGACTAACTGCAACAAAGTATATAAAAGATAACTTTTTCTCATTGTCATCAAAGAAAATAAGTATAAATTACATCATTCAGAAAGTAATAATTCAAAAATTTAAGCAAGGTATACAGCCTTGAAATCATAACACCAAAAGCTAAATATTCAATTGTTCAAACAAAAGCGTGATGAGATAATGGTCTTCTTCCATAGCGAATGTATTACAAGAGACGTGATCCATCACCTGCAAACAAACAATTATAGCATTAATTACTTTAGTTTTTAAAGAGACTTTGAAAAAAGTTATAAAGAATACAATACAACCTCGTGTTACATCTATATTTCTCCATGCAACAGATTTTCCAATAGCTTCTCCCAACTTGGTGACTCCTTCGTAAGGCCTAATTAATTTTTCGAATGGTTTTATCGCTTCTTTGATAAGTACTTCCCAGAACTCATTTCCCAATTCAGTCCCCCCCAACAACTCTAGAGGGATTTTTACTTATCAAAATTCCTCTGGACACCACTTGTTTTGGACCTTTATAGTCAAGGAGATTCACAAGAACTTCCCCCTGCATATAGTAATTAACATTAGAGCCTAATCAAATCTTACATGTAGTTAATCTTCTATTTCAGCTACTTCAAGTAACATTGGTTTGTAAGTGGTACCCATGAAATAAAAGCAACGTGTGATTTAATCCAAGAAGTAAAGGAGACAGTTCAAGCAACTTAGAGGAAGAGGAGATAAAGAGCTTGTGTAGTGAATACTCATTAGTCAGAAGAAATCATGTGGTCCAGGGTAGTATTGAGATTCATATTGAGTTCATTATCATGAAGCAGGGCCACAAGTTAAGGCAGATTTTACTAGTGTGGCAAACATATAGAAGTATTTTCACCACCTTTAATATTGTCACTTCTATGAATATCAAATTGGGTCATGTAGGATAATGTTTCATCCTAGGGAGAGTAGCTTTGACCTAACAAGATCGATCTGTTCCATTTCCAAAAGCCATGTAATGTGGAGTAATCAAAATGCATGGAGTGCTGATTTTTCACACTAACGTGTAAGCAAAAATGTATAAAGACAATTTTATTGCACTTGCTTCAGCAAGCATACCTTACTTCAATTGTGATTTCCATTTAAAAAGGCTCAACTAACTGTCATTTATTATTGCGATCTGGGAAAGGAATGTTAATGTTTCAGGGAGCACATTTGGACAAAACTCACATTTGAAGGGTATAGAAAAGATGCTGAAGTGTAACATGGTCAAATGGAGGTAAGTGTCCAGACCTCCAATTGCAAAGCCCATATAATATCAAAGCAAGCAAGCCCTCACAGTCAGCATTCTAATTTCTACCAATGTCTGATACCAGTGTACTAACCATATAAAGCCTTATGGTATGTGTATCTACTGTAGCCTTCCAAACAGTTATCAACGGCCAAGTTGGTCCTACTTTCAAGCCTCAGCGGGGATTCAGACAAGGAGACCAATTATCCCCGTATTTATTTATTCTTGTCCTCCATTCGCTACTTTGAAAGATTGATTCAGAAGTCAAAGCAAATAGAATTAAAACAATTATCAGACAAGGAGACCAACTATCCCCGTATTTATGGACAGACACTTAGAATGCAGGTGAACTGAGCATAGGGGCATTAGAGCCATTTCATAGATGCTATCAAAATGAAGCAGAAACAGATGGACAGTGTGGATCCTTCTCATATGACCATAAGATGCAATTTTTTGTTAATTTCACTGTTGCAACTTACCAATAAAGTGCACCTGAATAGTAGAAAGGGTCCATACTCCCATTTAACACATTATAAAAATTTCATATACTTATTTCAGATCAAATCTATATAACCCATTTCAGAGTAAATTAGTTAATATCTTAAATAACAAAAATGAGGCAAGTACACTAATATCATGGAATCAAAGTGAAATAATAATATATAAAAACTGGGATCTGTGGAACTCGCCCCATAAAAAAAGTCCTCATTAAGAATGCTTTGAAGGGAAAAGACAACTTACTGTCAAGGCAATTCATAGACAACATTACTTTAATGGAATATATCCAACAACATCATAACAAGTTACATTGATCAGATTCCCCCATCCAGTAAGCCCATTTTACTGTCAGGTCAAGGGACAAGGAGGGAAAGGTAGACTCAAGTTGAATTGAACAGGTTTAAACAAGAATGACCATCACATTGTATTTCTTGCGACCTCCAATCACGTTGGGTGGAAAGTCAAAGGTGAGAAATGATGAGAACCATTGGTCCACTTTCTTCTTTATAGAAAATAAAAAATTTAACAAGCTAAGGGTCTCCAAAGAGCGTCCTGCTTTAGAGTGTGGTTAAGAACTTATGCTGCTAGGAAGCTGCAAAAGTTTTAGATCATCTGGTGTGCTGATAGACAGAGGCCCAATCCCAAATGAAAGAATAATGTCTTAACTTAAAAGTTTCAACAACCCATCACCATAAAATAAGTACAGAACATACCAAATATTTCTCTTAAATGATTTTCATTCACATTCCTGGTAAGTTGACCAATGTGCAGAACAAGTGACTCGGGAATAGGAGAAGCTTTCCTGTTATAGAAGCCCAATGGTAAACACACTTGGGTAACAGAAACAGATAGCATTATACCCATACTCTGATGAATTAACAAATATGCTTTATGGGACTAAATATAACATCATCATCAACTCTCAAGATTCCCCCCCCCTCTCCCCCTTTGATCCTCAAAAGCTCTTAACAAAGCCCACATCCACCTATAAATATAACAAAAACTCAACACTGCTCATACAAACCAAAATAGAGTCACTTGAAACAACTTTCTTTTTGCAACCTTCAAGTGAGGAAGCGAAAAGAAAGAAAAGAAACTATAGGAGGAAATAGGCAGAAGAAATCATCATTCTCTTTTCTTAGCATCTTCAAAGCTAAGAAGAGTAGAAGAGGGGACGAAGATACGTGGTGGGATGATTCTTTAAGGGCATAACATACGAGACAACATCAAGTACCATGTATACATTGCATACAACTTCATAAATGGAAGGCAAAGTAAAGGGATGGTTTGTGAAGGCAGCATAAAGTCTGTCGGAACAAAGCATTAGCCTCGTTAATTATTTATCCTAGTATAACTGCATATATTATGATAACGTGAAAACGAGAGAGACAAATAAATTAATTCATATTGGCCAAGAATTTATATTTGCCACAACTCTTCGGCTAGCTAGTCAATTGGCTACATGAATCCATTTTTAACCGAGACCAGTAAATAAGAAGTCTGTATAATCAAATTACGGAGTATAGCAGATGATGAACAAAGCCAAGAGGTTTTCTGCACAGTGTGAATCAAAAGCCACAACCATAAGTAAATCACGACTCAAGATTCCAACAGATACAGATACCTAGAAACATAAAATTGAGACAAGGTAGACGGGAAGAACAACGAACAAAATATGCAATCAATCTAACCAATATATAAATTAAAGCTTATCAATACCTTGTTCAATTCGGCGGAGAGGGTAGGAGATGTATTTGGGCGTCGGACGAGACGCCGGCACCACGAATTTCGCCGAAAAAGAGACGCCGAGAAATCGAAGTTGCTGGAGAGAGAGAGTGAGAGCGAGGGCGAGAAGAGAAAGGGGAAACAGAGCGGCGCTGTTTGCGATTTTGCATGGGTAGATTAGGTCGTCAAAGCGGGAAAAAACGTAAATATTGAAATGAATTGGGGAAAAGTGGGAGGGAAATATAATTTGGTGAAAATTTTAAGGAAAAGAATTATATCCTCTTCTTAGGAAATATGAGTACAAAAAGGAAAAGGAAAAGGAAAAGGAAAAGCAAAAGAAAAAGCAAAAGAAAAAGGAAAAATTAAAAATACAAGTAAAATATACTCTCTCCGGGTACTGTCATTTTTAAATGGGCAAAATTATTAGTTTTTTCATTAAATCATAATAATAATTATTTTTCTTAACATATGTGAGAACCCAAAAAGCGACAGTTATTTTGGAACGGAGGTAGTATAAGCTTAATAAAAAGTTTCTTTGAACACATTTATAAATCATATTCAACCTTGTGTGTTTCTTTTATATTAAATATTATATTTTGTCTACTCCCAATATTTTTTTAATGAATTCAAATTTATACCAAAATATAAATTTGTGGTTTTATTCTAAGCAACTTTACTATATTGCCTACGTTCCAAAATAAACGTCCTAAAATCAAATTTTCTTATGATCAAGATTAATTTAAACACTTTTTTTATATTTATTTCAGAGTTAGTAATATATTTACCTTATAAATGAAATAGTCATTGTAATCAATTTTTCATTGTGAAAATCAGATATTAAGGGTTAAAAAAACAAAGTTTCGAAACTTCGTGGCACTTTTAAAAAAGTGCCGAAAAATTAGCGGCACTTTTAAGAAAGTGCCGAAAAACTTGCGGCAATTTTTCAAAAGTGCCGGAAAATTTGTGGCACTTTTTCAAAAATGCCGAGAATTTAGCGGCACTTTTAAAAAAGTGCCGGAAAATTAGCGGCACTTTTAAAGAAGTGCCGGGAAATTAGCGGCACTTTTGTAAAAGTGCCAAAAATTAGCGGCACTTCTAAAAAAGTGCCGGATATTTGTGGCAGTTTCAAAAAAGTGCCGGAAATTTGTGGCACTTATTAAAAAAGTGCCGGAAATTGGTGGCACAAAATTAAGTGCCGGATTAAAAATGCCGGGAAAAGCCATTTTTCTTGTAGTGAGTGAAACTGGAAAAAATTCTTATTAAACAGAAAATCCTTTGCTCAAACAGTCGAGAACTTGTTTGCTCTGTCTTTCTTGGTCTAAGATGAGATAGGGTTTTGATAGTTGTGGATGAGAACGACTCTCATTTTTTTTATAAATGTTAATTTAATTCATCATTATAAAATTATATATTTTACAACAAAGAATTAAATATTAATATTTAAAATTATTCATAATAGTAATAATTTAGGTCTATCCAAAAGCCGAAATTTCTTTATTTTCGATTATAAAGCAAGTAGACAAAGTGATATTTGCATTTCATATAGTCGTGCATTTCAGGATAGGATAGGTTTATCAAACAGGCACTTAAAGGATAGAGTAGGTGGTTAGGTAGGGACACCATTATCCTTTAGTTTAGTTTGAACTAGAGCTCAAGATTTGTTGATACTAAGAAGCCAACCTCAATTCTAAACCTAATTTTAAATATTAACAATTTACAATTATTCACAATATTAATAGGTAAAAAATCCTAGCAACCCCAATTTAAGGCAGCATGGAGCATTACAATGGAGAAATTGTTCCCCGAGAGTATCAATTTCAACAAGACATTCTTGAACTCTCGCGCTTTCACCAAAAACAACACCGAAAACTTATTGACATGAGGTATAGCATGCCATGCATCTGGTCTCTAAAAGATTGGAAGATTGATTGGGATCTGCTCCGAGCTGCTTCGTGCTTTTGGGATTCGGAGCGACATGTGTTCACCCTATCGTACAACAATCTGATGCCAACAATGGAGGATTTTCGAGCACTGATTGGTGTGGCTGAGTCGAGGACTGTGGCATTTCCTCGAGACAGAGGATCAGTTACGGAGCAACTATCTGAATTCTTGGGATTATCAGCAGACTGGGTATCGGGCATTGTCGTTGACGATAGATTCATAGACTTGACTCATATAGCCAGATTGAGTCGGACCATGACCGTTCGTTTGATCTATCCACTTCCTTAGATATATTCATGTTGCTCATTCCGTCCGCGCACTACTCGCGGCCACACGGAGTGTGTCCAGCTACTGTTGTTAGAGATCATCAGCGGGCGAGAGGTGATCGAGGAGTTGACATCCGGCATATTCAATCTGAACAGGGAGCGATGGACATCATTCCACTGTTGCTAGCGGAGGCATACCACGGCATTGATAGATTAGCCGGAGGATCAGTACATGGGTTCGAGCGGCCCAGTTACTATCATTGTGGGCGTATGAGAGATTGCGCTTGATCTCGCCAGCCTGGAAGGGCGAGATGGCATTACCTTGGGTGGACCGGCGCGGGATATTGAGGGATGCCGCTGCGAGAGTTGGCATAGGAGGTTGGTCTTGGCCCAATATGAGACCGCAAACCTGTACTATTGGATTTCGGCATGGGGCGTGCAGACTATGAGAGATATTCAGGACGAGTCAGTGATTGTCCGACTTTCGGGACTACATATATCATCCTTTTGCATTCCATCTCTAGTGAGCAGACAGTGCGGATAATCGCAGCAGACCATTCGGACTTTGAGAGAGCAGTTGACGACTAATACTATGCCGATGATTATGACTGAGCCTCAGACTACAAATTTCTTTGGCAGAGCATTTCTAGAGGGCTTTCTTCCGATACGAACACTACTCCGTCAGACTAGAGGTAGCACATTTCTGACCACCGAGTATCTGATATGGTACGAGGAGCAAAGAAGGTCCCGTACCGATGATAGAGGCTCGACGTCGAGAGTATTTTGGGGCAGACTATTCTTCCAGTCGGACATTATGAGACATAGAGGCCAAGAGCAACCCTGATGAAATCACTGGCGACATTGCAGCAGATTATGAGAGACGGGAGCTTCGGAGAGCTGCTTTGAGAAATGATCCCAAAGTGATAGCTCGCAAGGAGGCCTTGAGGCAGGAAAGAGCAGTACTGAGAGCTACCAGACTGATTGATCCACCGGCTCACACGATACCTGAGCTAGGACGAGGTCAGACTGAATTTTTTGACATACCTAGACCAAAGACCTCCCGGGGACCGAGGCGGAGGAAGAGTAGAGATTCGAGTTCGGGAGCGGGAACGAGTTCCTAGACACTTTAAGAAGATCTGTTAATATATTGTTAAATATGAGTTAGAAGCTTTATATTTATTTTAAGAAGATCTGTGTTGCTTTTAAGTTTGTAATTCAAATTTAGGGAATGATAATACGTTAATTACTTCTAAACTGTTAATATATTATGAAATCAAATAATTATTAACATCCCAATTTTGTTTCATCCGTCGATTAAATTGAGCGTACGTATAATATATGGATTGCAATGCAGGAGTGATGTCTGTTAACGATGATCGTAGTTGGATGTACAAGCGAAAGTTGCCGAATCATTGCAGTATCAATCCTGAGTTTATAAGAGGGTTGAAGGGGTTTATTGAATTTGCTGAATCAAATCCCAGTCACATGAATGATGAGGGTAAGATTAGGTGTCCATGCACCATCTGTTGTAATGTCAAGTATCTAAGCTTGATTGATACTCAGAAACATCTTTTGCGTAACGGGTTTGAAGTTGGGTACAAACGGTGGACTCGTCATGGTGAGCAAATGAGATTGCGCACAAATGTTGCGAATAATCCCCCCGGGAATATTCATGTACCTCCCGAACCCGAACCTATTATTCAGGATAATGAAGAACCACCTTTGAATATGGAAGATATGGTTAGGGATGCAGCCGGTCCTGAATTCGATTGGTCAGAGAACCAACAGCAAGAACCAACCCGAGTGATGCCAAAGCTGCGAGGTTAAGACATTTAGCATCAACTCCGTACTTGAACGTTCATTTATACAACGGTTATTTCGTGAATGGCTATGTGTTTCATACCAAAGCTTACGGGGGCTCTAAATTAACGTGGAATAGAGGTGTGAAGCTTAAAGGAAACCTTGATTATTATGGCATCCTGAAAGAAGTAGTCGAGGTGGAGTATTTGGGTAGAAACAATGTTGTCTTGTTCAATTGTGATTTGCGAGATGCTGTGCGTGGTGTTAAGAAGCACGCCATATTTGACCTCGTCGATGTAAAGGACTCGTCCAGACATAATGGCGACGACGTCTTCATCTTAGCATCTCAAGCACAACAGGTATACATGACTCCCTACCCTCGTCCGCGATCCGACGGATGGTGGGCTGTCTAGATGACCAAGGCTAGGAGCATGATTGACAACCTACCCTCGTCGACAACTACAGAGTCGTCATTAGAAACATCCTATCAAGAGGATGAAATGCCAGTGCCACCTAACGTTTCATCAGCTAATCATCCATTAGATGATGTCACTCATATTCCTCAAAATGTTGATGAACCCGAGGAGGATTTCTTACCAGTGAATTTGCCACCTCCTCCGGCTCGTTCAGGTCATCTCGCGCACATTGATATTGATGAATCAGAGGAAGAGGAAGAGGAAGAGGAAGAGAAAGAGGAAGAGGAAGAGGAAGAAGAAGAGGAACCAGAGTTTGATTCATCAGAGTCCGAAGACGAAGATGAAGAACTCGAGTTTTGTAGTAATTCAGAGTCCAGTGATGATGATGGGGACGAAGATTAATAATAGTTTAAATTTTTATATGTATTGTGAATGCTTTATATTATTAGAACTTTAAAGTTTTATATGTATTGTGAATGCTTTAGATTATTAATAGTTTAAAGTTTTATATGTATTGTGAATGCTTTAGATTATTAGAACTTTAAAGTTTTATATGTATTGTGAATGCTTTAGATTATTATTAATAGTTTAAAGTTTTATATGTATTGTGAATACTTTAGATTATTAGAACTATAAAGTTTTATATGTATTGGTGAATGCTTTATATTATTAATAGTTTAAAGTTTTATATGTATTGTGAATGCTTTAGATTATTAGAACTTTAAAGTTTTATATGTATTGTGAATATATTGTTTCCTATTGTTAAAGTTGTATATTTTAATATTTTTACTGTAATACAGATATGAGTTCTAGTAGAAAGGGTAGGAAGACACGGCCCATCTACACATCTATTACTGGGACGCAACCGTCCCGATCCGGTACTGATGATGCCGATGTCGACCCTTCACGCAGTAGTACTAGCTCCACCTCTGGGGCCGATACTCATACTGCTGTCGATTCTGAGGGGAGGATATTTGTCCGGATATCGTCACTTTATGACCAGTAAGTAACTCTTCATTAATTTGATATAAGTTGGTTCCTTTTTGTTTTATATATAATTCATTATTTAAGTTAAAATGTTATTGTATAAATATACTTGGCAGGTTTGCTAGGTGGATACCCTACCCCGGGGACTAAGATCGGGCGGATTGGCGGTCTCGGCTCATGACGAGTTTTGGTCCAGCGAAAATCATTGCCACCAGGGGCGAAGGAAGGAGGATGCGTGGGAGGAGTTTAAGGTAATGTGTTAATGGGTTTTATTTAAAACTTAAATGTTAGTTTGTTATTAAAATGTTATAATTGATAATGATTATACTCTTTTAGTTTTGTAATGTTATCATTATATGTTGTAGGGGAAATATTGTTGGGCGCCGGAAATCGACGAGGCGACGGCTAGATTTGTTTTCGATAAACAGGCTCACAAGCTATTTAAGGATCATATTGGTAACATATTTATCTATCCTTAATTAGTTTAATTAACAATGATTATACTCTTTTAATTTTATAATGTCATCATTATATGTTTACGAGATATTCATATTTTTTATAGGTAACACGAAGAAACAATTTTATACTAAGCGGCTCGAGGCGAAACAACAGCCCTTGACACCTTCTTGGATGACCGAGGAGGTGTTTCTTCAATTTTGCGAATATTGGGGGTCGGATGCGGCGAAGGCTATGGCCGAACAGGCTAAGGCAAATAGAGCAGGCTCCTCGGGGTCGGCGACGAAGCATACCATGGGGACGATCACAGTCGGCGAGCATCACTACCGCTGTGTATGTATGTTAGTTTAAATGTAGTAGTGTATGCATGCTTTTAAATAGGTTTATGTACGTATGTTAGCTGGGAGCCATGTTGATGCTATGAAATCCATGGTTTTAGTGTAAATGTAGTGTATGCATGCTTTTAAATCAGTTTAAATGTTGCATTTATACAATTTCAAAGTAATAATCTCGCTTATTTTATTTATAGGAAAGAGATCATGGTCCGAATGTCAGTTTTTTGGATGTTTACGCTAGCACCCATCTTCAAAATCCTACAGCGCCCGATCAACGTCCGCAATGGGTTGATGATCGCTCTGCTAATGCCTTTGTAAGTAAACTATCATTAAATGACTTGATTTTGAATATGTAAATTTATTTATGCCCCTTACATTGTGTATATGATTATAATTGTTTGTTTTATTTTGACAGAGTGCATATCAAGCCGCCGTTCTTCCCGAAGGAACGCCTCCCTGCCAGCCCATTCCCTTCGTGCCTGATGTTTGGCGCTCGGTCACCTCTGAGGGACATCCAAAGAGAGGAGACCGAGTGTTAGGGATGCGGGATTACGGGCGGCAATGCCCGTCGACGTCGACCGGCCGTCGGCCAAATGTTGTCCCGCCCACGTATCATGATCCGAGGGTCGACACTCTGCAGGCTGAGTTGGCTGAGGAGAGACGCGAGCGGGAAAAGCTTGCGGAGGCTTTGGCCGCTCAGGCGCAGATGCAGGAGGAGAATGATCAGCGTCATGCAGAGACTGAAAGAAAATTGGCGATGTTGATGGCTCGTATGGACCAGGACCAGGGTAATTTTTAGTCTCCCCCCTAATTCCCCCCGAGTTGATTTCGTACTATTTTAGACTTGTTTGTAATAATATTTGTGATATTTGGTATCCACGGGAGCCCCGGCCCCCTCCTCCCTCCCTCGATCCCCCCTCCCGAGTTTAAGTACTATTTTAGACTTGTTTGTAATAACATTTGTCATATTTGGTACCCGCGGGAGCCCCGCCTCCCCCCCCCTCTCCCCCTTCCCCCCCCCCCCCTTCCCCCCTTTCCCTCCCCCCTCTCCCCTCCCGATTTGGTACGGTGATATTTAGTTTAGTTTGGTACGGTGATATTTGGTTTTTAATTTTTATAGTTTTAGTTTTATAAATTGAATTGTTATATCAGGAACAAAAAATTTTGGTTAATTAATATTTTAAATTATTTTTTTTAATTTATTTCAGTATCAGCGACGGAAATTTCCGTCGCTGAAATTAATTTTTATTACAGCAACGGAAATTTCCGCCGCTATATCAATTAATTTTAATTTAATTTTTGTTTACAGCGGCGGAAATTTTCGTCGCTGGAATAAAAATTAATTAAAATAAATTATTTTCAGCGACGGTAATTTTCGTCGCTGATATTAATTAATTTTTATTCCAGCGACGGAAATTTTCGCCGCTATATCATTTAATTTTAATTTAATTTTTGATTTCAGCGGCGGAAATTTCCGTCGCTGGAATAAAAAATTAATTAAAATAAATTAATATCAGCGACGGAAATTACCGTTACTGAAAATAATTTATTTTTATTAATTTTTATTCCAGCGACGAAAATTTCCGCCGTTAAATCAATTTAATTTAATTAAATTTTCATTTCAGCGACGAAAATTTCCGCTGCTGAAATGAAAATTTAATTAAATTAAATTGATTTAATGGCGGAAATTTCCGTCGCTGATGACAGTAAATCACCGACGGAATTAATTCCGTCGGTAAAATCAAAATATATCGGCGGAAATTGAGCCGTCGGAGATCAGCGGCGGGACAATAGCGGCGGACCACCGACGGTATTTTTCCGTCGGTGTTTAATTTTAGCGACGAAAATTTGGATTTAGCAACGGAATTTTCCGTCGCTAAAACCTGTTTTTCTGGTAGTGTTGTGCCACTCCGAAGCGGGCGCCTGGCCAAGTCCAAGGCGGGCGCCTGAGCAGCAGCAGCTGCGTTCCTGATGATTTCAAAAGCCTTTGTAACTGCCGATTAATTGTGATATTAATTCAATAAATGCATTGATGGAAATTAAAAATATTGTTTTAATTTCGGGCAGTTTTTCTCATTGGGAGATATACAAATTGAGAAGACAACACAATTGGAAAAAAACACACAAAAATTTCCAGAATCTCTCAATCATCAGATTTTGTTGCATCTTGAAAATTCTTTTCTTTGGCCTCCTGCATATTGCATTTGTGGTGATATAGTCCAAGCATAAACTTCAGTTCGCCGGAGGTATTATTGTGCAACCACCGTCCGGTTGATCTGTTTCATCCTAGGAGGCAATCGTTCCATTCAATCTCAAGCCCAATATGGGGGGGGCGAAATTTGTCTTAAGGAGAGTGTGATTTCACACGACTCGGACGTTAACGACAATTCCCTTTCTTCTCTTGTTGTTTATATTTTTGTTTAAATTAGTTTTCTGTATTTTCCATTTTATTTTGTAATAGTTATTTCAACACTGAGTGGCCAGAGAAGGGACGGGGGTGACCAGAGGGGGTGGGGAGAGGAGAGAGAGTGTATGGTGTGGATAGAGAGGTAGTAGAGAGAGAGACGGGGAGGGCCTGAATGCGTATGGAAGTAGAAGGGAGGGAACGGGGTTTTTGTTAAGTGTTGTAGGGGTACTATTGTCATTTTAAAGGAACGGGGACCCTATGGTAGTCTCGATTAGAAGTTTGGATTAGGTGGTTAATTTTCAAATTGTATATCTTAAATATGGTCGATTTGATTAGGGTGGAGGAACCAACGGTAATTTTATCGCGTATATATAGTCCGATTTCCATAATTAAACATTGAACTTTCATAATTCCCCTTGTGGTAACTACGAGAGGTTAGGGTTTCAAACCCCACCAAATGCAGTTTCTAACATTTTCAAGTGTCATCCTTGTAATATATTAAAACATTCATTAATAAAAAATCCATTAAAAAAAACTAAGGAGGGATGTGAGAAAGAGGATTTTTTTTCCAAAATATAGCTTTTAAAAATTTATATTCCAAAATAACATTATTAAAAATTTAAGTACCAAACTAACACTTTTCATTTGAATCCGGAATTGGTAATTCCGGATTAATGCATTCCGAAATTACCAATTCCGGATTTGTTTTTTTTTTTCAAAACTGAATTTCCCAAAATTATATTTCCGTTAACAGAGAGCGATCACGCTTCTAGAATGGAGCGATTGCTCCTATTGTACTCCGGCGTTACCACTTTCGGAATCCTTTTTTTTTTCAAAACTGATTAAATTAGCAAATTAATAATTTCTGGAAAAAAAAGCGAGCGATCACGCGTTTTGTGAGGGTGATCGCTCCTAATGTAATCCGGAATTGGTAATTCTGGATTTTAATTTTTTTTTTAAATACTGAATTGAACTTAATTGAATTAAGTAATGTTTTTTTTTGAAAAATTCAAATTCGGAAATGCTAATTCCGGATTTGCTTTACGAAACCCTTCTTCCCCAGCAAATCTGTAAACAATTAAGTACATTTATATAGCTAAAAGTAACAACTCAAAAAAAATAAAATATCTTCTCCTTCTCCTTTTAGGTTTTTGAAAATTTGAATCCGAAAATGGCATCACCGGAATTCAAATTAAAGCAATCCGGAATTTGCATTTCCGGATTTGAAGATACGCCATTTAGGAGCGATCACCCCCTATACCGCGCGACCGCTCTCTTCTTTTCTCAGAAAATATTAATTTACTAATTAAATAAGTTTTGCAAAAAAAAAAAAAAAAGGAATCCGGAATTTCTAACGCCGGAGTACATTAGGAGCGATCGCTCCATTAATAAGCGCGATCGCCCCCTATTTACGGAAATATAATTTTGGGAAATTCAGTTTTGAAAAACAAAAAAAAAATGAAATCCGGAATTGGTAATTCCAGAATTCATTAATCCGGAATTGCCAATTTCGGAATTTAAGTGAAAGTGTTAGTTTGGTATTTAAGTTTTTGTAAATGTTATTTTCGTATATAATTTTTTTTAAAAGCTATATTTTTAAAAAAAATCTGAGAAAGAGAGAGGGTGAGACTGAGGGGAAGATGAAGACAAAGGAAGAAGAGAGGAGGATACCGATAGAAATGATATTGACATATTGTGTTCTCAAGTTTGGCTTCACTCAATCTCTGAATGGTTACTCTTTGCTCATGCTCTCATCCTATGCAATTTTACAGTAGTTTTAGTTAGTGTAGATCCCATATTTATACTTCATTACTGTTTTTTCTTATCTAGATGGCATATTGATTGATATGTAATTGGACTATATATTAGTACAAATAAGATTTAATTGATCTTACTATAAAAATTTAAGATACAACTCATATTATTATATGACCAATTGACCTACATAGACAATGTACTACTTTTGAGTTTTTTTTTAATATAACGCAACGTACTTTTTAGTGACATAGATGACCAAAGTACTTTTGGATTCATTATATTATTTCCAAGTATTAGCAATTAAATGAATAAATTCATGTTAGAACCAAGAACACATATATTACCAAGTATGAAATGGGAAAAACAAAGGGAGGCCAAGTACATCAAACATCAAAAACACTCCAAATGAAAGATCAAAACTCCCTACTTTTACATGTTGAGAGTAAATTTGAAATACTTTAGAGCGAAGACGAGACGAGACGAGACGACAAGAACAATTTATTTGTGTAAACTTGCGCAAATAATAGTAGGCCGGAAAGGATGCTTATTGAATACCTTCTTCAACAACATCATATTGAAATGCTGTTTGGAACCCCCTTCAAAGTAACCCCATCTTTGTCCGAAAATGGCTTCAATAGCGTATATGGAACAACTCCCGCCCCACATCTATTCATCAACTTATCATTCCCATTCCTCTCATCGATAATCTCATCAAACTTCTTCAACCTTGCATTAAATCTTTCGAATGCAGCTTTTATATTCGGATCTTCCTTCCACGACGGCTCCATAATCTGCCCAATATACTCCTCATCCGGAGAGTGACTTGACAACACATCTAAAACGGCCATAACCGTAGTAGCTTCAAGCTTTGAAGGAAAGCATTCCATTAGAAGATCCTCGGGTCTTTTCAAGAATCTTTGCCAAACATCATCGGTTGGATCTTCATTAGGCATATTAGATCTACATATTGTTGGCCTGTTTGGGAAATATCCAGCAAAGTCATACTGACCAAAGTTGACTGCAGAATGGTGAGCCGAGGTTACCCAAATTATCGTTGAGAGAATATTGATTAAATCATTTGGAGTCTTGAGGGTTGGCCACCATGGTTCGTCCTTCAAGTCCCCGTGCCCAACTGTTCTTATCTCGGTCCACCATGCTTGTAACTCTTGATCATCTTCCACGCCTTCTGCATTTGGGTAGTAATAATTTACATAGTCACTAACCCATTGCTTGATGGAATCCCAAAGGATAAGTCCGTCGTTAGCAAAAGGGTAATCTTCAATCGCTAATTTCAACCCGTGTTGTGCATTTGGATCTTCAACAGCCATTCCCCTGACAATTTAAGATTTTATCTAATAAACACTAAGAGAGAGAGAGAGAAAAAAAGGATTGGAATATAAAGGTGCCAAAATTCTTGATTATACCTGTTAATAAGGTCAGCGGGAAGTGCTTCATGGTCAAAACGCCATTTAGCCTTATAAACTGCAGATGAAAGCTCCATGCAGTACTTGCGAGGAGAGAATGTTAACTCGATAATTCCATTTGCACTTATAAGAAATACTCGAGCCAATGAATTAATCATCATAGTGTATCTCAGATGAGGACTTAATAGTCTGTAAATGGGGTGCATTTGACTAAGTTGTCGATTAGTCGCAATAATGTAAGGCTCTGTGACACAATGAGTTCGTAGCCTGCAAACATATATATTAACCGTTTAATTCTGTTTATATTATTTTCGCGTAAAATAAAATAAACAGATAAAGATCATTGAACTTACCAATGACTGATTAGCTGATGATAACCAGAATCCTGAGCAAGAACATGAGCCTTAGCAAACCTCCATAGCCAATGGTCGGTTGCATTCCAGCAAGGTGTATAAACATATTTCCATTGTGGCTTACCATTTCCTGGTGGCCGAGTCAACTCGATGGCCAAGGGTCGTAGAGTTCCGGCTGGTGTCAAGAACATTAGTGTTCTTGATCCATACATAGTTGATCTTTCAAGCTCTCTTACTTTATTCACAAATGGCAAATAGAGATCATGGTAGTCCAAAAGGAACAACTTCTTTTGCTCTATGGCTTCCTCGAGTGTCATGAAGCCTTTGATCCCGTGCTCAACTATCTCCTTGGTGATTGCTGATTTTGGATCTCCGTAAATCGCAGGGTCAAGTTTACTCATCAATGGCCATTCCTGTGCACAAGTTATAATTATAACTTCTTAAGAAAAAAGACTATTACTTCCTTCATCCCAAATTGAATTGTGTTCAAAGAATTTTCAAATTTGCTCTTGATCAAGAGAATTTGGACATTTTTGAACATTCGTTTTGGGACAGAGGGAGTACTTCATAGTTATGGCGTTGCAACATTACCCTGACCAACTCTATGCAACATGGATTAAGACCAGCAAGCATTTGTCGACAAAATTCCTCATCTCTAAACCAAGAAAATTTGTCTCCTGCATGTACACAATCAAATATAAACGATCATATATATGAGAGAATGATAAAATTAAGGAATAAGTTTGAAAAATTTAATGTAGTATTGGCTTACGGTCAATGGTTTCGGGGGTCTCAAACTTAAGAAGATGGTTCTTAGCATCATTTGCTGTCTTAAAGAGTCGAGGTAGAGCTGTTAGAAGACTTTCTCGCAAAGATGGTACATGTACTCCTTCATTGTATAGCCTGTCAATTTCTGTGAAGTATGGAAATCCACGGTGCAAATCGTCCGTGAAGACTGTTTTTAGTGCAGGAACCACTTGATGGGCAACCGAGTACAATGTTCTTGCTTGAAAGTTTGCCTCTTTTATAGTAGAAAAGTCTTCATCCCTTGGAACATAAAACTGACCTATGCCAAGGAACCCCGCCCTTGACTCTGTCTTCGGATCTGTAATTTTTGAACTCCGTTGTATTAACTATATAACTGTGATGTACAAGACGTAAAAAAAAGGGAAAGTGCGACACTTATTATTATTATAATATGCAAAAAAAAAAAATGGTACGGACCTTTGGGGTTCATTGGGCGACCAGTTCTGCAACGACGAGGGTAAGGATGGTCTTTTCCACCCAAGACAGGTCTATCCAATCCTAATTCAGGCAGGGCAAGATCATTGTAGACATCATAGTCGTATATGCGATCGAATTCCTGACGCTTTCCTTTGCCGTCGCCACGAAGAAGTGTCAACTCTTTCTCCCTTAGTGATTTTAGCCCACTTGGTGTTTTTTTGGGTAGGTATGACTGCGCCACAACAATGGCCAAATGTTGCATTATGCTACGGTGAAATTACTTGGACTAAAATAATATTTAAAATTTTATGAGGATTATCAAATTTCAATTGAATTAACCACAAAAAAAGAGAATCGAATTATTTATTCGTAATAAATATGAACAAAAATAATTACAGCCACAAGCTCGCTAAATGCTACACAATTAGGAAGCGAGAAATGGCCACATCATCTTTTCGAGTTATGTGGCCAATATTATTTGGGTCATGCATTGATCCACTACCAGAAACTGAGTCTTTACCGACGGAATGACCATTCCGTCGCTGTATAGCGACGGAAATTATGCTTTAGCGACGGAATAGTTTTGGCTGCAATTTTATTGACGAAATTCAATTCCGTCGCTGAGTTTCGTCGCTAAAAACGAATATTCGTCAAATATTCATTTCATTACCGCCGCTAGATTGGCGCCTTAATTCAATTTAATTAAAGTTTTATTTCAGCGACGGAATATTCCGTCGCTGGAATAAAACTTTAATTAAATTAAATTAATTCAGCGACGGAAATTTCTGCCGCTAATATCAAAAGATTACCGACGGAATATTAATTCCGTCGGTAAAATCAAAAGTATACCGACGAAATTTGGTCCGTCGGACCACTGCGGCGGGATGATAGCGACGGACCACCGACGGAATTTTTCCGTCGGTGGTGAACTTTAGCGACGAAATTTTGACTTTAGCGGCGGAAATTTCCGCCGCTAAACATGTTTTTCTAATAGTGATCTCACTGTCCATCCAAATATAATTTGAGTGAATAACTCGAAAAAAGGAACGTGTTTCGGTCGTTGCAGAGCAGCAACAAGCAAGCTCAAGACTGAGTTTTACTTTTCTTTTTTAGGTCATTCAAACGTCTCACTTTTCATTTTGATTCGTCGTAAAAAGATCGTTGCTAGTTTCCTCGGAAATGAGAGTTCATTTTTTTCTTTTTCTTTATGGAGAGAGAGAGAGAGAGAGAGCAAGTAACCTTGGTTGTAAAGAAAACTCTCTTTTCACGGTTGTCAAGCTTGGAATGAACAAAAGACTCGCAGCTGATGGTGAGAGTGTCGTCGATAACAATGTCTTTAACGAAGATTTCATTGCGGAAATCATTCTCAACCAAAACAGCTCCAATCTCTCCGAAATCCTCAGGTACATGATCAAAGCTGCACACATATTTTACCTCCTTCCAATTCACTTGGTGATGAAACCTTGCGCGACGGGGAAATGTCTTCTTTGGAGCTCCCGTCGCTAAAAAAAATAAACAAAAAAGAAAGAATGAAATTCAAACATTTATAAACATGTCATTCTAAAAAAAATATTAACTTATCTTACAAACTGACTTTTTCGAATTGAAATGTTGAAGCTGGCAATTTGTTGCTGCAGGGTTGCAACCTGTGGCTTAGATTTAGCCATATCTCGTTTTTATTGATACTGATACGTGTAAGGTTATTTAGTCATATCTCGTTTTTATTGATAAGTATGATTGAATGCTCTATTAAATCAAACACATATTTCAATTAAAAGAATATGTGTAAATACATAAATATGTCCCTGAATTTAGGTTTTGGATGCAGATATGTCCCTAACGTCGATAATTAACATCTTGCCCCTAAACTCATGTAAAATGAGAATATATTTGCCCTTCGTTACAATTTCGTTCAAAATTTAACGCTTTTGGGACCTAACTAAATCAAAACGAGGATGAAGGGGTAAACTGTGAATCAAGAGGTTGAACTTATTCAAAAATAGGTCCCTCACTTATTGATTTTTTTCTCATGTTAGTCACTTACCTTTTTTTCACCTTGGCAAAAAATATTTTTATTATTAAAATTAATATTTTTAATTATAATTTAGCATAATCATGATAATATTTTTAAAAAAAATCAGCAAGAATTTGTTTAGAATAATTATTTTAATAAAAGAACTAACAATAAATTTTTATTTTTTTAATAAAAATTAAAGTTTATCTTTGAATAATTATTTTATGAAAATCTTTATTTCCTCTAACTAATTTTACTTAATTTACTTACTTTTAATAAATAATTTAACTATCTTTTTAAAATTATTTAGAAAATATAACAAAATTTACATATTACAATTAATATATTTTATATTGATATAAGAATATATCATAGATTGTCAAATATATATAAAAAAAAATACCCACATGTCTAGGTTTATCTTTTATTCGTCATCTTCATCTTACCTAACCACCCCTTCTCTCCTAGTTCGGCCCTCTCATCCTCTTCTCTTCAAGTTCGGCTCTTCCCTTTTTGTTTCCTTTTTAATAATTGGTAGCATATGATATATTCGTATATCAATATAAAATATATAATTGTTCTAATATTTTCTTAATAATTTTAATAATAAAATCATATTATTTAGTAAAAATAATTATACTAAGTAAAATTATTTAAGAAAAATAAAGGGTTTTCATAAAATAATTATTAAGAGATAAACATCAGTTTTTTTAAAAAAAAAATTGCTAAAATTATTAAAAATAATTGAAAAAATCCTGCCAGAAAAAATTTATTAAATATTATCATGATTATGATTATGCTAAATATTAATTTTAATGATAAAAATATTTTTTTGCCAATGTGAAAAAAGGCTAGTGATTAACATGAGAAAATATCAATAGGTGAGGGACCTATTTTTTAATAAGTTCAACCCTTAATTCACAGTTTACCCCTTCAACGTCATTTTGATTCAGTTAGGTCCCAAAATCGTTAAATTTTGGACGAAATTTTAACGAAGGGCGAATATACTCTCATTTTACATGAGTTTAGGGGCAAATATGTCAATTATCAACGTTAGGGCATATCTACATCCAAAGCCTAAGTTCAAGAGCATATATATTTATGTATTTGCCCAAAAGAATATAGTACCAAATTTTGGTCACAAAGTAGCATTGTAGCAAATTGGTCTCAAGAGCGGTTCAAAATCCCCCTCCATTACATACCGACGTTTGTCTAACTTTAAACTTTTGTCAACTTTATTGAATTTTTATAAATAAGCTTATGAAAAATAATTATCCTTACAAAATTTTAAAAATATTATTGATGCAAAGTTACTTATTAATTAATAATACCATATTAATTAAAGTCTATGAAAAATGCTATGTTTTGTATTCTGAAAACTACAAACTCATAGAATTAATTGTACATAAATACGTATATACCAGAGTCAAGCTCAGCAGCAACAAGCTCCAATGAAAAAGAGACACCTAATATAGCACCGACATTATCGAACAATTGATCAACAGTGTCATTGATGTCCGTGATCTTGCCGGAAATGGACCGTAGGACAGTAATGACTGCCTTAACGCTTCTGCCCTTCCCCGCCCCTAATGGGTTCACCTGAACCAGTGTGGAGAGTGGGTTAAACATTGTTGTGCTAGCTGAGAACTTAGGATATTTTTTCTTTTCTTTATAGGATATAAAATTAATTGGGCTGTGATTTTGGCATGGCCATCCACACACCTATTTATATACCTATTTATATATGTACGAAAAATATAATTTTTGGGGAGAAATAGGAAGATTTATTTATTTTAGGGGTAGCACGTGAAACATGTTAAATTTGGAGTTATGCATGGGTAGGACTCGAGGGATTGAAGGCCACATAATTTGGGTGGCATGCAAATGGCTAGGATTTGGTTGGGTTTGACTTATTTTTCACTAGTACATTCCCGTGTTCAAGGACATGATTTTTTTTTATTATTTTTTTTATTTAAAAAAAATAAAATTTAAGGACAAAATGGGAAAGGGACAAATATATGAGGGCAAAATGGAAAATTCGCCGCTTGACACTATTCATAGAACTGTAGCACCCCTTCCCTCATTTATACTATAGATACTTCCATCGTACGGACTTAAATTAAATTGTTTAATTTCTTAGTTTGACTTGACATAAATATTAAGAAAAAGTAAATATTTTGAGTATGAAAAGTAAAGTACAAGAAAGAAAGTGGTAGGGAGTTTTGTTGTGAGAGTGACAAGTAGGTATCATTGTTCATTTTAGTTTAGATAATAAAGCAACTAAGAACCTTAAACCGGGACGGATGGAGTACTAACTTACTTAACGAAGATCTTATTTTTCTTTTTAGGCTGTTCAGTTTAAAGTTCTTAGTTGTTTTATTACTTAAAATAGGTAATGAGACTCACTTGTCATTCTCACAACAAAAACCCTACCCACAATCTCTCTGCTACTTTACTTTTCATATTTACAACATTTACTTTTTCTTAATTCTCGTATCAAGTCAAAATAAGAACATTAAATCGGGATGGATCGAGTAGTACTTTTTCAATGATCATTCGAATTTAAAAGTCATTTTGAAAAGGTTGATTTTTAATAGAAAAAAAGATCGTAAATATTTTTATTATTCACTTTCAAAAATTTTGTTTGTAAAAATATAATGAACAATGAAAAAAAACTGAAGAAAAAAAATCATGTAGGGCAAAGTTATTTGAACGTAAAGATTCAAAATATCATTCATTTTGGGAAAAAAAAATTGAGACATAGGAATAGGAAGTATAATTTTAGTAGTGGAGAAGGTATTGTGAGTATAAAAAATAATTTGAGACATGGGGAGTATAATGTCGCTTGACTAATCAACGTTTTGAAAATATGCATTACTAATTTGTATATTAATTGTATAATAATAAAATTGCGCCAAGTCAATTTTCATATTTAAAAATACAACATTTATTTTGAAATGAACAAAAATAAATAGTGCTACATTTATTATATTATGAGACAGTGGGAATAATTTTGTGTGTCAAAGCAATTTTCAAAGTGAAGACCCAAGGATCCACATTTTTTTAATTACTATCGACATTGTAATAAAATGTCTGAAAATTGCAATAAATAAATGAAATAATTTAGTGACAGAGATCATAGTGAGTGAGACAAGGATGGTAAGTGATGTTAAATACCATATGAAAAATAAAATAAAATAAAATAAAATAAAATAAAATAAAAATATATGTTAGAAGTGAGTATAACATGTATTTTGTTCTGTAATTGGAATTCTCCAGTATATTGTGGAAATGAAAATGACAACTTTTTTTTAATTTTGTTTTAATTGAAGCTTCCTTTCTACATGACTTCAGTGAGTAGTTGAGTAGGTCTGCTGAGAAACGCGTTTCTCCGTCTCTTATGGAGAAACGGGGCTTGGTTTGTCGCGCGACATACATAGCCAGTTTCTGGATATCCTATTCAAAGCTTCTGGATATCCAGAACATTGAATATGGATATCCAGAAGCTTTGAAAAGGATATCCAGAAACTAAAATATTTTTCGGATATCCTTTCCAAGCTTCGGATATCCGAACATTGAATATGGATATCCAGGAAGCTTTGGAAAGGATATCAGAAAAATATTTTGGTTTCTGGATATCCTTTTCAAAGCTTCTGGATATCCATATGCAATGTTCTGGATATCCAGAAACTGAGGAAGTGATATCCAGTTGTTGTGGCTAAGTATGTCGCACGACAAATCAAGCCCCGTTTCTCCATACGCGACGGAGAAACGCGTTTCTCCCCAGATTTTGTGTTCTTTTTGTGATTTTTGTAATTCTAGTCTGCTGAGAAACGCGTTTCTCCGTCCCTTATGGAGAAACGGGGCTTGATTTATCGCGCGACATACATAGCCAGTTTCTGGATATCCTATACAAAGCTTCTGGATATCCAGAACATTGAATATGGATATCCAGAAGCTTTGAAAAGGATATCCAGAAACTAAAATATTTTTTCTGGATATCCTTTCCAAAGCTTCTGGATATCCAGAACATTGAATATGGATATCCAGAAGCTTTGGAAAGGATATCCAGAAAAAATATTTTGGTTTCTGGATATCCTTTTCAAAGCTTCTGGATATCCATATGCAATGTTCTGGATATCCAGAAACTGAGGAAGTGATATCCAGTTGTTGTGGCTAAGTATGTCGCGCGACAAACCAAGCCCTGTTTCTCCATACGCGATGGAGAAACGCGTTTCTCCCCAGATTTTGTGGACATCAGTTTCAAATTCGTATAGCATGCATGTTAGGATGTCGGGAGATATTTTAAGAAAAGAAAATATTAGAAAAATTATTTTAGTTAAAAGTATTTTTAATTAAAATTAGGACTAATATGTTTGAATTGGTCTTATCAAAAACGTTTTTTTTTTTGCACTTAGAAAAAACGTGTTTTGTGTTTTCCTGTTTGTGCCAGTTTCAGTTTAACAGAGTGTCAGTGTGACAAAATGCCGGTGCATGTGTAACAAAGTGCCAGTGAAAAAAGTGTCAGCACCAGTTTAACAAAGTGCCAGTGTAAACTGACACTGGCACTTTATTAAACTGGCACTGGCGTTTTTTACACGGGCACTTTTTTATACATGAACTGGCACTCTTCACACTGGCACTCTGTTACACTAACACTGACACTTTGTTACACTAACATTTTACTGGCTCTCAAAAACACAAGCACTGTCATTTAAAAACACATGCACTGGCATTCAAAAACACATGCACTGGCACTCAAAAATGCCGGTAATAATTTTTGCTGGCTCTCAAAAACACAAGCACTGGCACTCATAAACACATGGATTGGAACTCCAAAACACATGGACTGGCACTCCAAAACACATACACTGGCATCTAATTACCCAGTCCCATGCACACCATTCTACACCTTGCTGGCACTCACCATTAACCTTGTTGGCACTCTACCAATTTATAGCCGGCACTTTACCAATTGATATTCAAAACCTAAAACCCACAAAATAAGTTCTAATTTAGATCAAGAAAAGAGATGGACTACGTCACCGTCGTTGCCAACAATGACCACCAAGGCGTTCATAGTTCTAAAATTTCTTGGAATCACCGGTCAAAGATTTGTTCTAGCAAACCCATTCTGTCAAAAAATTCTCTGTAAAAATACCCTTCAATTCCATTCCATTCCAATTCCATTCCAATTCTTCTTCATCTTGCTTCTTTTCTAGCAAAAGGGCTTCGAATTAAACCCCCATATATTGGTATCTGACGGCGGTCGGCGGCTGTTCCGGTGAGATGGGGTGGAGATACAAAGCTGGGTTAGGTTTAATTGGGTCTTTTGTGGTTGTATGGGTCACCTCTGCTGAGATTACTCAGGTTTTGTTTTCTCTTTATTCCTTCTTTATTCAATACCTTCGCTCGACGTGTTCTAAAAACACGTTTTTTGTTAAGCTTAAAAAAAACGCGTTTTTTTACAAGTTTTTGACAATATGTTTTGAGTATAAATATGAATCTTCTATGTGAAGGTTCGGCCACCACAAACCATATTTATATCACTTCCATATTCTAAAATATTAAGTGTCGTTTACTCTAAAAACGAGTATTAAGTGTCGTTCACTCTAAAAATGAAGATTGAAAAAGGAGAAGACATATGCGGGCACAAGTTGTGCACGAGATTGAAGGAAAAGAAGAATTGATAAGGATGTATCTTCAGATATTACAAGAACAACATATGTTATAAGATCAAATTTTGCTATTTCGGATATTTTTTTAGTTATTATTATTATTATGTAGTCAAAATCTCACAAAAACGCGTTTTTTCAAGATTAGAAAAAAACGTGTTTTTAGAAGACGTAAACCCTACCCATCCTAATCGGCGTCACCATTGACCAGTTTCATTCCCAAAATACTCATCTCTTCAAAGCAGCAAGTTTGAGTAAGATTTGAAAAAAAACTTCCGACCAATCAACCTTCCATTAGCTCCGGTCGTTCCTCCATTACTTCCGACGGGATTCCATCGATTCCAGACAAATCCAAATACAAGATAGCACATCAAAGAAAATCGCCTTCTGGGTTACGAAATACAATCAAAATAATGAACATAACAAAAGATGATGAACTTACGCCTTCCCATGGTCAAGAAAGATAACCCAATTGGCAATCTCCTACACAAAAAAGGGGGCTTTAATTATTTGAGCTGGGAAGACGAAAATTATCTGCTTTTTTCGACGGCCCTTCTGAAGATACTTTGTTCACGCTCTTCTTTCTTGAATCTGAGCAGAAGCTTCGATTTCTGACATATGGGTTGTTGTTGTTGTTTAAAATTGGGAATTGAACGATTTTCCATTCCTATTGGGAGGGGACGAATTTCTGTACGTTTGGGTCAATTCAATTGGGAATTATGTGAATTTGTTCTAAATAATTGACATCAGTTGTCTAAATAATTGTCAGGATTATGGTAAAAATGTATCAGTGCACGTCTAAAAAAGTGCGAGTTAAAAGCTCTCTTTGTCCAGAAACTTAGTGCCAGTGCATGTGTAACAAAGTGTCAGTGCCAGTGTAAAAAAGTGCCAGTGTTAGTGTAATAAACTGTCAGTGTTAGTGTATCAAAGTGTCGGTGTTAGTGTAAAACAAGTGTCAGTGTTAGTTTAACAAAGTGTCAGTGTTAGTGTAACAAAGTGTCAGTGTTAGTGTAATCAAGTGCCAGTGTTAGTTTATAAACAGTCACTTAATATACATGCACTGTCACTTTTTTACACTGGCACTTTGTTAAACTGGCACTGGCACTTTTTACACTGATACTTTGTTACACATGCACTGGCACTTTGTTTACACTGGCACTTAGTTGCACATGCACTGGCACTTTTTTACACTGGCACTTTGTTACACATGCATTGACACTTTGTCACACTGGCATTTTGTTAAACTGGCACTGACACAAACGGGAAAAACAAAACACGTTTTTCCTAAGTGTCAGAAAAAATTAATTTTTTATAAGACCAACTCTATTATGTATCTTTCTCAATTTTTAATTTATTTTTGGCAAGTTGGAAATCTATGTTGTAGTTGTTCCAACTTGAGGGACGGTGTTAGAATATTGAGAGATATTCTAAAAAAAAAAAAGTATTTAGTTAACTAAGTTGGTATTGAACCAAATTAGCAGAGTTATCTTAGTTAGAAGTATTTTATATTAGAATTATATTTATTATTAGAATAATGAGAGAATTGTTAAAATCCTAATAGAATTAGGAGTCACATCTTTTGAGTATAAATATGAATCTCTAAATTATGTAAACTTTGAAACGAAAATAATATGTAATATGTTTTGAGTTTTCCTTATTTTATCATGTTAGGATATTGAGAGATGTTCTCAAAAAAGAAAGTATTTAGTTACATAAGTTGGTATCAAGTCAATTTAAAAGAGTTACCTTAGTTAGGAATACTTCTTATTAGAATTATATTTACTATTATAATAAGTAGAGAATTGTTAGAATCCTAAAATTAGGACTCATATGTTTTGAGTATAAATGTGAGTCTTTATCTAATGTAAACTTTGAGACAAAAATAATACATAATATATTTTGAGCTCTCCTTAATTTTCATGGTATCAGAGCAAGTTTCGATCTTAAAACTCTCTATACTTTGATTAAAAATAAAATATGGTCATTTGTTTTCGTGTTGATCAACTGATTAGGGCATGCTATATAAAATCAGTCTGACGACAATGTCTTCGCGGCATGAAATATGTAAAGAAAGCGCATTGATACAGACAACCTTTAATGAGTTTATTGGTATCCCACTCTAAAAACGTGATTAGTGGTATTCCACTCTAAAACACATGATTAGTTGTATCCCAGTTTAAAAACGTGAAGTAGTTGCATCTCACTATAAAAACGATGATCGAGTGTCATACACTATAAAAACGTTGATCGAGTGTCGTTCACTATAAAAACGATAATGCTCACTCTAAAAATAATGATTAAGTTTTGTTCACTCTAAAACGATGATTAAGTGTCGTTAACTCTAAAAACAATGATTAATCATATTAACATCACTTCCATCCTCTAATAATTAAGTATCGTTCAATCTAAAAACGTTAGGTGTCGTTCACTATAAAAACGAGGATTAAGTGTCGTTCAATTTTAAAACGACGAAGATTGAAAAAAAGACATATGTGGGCACAAGTTGTGCACGAGATTGAAGAAAAAGAAGAATTGATGCGGATATGTCTTCAGATATTACAAGCACAACATGTTAAATTATCAAATTTTGCTGCTGCGGATATTTTTTTAGTTATTATTATTATTATTATTATTATTATTATTATTATGTATTTTTCCCAATTTTTAATTTATTTTTGGCAAGTTGAAAATCTATATTGTAGTTGTTACAACTTAAGGGAGTGTGTTAGAATATTGAGAGATATTTTAAAGAAAAGAAAGTATTTAGTTATCTAAGTTGATATTGAGCCAACTTAGGAGAGTTACCTTAGTTAGGAGTATTTCTTATAGAATAAGGAGAGAATTGTTAGAATTCTAATAGAATCATTACTCAAAATATATTATGTACTCCCTCCGTCCCGGTAGAAGCGTCACCCTTTTAGGGGTAACGCGCAAATTAAGGAAAAGTGTGGGAAGAAAAAATGTTGTAAGTGTAATTTAAAAATAGGAGAGAGAATTAGTGGAGGAAATAGTGAATTTTAAAAGTGTTGTGAGTGTAGAGGAGAGAGAATTAGTGGAGGGAATAGTGGATGGGATAATAAAATATTAATAAAAGTTTCCTTTTTAGGAAAGGGTGACGCTATAAACGGGACGCCATTTTGGGTAAAAAGAGACGCTTCGGCCGGGATGGAGGGAGTATTATTTTCGTCTCAAAGTTTACATAAGCTAGAGACTCATATTTATACTCAAAACATATACTCCCTCCGTTTCACACCAACTGATACCAAAATTTTGGGCACACATATTAAGAAAAAGTAAGAGAGAAAAAGTGGAAGAAAATGTTGTGAGTATGAAAAATTAAATAGGAGAGAGAATGAGTGTGAGGAATAGTTAAGAGAGAGAATGTTGTGAGTGTAAAAGTAAAAAATAGGAGAGAAAATGAGTAGGGAAAATAGTAAAAAATTTCTTCCATTTTGGGCAGTATCAATTGGTGTGGGACGGACCAAAAAGAAAATAAGTATCAATTGATGTGGGACGGAGAGAGTATTAGGATTATAACAATTCTCTACTTATTATAATAGTAAATATAATTCTAATATAGAAAATATTTCTAACTAAGGTAATTCTGATAAGTTGGCTCAATATCAACTTAGATAACTAAATACTTTCTTTTATTGAGAATATCTCTCAATATCCTAACAAGGCAAGAGGATTGTCCGATCCCCTTGTCTTTTGAAAATTAACATTTCATTACCCTTAAAATAAAATAAAATCTTTAAGCACCGAAATTATAATTAAATTTTAATTTTGACCCCTTTTTTTTAAAGGAAACAAGCAATTTAAAGTGAGATCACTAGTCGGAACTGAGAGAGAATGCTATTTATTAGTGTTCAAAAAATCTCTTGCTTAGGCGCTGAATATAAAATGTCGCGAATAACTTTGAATTTGTCTAATAATGCGTTCAGTTAGAAAATTGTCGCCTAAGCGTACTACGTGTCGACTAGTGGGGCGAAGCATCACCTACCTCGAGATCCGTGAAATTTTTCTCAAATAATCACTTTTTACTTTTTTATTTACCAAAATAACTTACTTTTCAAAGTATTTCCCAGAATGTCCATTTTTTTGAAACTCGCCACACCGTATAGCGAGTTTGACTTGGGACTGGTCAAACTCGCTACACCGTGTAGCGAGTTTGGGGTAATTAAGACGGACAGTTACGAATTTAATTAGGGAAATTAATTAACCATAACTCGCTACACGGTGTAGCGAGTTTGACCAACCCTAGTCAAACTTGCTACACGGTGTAGCGAGTTTAAGTTTAATAAATACCACCCCTCAGCTTTCCAGATTCATTTATCTTCTTCCTCTCCTTCCTCGTTCATTCATTCTCTCTCTCTCTCATATCCACCTAGCAATCCTCACTCAATCTTCTCAATCCAAATTCTATTAAACAAAAAAAAATGGATCCTAACGAGCAGCGTTTTTTTTTTCCGCGGTGAAGGCTCGTCTTCATCGCGTGTTATTCCTGGTCCCGCCGGTGCGGTACAGGCCGCAATGCGTCAGAGAAATTACGACCGTCAAAACTTTTCTTCACAACAAACACCGATCGCAACCCAGGAATATATACGGAGAGCGATTGAAGATTCGGTCAAGGACGAAGCTTTCCAAGACAGTCCTTGGCTCTCTGCAATGAAATTTTTGACTGAAGAGGGTACATATTATCCGTTAAACTCTATCAAGAAGAAATGTCATACTATTGACAGGGTGGATCAGGTATAATATCAAGATTAATTATAGTTAAATGTGTGTAAATTAACATTGATTTTTTACATTTATGTATGTTCTATTAGGTTGTTGTTGTTATCAAGTCCTGCAAACGAAATGAGTTTGGTGATCTCTGGGTGACTTTAAAGGTTAGGATATGAGCTTAGTATATTTTCTATCATGGGTGAAATGTGTTTTGAGTTACTAATTGAGATAAAATTATTAGGATCCTACGGATACCATTGAAGCTTCCATTCATCACAAAGTGACTGAGAGTGAATTTGGAAAAGATATACTCCCTCCGTCCCGGCCGACTTAGGACATTTGCTCCCGACACGGGGATTAAGGAAAAGGTAAATGTTGTGAGTGTAATTTAAAAATAGGAGAGAGAATGAGTGGAGGGAATAGTAAATTATAATGGTGTTGTGAGTATTAAAATAATGTAGGAGAGAGAATGAGTGGAGAGAATAGTGATTTAAGGTTTCCATTTTGGGCCATCCTAAGTCGGGTGGGACGCCCAAAATGGAAATAAATCCTAAGTCGGCCGGGACGGAGGGAGTATATGTTGGTTCTGTTCTGATTCTTCAGAAGGTATGATATATTAATTAGTGAATTTGCAATGAACATTAATACTTTCATCTAATTGTTTGTTTTGAAATATTTAGGTTGTTGTTTGGTACCCCATCCCATCATCAACATCACGTTATCTTAACATCACACTCCCTAATGTGTTCAAGGTACATATTTACTTATTTTTGTTGAATTGTTGGAATCATATAGTAAATAATGTTAAACTCATTTGTTTTGCAGGTATTTTCTAAGAATAGTGAAGTAGTGAAATTAAGTGACCCTTAAGTTCATTTGGTTTATATGAATTTCCTAAATGATATAATGAATTAATGTAAGATTTTCTATGTGGCCGGGATGTGGCCACTAACTTGTTTTAATGAATTAATGTAAGATTTTCTATGTGGCCGGGATGTGGCCACTAACTTGACAATATTTATTTTTTGATGTTATTTTAGTTTTTTTAAATTATTTTGTACGGTTTGTGTTTGGTTTTGTTGCAATTATTCATGACATATTTTTTTTAACACATAAAAAAAATATTTGAAATAAAAACTTAATTCAGCAACATGTCATCATTTATTTTAAAACATGTAAAAAAATATTTTAAACAAAAACATAATTCAGCAACATGTCATTATTTTTTTAACACATGTAAAGAATTTTTTTGATGTTAGTACGAAGCTATTTTGAGCAATAATTTGAAGCTATTGTCCAAATTAAAATTTAAAAGTTGTTATTGTTACACCATTATATGTACTACAAGTAACAATTTTTAGATATTCATTATGATAACTAAATTAACATATATTTATTGCTCAAAATACCTTCGCGGACGAAAAAAAATGGAAATAAGAAATGTTGAAACGAAGGAAATTATTGGGGGGACAATCTCTGGCTTAAACTCGCTACACCGTGTAGCGAGTTTCATTAAAGTTGAAATCGCTACACGGTGTAGCGATTTTAATTGAACTTTAGTGAAACTCGCTACACGGTGTAGCGAGTTTAAGTCAGAAAAAGCACTTTCCAGCTACAAAGTTCAGTTTTCAAAACCCATGAGTAAATGAATTCACGTGAATGTAACCCCTTTCTCTCAGCTTTCTCTCTTTCTCTCACCTTTCTCTCTTTCTCTCAATCACCTTTCTCTCAATCATCTTTCTTCAAAATAAAACTTCTTTACATCATATTATTTCATCAGAATTGTTGAAGATCAAGATTCAAGGTAAATTAACATCATCTTAATCATTGTTTTCACTTGTGTTTAGATATAAAATTTAATTATTTAACTGTGTTTTATTATATTGTAGATATAAATGTTAGAGTTTTGTTATGTAGGTTTTAACACTTTGATTTCGTAATGTAGGGTTAAAGATGAACGGGGGTCCAATCATTTTTATGTGTTATTGGGGAGGTGATGATGAACAACCGTTTGATGGTCCTCATTTCAAAAAAGGGCCAAAATGTGCAATAAGGGGTAATTGCCGATGGAGATACAATGAGTTGATTGATGAGTTATATAAAAAGGCGAACTTAGATCGGTCTCAATTTGATTTGAAAGTCATTTACAGATGCCCTCATTCTTTTGATAGCGGAATTGGTGAGTACTTTCATTTCCGTATTGAAGATGATGCGTGTATGGATGTAATGTTCGATCAGTTTGCTAAATTTGGGGGGATTGGAAATTTGCAGCTGTATGTGGTTGTAAAATTGATTGAAAATCGACCCAATCCAGAGTTTGAAACACAGCACACAGAGACCATTTATGGGTATTCACCAACTGGTAACCGTGATGCAGGGGTTGGTCCAAGTTCCCAAACTCTTGTATCAACCCAAACACCAAATTATGATGATGGGGCATTTGGGCATAATTATCATGTTAATGATGATGATCGGGCATTTGGTCATAACGATCATGTTAATGATGATTATGATGTTGACTATGAAGAAGAGGAAGTACACACTGATGTAGATGCAATGCTAGAGGATGATGATGATGAATATGAGGAGGGTAGTAGTGATTCTGATGTCGATTTGGGAGCCGGTGATGATGGGCCGATTGATGATGATGTGGAAGCACCTCTTGTTCACTATGAAGTGCCGGAAAATCGAAGATATGAGAGAGCGGATTATCCCTTTTACAGTGATATTGGCACTTCTGCTCGACAAGAACAAGGCTTGATTGATTACGATCATGCACATAGTTTTCCAGTTTGGGATCCGGAAAAACAGGCGATTGCTAAAGGGATACGCTTTCCTGGCAAGAACGAGGCACAATTTGATATAAAAAGGTTCCATATTCGCACCAATCGCAGGTTCAGGGTAAGAAAGAGCACACCTCACACATGGGTAATTGAGTGTCTATTGAAAAATTATCCATGCAATTTTTATGTTCGTGTGAGTAGGAAGAAGTTTGTCTATTGGGAAGTGACCAAGTATAAGGCTCCTCACTGCTGCTTATATTCTGGAGCAAGTCAAGATCACCCCAATCTAGATGTCAAGTTTATCGGTCGGGAAGTCGTTGGTGTTATTAAGGCCGATTCAAATGTCAAGGTTGGAGTCATTATTGCACACATCTCTAGTAGGTTCAACAAGGTAATTACTTACAAGAAGGCATGGTGTGGAAAGCAGAAGGGCATTGTAGAGGTTTTTGGAGATTTGGAGGAATCTTATAAAAGGTTACCCTGCATCCTAGCAGCCATTCAAAAATACAACCCGAGGACAATTGTTGAGTACTCTATACCTCCTCCTCCTGTCGGTGAGTCCTCCATGTTTCGACAGGTATTCTGGGCATTTGGGCCTTGCATTGAAGCTTTCTCTCATTGTCGGCCAGTCATTTCTGTGGATGGAACATTTATGCATGGTAGATATAAAGGGGTAATACTGATTGCCATGGGTGTTGACGCTCAGGACAGTATACTTTCGCTTGCATTTGCCGTTGTTGAAAAGGAGGACTGGCCGAACTGGCGTTGGTTCTTATACTTGGTTTGCAAGCATATTATCAAGAGTCGTGAAGTATGCTTGATATCTGACCGTCATTGGGACATTCTGAAGACTGTAGCTGAAGATACGTGGTGGCCAAACGTGCATCATCGATATTGCTTGAGACATATGCGAGCAAATTTCTTGAAAAAGCATAGAGGGGAAGGGTTGAAGTATCTGTTTTGGAGAGCGGGTAGAGCAACTCAAGATAGAAAATTGAAGTCTATCTTAGAGAGTATCCGTGGAATTAAGCCCGAGGCAATTGCATGGTTTCAGAATTTGGATGCCAAAAAATGGACATTGGCACACGATGGTGGTTACAGGTATGGCATCATGACTACCAACATGTCTGAGGTTTTCAATGGTGTGATGAAGGGAGCTCGTGGGATGCCAATCATAGCAATTGTTGAAACTGCCTTCTACCGTTGTGTGGAGTACTTTCAAGTAAGGCATGAATTTTCAATTAATGCCTTAGGAGGTAATCCTGATAACCCTAACATCAATCCCCTACACCAATTAAGCCTGAAAGTCAATTATCACTACTTGAAGAACACCGCAAAAGGGGCAACACATCAGTTCAGGAGGTTCAACAATCACGAAATGGGGGTGTATCAAGTGACAAGCACACGTCAGGGTGATCACGGAGGAAATATACAGATTGTCCGACTTAATGAGCGTACCTGCACATGTGGTAAATGGGTTGCCTATCACATGCCTTGTTCCCATCTTCTTGCTTGTTGTTCTGCACAAAATCTTGATGGTCGAGATTTCGTTTCTCGATATTACACCGTTGGGGAATACTACAAGACATGGAAGGGGACATTCGAACCAATCGAGCATGAGGACTATTGGGGTGTGGATGGATTGGTGCCCAGTTTTTTTCCTAATCCCCTACTTCGACGTTCTGCGAAGTCCGGACGACCTAGATCAAGACGCTTCCGTAATTCTATGGACTTTCAAGCAGATAAAAGGAAGACTCTGTGTTCATCATGCCATCAAGAAGGGCACAATCGTCGTAGATGCCCGAACATTAGGGAGTAGCAGAATATTTTTCATGTAATTTATGTTTGGTTTGAATTGGATTCAGTTTCAGTTGCAGTTTTATTTTATGTTGTTTTCATTAAACTTGAAAAGTTGAATGTAATTTATATTTGAGTTGAATATAATTTTTCAATTTCTAAAAATGACTTTAGTTATTTTAATGAATATTTAAAAATTATAATTAATGAAATTCGTTAGAAAAGTCAATTAAGAAAAAAAACAGTTAGTTTTCCAGTTAAGTTTTAAGTTTCAGTTTATGTTTGACAAGATTCCAGAAAAAAACTATCAATTCCAGGCAGCTTGGGAGCGGACGCTCCCCTACCTTGGAAGCGGACGCTCCTTTTTGGCAGAAACTAACGCTGGAGAACCAAGAAATGCAAATGTTCATTAGAAATCGCTAGACCGTGTAGCGATTTTATTAAACTCGCTACACGATGTAGCGAGTTTAGTAAAATCGCTACACCATGTAGCGAGTTCAATTGAACAGAAGCAACCCAACAGCAGTCTTCTTTGCAATCCCACCTGCAAACAATCAAACCAAAACCAAACAACCAAACAACCAAACCAAAACCTGCTCAAACTACAAACCATCAAACCTGCTGTAAACAACCAAATTAAACATAACAAACATAAACATCCAAATAACACTAAAATGCAAACATCAAAATAAAAACTAAACTAATAGTACAAAATTTTATTACATCCACATAACACTAAACCAAATAACATAACACTAAACCAAATAAAAACTTACCATAAACTCTAAGGCAGGGGCAGACGACTGATATCCATCAACCTCTATTTGAGTGAGGTGCTGCATAAACCTACACGTTATGTCTCGATACCATATCAAATATGGATCGGTGTAACTCATATCGTGGAAGCCGTACTCCCCGGTGACCAGATGTTCGTGCCGCTGTTCTCATCGTGCAATAAGTGAGCGATGACGGTCACTCCATCTCACCGTACTGTTTCCCCGCCGATCAGAACAGTGCAACTCCGGGCTAGTGTCGCACGGTGCTGGGACAAACTGCCTCAGGCCAAACTGCCTCATAACGCGATAAGGCAGATGCCACTCGATCCTCTCAAAGCATATGAGAGGGACCTTCGCCAACCATATGTACTCACCCTGAGTGCAGTAGGGCGGAGCGTATCTCCCTTCATAAGGCTGCCACACCACGTGACCCTCGTTTAGCCAGGCCAGCTGATCCCGATAGCCTCGCAGGCTATGTGCAGTTACCTCTCTCAGATCCAACGATGCCTGGGTCCAGCTGAAATTTCATAAACAGAATAATTATAAGATTTAGTTAAAAAAAAAACATTAACGACGAGAAAATAACGTATGATATATGTATACCTGCATCCGAGGGCATGATCACGAAGTTCTGCTCTCTGAATCGAGAACGGATCTGCGGCTTCACACATCTCAACCGCTCCCAAGCCCAAATCTATATCAAATAAATGTATATCAAATACTATAAGTAATGCCACTAATTTGAAATAAAACTTAAAAACAACAACATAATGAACATTAAAATGAGATAAACATACCTGTAGAACGTTGAGAAATCCTCCGCACTGTCTCGTCCGAGGGTCAGTCGCACTACACAACTCTCGATATAGGAAACCGAGCGCAAAGACTCCCCAATGCCGGGCTGACCCTAGAAACATCCGTAAGCAGAGGGAGATAACATAGCTTAACCTTGTTGTTCGTACGATCAGGCATGATCGTAGAACCCAAGGCAAGCAAGATATACGCCCGTACGTACTGATCCACAATCTCTGGAGCAGTATCCTCAGTGAGGTCACTAAAGTGTGGGAGACAGAGGGTAATCCACCTGAGCTTCAGACTACTCCCATCTATATCTCCGTCACTAGGGACAGCCCCTAAATACTCCTGACAGGCAGCCCACCAGTCTATATGTGCTGGAAACTCAGCATTAGTAACAGCATTCCCATCAATCGGCTACCCACAAATCATGACGATATCCTGTAGGGTGATCGTCATCTCACCAACCGGGAGATGGAATGTATGGGTCTCCGGATGCCATCTCTTGATCAGAGCCTCCAGCAACGCAAAATCATACTGTACTCTACCTATATAGTGTACTCCGCTAAATCCGCACTCCGCCAGTCTCAACAATATCACAGGAGCTAATTCGCCTGGCAAGGCAGCACCATGACGAAAATGGAGGGGACTAAAAATCTGCAACCCGGCCAAAATATACCTAGCCCTATGCTCCTCATGTCGGGTCAGAACAGAGGCATCGATAGGCCCGGGATCAATGAAAGCTTCCATCTATTTATTTCAATATCAAGGTTGGTTATTGTTCTACGAGGCAATGAAATAAATAAGAGAATACAAAAGTGTAATTACTAGTACGTGGCATTGTAATCCAAAGTTATCCCACACTTCCAAGAAGTGTCTGTGGGAAAGATCTTGATTTCTAGCCTATATACTAAGTAATACTTCAAGAGTAATCCTCATGCGATTTTTGAAAAATAGCATGCAAGTAAACTAATATAATTCTACCATTTTTGAGACGGAGGAAGGTATATAAAGTATAAAACTAAGCATATAAACATGTAATTAAATTAAACCTAGTCACTATATTTAAATACTACAACAATTTGTTAATTAGTGAATCATTTTTCTATAAAAAAATTTGTTAATTAGGGAATCATTTTTGAGACGGAGGAAGGTATATAAAACTTTTTACGCTACTGATTTAATCTCAATTGAAGCTTTATCTTAAAGCACTTCATAATCAAATTCTCATTAAGTGTCACCACCCCTATTCCAATTTAAATTCCAATTCCAATTCCAATTCCAATTCCAACCCCATCCTCCATTTTCAAGCTTAAAGTTTAACTCCTTTAGTGCAACATAATTCATTCATCTGTTTCATAAAATTCTATTTTGAATGTTCTAATTTAAAATCATAAAATTCTATTTTGAATGTTCTATTTTAAAAAGAACACTATTAAAATGAAATTATCCTAAATTGTAAGTAAACTAATATAGGGTTTAGAATATCATCAAAATGCATGTAATTAGAACATCATAGAAAAAATAAAAAAAATCCTAAATTGTAAGTAAATAAATAATAAAATCAAAGTTAAAATTCAATACAATACAGAAATTTAAACTTACAATTAAAAAAAAAGATTGAATTCACTTGGCAAAATCCTTGGTTGGTTGGGTGTTCTTCTCTTCTTCTCCCTTTCTCCTCGGCGGCTGACTGATGAAGAAGGCATAATTTTTTTTTTTGTTTCCTTTGAATGAAGACGTAAACTGGGAGGGGAAAAGGGTTTTAAATAACTCGCTACACCGTGTAGCGAGTTTAATTAATTGGTTTGACCAAACTCTCTACACTGTGTAGCGAGTTTAGGTTAATTAATTGCCCTAATCAATTTCTCAACTGTCAAACTTAATTACCCTAAACTCGCTACACGGTGTAGCGAGTTTTGACCAGACCCAAGTCAAACTCGCTACACGGTGTAGCGAGTTTCAAAAAAAGGGACATTCTGGGCAATAGTTTGAACAGTAAGTCATTTTGGTAAATAAAAAAGTAAAAAATGATATTTGAGAAAAAATTCCGAGATCCGCCTTGTTATTTTAATATTTGTATACAACATTTTGTACTAAAGTGACATCGTTTTTTGTCCGTATAAATTAAAAAAAAAACTTCTATATCAAGAATTAAATCATGAATTGATTCATTTAAGTCTTAAATCTCAATATAGGGCTTACAAACAAAACCCTAACATCAATACCACTTTTCGTCTCAGTTCTCTCTTCGTATTCATCTTCGTAAGATCGTTTTCAGTTAATTTCTTACACAATTGAGGCTTGAGAGGTTCGTCATCCTCCTCTATCTCGCAGTCACAACAAGTTATTCATCATTATATTATAATCATGTATAAATTCTTTGTTCCGTCTAAACTATGCTTAGGCATTCTATGTGATAGGTCTGGCTCCGATGCCTAACAGCAGCCTAGCGATGATTATTATAACCTAATATTTTGATTATTATAACCTAATATTTATAGATATTTACGTTTTGTTTTTCTTTTGCTTAAGATCATTGTAAAGTGATTATTTATTTCATCTCAACCATTAGATACACCTTGAACAACACATATCAAGGGTAAGATATTCCAAAAGACGTTCAATCGAAGGAATAGTTTCAAAATAACTACCGGCCACTTGGTGGCTTATACTTTTATAAAAGACTCGATAGAATCCTAGTTCAAGGATTGAAAATCAAATATTCTAAGGAACGTAATCCCTTACATCGGGTTATTTGCACTTCTTGCAACACTAGTCCTTGCACGACCTACAATCATGCAAACCATACTTAGGTACAAGTAATCTCTACTTACTAAGTACTCACAACTCCTTTTTATATTCATCCCATTAACCCACGAGTTAATCCACTTTAACTCTCTCTAAGGTTTATTAACCCCCATTAGGTTTACCAATCTACCTCTAGGGTTTCCATGTTCAATTCCTACCAATACTCCCTCTATTTCACTTTACACACACCAATCTCACCTTTTCCAACACACCCAAACACACACAAACACACACTAAACCTTCATACATTCACACACACACATCCATACACACGGTTGACCCCCCATACACACACTTCACACACTCGAACACACAGACCCACTTTCCCAGCACATACACAACACGCATACACACACGACATTCACACACACCACCTAATTTCAATGACACTCTTAGCATGCATCTTTTAGGTCCAACCCCCTTCAATCCCACATGTTAACCATAGTCAGAATTTACCAAATTATTTAGAGTTTTCTAGTATTCTATTATCCCAATCAAACCGAGAAGAAGAATTGTTTACCTTTGAGCTTCGGACGCGCGACAATGGAGGTTCTTCCCTCCTTCTTCTTCTTCCCAGTCGAGCTCTCTCTCTCTCTCTGTAGCTTTCTTCTTCTAAGCGCCTCTCTCTCTCTATATGCATGTTCTCTCTCTATGCGGTCCTCTACTTATACCGCCTACTCCCCTCATAATTCCTCTTGCCGTTACAACCATGAAAGGTTTCATCCGTTACGTCAACCAACAGTCTCAATGAGTTAAGAATATAATTATGTTATGGTTTCTTAAACTTAACCCAACATACTCTAAGCCCAAGTCCAAGAAGTAAACCCAAATTAGATAACCCAATTTTAAATAGACTAGACCCATTTAAGTTAATCCACCTAGAAAACTTAATAGACACAAATAATTAATTAACTACTAACAATAATTAATTTAAGGGAAATTATATTTAATAAATAATTAGTATTAAATTTTAGGGTTGTTACATTCTTACCCCCTTAAAAGGGTTTGGTCCACCAAACCAAACGCACTCATTCCGAAAACAGGGCGGGATATGACTCTCGCATCTCGCTCTCGAGCTCCCACGTCGCTTCTCTTTCTGTGTGGTTGCTCCATTGCACTTTCACATACGGAATTATCCGCCTTCTCAATTCTGATCTTTCCGATCCACAATTTTCACAGGTTGCTCATCATAACTCAGATCGGCACGAAATCTGAGCTGTCTATACTCAATCACATGGCTCGGGTCGGGAATATACTTTCTCAACATCGAGACATGAAACACACTGTGTACTCCTGCAAGTACAGGTGGTAGGGCCAACTTATAGGCTACCAGCCCAACTCGCTCCAAAATTTCGAATGGTCCCACATACCTCGGGCTTAACTTCCCACGTATTCCAAACCTCATGACTCCCTTGGTTGGCGAAATCTTCAAGAATACGCGATCCCCCAATTGAAATTCCAAATCTCGTCGTCGACGATCTGCGTACGACTTCTGTCGACTCTGTGCGGTTAATAACTATTTTCTGATCTATTGTACTTTATCTGCGGTTACCTGAACAATCTCTGGTCCCGTCAATTTTCTCTCACCCACTTCATCCCAACATGCAGGTGACCTACACTTCCATCCATACAATGCTTTGTACGGTGCCATACCGATACTTGCGTAAAACTATTGTTGTAGGCGTATTCTACTAACGTCAGGTGTTCGTCCCAAGTCCCTTGCCAGTCCAATAATGTGGCTCTTAACATATCCTCCAGAGTCTGAATAGTTCTCTCTGACTAACCATCGGTCTGCGGATGAAATGTTGTACTCATAGTTAGTTCGGTACCTAATGCCTGCTATAGACTCTTCCAAAACTTTGACGTGAATCTTGCATCTCGGTCGGATACTATCGACACAGGTCTCCCATGCAATCTTACAATCTCATCAACATATATCTTTGCTAACTTCTCTAATGAGTCTGTCACCTTAATTGCCAGAAAGTGAGTCGACTTTGTAAGTCTGTCCACTATAACCCAAATTGCGTTGTGACCCTTTAACGTCCTCGGTAGCCCTACTACCAAATCCATAGCTATATTCTCCCATTTCCATTTCGGTATTGGTGTGAATGTGTGCCCAAATTCTAAATTTTGTGTTTTTTAGATCGGATTCACGCGAGTTTGAAAATATCCGGTTTAATTTGAAAACGGAGTCGCCACGCCATTTTGATTTCCTCAAAACTTTGAAAAAAAAGGTTTTTTATGGGTTCGGAGGTTAAGTTACCCCTTGGGAAGAACGGATCGTCGTTCACCCAAGGTGCCTTGCCGTAGCAAGTCTCCCTAGATTCCGTTTATCGTGCTTGCTTGCGTGCTTTCTTGTGTGCATGTGTTTGAATAAAAGGGGAGGTAATGTCCCAAGTTGTCTTCCGGACGTACAAACCATTTATTGGTTGTCGCTCGGAATTTCTTGGATTTTATGTATTCGGGATGATCCCGTCCTCATCTTGGACTTGTGATCATCGCTTTTTTAACCTCGGGACTTGCGTGATCGAGAGAAAGACTCTCTTTTATAGTCCAAAATGAGGTTCTTTAGGAAAGGAGTGACCTTAGTCCATCAATCCTACACCTTAAGACGATTGAGCTTATATGGATGCTTCATTCTCGTCTTAAGTGATAATCGGAGATATAGGTTCAAGGTTTATCCCTTTCTAAAGAGATTGTGACACCTTTAATGGAAGAAACGATGTAAAGATAGGATCTTTACACCGGTCCGTTCCAAGGTTGCTAATGGGGACATGGGGGAATGCATGTAAAAATGACATTTTTAGTGAAAAGATGACATTTTTGGGTTGCAAAGGATGCATTTAATTTGCAAAGGATGCATTTTTATATAAAGACATAATTTTTATGCAAAGGATGCATTTTTATGGTGGAAAAATAGTATTTACTATGCAAAGGATGCACAAAGATTACATTTTGAAAGCAAGGGATGCTAATTTGATGATAAAAAGATGATTTTTGATGCAAAGGATGCATGAAGATGGGTTTTAGATGCAAAGGATGCACCTTTATGATAAAGACATGATTTTTATGTGCAAAGGATGCATTTTAATGTAAAATGGGGGCTTTTAGGTGCAAAGGATGCACCTTTAACATAAAAATTACATTTTTATGAGCAAGGGATGCTTAAAGATCACATTTTATGAGCAAATGATGCCTATTTCATGCAAAGGATGCAAAGGGGGAGGGGGATATGATAAAGATAGGATCTTTAATGATAAATGCCAAGTCCCAAGCAAGATAATGACAATATATGAATGCAATGAGCAATTAAATCACATAGACAAGCATCATGCAAGGTAATGGAGTGAGAGGTTACCAATGGTGGTGACCTTCTCTTCTTGGAGTTTTGCCTAGTAGAGGGACCAACTTTTGGAGGCTTCAAGGAGGAGGGGGGTGGCTTCTTGGCACCTTCAACTTCCTGATCTTCGTGGAGAGAGTTTTTATGCTGGTAATTCTCTAATTGTGTTGTTGTTGGTGTCTAAAATGGGAAGAGGAGGGCTCTATTTATAGGCAGTCTGGATAAGGCTAATGAAGCCGTGCGGCTAGAGGTCCTTGGCTAATGCAGCCGTGCGGCATTATCCTGTGTGACTCAGCATGTTTCTAGAATCATGCAAGGTGGCAATTCTAGAAGGTCTTTGGGATTAAGAAAAACGTGTTTCTTAATTACCAAGCATTCCCTTCAGCCCTTAAATGTTTTGGAACAGTTCCGGAATAATTCCGGAACTCTAGGAAAGTCCAGAGAATTACCGGAAAACTTTACCGGAAGGCATGAGCCAGATTTGGGTACTTACAGAAGCCCCTCGGCAACGTTACTTGCAGGGCAAGTGGGGTTGTCGATAGAAAAGGATCCAATCTGGCGAATGCCAAGACGAATTAGGTGACCAAAGTGGTCGAGTGGCTGAACCTTTGGAAGGCTACCTACGTCTCCCGGAGGAATCAAGCCAGGCCGTAGTTCAGAAAAGATTCGCAGGGGAATAGCGGAGAGAAGCTGGTCTCTTGTCGGGGAAAATAGAAGAAAAAGTGACCTAAGAGGTCGAGCAATTGATCCTGCTGGGGATATGCTAGAGGTGACCGATGTGGACAGATATCTGGACTTCTATGAGGGGCTATTTCACCACTGAGGAGCAATGATGGAAAAAGGGTGACCACTGCGGTCGGATGGTTGGAACTTTTATGAAAGGCTACCTCACCACTGAGGAGCGATGATGGAAAAAGGGTGACCACTGCGGTCGGATGGCTGGACCTTTTATGAAAGGCTACCTACGTATCCCGGAGGAATCAAGCCTTGATCGTAGTTCAAGCATCACTAGATAGGTTAGGAATGATGTCTAGGATCCTTGAAGTTTTGACAATTAATGGAGGTTGTCACCTGATTGGATACTTGAGCGTACTTCTCTATTCGTGATAGAGGTAGCTAAAGTTTGGAGAACTTGAGCGTACTTCACTATCTGTGATAGAGGTAGCTAAAGTTTGGAGAACTTGAGCGTACTTCACTATCTGTGAAAGAGGTAGCTAAAGCTTGGAGAACTTGAGTGTACTTCACTATCTGTGAGATAGAGGTAGCTTAAGTTTGGAGAACTTGAGCGTACTTCACTATTTGTGATAGAGGTAGCTAAAGTTTGGAGTTCTGACAATTCGGAGGTTGTCACCTAGCGTCATTCTGTTATAACGGAAGTAACGGAGGCGACTGGGGAAGAAAGTCTATTTTCATAAGGATATCTTCTGAAAATGACGTTATCCTAGTTAAAGGATAACAGGAATTATATGCCCAAGTGGAAAGTCCAGGGGCAAAGAGGTAATTTCTGCTCAGAGCTAAGAAGCCGCCTGGCATGAGAGGGAGGCAAAAGAAGCCGTACGGCTAGAAGCCTGATTTTTTCAGATTATTTAAAATAGAATTTGAACGGAGACTGGGCATTATTGCCGCCCAAGACTGCCGAGGAAGAGAGAGAAGGGAGAGAATTTTTCCAAAATCCTTCAATTCCCTTTGCATCTACTGATTTGGAATGGATCCGGAGGGGAATCTGAAACCAAGGCAAGCGAGGAGGAATATCTCCGAGGCTGCTCGGAGGAGAAGGAAGGAGCTTGTCCGTACGGAGAGGAAGTATGACTTCCTTACACCTCCATCGGAGCTTTACCCGGGTAGGAGAGAGCACAAATCCACGAATCCTCAATCGGTTGGGGTAAGCATTCTTAATTTGCTCAATTTCGTCGATTTTGATTGGATTTTGATTGGTTCTAGGGCTTGACTCGAGTTTTAGGAATTTCTCGAATTTTCCTAGGATTTTTGATGATGATTTTGAAATCTTAATGACTAACCTATGAGGCTAAGAAGATGAAAGAACATGCATGTGCAATTTATTTGACAAAAATAATGAGAATGACTCACTTTTTTTTTTGAAAATAAAAGTAAGAGGGATAATTGTCTAAGAGGTGACGGAGTTCTTGCATGTGCTAGAACTAGGTCATAGATGAGAAAACGGGATTTTGGACGATGAAAAGGATTCATGCATGCCATTTTTGAGAAAAAAATTAATGCTTATGTGCAAATAATTTTGAAAATTGTGATTTTGTGCTTAGTATAGCAATGTGCTTGACGCTATGTGTTTCAAGTGATGAAAGACACGTTTTTCATGCAAAGGATGCTAGAAAGATTTTATTGATGCTTTTCTTTTTTTTTTTTTTTTTTTTTTGAAAGTATGTGCACTTTTGAATATATGCATGCTTTTTTGAAAAAGACTGACACATTTCTTTTGTTGTGCTTGTCTACAGGAGAACAAGTCTAGGGGGCCTTCCGAGATTGCAGTCAGGCTATGGCAGAGGATGCCTGATTTTGAGAAGAATGGGGCGAACCCTAAGCAGCTGGTGAGGGCTACTGGCTTGGATCTGTTCATTGAGGCTATCGGCAGAGGTATTCACATTACCTCCAAGAGCAAGGGCTTGGTCCAGGCCCTATCTGAGTTCTGGTGGGACACCACCCACAGCTTTCACCTTAGCTGGGGGGAGCTTACGGTGACTCACTGCTATCACGGGCTTACAGCTCACCGAGAGGCCTATGACTTGGAGGGACCATATCACGGCGGAGGAGTTCAGGGCTTTGGTCGGGTTTGAGCTTATTCCCAAGGGGCTCAGAATGGAGACGAGGAACGTCGAGGTGGCACCCGTAACCGCATGCGGGATTTTGCCGCTAGTGAGGTGACCGCCCACCGCCTTGCTAGAGCCTTTGTGTGGTTGATGCCGTCGCCACCATCTTTGCCACTCGGGACTCGGCTATGACTTGCCTCCTCGACTCTGGGAGGATGTTGATGGGATTGGGACAGTCTTATGGGGTGAGGCCGGATTGGCAGAGCTATACTTCTCCCTGGATCTGTACAGCCGGAATAAGGCTGCCTCCATGGATTGTTTCTCCTTTTCTCTTGAGGTAGTCTCACTTTTCTCTTTTAATTTCTGTCTTTGAGACTTTTATGAGAGAAAATAACCTTTTTGATGTTTTGAACATGCAGTGTCCGGGTTTTGTGAGGTGATCGTGTTCTTTCCGTGGAACCAACAGAGCGATGTTACCATCTTTCCCGCTATGGTCCGCTGGAGGGGAGATGCGAGGGATAAGTTCACCGGGAAGACCCGTATCACCTTTGATTACAAGATGGTGAGGCCAGTTGTCAACAGAGATGGGCACGATGGAGTGGACTTTTATCCTTGGGGAGGTACCAGCAGATTCTCGCTAGGAGAGGCCGTGGAGGTGACTAGGCAGGCGGTGGTTGACCGGGCCGACATGCGATGTCATCTATCCGGGGATCGATTTTCTAGGCAAAGATGGCCATATCCCTCCACCGGATGCCATTACCCTCATGATCCTCCAAAGACGGATGCCGCAGCCTGGATTGGCAAACGGATGAGATAGAGAGATATCGTGGTGCGTGGCCGCCGAGGAGTATTTTGATATGGATACCCCATATGCCGTGTTTGTGGAGCAGCCGATCGAGGACACCACAGGCTAGTGAAGCTTAGCCGTCACTCAGTGGATATGGGGAGGTCGAGCCTTCTGATCCGCCGATGCCTCCTGCTCACCTTTCTTACGTGGTGAACGGGGTACCGAGGAGGTTTAGGATACCTGTCCCCGACACTAGGGAGCCCCAAGATACTCGCCACGGACAAAGACCGTAAGTACACTTTTAGGGTCTTTTCCCTTCTCTTTCAGATTTCTTTGCTTTTTTGCAATTCTGAGATTTTTCTGAGATTTTCTTTTCTTTTTTCTCAGGTTTCAGCTCGGACTTATGACAGCTTGGTCAGGCAAAATAGGGGCTGGAAGGACGTGTGCCGGTCCCTTCTGAGGAAGCTGGCCTGCACTTCCAAGGCCGCAGCAAACGTGCAGGAGCCCGGGCGCAAGAGAAGGCACGTCGGGAGCACGACATCCACCTCTTCAGCCTCAGAGTACTCTTCTAGTGCCATTCCTCGGGGGCAAGGACCCAATGCTGGCATCCTGGAGCAGTTGGCTGAGTACGAGCACGAGAATGTCCATTTATCTGACGTGAGTGACACGGAGGACTTGATGAGGGAGGTGAGCGTCTATGAGCTGAGTAGCGATGAAGAGGAAGGATCGGAGGCCTAGGAGGTCTCTAGAGTTGATTTAGGAAGAAAAACAAACAATGAACAAGTTTTATGCACATTTTGTTTATTTTTTGCTTTATTTGGGCGCCGATGGGGCGAAAACAATGTACTACTGTTTTATTTACTTTTCTATTTTATGCTTTATTAATTTGCATATTACTTGAGCCTCGGGGCAGTTTTTTGCTTGGAATTGGGGCTGAAACTGGGCCAAAATGACATATAATGATATATAACTGCATGGATGGTCTTTGGACATGTTTTTGTACAGGTTTTGGTTGGAAAAGTGGGGTGAAAAACTCCCTTTGGGCAGCAACTTGGTTGCTGCAGATTGTCTTTTACATCAGGCAAATGAAGCCGTGCGGTCTGGTCTCTGGAGCAAATGAAGCCGTGCGGCTCACAGTTCTGTCTAGACTGGTTATTTTTAGAATAAAACCAAGGCTTGGCCATTTCATTTCATTTTCAACCTAGACTTGTCCCAACTGTTCCCAGAGCACATATTGGACCTAAAGACACCATCTTTGATCATTTTACAATGGAGAAGCCCGCTAGATTGCAAAGGGGGAAGAGAGACCGTTTTCTGTCCGATCTTCAGTCTTGGGTGAGATACAACTTTCAATCTCACAAGGGATTGTTTGATTCTTCATTCAAGATCAAGTCTTTATGGCATTTGAGGGATCTCCCGCCCGATTGGGACCTTTTGAGAGCAAAGAAGAAGGTTTTGGGACGTCCGGAGACACGTTTATCGCTTTTCTTACAATGAGATTGTCCCAACGCATGAAGACTTCCGAGCCTTGATTGGGGGTCCCGAAATTGAGGCTATATCGATTCCTCTCGATCGAAGATGTGCTGGCGGCAAAGCTTGCATCTTTTCTCGCAGATTTCTCTCGGGAGAGGCCGAGAGGATGATGATTGCTCCTGACAGATTGACCTTCGACATCCCGGCAGGTTTGGGTCTCCTGATATGGCTACGACCATGGTGGCTATGGATGCCTTTATCCTCTCGCGTATTCTCGGCTCGTTCACCGCCGAGTCCGTGGGGATCTGTCATGGTGGTCTCTTGGACATGGTCGAGATTGCAGGCCGGGAAGGACATTGTCCCACCGGTTTTGGGTGAGACCCTTCATGGCATCGATAGGATGGCTAGAGGAGACCGTTTCATGAGGTCTCGGGAGTCCGGCCGTGCCGACTTTATGGTCAGCAGAGAGGCTCTGGCTTTGCCAGGGGCTTTGCCGACCTGCCCTTGGGTGATTTCTGAGAGGTTTGCCTAGGCAAAGCAGGCCAAGATGATTGGGAGCCGATGATGGCTAGGCTATCCACTTTGCACATTCGCCGGTGGGTACCTCACCGGAGGTTGCATCAGAGGATATTTCAGGAGTCCTATATAGTGAGGGTTCCGTGGTTCTCGCCGGTCATCCTTCTACATACCCTGCTTGGTGTCCAGGCAGTTCGGGACCTTACAGGAGCCGTTGGGCGATTGGGAGGACATCCGTACCATGGAGGTGGTGCCATTAGCTATGAGGGATCCAACCAGCTTCTCATTCTTCTCGAGGGCTTGGACATACAATGCTTTCCCGCCCAGGGCTATCCTTAGGAGCAGGAAGAGTACCATCTTGACCACTGTCTACTTGGACTGGTACGAGAGAGAGATGGGAGCGACTCAGGTCATCTTGGGAGAGAGACTTCAGGCTTTATTGGGAGGTGACTGCGACTCGAGTAGGACTCTGAGGGAGACTCAAGCTAAGGCGAGTCACCATAACAAGTCGGGTGACCTTATTAAAGATATGGAGGCTCGGTACAAGAGGCTTTCTGAAGTTGCTCCTCGACCGAGGCTCGCAGGGAGGAAGTGCGGACTCGTGCCCGAGCAGAGAGGGCACTTATTGACACAGCTTTGATGGAGGCTCCAGTGAGGATACCGGAGATTGGGATGAGGGAGACCGACATCATAGAGAAGAAGAAAAAGAAAACTCGACGGGGTCGATGTAAAGGGAAGAAAACCAAAGAAGACTCAAATAATGACAACCGACGCATCTTTTCTTAGGATTCCCTTATTGCCATTTTGCAAACACAAAAGAGTTTATTAGGCATTTTATTGTATTTTAGATCTTTGTAGCAAAGTTAGCAGAGTCAAGAGTAGACCGTGCTTGAACTCATCAAGAAGTTTTTAACTTGTAATGAACAAGAGATATTATCTTAGAGATTAATCAAGACACAATTTCATGGAAACTTCAAATGTCTTATTGAGTAGGACCCGTTTTATGAAAACTTGAATATCCTTTATTATTGTTTAGGACGCATCTCATGAAAACTTAATCGCCCTTTTTATTGTTTAGACCGAACCATAAGTGGCTGCCTACGTTTCCCTTTTACAAGAAAGACTAAGGGGCTCAGGTCTTCGTAGTTCATTCTGGTGAACTCTTTTTCTTTTTTTTATGTGCAGCCCTGTTTTTTGCCTAGACCACCCTTTTTTGGGTTTTCAGCCTAGCTGGGCATTACTCTTTTTGCACTAAGATTTTTTTTCTCTTCTTTTTTTTATGTGCAACCCTATTTTTTGCCTAGACCGTCCTTTTTTGGTTTTCAAATTTAGCCGGGTATTACTCTTTTGCACTAAGATTTTTTTTTCTTTTTTTTATTTTCTTTTTTTATATATATATATATTTTATATATATATTTTTAGACATAGTACCTTCGGAGCTTATCACCGTTGACCGGGTGGACAAAGGGATTGCCGTCTGTGTCCGCAAGTTTCATGGCTCCTCCCGATAGTATCTTCTCGCACCACATACGGGCCGATCCAAACGGGTTCCCATTTTCCTGTGGGGTTGTCTCGGTAGGGGGCTTCACTTTCAACACTAAGTCACCCTCTTTGATGTCCCCGGCCTTGACCTTTTGTCAAATGCTCGCCATTCGCCTCCGGTAGGCTCGTGTGTGTTCCATGGCCTTTAGTCTTCTTTCATCGAGCAGTGGCCAACTCATCATGCCGGCTACGTAGCCATTCTACTTCGTTTACACCGTTTTCCAGAGGACCCTTAATGACGGGATTTCCAACTCCACCGGTAACACCGCTTCCATCCCGTAGGTTAGGGCAAAAGGAGTTTCTCCCGTGGCCGTTCCGACAGACGTCCCGTAGCCCCGCAGTGCTAGGTGCAGCTTTTCGGGCCGCCACGACCACGGGTGGCCATTTTCCTGATGATCCGTTCGAGCGTCTTATTAGCAGCCTTCCACGGCTCCGTTAGTCCGAGGTCTCGTATGGGGATGACTTGTGGCGAGTGATTCTGAATTCTCGACAAGAACCTATCGCAGCCTCCTTCAAAGTGCGACCCATTATCGAAATGATCTCGCTGGGCACCCCATATCTACACATTATGTTTTCCTTGATAAACCGGGCCACCTTCTTGGAAGTGAGGACCTTGTAGGACTTGGCCTCTACCCACTGGGTGAAGTAGTCGACGGCTACTAACACAAATTCATGCCCATTGCTTCCTCGCCGGGGCTATCTTCCCTATCACGTCAATACCCCAAGTTGCAAACGGCCAAGGAGTCGTCATGCAAGACATGTGTCATGAGGCGGGAGATGGTTGAGGTTGGCAAACCGTTGGCATTTGTCGCACGCTCGACATGCCGGACACGCCTGTCTCCATGGAAATCCAAGAGTAACCCATTCTCGAGGATCACTTGCATCGTGGCTCTAGCATTCATATGAGGACCGCAGTGGACCATTGTGGACTTCGCCATCAACTCTTTGGCCCTTTCTTGAGTGACGCATAAGAGGAGTGGTCCTTGGTACCGCTTTCTTGTACGTTGCCTCCTAGAATGACATAATGGGAGGCCAACCTTTTCGTGGCTTGCAAGCTCTTGGCTTTGACACCTTCTTTTGGTCTACCTTCTTCATCTCTCGAAAGCCGACTCTCCATCTTTGAGGAACCGGTAAATTTGATTGTACCAGGTTCCTTGATAGGCTCAGTCCCAAGTCTACTTCACAAATGTAAGGCCGGGCTTCTCTTCTACCCACTCAAGGGTTTTATGGCTTTTCCTCGGGGATCTCTACCAAAGGAGGCTAGAGTAGCTAGGGCATCTCGCGAACTGTTCTTTTCCTTGGCAAGTAGTGGAAAGTCACTTCTCCGAACCGTCCAAATAACTCCTCCATACGGGCATGATACCGCCGAAGATTAGGGTCCACGCCTTCCATTTGTTGGAGACCCGGTTGATGATCGTGGCCGAGTCTCCATAAACTTCGAGCTCCTTGACATTCCTCTCTAGGGCAGCTTCTAAACCAAAGAATGCAAAGCTTCAGACTCGGCAACATTGTTCGTGGCAGTGGAAGTTCAACTTAAGGGCTATGGGAGTGTGCTCATCTTTCGGATCGACCAAGAGCATCCCTACGCCATTTCCTCTTTTGTTAGCAGCCCATCAAAGAATAGCCGCCATCGGCTTTCGTGCTCGATCGCGAAGATCCCTTCATCTCGGGAATTGGGGTTCGTGCCCGCGGTCCTCATTATCGGGAAGTTCGCCAGTGGTCCGACAATGCTTGACCCGATGGCCTTTCTCGGTCACATAGTTGATGTCGTACTCGCTAAGAAGAAGGACCACTTTGCTAGACGCATCGAAAGGGAAGGTTTATCAAAGATGTACTTGATGGGGTCCATTTTTGAGACCAAATTCACAGGTGGGCTTCGCATATAATGCTTCAACTTGCCGACTACCTGCACCGCCCCGCACAAGTCTTTTCACATGCCGAGTAATTGAGCTCACTTCCCCGTAGCTTCCTACCGACAAAGTAAATGGCATTTTCTACCCGAGAGTCTTTCTTCTCCCGAGCAAGCATAGCCCCAACCGCCGTATCGTGACAAATGAGATAGAGCGTAAGAGGTTTCGTCTATGTGGGGGCATAGTATCGGAGGATGTACTAAGTATGCTTTGATCCGGTCAAAGGCATCCCGGCATTCTTCGGTCCACTCGTATCTACATTCTTCTTCATGAGCTTGAAGATGGGCTCGCACATAGTGGTCAACCGGTTGACGAAACGGCCGATGTACCGCAGCTTGCCCATAAAGCTTTTGACTTCGTCCGGGTTTGAGGTGGCCTCATGTCCATAATGGCTTTGATCTTTCTGGGGTCGACTTCGATACCTCGCTCCGTGACCATATACCCAAGCACTTTTCCCCTTGTCACTCCGAAGGTGCATTTAGCAGGTTTAGTCTCATGGAATGTTGTCTCGCCTTTCAAAGAACTTTCGCAGTCAACAAAGTGCTGCCCATCCTCGCCTTTGGAGTGGATTATCATGTCGTCTACGTAGACCTCAATCTCCTTGTGGATCATGTCATGAAAAAGCGCGGTCGCCGCCCTTTGATAAGTAGCCCCGGCGTTCTTGAGCCCAAATGGCATTACCGTATAGCAAGAAGTTCCCACGGTGTGGTGAAGGCCGTCTTTTCTTGGTCTTCTTCGGCCATCTTGATCTCGGTTGTAGCCTCGCAAAGCCATCAACGAAGGATTTGACTTCGTAGTTGGCAAAGTGGAGTCCACCAGATGTCTATGTTTGGCAAGGGGTAATCGTCTTTGGGCCGGCCTTGTTCGCATCCCGGAAATCTACACAAAGCCGCACCTTCCCATCGGCCTTGGTGACGGTCACAATATTGGACAACCATGTCGGATATTCGATGACTCGATGAATCCTACCCGCAGAGCTTCTCAATTTCTTCTTTGACCCGTAGAGACCACTCGGCTTGATTTTCCTCAATTTATGCTTTACATCGGCTTAGCATCCGGTGCTAGAGGGATTTGTGCTCCACTATTGAACCGTCTAGCCCCGGCATATCCTTGTACGACCACGCAAAGACGTCCATGTATTCTCTCGAGCAGATTAACCGGCCCCGTCCTGCTCAACCCCGGAAGAAGCTTCCAATCTCGTGTCTCTTTAGGTTCCTCGACAAGCACCCCAAGTTAACACTTGTCAAAACCTCCTCGGCACTTGGGCCCGATTTTCCTCTTTTTCGTAACCCGCTTAAAGATTTCTTTAATGTATTGTTCGTTTAGTGTGTTTGCATCTTGTTCAAATGATTCATTATTAACTCGTTGTTAAGTTTTGAGTTAATTTATCATTTGTTAAGTTGGCAATAAGGGGATAATCGTAAAGATCCGTCATTTCATTCAAAGCAAGAGGAAAGATGACATCGATTACATATTCATAATCCTCAGCGTGAGGCCTTCGGATGACTCGTAGGACTCGGAATTCAAAGATTCCCGACTCAACCGACTCTTGACCCTACCGACTCGGGACCCTACACTACTTATTGACTCAAGTGTTTGACGCGGGTTGGACCGGGGTTTACTCTTTCCCCGTCGTTGCCCTGGGAGTAGCAGCCTTGTCGCATTCTTCGTAAAGTTGGAGACTTCAAATTGATCAAAAACTTGTCGGAAATCATTGGTAGGCCTGTACCTCGGAAAGCTGGTGAGAGGAGCTATAGTAGCTTGATGCAATCTCTCGGCGAGCTCGTCCGTGACAACTGGACTCATTGACTGAAGAGTCTCACTCATCTTATCAATGCACTGCTGATAACTCATTTTCTCTTTACTGATCTTGGACACTACGACCTTGTCAGCATAGCCAACAGGAGGGTTAGCCTGGATAATGCTGATGAAGTCTTCTTCAGAAGGGATCTTGATTCTTTCTTGATTGGCTACGTATTCTATGGGTTTCCCGTATTCTGCTTCTAGATCTGCTAGCTTCTCATTGAACTTTATGATGGCAACGAATTCGGAATTCTCTGCTTCAAGAGGGTCACTGATCACAGGGATGTCAGGCTGGACTGTGCTTTGAATGACGGGTTCCTTGGCGGGCTCCTTGGCATAACTGACGTAGTAGTCAAACTTGCCTGAAGGCTCCCCTAGAGTTCCCACGCTCTTGTCCCCGGCTTCATACCTTTCCTTTAATTTCTGCTGCGTGGACTTCCTCTTCTTCTTCTTCCTTGAAGGAGCGTCTTCATTGATCCATTCTTGATATTCATATTCCAGACAGTCTTCACAATCACATACATCATACCAGATGTGGGGCCTGGGCTGAGCTGGAATGGCTTCTCCGACTGCTTGGTCATTACCATTGTTGATCGCCATGTTGGCCATTTTGACACTGGAAAGCTAAGGCTTGAAGACTTTAATGGGTTACTTGAGATTTTTTATGCCGACAAACTGCTGTACCGGTGCTCTCACTCACTTCTTTCTCGCTGCGGGAAAGGGATAGGAGAGGTTTAGACTCGGGGTAGGTGTTTAGGCTGAAGGCTCAAGCAATATGCAAATTAGGAATCTTCCAGTTTACTTAAAACAGTGTCTTTTATTAATTTCTATTTGGTTGGAAAAGGGGTTCTGCCCTTCTTTTTCGCAACTACTCTAGATCCCGGATCGCCGGGTTCCGTCACTACGTCTATAAGCCCCTCGTATTCCACCTGTATTTCGACCTCCCAGGGTGGACAGCCCCGGGCGAGGGTCCTATAGGGCACGCGGATCCCACCGACCGAGAGAAAAGAACGCTCCTAATGGGTCTAGCGGGTCATAGGAACTTTTAACGCACGAGCGATGCGAATTATAGTCAAGGCAATACCGGGAAAGTCTCGTCTTTCAGCCTTGATAGAATTTTGGCAGAATTTCGCTTGCGCGATTGACGTTTTGACTTTTCGGTAATGTCCGAGAAGATAATAGGCATGGGTCGGGCGGTAAAAGCCGGATGACACAGTGTCACATTGAACTTCGTTGCATACGCCGTGCGTGAGTCAAAATCGAAGTCAATGCCGGGTCAAGATCTTGCCAATTTTTCCTTGTCGGAATTTTGGCAGAGCTTCGCTTGAGCGAAAGATCTTTTGGATTTTCGGCAAGGACTCGGTCTCGACTCTTACGCATTCCGTGCGGGTCAAGGTCAAAGTCAATGTCGGAGTCAAGATTCTACCGATTTTTTCCTTGTCGGAATTTCGGCAGAGTTTCGCTTGAGCGAAAGATCTTGACTTCCGTTATGAACTAAGGCTTGACCTTTACGGGGATATGCAACTGGGCTATATGACACGGACTAGACCAAAGACCAACCAAAAGTCACGATTTTTTGAAACGTGTGACACGGACTGTGCATTGGTCGACACTGACTGCCATGGGGAGTTTGGGGTGATTCCGGGTGCGCCCGGGAGCATCGTAAGGCCAGTCCGTGATCGCACCAAAACCACCCCGGGTTTAAAGGGACGTGCGTGCAAAGTGTACAGGATATATAAGGTGCGCGTAGTGTGCGGTCTCCTAAAAATGTTCCTTTTTGAGTTAAAACAGAGATTTTCATAAATGTGTTTTAAAGGAATGATTTTTGGGACGGGGAAAATGCAATGTATAAGGCACGTAAATTTTCTCGGGAGCCCTAGCCACCTTGGAACCGAATAGCCCCAAGCCGCCAAGGCCGCAGATTAACCTCAATTTTTCCTGGTGGAATTGCCACTGAGGCCGCCCGGTCAGAATCCAAGGAGGATTGAGCCGTACGACTGCATGGATCAATTTTCCAGGTTCCACTCCTTTGCTATTTCAGGTTGTTTCCCGAATATTTTAGGCACCTTTTAGCCTTGAGAAGGCTTCCTGTTCAAAGTATGCACAAATCCCAAGATGCAAATGATGCAATGCAAGGCAAAGAAAGCAAGCAAGATAAACGGAATCCGCGATGGGAGTCTAACCCGCTCAAAGGGAAAAGCTTTCTTTTACGTTTTTTTTTTATTCGAAAAGAGATACCGGTACGTGGGATTGTTAAACCACCGTTTATCCCAAGCCCCGGGTTAGGGAGCGATACAGGAAGGTTAAATGGTTTCCACCTATATACCGGGTATCGTTTATTTTAAAAATGAAAGCTTTTCTCCTTTGGGATGTCCCCAGCGGAGTCGCCAAACTGTGAATGTGTGCCCAAATTCTAAATTTTGTGTTTTTTAGATCGGATTCACGCGAGTTTGAAAACATCCGGTTTAATTTGAAAACGGAGTCGCCACGCCATTTTGATTTCCTCAAAACTTTGAAAAAAGGTTTTTATGGGTTCGGAGGTTAAGTTACCCCTTGGGAAGAACGGATCGTCGTTCACCCAAGGTGCCTTGCCGTAGCAAGTCTCCCTAGATTCCGTTTATCGTGCTTGCTTGCGTGCTTTCTTGTGTGCATGTGTTTGAATAAAAGGGGAGGGAATGTCCCAAGTTGTCTTCCGGACGTACAAACCATTTATTGGTTGTCGCTCGGGATTTCTTGGATTTTATGTATTCGGGATTTTGATCCCGTCCTCATCTTGGACTTGTGATCATCGCTTTTTTAACCTCGGGACTTGCGTGATCGAGAGAAAGACTCTCTTTTATAGTCCAAAATGAGGTTCTTTAGGAAAGGAGTGACCTTAGCCCATCAATCCTACACCTTAAGATGATTGAGCTTATATGGATGCTTCATTCTCGTCTTAAGTGATAATCGGAGATATAGGTTCAAGGTTTATCCCTTTCTAAAGAGATTGTGACACCTTTAATGAAAGAAACGATGTAAAGATAGGATCTTTACACCGGTCCGTTCCAAGGTTGCTAATGGGGACATGGGGGAATGCATGTAAAAATGACATTTTTAGTGAAAAGATGACATTTTTGGATTGCAAAGGATGCATTTAATTTGCAAAGGATGCATTTTTATATAAAGACATAATTTTTATGCAAATGATGCATTTTTATGGTGGAAAAATAGTATTTACTATGCAAAGGATGCACAAAGATTACATTTTGAAAGCAAGGGATGCTAATTTGATGATAAAAAGATGATTTTTGATGCAAAGGATGCATGAAGATGGGTTTTAGATGCAAAGGATGCACTTTTATGATAAAGACATGATTTTTATGTGCAAAGGATGCATTTTGATGTAAAATGGGGGCTTTTAGGTGCAATGGATGCACCTTTAACATAAAGATTACATTTTTATGAGCAAGGGATGCTTAAAGATCACATTTTATGAGCAAATGATGCCTATTTCATGCAAAGGATGCAAAGGGGGAGGGGGATATGATAAAGATAGGATCTTTAATGATAAATGCCAAGTCCCAAGTAAGATAATGACAACATATGAATGCAATGAGCAATTAAATCACATAGACAAGCATCATGCAAGGTAAGGGAGTGAGAGGTTACCAATGGTGGTGACCTTCTCTTCTTGGAGTTTTGCCTAGCGGAGGGACCAACTTTTGGAGGCTTCAAGGAGGAGGGGGTGGCTTCTTGGCACCTTCAACTTCCTGATCTTCGTGGAGAGAGTTTTTATGCTGGTAATTCTCTGATTGTGTTGTTGTTGGTGTCTAAAATGGGAAGATGAGGGCTCTATTTATAGGCAGTCTGGATAAGGCTAATGAAGCCGTGCGGCTAGAGGTCCTTGGCTAATGCAGCCGTGCGACATTATCCTGTGTGACTCAGCATGTTTCTAGAATCATGCAAGGTGGCAATTCTAGAAGGTCTTTGGGATTAAGAAAAACGTGTTTCTTAATTACCAAGCATTCCCTTCAGCCCTTAAATGTTTTGGAACAGTTCCGGAACAATTTCGGAACTCTAGGAAAGTCCGGGGAATTACCGGAAAACTTTACCGGAAGGCATGAGCCAGATTTACAATTGGTAACGACTGTAATAGTCTTACCGACTTCTGGTGTTCACTCTTCACGATCAGACCTACCAAATATCTCCATATGAATTCTGTCACAACTACTTTCATGTTATTCCAGCCAAAATAATTCCCTTAGGTTCCTACACATATGTGTACTCCCAGAATGTACAAAACTTTTGACAGTACACTTCCTGCATAATCTCTCCACTTATATCCTTGTCGCTAGGTAGCCAAATTCTCGATTGAAACCTTAAAATCTCATTGTCTTCTATACGAAAGTCTATTACCTTCCCTTTTTCCATACTCCAACGCATCCTTACATTTCTTCATCTATTCCTTGTGCTTTCTTGATTCGGTCTAATAGTGCTGGCTAAACCCCCAATTGAGCCACGTACCTTTTAACTCTCACTTCTATAATTGAACCTCAATTCTGTTTCATGCACTTACCCCCTTAGAATTCAACGTAACTAAGGTTTCTCAATTCTTCCTACTCAAAGTATCAGCCACTTTAACAGCCTTCCTGGGTGACATAATTCATACAATCAAAATTCTTAAGCAGTCTTAACCATCTCCTTTGCCTCATATTCAATTCTTTCTGGGTGAAAATATACTTAAGACTTTTATGATCTTTATAAATCTGACAAGTTACCCCATACAAATCATGTCTCCATATCCTCAATGCAAAGACTACGGCTGCTAATTCCAAGTCATGGGTGGAATAATTCTTCGCATGGTTCTTCGGTCGCCCTGATGCATATGCTATAACCTTATCATTCTGCATTAACACGCATCCTAACCCCTTAAGTGACGCATCGCTATAGCTCACAACTCCGTCCTATCCAGATGGTAAAGTAAGAATTGGTGCGAACACTAACCTTCGCTTCAGCTCCTGAAAATTTTCTCACATTCTTCCGACCAACAAACTTTACTCATTTCTGTGTCAACTGGTTAACAACACTGACCACTATGAGAATCCCTCGACAATTCCCCTTTGATATCTCGCTAATCCCAAGAAAATTCTTATCTCGCTATCGGTGGTTGGTTTCTCCCAATTCACTTATAGCTTCTATCTTTACCGGATCTACTGCAATCCCATCCTTAGATACCACATGTCCTAAGAATGCTACTTCCTCCAACGAAAATTCACACTTCTTAAATTTCGCATACAATCTCTGTTCCCTTAAGATTTGCAGTACCAACCTTAAATGCTCTTCATGTTCTTCCCAGGATATCATCTATAAATACAATTACACACTTATCAAAAAAATCCTGAAATACCCTGTTCATCAACTCCATAAATACTGCTGGCGCGTTCGTCAGTCCAAACGGCATAACCAAAACTCATAGTGACCGTACCTTGTCCTAAAAAGGCCGTCTTCGAAACATTTTTTTTTCACTCTCAATTGATGATATCCTAATCTCAAATCTTTCTTCGAGAAATATCACGCTCCCCGAAGTTGGTCAACCAAATCGTCAATCCTTGGTAACGGATACTGATTTCTCACCGTCACTTTACTCAGTCTCGATAGTCGATAGAAATCCTTAAAATCTCCGTTCACTGAAAGCGATTCTAAACTTACTTTTTTCTTGTCCGTCTCGCCCGTATAGGCCAAGAACCCTTCACAACATTTCCTTAGCATCTTCCGAGCCGTCATTACTGATATAAACCCCGAACGACTCCTCGGTTTCGATCCTTAAAAAAATATAACTCCTTTCCAAATGATACCCGAAAATGTACTTTCTTCTTGAAACAGTCTACTTTTGCATAATAAGCAGCTAGTCAATCCATCCCAAGGATAACGTCCACTTCTTTCACTTCTAATCCAACAAGATAAACCTCAAGTTCTCTATCTCCTATTCTTAAAGGATACAACTTATAAACAGACGAAGTAACAATCGACTCTCTAGTCGAAGTAGCTATCATAAGAGGTATTTCTAACGCCTCGATTTCAAGTTCATTCTCTTTGCTAAACGAGTGCTAATAACAGGATACGTAGCACCGGAGTCGATTAATGTATACACACTACAATTATAAAATTGGGGCGTACCTGCCACAAGATCATTGGTGGCCTTCGCGTCGCAAGCAGTCATGGTAAGCACCCGTTCATGACCTCCGTCGTTGTCCTTATCAGTCTTGGCTTCTTGAATAACCCTAGCCTTCTTAGGCTCTGGGCACTTCCACTGCGGATGTCCTATCTTCTCACAATTAAAGCATTTCTGGCCTTTGTACCAGCATTCCTCTGTTTTGTGCCTCCCTTCGCACACCTGACACTTATCCTTTGCTCCTCTACCTTGAGTATCACTTCGAGTTCTGTCTCTGCAATTACAGTAGTTTCTGTTCCGATACTTATTACTAGTAACTTCCTTTTCGCGGTTCTCGTCCGTGGCCTTCCTTTTGTTATTGATTCTATCCGGGTTCCAGCTTCCAGCATACCTCTTGGTTCCACTTGTCTCTTCCTCCCCTATCCTTGCTCTGTCCAGCACTGGTTGCGCTTGCGGCTGCAGCTGAGCCAAGGTTGCTATTATCTGACAGAGACTTACTACTGTCTGGTTCAACGTTTGTAGGAGGTTCGCTAGGTCTTGATTTGGCTGCTCCTGGTTGTTTCGTCCATCGTTAGCACTGGCGTTGCTTTGGTTGTCCCTCGACATCTGAGGACGATAACATAATATTCATCCATATTACGAAAAGACTCATTACTACCCACGCTTAACACTATTAGTGCTCATACTCGCTACTTCTATAGCATTTATCTAAAATAGGTCGTCTCAATAGACTTCCATCATATAACTGGTCCATTCATTAGACCATCGATCGTTCGATGAGACCGATCTCCCATACATAGATCATTTCAATAGATCACATTCAGAGGTCATTTCATTAACCCATTGGTCGTTTCAATAGACCCCAAATCATACTCATAAGCCGTTTCAATAAACTATGATCACTTTTCATTTAGGTTGTTTCAATAGACCAACTCATATTCACACTTAGCCGTTTCAATAAGCCGATTTCTATTCTCATTTGTCGTTTCAATTGACAAATCTTTCTCTGTTCTAGTTAACATATCAATTTAACACTAGAGAATAAATTTCAATTCAAAATACCATGCCACAAAATATAAACTAACTTTATTTCATAAAAGAAGACTTCGATTTTAAACAATAACATCCTTATAATGCCAATAACTGAACTAAATTATCACTCATTCTCCTAGAAGCAATCAAAGAGATTCCCAACTTTATTCACGGAGCTGCACTCTTCCTAGGTCTTCCCCTTGGTCTTCCACTTGACTTTTTCACTTTGTTCTTGGATCCCTTTGGTCTTCCTCTAAACCTTCTTACTGGCTCTAACTCTTGATCATCATCTTCAATTACAATTGGAGTAGCTTCACTACTCCCAATCTCTTCAGCTTGTACCTCAAGTATCTCTACCTTAGGAACATCATCGTCTATTACCTCGATAACTGCCTCGTCCTCCTCTATGGGTACCTCTGACTCTTCTAGATCGTAGTACCAGCCAAAACTCAAAGAATATCTCCTGATCATCTCCTATAATCAAGACAGATCATCATTAGTATATCTTCAATACATAATATTCATATACTTAAAAGTAAATATGCTTTAATCTTCCAAAGTAACGAGTAAGTTATTCCTTTAAACTTTCTACTTAGCCTGCCTCCCTCACATAATAATCCTAGAGCAAGACATGACTTAAAACTAAGTTCCGGGTTGCCTTCATTCAAGTAAATTCTTAGAACTAAGGTTTCCTGAAGCTAAAGGTATTCTTCCCATAAGACCTAAAGCCATGGCTTTGATACCAACTGTAACGACCCCAACTTTTCATCAATAACATAATTCAATTCATAAATAAAATTCCCAAATCGGGGTACTTTAACGGCTAGTACAACTAACCATAATTCAAATGCGGAAAATAACTGTCTTTCAACCTTAACGGCTAGCACATCTAACCATAATTCAAATGCGGAAATAACTGTCTTACAACCTCAACGGCTAGTATATCCCACTAGCTTATTCAATTGTTCAATAAATGAAAACTTAAATACTCTTAAATGTGCCGCCATTCCTGCGACTAATCCTCTTCCTACTTCTTACCTGAAAGAAGATCAAGGAGGAAAGGGATGAGCGAACAATGCTCAGTAAGTTCATACGGGATCTCTCCGGATACTAAGAAGAGATGACCGAAAGAACGAGCCAATCGAATTATTCAACGATAAGATAGCTATATCAATTAAAGTACATGTACGAGTACAATAATGAAAGATACTTTTCAAATAACAAGTTGTGGCACTATCACAAAATATATATGAGGAAGACTGTATTCACACATGTCCGTCAATTCCAAAGTAACGCTACACCTTTTCAGGGTGACTTTGATACACCTTTTTTTCAGGATGATCCTTGAATAAGAAACTCCACGTTTTTTCAGAGCGCTCCCTTATTCCGACATATCATGATAGTCAACTACTTCATCAAGTAGTGTATAAGCGTCTAAGTCCTTTTCAGGGATTAGACTAATTCTCATAAAGTCCTTTTTACTCAGACTAATTCTTGCTAAGTCTTTTTCAATCAAACAAAGCTAGCTACATCAAGTTCAAATAGATATAGCAATTATATATATATCATGTTCCTAGGTACAAGAACATATCACATTTAACATCACTACTTTTCAGGCAGTATAAGATGAAAGGCAAATCTTTACTATTAAAATTTGACCAAGTTCATTTAAAAGTCCGTCCCACTTAGACTCATTAAACTACATCTAGTTACTTTAGACATAGCAATAAACATTCAAGTGTTCATATGGTACAAGAACACAATAATCAAATTCAACCATTAGATACACCTTGAACAACACATATCAAGGGTAAGATATTCCAAAAGACGTTCAATCGAAGGAATAGTTTCAAAATAACTACCAGCCACTTGGTGGCTTATACTTTCATAAAAGACTCGATAGAATCCTAGTTCAAGGATTGAAAATCAAATACTCTAAGGAACGTAATCCCTTACCTCGGGTTATTTGCACTTCTTGCAACACTAGTCCTTGCACGACCTACAATCATGCAAACCATACTTAGGTACAAGTAATCTCTACTTACTAAGTACTCACAACTCCTTTTTATATTCATCCCATTAACCCACGAGTTAATCCACTTTAACTCTCTCTAAGGTTTATTAACCCCCATTAGGTTTACCAATCTACCTCTAGGGTTTTCATGTTCAATTCCTACCAATACTCCCTCTATTTCACTTTACACACACCAATCCACCTTTTCCAGCACACCCAAACACACACAAACACACACTAAACCTTCATACATTCACACACACACATCCATACACACGAATGACCCCCTATACACACACTTCACACACTCGAACATACATACCCACTTTCCCAGCACATACACAACACACATACACACACGACATTCACACACACCACCTTAATTTCATTCACACTCTTAGCATGCATCTTTTAGGTCTAACCCCCTTCAATCCCACATGTTAACCCTAGTCAGAATTTACCAAATTCTTTAGAGTTTTCTAATATTCTATTATCCCAATCAAACCAAGAAGAAGAATTGTTTACCTTTGAGCTTCGGACGCGCGACAATGGAGGTTCTTCCCTCCTTCTTCTTCTTCCCAGCCGAGCTCTCTCTCTCTCTCTCTCTAGCTTTCTTCTTCTAAGCGCCTCTCTCTCTTTATGCGTGTTCTCTCTCTATGCGGTCCTCTACTTATACCGCCTACTCCCCTCATAATTCCTCTTGCCGTTACAACCATGAAAGGTTTCATCCGTTACGTCAACCAACAGTCTCAATGAGTTAAGAATATAATCATGTTATGGTTTCTTAAACTTAACCCAACATACTCTAAGCCCAAGTCCAAGAAGTAAACCCAAATTAGATAACCCAATTTTAAATAGACTAGACCCATTTAAGTTAATCCATCTAGAAAACTTAATATACACAAATAATTAATTAACTACTAACAATAATTAATTTAAGGAAAATTATATTTAATAAATAATTAGTATTAAATTTTAGGGTTGTTACAACCGTCTTCTCTCCACCCAAACGGCGACAACCCAATTCCTCCAATTTAAATCGCCCATCACCAGTTCTCTCCTTCTCCCTAACCACCGACGCTGTCTCCCTTGTTTCCATGCCCTAAATCAGAGACGGAGATGGAAAAGTGGGCCATGGGGATTTGAAGAGTTGTTTGTGCTGGGCTGGATTTGAGGCTTCGCCGGAGGAAAGCTTGAGGATTGTTTGGTTTTTTTTTGGGAATTTGAATCGGTCAGTTTACGTGATTTTGAATGCCAGTGTAATTGATTTTGAATGCCAGACCATGTTTTTTTGAATGCCAGTCCATATTTTTTTGAATGCCAGCAAAAATGATTATCAGTGGTTTTGAGTACCAGTGTATGTGTTTTTGAGTGCCAGTGCATGTGTTTTTGAATGCCAGTGCTGTGATGATGTGTCGCCATTTCGCGGGAAAAAATTCGATTTTTCGCGTTTCTTTGAAAAAAAACCAAATAAAACCCGGGAAAAAGAACGGAGTCGCCACGCCATTTTTATTTTAAGGGCCAAAACTTTGAAAAATGCCCGAGATCAGAAATTTGGGTTCGGAGGTCATGTTACACGCCGGGAAGGACGTTAGTGTGCACCCGGAATGCCTCGTAAAACGAGTCTTCCAAGCTGAAAATCATTTGTGTGTGTGCGTGTGTGTGTTTTGGCCAAAATAATTTGAAACTCAGAAAAGTAAAAATTGGGATATCTTTTTAAGACTTTAAACTGATCCCATGATTTTTTGGAAGATTTTTAGATTGAGATTTGGTACTCAAAAGACCTTTTGAAGTTGAGAGCCACTTCTTCCAGAATGAAAAAGGCAGTGGACCTTTGATTTTGAAATGGATTCAAGGGTCTTAAAACTTCATAATCTGGATAAACTCAGAGAATGAAAGTTGTTCCAGACACCTTATATAAGATTTGTGCGAAGGAATTTTCCATTTTGGAGAAGATTTGAGGGGTAAAAACCTTCTGGAAACCTCAGATATGAGATCTGGATTCCCAGAAGCTGATGAACTAGCCTCTGAAAGAAAATTTGAAAAGAGGAGTTTTACTCACCCAAAAAATAAAGTAAAAATATGTATGGAAAGATATGGATGTTGGCTACAAAAAGTGTTTTGTAGTCAATACCAAATTCTACATTTATCTGTGTCCAAAAATTAGACCATGGACTGAGGTCTGAGGAAATTGCTACTGGACAGCAACTTCTCAAGAAAGAAAATATGATTTTAAGGGGGGTTTTGCATCCATGCTTGTCCCCATTTCCCTAGGTTTTGGTTAGTGATCACTTGACATTTTAGTGGTGAATCAACTATACCAAACCATCCTTGGGGTACATTAGGACTAAGCACTTCATTTGCTTGGGAAGGGGAATTTTATCCTTTGAAAATGAGATTTGATGCTTGAAAATGGTTTTTAGGGTTTTGAAAATGCATTTGCAAGAAAACAAGAACACATTAAAGAAAATGTTGATCCTTGTAGAAGATCATCCATGGAGATGAACTTCCATGGTGATCTTCTTGGAACTTAAGACAAGAAGAAGAATGAACTACATTTTGTAGTTTGAAGATGCATGCATGGATGAGAGATTTAGGGTAAGAAGAGGGAGGTTATACCTATCTTCCTTGAGTTTGTGTTTGAATGGGTTCAAGGCTTGAATGTGTTTAGGGTTTGAATTTGAGAGTGAGTGTGAGTTGGGAAAGATTCAAGAGAAAATGGTGACAATTCAAGTGAATTCTCACTGTTTTCTCTCTATATTTCGCCAGAGGTTCAGTGCAAATTGTGTTGTGGCTCTTTATTTTTGTGACTGGAGGGCTCAATTTATAGCCCTCTGAATTTTACAAAGATGTCCGCGCGGATGGGATTGATGGCGTGCACTGTTCATTAAATGCAGCTCCAGGCTTTGGACACAAGGAATAAAATTCAAAAATATCAGCAGAAAATGTTTTTCAACTTGCTGTTTCGGGATTTTCTTAATTCTTTTGCTTTTTAAGATTCCTTTGAAGGTTTATCTTTAAATAGCAATGCCCATTTTGCCCTCACTTTGTTAGAAATGTTAGGATTGTTAGGAATTGTTAGAAATGTTATAACTTTCGTTAATTTTCTAACGAAAATTCTAACAAGCTCAAATTGGAGCACTTACAGTAGCCCCTCGGCGACGGCGCTTTCGAAGGAAGCGGGGTCGTCGATAAGAGTAAGGCTCCATATTTGGCGGGATGATCGAGTGATCGGGTGGCTGAACCTAGCGATAGGCTACCTACGTATCCCGAATGGGAATCAAGCCAGTCGTAGTTCGGGTCTTTGACCCTGGAGATGATGGCGTTTTAGGTGCCTCGAACACGATGAGCGAGTTACGCGGTTGGTTGCTGGAGAGAAACTCTGCTGGGGATAAGAGATGACCATTTTTGGCCTGATGGCTATCCGCTCTGCTGGGGATAGGAATGACCATTTTCGGTCTGATGGCTATCCGCTCTGCTGGGGATGATTGCGATTTATCGCTTTCCTAGTGACAGCGTTTTAGGTGCCTCAAACCTTGGAGATGGCGTTTTAGGTGCCTCGAACCTTGGAGATGGCGTTTTAGGTGCCTCGAACCTTGGAGATGGCGTTTTAGGTGCCTCGGACCTTGGAGATGGCGTTTTAGGTGCCTCGAACCTTGAAGATGGCTTTTTAGGTGCCTCGGACCTTGATGATGATGGCTTTTTAGGTGCCTCGGACCTTAATTTGAAATGGCCTTTCGGTGGACTTCGTCTGCTGCCGAAGGAGAGGGTGACCGTTTTGGTCGAGGGGCTGGACCTAGTGATAGGCTACCTACGTATCCCTAGTGGGAATCAAGCCCTTTCGTAGTTCGAGATCTTCTAGAGATTTCGTTGGCTTTTGGGATTCCGTTAACTTTGCTGGGGATTTTGTTAGCCTTTCTTTGAGGAAAATTGGACGTATTCGTCTGGGAAATCGGTCTTACGTTTGACTGCCGTTTGATGATTTTGATGAAAGATACGGGATCTCGTTATCTTTCTCGGGGAAATCGGACTTACGTTTGACTGCCGGGGAATGATTTTGATGAAAGATACGGGATTCCGTTATCTTTCTCGGGGAGATCGGTCTTACGTTTGACTGCCGGGGATAATTTTGATGAAAGATACGGGATTTCGTTATCTTTCTCGGGGAGATCGGTCTTACGTTTGACTGCCGTTGAGGAAATTGATGAAAGATACGGGATCTCGTTATCTTTCTCGGGGAGATCGGTCTTACGTTTGACTGCCGGGGATGATTTTGATGAAAGATACGAGATCTCGTTATCTTTCTCGGGGAAATCGGTCTTACGTTTTACTGCCGTTGAGGAAATTGATGAAAGATACGGGACCTCGTTATCTTTCTCAGGGAGATCGGTCTTACGTTTGACTGCCGGGGGATGATTTTGATGAAAGATACGAGATCTCGTTATCTTTCTCAAGGAGATCGGTCTTACGTTTGACTGCCGGGGAATGATTTTCTTGACAAGGGGCTGACTTTGGTTAACTTTGGTTAACTCTGTCAAGTTGGGGACTAAACTGCAGAGTCCCAGATTTTTAAAGGGCAAAAGGGTCATTTTGACCCTGACAATCCTATCCGCGCGGATAGGAGCGTATTCCAGAGGGTTTTAATGAGGGCCAACGCCCTTCCTCTTCCCCATTCAGTTTTTTGAAATTCTCTGCATTTACATTTACGAGAGAGAGAGAGAGAGAGAACCGAGGATTTCACCATTTTTGGCCAAGAAAGCTTCGAAAATCCTTCATTTTCTTTGATTTTTCGAGCAATGGAACACGGGGAAGGTGCTTTTCAAGGCCAAGGACGTGGCCCGGTAGCGGAGAGACGATTGGAGCTCGTCCGGATGAGGAGGCACTATACTCTTTCGCAATCGATTGCGGAGGAGCCCTACCCCGATGCTTGGCAACATTGGGCTTCTGATCCGAGTCTCCGAACGGTATACTTCGAATCTTTTCATTCCCTTTGTTGATTTCTTGCTTGGTGATTTTTGAATTTTTTTTTTTTTTTGAAAATTAGAACGATTGATGTTCTTGGCTTTGAATCTTGATTTTGATGCTTTGCATGTTATGAGTATATGAGTAACCCAAAATGTGCATTTTGCTTGGAAAAAGAATTGGCATTTTTGCCATTTTTTTTTTGGTATCCAAAAATTATGGATGAAAATTGTGATTTTTTTATTTTTTTTTTGAAATTTGAATATTGATTTTGCATGTTGCAATGAATTTGTTGGTGTTCCAAAATGTGCATTTTGCTTGAGAAAAGAATTGGCATTTTGCCAACATGAGATGATGATATGAATGTATGATTTTTGATTGATTTTTTTTTTTTTTTGAAAAGTGGGACGGATTTTTCCTCCCGTTGATTGAATGCATGTTATGTATGCATGTTATTTTATGAAAATGGGACGGAGTTTTTACTTCCGTAAGATGTAGGATTTTTTTTTTGAGATGATGAACGATATGCGTGCATGCATAGGAACTTTTTTTTTTTGAAAATGGGACGGAGTTTTTTACTTCCGTAGGAATGCATCTTTTTTTTTTGATGAATGCATTGGGATTTGCTGAAAACTGTCTTCTTGTGCGAGAAAAATGGGGCTATGCTCATTGTATCTTTGTTATCTTTGTCGAATTTTCTTTGAAATTTCATGATGCATATGTATGCTCTTTTTTTTGTGCAAATGCAAATGCAATTTTTTTTTTGACATTTTCTCTTTTTTTTCTGTTTTATTGCAGGGTGGAAACAACTACGTTATGGAGCGGTGAACAAGATGAAGACTCAAGGATCGGTGGAGTCGCGTAGTTGACTTGTGGGACCGGCTTCCGAATGCGGGCCGAGGAGCTTTGCCGAGTTCGAGACAGATTGTTGTTGAGACCGAGCTTTGGGTGTTTGTTGAGTGCTTGAGGGGTGGTCAAGTTCCCTAAGAGCAAGGGCACGATGTTCGCTTTAGCGCGGCCTTTGGTGGGATGCGACCCACACGTTTTACTTCTTTTGGGGTGAGGCTACGGTTACGCATTCGACTATGCTTTGCGATCACGGGTTTGTCCTTGATGGACGCGGCATTGAGTGGCGGGACGGCTACGGCGATGCGTCTGCGAGCTCTTACGGGGTTTTCCCCTATTCGTTGAGACTTCTTCGAGAGACTCCTCTGTCTCCTCTCAATGATCCCGCGCGGTCTTGCCGCCGGATCACGTCATTCTCGAGGGATCCACACGGGCGGGGACACTTGGCGGCATGGTGGGTCGTCTTCGTACGTCCGGGAGTCGCGCCTTCACCTTCGAGATATGATTTTCGCAGATCTCGGCTTGCCCTATCGGAGCGTGCCGGTTGGTCTGACGAGCCTCTTTACGGAGACGAGGACGATTACGAGCCCGAGATTTTCGGGGCTCTGAGGAGGCGGGCCGAGTCGCAAGAGGGCCGGAGACACGTCGGGCGCTAGGGATTCGATTGATTACCCCACGATTTTTAGGCGATTTTACGAGATTTTGAGATTTATGGCTGGGATTGAGATTTGTACGACTTATGCACATTTTTTTTTCTTATTTTTTTGAAATGTAATAATTTAGGATTTTATTGATGTTTGTTTGTTTTTTTTTTTTTATGCACACTCTTTTTTCTTTTTTGAATTTTTTTTTTAGGATTTTATTTTATGAATGCAATGCGGTATGAATGCGGTGTTGCATGAGCCTTAGGTTTTGGCAAGGGTGTTTGGTATATGGACTGGTTTGGGGAGGTTTTTGCACGGGTTTCGAGCAACGGGACGGAATATTCCTCTTTTGGTGTAGCGGCTTGGATTGCAGATTTTACGATGAATGACAATCATGTCCGCGCGGAGGAGTCCTGCATCGACATTGTCCTTTAATTTTGCTTCGAGATCTGGTCTCACTTTATTTCAAATTCAAATATCCTCTTGACCTCCAGTCCAAACTGACCATTTTCGGGGAGAAAGAGAGAAAAACCATAGAAAACCTTAGAAAAGCTCCATCAAAATTGTCCCAAGAATCCCAAATGTCATTCTTCAACAAGTTCAAGGATTGATCCCGGGAGATTATGCATGAGAGGAGGTCCTTCTTTGAAGAAAGGTACAAGGTGAAGTGCTTATGGTCTCTCAAGGAATTGATTCGGATTACGGTCTTTTGAGGGCTTCTTCCTCATTTTGGGATACTAGGAGGCATGTCTTTTGCCTTTCCTTCAACGAGATTGTTCCATTGTCGAAGAATTTCGGGCCTTGCTTGGAGGTCGGAGGTGGAAGAGATAGCGGTTCCTTTGCCGGAGGGGCTTCTTTTGTTGACCAGTTGTGCGTCCTCCTTCATCTTTCCCCGGAGGAAGTGCAAGGTATGATCCGTGATCCCGATCATTTTGATATTTCCGGCCTTCCTGATAGGTTTAGGGGCCTAGGCTTGGTGGATGATGCCTATTAGGATTCCTTTGCACTTTGTATGTTTGGCACCCTGTTCATGGTCTATTCCTTTGGGATTTGCCATCGGTCTTTCTTGGATGTTGTCGTTCGGCTGTCGCACAGGCGAGATGTCGTTCCTTTGATTCTCGGGGGAGACTTTTCATGCTCTTGATAGGGCGCTACCGGAAGACGGTATATGCGCGGGCGGCCCGTTCCTCTTGACCCTGTGGGCGATGGAGCGTTTGGGGTTCTTCGGGAATCTCCCGACATGATCAAGCCTTGGACATTTGCCGGGGAGGGGGTTGTCGTGGATTTCGATGATCGGGGCTCATGGGAGCGTTGGATGGCTGGTCGCCGGACGCAGAGGATATCGAGATGGTCGGTGCCTTGTTGGCGGGTGGAGGCTCGCGAGTGCTTCGGGACGGGTCTCATGTGAGTCATGCTTAGGGGCTTTCTCGGTCCGGCTTATATATTCCGTCTTTGGTTACGAGACAGTTTGGCTTGGAGCGGAGTTCCTTTGGAGAACTTTGATGATATAGCCACCGGGGTGGTGGCTCCTGTTTCTATGGATGATCCCTCGGTGTTTCCATTTCTTTCCCGAGCATGGAGGTATGATGCCTTTCCTCCTCGGGTTATTCTCGGGCGTCAAGACCGGTGTTCTGACCACTTGGTACCTGGATTGGTATGAGAGGCATGCGGGAGAGACTCGGGTGGCTATTTTGAGACGGCGTGAGGCCATTGTGGGTGCGGAGGACCTTGTTTACGAGAGGAGGAGGGCCGAGGCGAGGGCCAACCCTCATGATAGGAGCGGAGACGGCGCGTGACCGACTATGAGGCTTACGTCAAGAGACGGGAGAGGAGGGCTCCTATGCTACCGGCTAGGCTACGGGAGATGAGAGATGACGCTAGGGCTACTAAGGCCACGAGAGAGGTTGGTTTGATAGATCCTGTTCCTATACCGGAGCTTGGTAGGAGGAATACCGACATTTTTCCGGTTCGAAGAAGAAGAAGACTCGAAGGGGAAGAAGAGGGGAGAGGCCATTACGAGTGGCTTGGAGTGACTACGAGGTTTCCGAGTATCCCTTTCTTGTCATGGCGGACACATTAGTTTGATTACGTATCTTAGTTTTCTTTTAGCGGGTTGCCGGTTGTAGGAATGGATCGGGCTTAGACTCATCAAAAAGTTTTTAACTTGTAATGAATATTTGAATTGCTTGAGTTTTTCGAGACGCTTTCATGGTTACGATCGGTGTATTGATGTCAAAGTATGACTTTTATTTGTGTTTTAGACCGAACCGTTTCATTCCGCCTACGTTCCCCTCATTTTGAGGAGCTCGGGTCTTCGTAGTTCAACCCGATTTTTTTGTTGTTGTTTTTTGTTGTTGTTTTTTTTTTTTTGTTTTTTTGTTTGTTTTTTTTTTTTTTTGGTGCAACCACTGTTTTTACCTAGGCCGCCCTTTTCAGGTTTTCAACCTAGTTGGGTATTACTCTTTTAGCACTCTTTTTTTTGTTTTGTTTTTCTTTTTTTTTTTTACGCGTAGTATCTGCGGCTTGTCACCATTATTTGGGTGTACAAAGGGATTCCGTCGAGGTGCGCAAGTTGCATGGCTCCTCAGGAGAAGATCTTACGGACGACATATGGCCCGACCCATACGGGCTCCCATTTGCCGAGGGGTTGATACTGGGGGCTTTTCTTTTAAGCGAGATCCCCTTCTCGGATCTCCCGATGCTTTACTTTCTTGTCAAAGGCTCGGCCATTCTTCCTTGGTAGGCTCGGATGTGTTCCATTGCTTTCAATCGGCGTTCATCTAGCAGGACCAATTCGTCATGCGGCGACTGCGGAGCCATTCGACCTCGTTGATACGGCTTTCCGGCGGCGGAGCGAGGGATCTCTAGCTTGATTGGGAGTACGGCTTCCATTCCGTATGTGAGGGCAAACGGTGTTTCCCGATTGCCGTTCGGCCCGATGTTGTAGCCCCCGAGTGCAGTGTAACTTCTCGGGCCAATCTACGCCTTGGACGGCCATTTTCGGATGATATTTTCCGAGTCTTGTTTCTTTGCTTCGACGGCTCCGTTGGTTTGGGGCACAGTAAGGAGAGATGACTTGTGACGGGTTATTCGGAATTACGCCGGCTGACTGTCGCATTCCCCTTCGAAGTGGGATCCATTATACGAAATGATTTGGTGGCAACCCGTATACGCACATGATGTTTTCTTTGATGAAGAGGGCAACTTTCTTTGAATTGAGGATTTTGTAGGACTTTGCGAGCATCCTTTCCAATTCCTTCGAAGAAATCACCAATGTCTGCGTCTCTTTAGGCTCTTCCTTGAGTTCCCAGATTCACACTTGTCAAAATCTCTTCGGCTTGGGCTCGATTTTCCTTTTTAGGACAACCTGCTTAAAGATTTCTTTTGTTGTTTGATTTTTTTTGTTTAATGTATGCTTCTTTATCTAATGAATTATTAAAAAAAAATTTTATTAATTAATTCATCATTAGTTAAAGTGGCAATCAAGAGGATACTCGAAAGGTTCGTCATTTCATTGAAAACGAAAGGAATACGGCGCTTGCTCTGACTTCGTAGTCTTCGGGCGTAAGGCCATCGGACGACCTTAGAGACTCGATCTTAACAAAGAGGCTGGGAGTACTTGTCCTAGATTGACAAAGGGACGGGGGACCAATCCAAGCTTGGTGATCATTTCCTCCTTGGTCGCGGACGGAGCTGAGAGGTTTTCCCAATTTTTAGCGGCTTTCTTGTTGGTGGCCTCATGACTCGGGAGCTGTCTTTGTTTTGTTTTCCTTTCTCAATTCTTTGCTATCATCTCTTGGACCGAGCCGAGATCAATCAGTGCAGCACTGGACTTCTTCTTCGAACAATTCTTTGCATAACGAGACCATCCCGATCATCGAGGGAAATTAGTGGCCTTAGCTTTTGAATGCTTGTCAATTCGAACCCAGGCTTCGGATCTTCTGAGCAATCGGGTTTGTGGTGGTAAGCTTCTTGAAGCCCATTCACCGGAGGTCGAGCACGCCTACGAAGGTATACTCTTCTTCGTGGTAGTGGTAGCCCCGGGTATCTTGGGTAGGTCCGGGAACATTCTACGGACCGGGTTAGCCTTGGTTCCTCTAAACTTGTTGAGGCTATCACGTAGCTTTAGCCATCTGCCGTAGGAGTGGGCTCTGTGATGTTTCTGGTTGTGTGGGACCCTTTACAAAGTAGTCGGCCAAATTAGGATGAAGGGGAGAGATTTAGGGTTGTCGGCCAGGGACCTTTCTGTGGCGGCTTCAAATCTTTTTCCTTTTGCGGTGTCCTTTGAGGAGGCCTCATATCCGGGCCGTGGCGAGTATTCTGTCCTTTCGCCTCGATGAGTTTGTGAGTTCCTTGTTGGTGTTTCCCAGGGCCAGGCCGAGTAGATAGCTCATTTTTCTCATCATTTTCAAGATCGGTGGGATTTTATCCCGTGACCGTCGATCTATGTTGCACACTTGGGCCTTGGGAGGCTCGACCAGTGAAGCTTAGTTAGCATGAGACCTTCCTCGTCATGTTTGATTTCGAATAGGTATTCCGCGTATCGTGCCCTCCCAGAAGTGACTAAATTCCCGTAAATGGTCGTCGAGATCCCCATTCGAGGCAATTTCACACAGCTTGGTGGAGGCTTGAGGCGACCCCCTTGACACAGGTGCGGCCAAGGTCTTCCCAATAAGGCATTAAAAGTAATCGGGATGTCAATAACACGGAATTCCACAGGTATCAATTTACGGCCAAACCCGAGAGGTCCAAGGTAGCAACTCCAAGGGTGCTCGAGATGTTGAGTCATAAGCTTTATTTGTGAGGGAGGAAGGCTTCAAGTACGTAGTCTTGATATCAAGTGTGCTCATGATCTTTGCGGGGAGAATATTCATTCGGACCCGTTATCAACAGGACCGAGGAGGCGTCGTTCATCGGTGGGGTGATGAAGAGAGGCTCGTTATGATCAGACCCAAATTGAGGGAGGTCGAGATACGTGTGAAAGTGATTATGTTCCCGTAGTGGATGTTTCCAATCAGTGTACCACGTCATCGGGAGTAGCATCAATAGGGACTAGAGTGCGGGCCGGGCTTTCTTCCGGCTTCGGCTTATGGGGATAGGACGAAGTGAGTAGAGACCGAGAGGAAATGTTGGCTGTGTTTGCTTCAGCCCAGGTGAGCACGGGATCCTCTTTCTCGGGGTGCAGAGTTTCAGTGTCTTAGCATAGGCGGCGATCTTCTTTCGGTGCTTGATCTGTGGCCTTCTTATACGCCTTGCAGGATTCCCTTGGAAGATCTCGCCATGATCGGGTCAACAGATTAACTTCCTCGTGATCGTCTCTTGACTGGATTTCTTCAATGCTAAGGTCGGGGGAGCCCTTTTGGCTATTGGCCACTGGTTACGACAGTCTAGCAACGGTGAGGCTGGTATGCGGCTCCTTCTGGGCGGCCCTTATAAGCTGCTTCCCAAGTCGCGAGCTTTTGAGTCTGGGATTGTGTTGTTGCCCCTTGGATGGCCCTGAGTAGGGCGTCCTCCGATTCACTCATGGCCCTTTGCCTCGCTCATAGTTATCATGCAACAAGAGTCGCTATTGTCGGGACTCGGCGGCTTTTCGATCTCATCCTGGATGGCCACGAGTTATGGCTTTCGGCCTCCATTTCATCGTATATCCTTTTTCTTTCAATCTTGCAAGTAGAGGCGCCACAAGTGAAGGATAAGCAACGTTCCCCTTCGGAGTTTGATGTAGCGGCTTGATAGATGCGTGTCCCGAATAAGGAGCACCAGGGGTCCATTGTCGGGCGATGGAGCAATTAGGAAGGCGTCATGTGGATTCATGGTATGAAGGCCATTGGGAGACTTGAGATCAATAACCCTTTTTAGTGATTGCGAGCACTCGCCGCGCTTCGAGCGGCCCGGTTGTGACCACTTACGGTTGTTATGCCATCCGTTCTTGGGAAAAGAAGAAAAAGATCCGATAACGTTTACGAATTCTTCATCTTAGTGGCCGAAACCCTCCATTCTCGACAGTGCTTCAATGAACCCTTTCCATTCACCGGTCGAGTTCTTATAAGGAACGTTGTGTTCTAGGATTTCGAGATATGTACGGATACGGGGCGCGGGCTTTCTTTGTCCCTCATCCTCGAAGTATCCAGGACATCCACCGCATGTGCATCTTACGAGGTGCGGTTCTTGGGGGTCCGCCCTACCAGGCATTTGACTTGCATTTTCCGGTGGTCCTTCATCGTCACTTGTTGGCAAACCAACCATTGTGCCCGGCTCCCATGGGCTCATTTTCCGGCATGATTATTCAGTTGTTTCAGGATCGGGGCCTCAGTTGACTCTTCGCTCTCGTCATCATCATCATCATTCTTGTCTTCGGAATCTTCTTCCCATACTACGGGATTTGAGGCGGAGAGGAACGCGATCAAACCGTTGGGGGAATATGGGTGCGTGCGGTACCGCAAAAATTGTCATATGCTCCCATTCCGGAAGTGGTAATTGTGACTCGGCTTCTCCTATCGAAAGCTGGGGAAAGAGTGAGAGGGGGTGGCACGTATTTGACACCGGGTAGAATGCGAAGGGTTCTTCCTCCTCGATTCTTCGGTTTCTTGCCTTCGGGAGTCGTATTTGGACTTCTCCAATAGCCGGTTGTGGAAGTGTACTAGCTCCAGATGCTCTTCGGCCTCTTTACGATAAGCCCAGTCAAGCGCTCGCCAGGAAGCTTTCTTGTCTAATTCTTCTCGATTGTTCTAACCATCTTGTGTAAATGGTCCTCTCATGTTTTGGCCAGGAACATTGACTCTTCGGTATTGGCCTTCCACTTCATCCGAGAAATAGCGGGCCTCGTATTCTTGCAAGGAGTCTCACGACATGAGACCAAGATGGGTTGATTCGTTCGATATCCTCAAGGCCGAGGGGGAATCCGGTCGGGATCCTCGACGAGGTTGGCCACGGGTATTTGGGGACCTTCATCGGCATCTTCTGGGCATGCGAAGATTCTCCGCATTCAATCATATTCAACCGATTATGGTTCCTTGGCGCGGATTTTTGGCTGTGTTAGGCCCTTCGGGGCCTTCCAACTTTCCTTGCTCTATTAGCCCTGGATTGCCTTTTTCAGAGTAAAGCGGTTGTCGGTCGGATGTCCGTGAAGCTTGATGAAAAGCACAATACTTTGTAGTATCCACGGGAGCATTCGGATTCTGGGTTGGAAATTCTCCAAAGGCATGACAAGCCTTCCTTCACCGAGTCCCTAAAGATGTCATTCGAGGCATTCCAAAGTTTTCGAGATTCGCGACCCGTGAGTGCAGGCTCTTTGGTTTTACGGGAGCAAAAGGAGTCGTGTTGTTACATTCCTGTCCCGCATAGTGAATCATCTATTTGCCTTTAGCGGAAGCGAGGGCGGTGTTTGCGGGAGGAGCCCGATATGCGTAGGCGAGTGCGGTGGCCAGGTTGCGGTGTAGGCCTTTTCAAACTTAGGCTGCGAGTTAACCGTGGCCCGTAAGTGCGAGTATGGGAAGTGGCGAGGGAGGCTCTCGAATGTGGTTTCAAGCATGGTGGAAGATGTCCGGTTGTTCCTCTTCGGAAGGAGGGATGGCCATTTCACGAGTTTCGAGATTCCACCGCTTGTAAAAGTCCCCAACATTCTCATCGGGACCATTTGTTGTTTGTAGGTAAACCCTATTTGTTTCCCATTCCAAGTTGGCCTTATATTTCTCTGTGAAGGCATTGGTAATCTGGTCCCATGTAACCACGGCTTCGGGTTTCAAACGGAAGAACCACTTTAAGGCCTTTGGACTTGAAGGATAGGCGAAATAGTCGGCCAAGCTGGCGATTGGTACATCCTTTGGCTTTCATCGCCAAGGTATATGTGTCCAAATGGGTTTTCGGGCATGCGGTCCCATCAAAGAGATCCAGATTAGGCATCACGAATTTGTGGGGGCGGAGGAACAATGGAGTCAGTGCACGTAGGCCGGAAGGCGGACTTCTTGGCGATCGGTTCGGCGATACGCGCTTTCATTTCCTTGTCTGCTCCATGAACCGGGCCGGATGAGGGTCTTGTGGCGGAACCATGGCATTCAAGCTAGTGGGCGAGCTAGAGAGGAGCTACCAGCTGGAGCGGGCGGGTGGAGAGGAACGGCCGATCCGGGGACGTAGGTGAAAACACGTCTGGGGGTGAGTTACCACAGGGAGCATGTAGTAGGAGCACGAGCAAAGGATAGAACCTTGCGGCTTCTTTGTTGATTTTCAAGCGGCAAAGTAGGTGGAGGCGACCCCGATGTAGCCGGATAACTTGGATTTCCAGTGGGGCCCGTAAGTAGGCTTGAGTGCGGGCTGCTTGTCCGGATTGTTGAATTGCATGGTGCTGTGGTGAAGGTGTGTAACCGAGAGTGCTGCGGTCTGGTGATTCGGATGACAGGGATGGAGGCTTGGTAACCCGTAGAAGTACAGTGAGGAATGGATTTGTGTGAGGAGCGGTGAACTAGTGCTTTACGAGGAGGGGCTCCGGCGTGGCCGAGAACCAAGTTGTGGCGGCATTCCGAGCTGTAGGTACATTCTTGTGAAGGTCGGATTGATCGGTTCCGGGCGAGGCGGGATCCCGATCAGCTGTGGCATTCGAGATAGCCCCAACCATGAGAAGACATTCACGTGCGATTTTGCCCCCAGCTGATTTGTGCCGTCCGAGCTGCATGGATCCGGTGGTACGTGGTTGGGGAGGCTGGTGACCCGAAAATCGAGAGCATGGGTTACGGTAGTGGCACCATGTAGGAGGTGGGTGGCGGCATCTGGTGTAGTCGGGCGGCGAGTGGGGTTGGCATCCTCGTCTTCTTCCACGGTGAAGGTGCCATACGGATTGAGGCTGGCGGCCGAGACCGTGGCTCTTAATAGCCTCCATAAAATTTGTTTTTGTGCTTCCTGTCGTAACCTCATACGTTACGCTAGCGGATTCCCTGTTGCTCTGTCGAGGGTCCGGGAGGCGGAGTGACGTTATCCCCATCATTACCGGGCGATGCGGACATTACGAAACCGGAGTCGGAACAAACGGCGAAGGCGATGACGCGCTTGACTCTTCCCAACTAATCAAACGATGACCGGTGCCGAAACCAAGCTTTGTGCGGAGGCTGCGGGAAAGGACACGAAGGTTCGAGATGTGCGGGAATGGAAGGAGGGTAGGTGTTTGGGCTTTTGGCTCATGCAACATGCGATTATTTGTTCACGTTTACTTAAAACATGCTTTATTAACCTAATCGGTTGGAAAAGATTGCTCTTCTTTTCGCAAACTACTACGGATCTGGATCGGTGGGCCCGTCACTACGTCTATAAGCCCTCGTATTCCACTGTATTTCGACCTCCCGGGGTGGACGGCCCGGGCGAGGGTCACATAGAGGCAAGCGGGTCCCCGGCCGAAAAAACGATCCTAAAAATCGGCGGGTAATCGAGTCTTAACGAGCATTCGATGTAAATTACGGACAAGGCGACGTCAAAAGTCAAGATTATGTCCGAGGGCTCGACGAAAAGTCGGCATGATTTGGAGCGATAAGCGTCCACATTGATCTTGACTTGTCGTCGGTTAAGTCGTAATTAGGCATGGAATACTCATTAATCCTTGATGACTCGGTGTCAATCTTTGGGAGTCGATGTATAATTTGTGCCGGTCGAGCCGAAGTCAAGGCGCCGGTCAATATCTTGGTCAAAGTCTGCGGCGGAAAACCGGCGGAACTTCGGCGATTAGGGTCCCAGAAAGACATTGAGTCGGTATGCCGACAAAGGCTTGAAAGGAAAGGTCTATACACGAGACGGGGCATGACACGAGACCAAACTAAAAACCAACCGGGTCTCGGACAAAGTGTGTCACGGACAAGTGCGTAGTCGGCCGCGAGGCTCCATGGGATGTTTGGGTAGTCTGTGCTCATCAGAGGCGTAATAAGACCAAACGGACCACGACAAGGATTTCCGGGTTAGGGACGTAGTGTGCGGTGTACGGTCACGTGCGCGTAGTGTGCAAGTAGTCTATATTCTTTTTCTGAGTAAAATAGAAATTTTTTTTTATGTGTCTTAAAAATATGATGCATGATTTTTTTTTTGAAAATTTTCTTTTTTTTTTTTGAAAATCCTTTTTTTTTTTGAAAATTAATGAACACATAAGCACGTAAGCACGAAAATTCCGACAGTTAGGGACATGATTCCGACAGTCAAAATTTTGACTTTCTCGAGGCGGCCAAAACAACACGAAAAAGCGTGCAAAAATCAACACACACACAAAAATGATTTTCAAAGCCGGGACGGAAGCTTGACCCTCAAAAGCCTTTTTTTTTTTTTGAAAACGGTGATACCGGTACGTGGGATTGTTAGACCACAATTTATCCCCGACTCGTGTTAGGAGGCGGTAACGGGAAGTTTAATGGTTTCCACCAATATACCAAATACCATTTTTTTTTTTAAAAAAAAGCTTATTCCCAAGAGTCGCCCAGTTTGTGATGATGTGTCGCCATTTCGCGGGAAAAAATTCGATTTTTCGCGTTTCTTTGAAAAAAACCAAATAAAACCCGGGAAAAAGAACGGAGTCGCCACGCCATTTTTATTTTAAGGGCCAAAACTTTGAAAAATGCCCGAGATCAGAAATTTGGGTTCGGAGGTCATGTTACACGCCGGGAAGGACGTTAGTGTGCACCGGAATGCCTCGTAAACGAGTCTTCCAAGCTGAAAATCATTTGTGTGTGTGTGTGTGTGTGTGTGTGTGTGTGTTTTGGCCAAAATAATTTGAAACTCAGAAAAGTAAAAATTGGGATATCTTTTTAAGACTTTAAACTGATCCCATGATTTTTTGGAAGATTTTTGGATTGAGATTTGGTACTCAAAAGACCTTTTGAAGTTGAGAGCCACTTCTGCCAGAATGAAAAAGGCAGTGGATCTTTGATTTTGAAATGGATTCAAGGGTATTAAAACTTCATAATCTGGATAAACTCAGAGAATGAAAGTTGTTCCAGACACCTTATATAAGATTTGTGCGAAGGAATTTTCCATTTTGGAGAAGATTTGAGGGGTAAAAACCTTCTGGAAACCTCAGATATGAGATCTGGATTCCCAGAAGCTGATGAACTAGCCTCTGAAAGAAAATTTGAAAAGAGGAGTTTTACTCACCCAAAAAATAAAGTAAAAATATGTATGGAAAGATATGGATGTTGGCTACAAAAAGTGTTTTGTAGTCAACACCAAATTCCACATTTATCTGTGTCCAAAAAATTAGACCATGGACTGAGGTCTGAGGAAATTGCTACTGGACAGCAACTTCTCAAGAAAGAAAATATGATTTTAAGGGGGGTTTTGCATCCATGCTTGTCCCCATTTCCCTAGGTTTTGGTTAGTGATCACTTGACATTTTAGTGGTGAATCAACTATACCAAACCATCCTTGGGGTACATTAGGACTAAGCACTTCATTTGCTTGGGAAGGGGAATTTTATCCTTTGAAAATGAGATTTGATGCTTGAAAATGGTTTTTAGGGTTTTGAAAATGCATTTGCAAGAAAACAAGAACACATTAAAGAAAATGTTGATCCTTGTAGAAGATCATCCATGGAGATAGACTTCCATGGTGATCTTCTTGGATCTTAAGACAAGAAGAAGAATGAACTACATTTTGTAGTTTGAAGATGCATGCATGGATGAGAGATTTAGGGTAAGAAGAGGGAGGTTATACCTATCTTCCTTGAGTTTGTGTTTGAATGGGTTCAAGGCTTGAATGTGTTTAGGGTTTGAATTTGAGAGTGAGTGTGAGTTGGGAAAGATTCAAGAGAAAATGGTGACAATTCAAGTGAATTCTCACTGTTTTCTCTCTATATTTCACCAGAGGTTCAGTGCAAATTGTGTTGTGGCTCCTTATTTTTGTATTTGGAGGGCTCAATTTATAGCCCTCTGAATTTTACAAAGATGTCCGCGCGGATGGGATTGGTGGCGTGCACTTTGTTCATTAAATGCAGCTCCAGGCTTTGGACACAAGGAATAAAATTCAAAAATATCAGCAGAAAATGTTTTTCAACTTGCTGTTTCGGGATTTTCTTAATTCTTTTGCTTTTTAAGATTCCTTTGAAGGTTTATCTTTAAATAGCAATGCCCATTTTGCCCTCACTTTGTTAGAAATGTTAGGATTGTTAGGAATTGTTAGAAATGTTATAACTTTCGTTAATTTTCTAACGAAAATTCTAACAAGCTCAAATTGGAGCACTTACAAGTGCATGTGTTTTTGAATGCCAGTACTTGTGTTTTTGAGAGCCAGCAAAAATGTCAGTGTAACAAAGTACCAGTGTTAGTGTAACAGAGTGCCAGTTCATGTATATAAAAGTGCCCGTGTAAAAAGCGCCAGTGCCAGTTTAACAAAGTGTCAGTGCCAGTTTACACTGGAACTTTGTTAAACTGGTACTGACACTTTTTTCACTGGCACTTTGTTACACATGCACTGGCACTTTGTTAAACTGGAACTGACACAAACGGAGAAACACAAAACACGTTTTTTCTAAGTGTCAAAAAAAACGCGTTTTTTATAAGGAGTCCATTTTGGGGGAAACTTGTTTCTCCATAAGTTATAAAAAGTCCACTTTCTAATTTTGAGTTTCGAGCGTAAAACATTGAGTTTCGAGCTTAAAACACTGAGTTTAGGCGTTAAAATACCTAGAAGTTAAAACATCGAGTTTAGGCGTTAAAACACCGAGTTAAGGTTAGTAACTAAAACATCGAGTTTATGTCTTAAAACACTGAGTTTTTGTCTTGAATTTTTTAAAAACAAGACTTTTTATAAGTTTGGGGGAAACAGAGTTCCCCCAAAATTTTCTGTTTTATAAGACCAACTCAAATTTATAAGTATGTTTGAATAATATATGTTCAAAACTGATTATGAAAAATAAATACCAAAAATAATATTTATGATATATATCTCAATAAAAGAGATAGAGATTATTATTATAAAAACAACATAAATAACAACTTCTAAAAATCACTTTTAGAAAAAGAAAAAGCCAGGTCATAATAGCTGCTTCTTCTAAGAAAATAGGATTACTACTTTTTCAGCGTGCACTACTACGTATGCATTATTTTCTTTGAACGTAGAAATCCCTAGAATCAAACAACAATGGAGACTGGAGGGAGCGGAGTCCAATTGAAGGCAAATTGAAGACACCCGGGAATCCCAAAGAAAGTGTTCTTAATCAGAGTTAAGTCTCTCTCTCTTTCTCTCTCTCTCTCTCTCTCTCTCTCTCTCTCTCTCTCTCTCTCTCTCTCTCTCTCTCGTGCAGTCAATTTAGAGCTCTAATTTTTAATGAAATTGGTGGAGTTTTAGAAGATGATTGTACTTGTTATATATTAAAATTTACTCTTGATCAATCAAGAGCAAATTTGATTTTTCTTTTCGACATTCATTTTGTGATGGAGGGAGTATTTTGTTGGGGTTTGTGCAGAATCTCCGGCTGAATTGTTTGCAGAGAACAAGAACATTGCTGGTTTTGATAATGTACGTTTCAAGTTTACATAAGAACTTTTTGTTTTATGTTCTGTAATTGTTTGATCGATTTAATCATTTTTAATACGTTTCCGTAAATTTGGGAAATTGGCATTCTATGAGTTTTGAAGTTAAATGGTTGATATTGGGGTTCTTACAATGGTTTCTTGGGGGCAATTAGGGAAGTTGGTGTCTATTGCACTGTAAGTATATGCTGGAACTCAAGCATGTTCTTGCTTAGCATGGATAAGGGAGATCGCTCGAGGTTTATTCGACAAGAAAAAGGGGAATTTGGGGAATTAAAAATGCTGCTGACCTGAAATTTAACCATAAATATATTAGCCTTTTCACAAACACGAGACAACTGTTGTAGAGAACATAGTTCTTCCATAATCAGCATTCTCTGCTTGCTTATTACACTATTTGTTTTGTGCAAAAATGAAAAAGTTTGATACAAATATCATAGTTCGTAAGTGATTGCAGCAAGAAGATAATTAGCAGTGGCTTTTACGTGATAATCTCTTCCTTCATGGCCAAAGAAAGAGCACCGAGACTACCCTCATCTTCCACCATTACTCCAGGCATGGCTACAGCTCTACTCCCTACAGAACCACCTTCCCCAATACTAATCTTTCCATATTTCACTTTACCCCCTTCACCTTCGTATATGTGTCCAAATAGCAAAGCTTCTCTTTCCACAGACCCGTATCCGTCAATCCTCACCATTTCAGGATTTAAAATGGAACCCATGCTATCAACATAAGCCCCGTGTTCCCAGTCGACTTCTGAGCCCATTAGATTCATCCAAAACCCGAACAAAAAGGACCCAGTCGTCATTTCCATGAAGTATTCTCCCACTAATGTCCTTATAGCCTGCCATATGGTGTCCATGTAGACTCCTCTGCTCCAAATCATTACCGTTTCGCCTTCTTTCTTCTTTCCAACCAAAACCCATTTCGCTACTGCACAAACTAACCCAGCCAGGGCTCCTGAAGAAATCCAAAAGAAAGGTAACAACCATTGAACATCCAACTTCTTGATTTCCTTCATGTAGATAAGAACTTTCAGCGGTGCAAATATAATTAACCCCATGAGAAAATAAGGTAAAATTATTTGTAGTAAAGGTTGGGCAGACATCATCCACAAGTTCTGGTACCATGCTCTTGCTAGTGTCACTTTCTTGACATCCTTTTTCTCCCATGCAGCTGCCATAGGGCATCCAGAAAGGTCCACTTTTACGTCAGAAATGTCCAGGAAGTTCCTCCATGCTTCAGGAAGTGGCTTCTTGTTGCGTAAATGCTGGCAAATGGAATAGACAAGTGATCGTCCATGATCCATTGATGCACTTTGGGAGCATGATGTAGCTCGAATGACATCCACTTCAGGGGATCGAAGGTAGGGATTGAACTCTAGATCGTCAGATTCTTCACTGGTAAGTACTTGATCAATTTGTATCTCTCCTATATCTTTGTAAGGAAATTCATTTTCATCCCATGGCTTGGTACAATCAAGCGCGGTCTCACGTATGCCTTCATCTTTAGGAACTGGACGGAGTTGCAGCTGAAGTACATAACGGACCTTTTCAGGGGAACGGACGCGGTTTTGGAAATCATCAGCGAGGAACAATAATGGTCGAACGTCATTTTCATCCCTTGGAATCGCGCCTGTTTCTGGAGGAAGAATTCCTTTGGGGTCCACCTTACCGGACTCCTCCCCAATCTTTTCATCAAAAGGCCTCAGCTTGAATTTGACATACATTTCCTGCCCATCTTCGAATCTAAGTAACCTGCAGATATTCGAGTAGTAATGCAGCTCAGCATACGAATTAGCTCTACGAAGGGAGTCCCACATTGCGTCCCTTATATGTGGAGCATGCTTCACATGTTCCTCTCGTGCTGCAGCTCCACAAACAAGCCAGGTTGCAAAATCTCCTATACTACGAGCATGAAAAGCTTTTCCCGTCTTTAGAGTCAGATCAAGCAGTGAAGTATTACCATCACTCTCATCTGAAAGGATTCTTAAAGCCGCACCACGTGGATCAAGTCTTGCATCATCGTCTGAACTTAAGCAGTTACTATGACGAATAAAGACGGGATATTTCTTTCCAGAGGAAAAGATTTTGTGTTCTGGCAAACCTGATATATCTTCATAGAGCCTTAGAAACCCCTTCCCAGCAGCACCGATTCGATGGAAGTATCTCGATTTGACTTTGAGAGTTGTGGCAGCTAAGTTTGCAGCAAGATTTCCCAGTACTTTCTTGTATTTCATATCCATCTCTTCTATCCGTTCATCCAAAGAATGCATGACATTCTTGACCATAATTGGAGACTGAGATCCAACGAAAACACCCCCCTTCTGAAGAACTGAATCAATGGGAGCAACTGAGAGGGCGCCAAGAATGACATCTTCCTCAATAACTGAACCAGGGAGGATTAGGCCTTGGCTCCCAACTACTGAGTTACCTTGTACTTTGATGTGTCCTCGAATAAAGCCCTTTGAGTTATAGAAACCAGGGATAATTCGACTGAAATCACCTAGATGAACACCATCACCGATTGATATCAACTCTGGATCAGAAAGAGGATTAATTGCTCTGATTGAGCAATGCCTACCAATCTTTGCACCCATAAGGCGGAGGTACATGCAAAAAGCTTCTGTCCCCGACAGGAATTTGGCAAATCTTATATGGCATGCAATAATAATTCGATGGCGGAGCAAATTGAGATGTGCTTTATTTTCAATTGGCTCCTTTAAAAGAATGCGGGTCAGAATGGATGAGAGGATGCTGAATATAATGCCATGAGCTAGGTGTGCTATGGAAATGGTGATGGCAAAGTTGATTGGACTGATAGGAATACTGTTGAACATAATTGCATATGCGACAATGCTGAAAGGGAGCCAGTGAAAGGATGCACATACGCAAAGAAAGCTGAAATGTTGCGTGGAAGGAGGCTTCTGCTCTAGCCAAAGGTAAATGATGTAAATAATAGCTGCAGATAGACTGCTGAGGAACCCGACCATGTAAATGCCCAGAAAATGATAAAGCCACTCATGGTTCTCGTGGCGTTCCTTGATGATTTCTTGCGACACATTTCCCTACAAATAAAAAACGTAGAAAGCTCAGTTATACAGTCTACATGAAAAGATTTTTTATTACTCCCCCGTCCCATAATAAACGTTGCATTTTGACTTTTCTGATCAACTTAATTGTACTTTGAGCATTGACCTATAAGTTACTAAAGTTTATTTGTTTTTCATGAAATTCTATAAATTGTTATCGATAATATTTTTGATGAAACATCAATAACAATTTTAAGAATTTCATGATCATTATTAAATTTGCATCAATCTTTGGTCAAAGTTCAATCAAGTTGAAAAAAAAAAAAGTCAAGATGCGACATTTATTTTGCGACGGAGCGAGTAACATGATAGAGGAAGCAGTAATGTGAGCATATGTCAAGGCAATCGGGGGAAAGCTTATCACTAACCTTTCCAACTTTGGATGCCTTGGCAGTTTTAGAGAAGCTATGACTTCCTTCACACTTCTGCAAAGCTGCAACCTCTGCTCCGTCTCCAACTGTGCTTCCCTTCTGAATTACAGCGTAAGGACCCACGGAAGAATTTTGGCCAATTCGAATTGGCCGGAAACTCAAGATACCATTTTTCACTTCATGGCTTTGAATTAGTGCTCCTTCTGCAATCACTGCTCCATCTCCAATGGCAACCATATATGGATCAGTGATATCAACAGAATCGAGTAAAACAGATGATCCAATCTTTGCTCCAAGCATCTCAAACCAGTATTTCAGAAACACTGTTCCTCTCAAATGGACTGCCAGAACTCTTGAAGAAAGTTCTTGTGCCTTGTAGAGTGCCCACCACTTGACGAAATCAATTGACCAAATGGAAATATCAGGATTCAGAGCATAATTTGGTTGCAGAAATGAATTCCCAAAGAAGGAAATAAATATCCCGGTGGAAAAGATGCAAAAGATCCAGGATAGAGGGGCCCACACCAAGGGGATCAGATATCCGAACCAAGGGGCTGTATCTGTCAGTGTATGACTTACTGACATAACAGTCATAAAAGCAGAAACTGATAAATATGCAGGAAACATCAACAAGATGGAAATATAAACAAGTGCAAGGATTTGGAGTAACCAAATACTCAACTTATGAGATAGAGAAACTTCAACCAATAATTCAGAAATATTTGTCTTGATTTCAGGAATATCTGATGAAGTCGCGAAGGATTGAGGTCTCGACTTTATCAAAAGATTCTCTGCAAAATCTGCCAAATCATCCAATGCATGTTGCTGTGAAAATGTCAATTGCCCCTACTGGAACGCCAAGAAAAGTGGAGAGTTTTTGAGCTGCTCGAACTACTCCTATCGAGTCAACACCATAATTGACCAGACTCTCCATGACAGATATGCTTTCAGTAGAAATCCCCGTCTGTTCCGAGAGCAGGCTCTTCAAGAAATCAATGATTTCTTTCTTACCAATACTTGAACTTGCAGAAATTAAATCTTTTTGTGATTGGAGGTTGAGATGCTCTTCCCATGGATCTGATCAAAGTTCTTTTCGGAGACGCGGCTCTTCGATCACGTTCAACTTTCCATCAATGAACTGTTTGAGGCACTCATATCGTTTGATCTTACCTGAAGTCGTCTTACAAATACTTCTTGCTTTGATAAGCACAATAGATGCTATATTGATGCCATGCTCTTCTGTTACTCGGGCTTTAATACACTCGGTTATGTTCTCCGGAAGAGTTTTGTCTCCTCGAACTTCTGCAATTGCAATCATTCCGACTTGGTCAGAGCTTTCTGGAAGTAATATCCCTTTGGCTAGCAAAATGTCTTCTGGAACACCAACCACTGCGCAGCATCCTGGCCGTAGAAATTCAGATGAGCTTTCAACTGTTTTCTCAACATCTGATGCATATATGTTTCTTCCAGCGACTATGATGAGATCTTTAATCCTCCCTGTAATGAAAAGCTTCCCGTCAATGACCCGTCCCAAGTCTCCGCTCCGTATGTATATTTTCCCAGTCAGGTTTTGAAGCTCATTTCTGAAAGTCTTCTGACTCAGCTCTTCCATCCCCCAATACCCAATACCTGCACTTGGGCTATTAATCCAAATCTCCCCCTCTTTTCCTGATTCTTCATGTTCTTTCAATGTTTCAGGATCAACAATTCTGATATCCACGTCAGGATCATTTTTATTAACATACCCACAGCAAACTCTTCCTTGCCAATCTAGGAAAATAGGTTTTCCCTCTCCATATGCACAGCTTACAAACACAGAGTTCTCAGCCATGCCATAACCAGGAGCAAACACCTCCTCTGAAAGGCCGAAAGGTTGAGTTAACTCGATAAACTTCTTAAGAGTTTTAAACCTCACTGGCTCAGCAGCAGTCATAAGGAATACCATCGAGGAAAGATCAAGCTTATTGACCTTCTCCTTCTTGGATTCTAGTCTCCGCACAAGGAGTTCAAATGCAAAGTTGGGTCCCGCACTATGAGTAGCACGGAATTCGCTCATTGTTTGCAGCCACAACAGAGGATTCTTGATGAACGTTGTGGGAGAAAACAAAACTGCAGATCCACCACTCACCAGGCTCGTAAAAATTCCCCCTATCAATCCCATATCATGATATTGAGGCAGCCAACTTACGAGCACTGTCCTTGATGTGCTCTTGTATCTTTTCCTCATCAGCTTTACATTATGAATAAGCCCACTATGAGTAATCATAACTCCTTTCGCGTCCCCAGTTGAGCCGGAAGTGAATTGGAGAAAGCATACGTCATTTAGAGGCTGCTCAGATTCTTTCCCTCCATCTTCATCATGCCACCTGTCGCTTTTAGAGTTCTTGATCCAGGAGTCTGTATGTAACCACGGGAGATCAGGCCAGCAAGGTGTATCTTTTCCTTTTCCTTTTCCTTTTCCTGTCGATAATATTTTGTTTTTCGCTGAAACTGCTTTGACATATACATGGTAGCTAAAGGTTGACAGAATGGCAACTGCGTTGCTTGCCTTGGCAATATTCTGGACATGAAGAAGTGCTTGTCCCCCTCTTTGTGATGGGTCTGGCGGAATAGCTGGAACCGGTATAACTCTAGCTCTCAGGCACCCGAAAAAGGCGTCAACAAATTCAAGACCCGGGACATAGACCAAGAGAACCCTGTCTCCAGGTTTGATATCAGGTTTTTGATTTGTCAAGAGTTTATGAGCAATATCGGAAGCATTTGCATGGAGTTCTTGGTATGTCCTCTGACTTGATACTTCTCCTTTATCATTTAGCCAAGTATAAAGAGTCTTCTTTGCTAGGTTATCATGAGTTCCCCAGTGCCTCAAAAAACCATTGAGGGAAGGAAGATCTGGAAACTCCAATTCAGGTGCTTCATTTAATTGCCTTGAAATCCATGTCGGATTATTTGACTGCATCGTGAACAATCTCTGCATTAAAATACATTCCGAGTCAGCAACAGGTTTGATTCTGCATTATCTTGTTTTTTAATTTCAAACTCGACATTTTAGAAGTTCATACCTTAACATATGGAACTTTTGGTTGAGTTTCAGTTGCAAAGTGCTTGGTCATTAGAGCCATGGAATATGATGAGTTCCTTTCTGTTAGCTCAAATGCCATCAGCCCCCCAACATAGTAAGTGTTACTTTGACCTTGGAGTTGACATTCCAGCTTATCATAAAACCCATTCTTCATATCTGCATTTAAATAAAATACATTTAATAAAGAAGCCCCTAAAAAATTACTCCCTCCGTCCCAAAATGAATGTCTGAAAAAAATTCAAATTTGCTCGGACATTCATTTTGAGACGGAGGGAGTAATTACTATGAAGTGAGTCATTGAGCTTACCTTGACTATTAACGTGTGGAAAATACTTGAATCGCCGTTGTAAAATTACTTTCTCAACTTTACCACCTATACGATTAACTGCATTAACTGCACGCTCGGTAACTTCTTGCCCAGTAATATCTACTGAGTTACCGTAAGACCAGAAGAGGTAAATATTGGTATCTGCATAGAATCTTTGCATTGCTACAGGATGCCCTATTGAAGAAGGATCATCCATAAACTCCCCAAAGTAATAAAACCCCCTTGGAATATGCTCCAACCCATCTATCTTCAGCGCAGTTGTGTAGTAATCAATAGTTTCTACTTTGCTAAACAATTCCTTTTCAAGGTCACTCATGTCCATAAGATCCTTCACATTTTCTGCTCAAAGAAAGCCTTATTAAACAATGTGGAGCGGACGAAAAAAGTCATTTATTAAAACTTAAAGACTTTTACTTACCTTTGGTTCTCGTAGAGGATGATCTGTAAGTTTTTCCATTATATAGAGGAAAGGATCCTGAGATAATGAGCTTATCGAACTGCATTACTTGTTTTTTGTTGGTATCATCTTTGACATGGATATTTATGTTACTGGAGTTTCTTTCGACTTTCAAGACTTCAGTATTGCAGTGAACCTTTATAGGAAGGCGTTCACTTATCCTTTTCCAAACATTAGTGTAACCTCCTCTAAACCTTCGAATCTTTCCCGCCATTGAAGTCCTGGTGAATTCATGAATGTAGGCGTAAGGCATGTCTTGTACGTATCCATACCCTGAAGCAGTATATCCATAGGCCACAGACTTTGGAACTGATTTGAAACCATTAGTCTCGAGAAACTGAGGAGTTGGTTCTGAAGCAAGGTCACTAGCAGCATGCACTCCAATTCGACCAGTAGCCTTTGCCTCATCCTGTGGAGAGAGTAACTACTTAGTCTCTAGTGTGTGTGTGTGTGTGTAAGAGAGAGAGAGAGAGAGAGAGAGAGAGAGAGAGAGAGAGAGAGAGATTTGATTATGGTATTCTTGAAACTTGCCTGGAGTTTCAAGGTGAGAGAGATTATGGAAACGTAATCCTCCACAGCTTTCGTGTCATCATACTTTCCAGTAGTACTGTCAATGATAGCAAACTTATGGTCATCCAATTCCTCAGTTTCAGCTCCAATTTCTTTTGCCAAGTGAAAGATTGTTGGAGCACTATTTGCAGCTAGAACTTGACCTCCCAAATCATATACCTTTCCTGTGAGAATCACGTTGCATTAGTTGAATTCTTTCAAGTTATAGAATCTTGAATAGCCAAAGAGCTCTAGCTCAAGCGGCATTAGGTATCTCTTTCTATAAGGAAGGTCAGGGGTTCAATCCGCAACAATGGTAGATTTCACTCTCCTGTTGTTACTATCGTACGGAGTAATAGTTTAAATCATCATTTAATAAAAGAAAAAAAAAAAAGAACTTGAATAAGTCATCCACGGGTAATGCATAAATGAATTACCTTCAATCTCGATAGATTCACACATGCCTCCAACATGTTGATGTTTCTCTAGAATTGTGACGTTAGAGTAGCCAAGCTTACAGAGGGCATAAGCAGCAGATAGGCCACTTGGACCGGCTCCAACTATTCCAATCCTTGTTTCTGTAGGAAAACTAGGATACAGCTTATAGAACTGATCTTCTAAGTCCATCTTTTTCAGAAGTCAATTGCCTAGCAGAACAAACAGTTCGTTAATAGATTGTTTGATGAGAATATAAAACAAGAACATGTAACATGAGCAAATTCATATTATTTTCGCTAATTTGGATTTCGTTTGGTTCTTATTCTCTATTGTAGGCTCTGTATTTTGCTAGTCTTTCTACATCTCTGCCTCCACTCTTCTACACATAGCTGTTGTCATTTTAAGTCCAGTGGTCGGTTCCGCCTTCCTCCTCGGAGTCCTCCGCCTTCTCCATTGCGTCTTTGCTACTCTCTCTCTCTCTCTCACTCTCTCTGTTCCTATATCTGAAGCTACCCATTAATGAGAAAAGTACGTTTTTTGTCATTCAATTCAACTAGTTTAAATTTTACCTTTTTGTGCTTAAACCATTTTTTTTTACCTTTTCATCCTTAACCTATCATTTTATGGATTATGTTATCCTTCCGTCAATTAACCGTCAATTTCACCGTTAATTTTGCTGATGTGGCGTGTGTTGACTCATTGTTTTCACTTATTTGGCAATCTCATTGCATAGTTGAAATATTATTTAGATTTAAAAGGGCAAAAGTGTTAAAACTGAAATTACAAGGACTCAAAACTAAAATAAAAACCCTACTTTCCCTTCCCACAGTTTAAAGACTTGTATACTGCTGACCCAAAAATCAATTCATCACCAAAAAAAAAAAAAAAATCATAAGCGCCTCCATATTCTTCCCTTCCCCCACTGTCCGGCTTCCCCTATTCCTCATCCTAATGATCTTCATCTTCGACCTCACCCCTAACTCATATTCTTCCTTCATCATCTTCAACAACAATGGAAGACAACAAAAGTAAAACTAAAATAATTTTTTTGTTTTTTCTCCATATTCGCCGGACGTCCAAAACAGAACACCCAAATACATCGCCTTTATCACCACAAAGAGTGGGGCCCACAATTCAGTTTCGCTGGTAGTCCAGCCCCATTGCCGGCGTCTCTCTTCAGATTCAAAGCCTCTTTGCCGGCGAGTCACGAACTTCGGCCAACTCCCTCTTCCTTCTCCGGCAAAGCCACAATCAACAACGGTCATTACCAAGCTTACTTTTATAAATTTTATTTTATTTTGACTTGTGAAATTGTAGAAGATATCTTCTCTTAGGAAACTATGTCAATGAAGGAAAACGGATCTTGAGGGAGAAATTGAGATTGGTTAACGTTGAGAGATTTCCATTTAGTGCTTAATTTTGTTATCAATAGTGGTGGCGGTGATGGTGGGTTTGGTGGTGGCATGATGGTGGGTGTGGTGGTAATAATGTTAGTTTTCTACAGGTGTTGATGGAATAAAAGAAAATTAGATTTTTTTTTTTTTGAATGAGATATAATATTCTGCAATAGTTGACGATTAAATAATTTAAGTAGTTATGTTTATTAAAATAAACATTGCTATAATATTCTGCAATAATTGTTATAATTTTTCATGAAAAGCAAATGCTAAAATATTTTTTAAGTGTAGTTTTTACCCTTTTACAATCATTAAAATAATATTTAGGGTCTAAAGTTTATTATTTCACGTTTTTTGACCCCTTAAACACTTCCAAATGTACATGCTAACTAAGCAAAAAAATGCCACATCAACATGCCACATAAGCGAGCTAACGGAATTTTGGACGGCATATTGACGGAATGATGATATAATCAATAAAACGATAGGTCAAGGATGAAAATGTAAAAAAAAATTGATTTAAATACGAAAAGGTAAAACTTAAACTAGTTGAATAACGAAAAAGGTAGTTAGCTTATCCATTAATGGGGGCAAAGAGGTTGTGGGGTTTTTCGTCGTCGCTAGAGGGTTTCAATTGAGATTAGATGGAAGGTTTTTGTTGATATATAATGTGGGATGATTGAGATTGCAGAATGCTCATATTGTATACATTTAATCGAAATTATTTCATGTAATTCAACTGATGTTTCTAATATTAGTATTTTTTTGGATTTAGTTTTTATTGGTGTTAGTTGACTATTTTCCAATTCATTCTCTAATATGAAGTCTGCAAGCTGTTGTTTGAAATTGAAGGTTTTGAGCAGGGAGGAGGAGGGTGGACATGAATAAGAAGGCGTGGGACGGTGGCGGTGGCAGTGGCGGTGGCGGTGGCGGTGGGTGATGGGTAGGTGGAATACAGTGGTGGTGGGATTGGTGGTGGTGGTGGTGGTGGATGATGGTTATTCCTTTTTTTTTTTTTTAACACAATTATCTAATACGGATATTAATAACATACTATTGCATAATAAATTATCATAATAGAAATTTAAAACTTGGTACGGGTAACATTTATAATTATCAATTATAAGTTTTAAATTTTCATTAGAATAATTTAATTAATTTTAAATTATTTCTCAAATTATCTTCGTATTAACAATTAAAAAACGTAAAAAAAAAAAGATCATTTTGGAACAAAGGGAGCATAACTATAATTGTGCTACCACCCTCTCTTAAATGTCATTAGTCAAGCCTCAAAAGAAGTAATGATTTAAAATAAATAAAAAAAATACTTAAACTAGACATAGAAGCATATACCTCCAAGAAAAAAAAAATCCTATGGTAGTGCAACAAAAAATCTCTGAAAATCTTAATATCTGCAAATTCATGAATATTCAACACATCAAAATTAATATTGGTGAATGTGCAAATTCATGAAAATTTAACACATCAAAATTATTATTTGTGTCAGAAAAATATTAACTTTTGGAGTAGAAAGATTAAAACTGCTTAAAAAATAAGATGAATTAAAACCTGATGAGCCCTGATTTTTAGGTTGAATTTATACATACACTTATATACATTAAAATACACATAAATATACTCCCTCCGTCCCATAATATCTTCCCCAGTATGAACAGTAGTAAGTTAATCGAGTTCAACTTTGACCAAATTTTAATATCAATTTATTTATTCTAATGAAATTTTAATAATTGCTATTGATAAATCATTTGGTTATTTTATGGATAACAATTTTTAGATTTTTATTATGATAAGTAAATTGATATTAAAGTTTGATCAAAGTTGAACTTGATTGAACTAAGTTCGTATTAACCGGGTAAGATATTATGAGACGAAGGGAGTAAGACTATATACTTATACCACATATATACAGTGAGATCCCCAAAAGCCCACATATACACTTACTTTCCCTATATATATAACCCTCCTCTAATTGGTGGAAGGTATGTCATAATGTCTTCAAGTAATAAGACAATCTCTCTCTCTCTACAATATACTCTCTTTAGAGTTAGCTCTTATACAATTTTCTCCCACATGTCATGTTGATACTAACGTCCGAGGGTTGTATCGGTGCAACCCCCGCAATCCTAACAATCCTATTTCTTACAGATATTTGACCCGCTTAGCGACATATATGAGCACTTTTTACATCTTTTGCCACTCTTATACGGACTGATTTTCATTGCATTATCAAAACCAAATAAAAAGAATCGACTAGAGAATCGAGGATAAAAGATAGGACTAGAGTCAAAATATCGATAGACCTATAAAATATTAGTCACAAAAAAAAAAAAAAAAAAAAAAGAGAACTTGAACTTGCTATTGCTATGCTTTTAAATTGAGCTCATGAAGAAGGGTATCCACATTAATTTTTTATTTATAAAAAAAAAAAACAATATTAGCTTTCTATATATCAAAAATGTAAAATTGAGTCCATTCCTTATGGGACTATACTCCTCACTACCAAATGAGCTCTATGACTCTATTACATGGATACCAAGGGTGTTTAAGTATATTTACTACTCCCTCGATTCCACAATAAGTAAATATCGCAATATTGTATTTTTCTTTTTGATTTTTGATTTGTTCCAAAATACATATCGTATTTTTAAACAAGATAGTTTTGCCCCCATTTTTACTGTCAACTCAATTAAACTTTGATCATAATTTTAAATAAATTTGGATATTCATATACAATTCTAAAATTGTTATTATTTCACATTATATAGAAATACTATCAATAACAATGTTTAGAATTGTATAAAAATATCTAGATTTACATAATATTATGATTAAAGTTCGATTAGGTTGACCATTATAATTAATGTAAGGATGGATACAGAAATAAAATGCAAATTGATACATCAAAATTAATATTGGTGAAAGGCAGAGCAAAATGTATCTAAATTTTAATTAATGTAAGGATGGATACATAAATAATAGTCTCATTTTACAAATAAACACATATAAATATATATATAAAAAATTATCATTATTTTGGGACGGAGTGAATACTACATTTCAAAGGTGTGGAGTACATAAATGCAACATAATTAATGAAAACTGACCTGAATTAAAGTTGAAAGGCGATCGAGGACCAAATTAAATTCACAAATTGGAAATGACATATAAGGAAATAATGAAATGGTTATTAGAGATATATATAGGAAAGTGTATATATACCAATTGAATTTCCTATAGTCCAAGATAATGCTATACAAAAAGTCTTGGTTTGACCTTGAAGACTTCAACTAGTACTTGCATAGAATGATCTCATTTTTATTTTTGTTTTTGTAACCTACAACAATGAAGACTTAGTCATTATAACATGAAAGCTAATCTAATACTCCATCCGTGCCAGTTTAGAGTTTTTACTTTCCTTTTTTGACTGTCCTAATTTAAGATTTTTAGTTATTTTATTACTTAAAATGAACAATTCAATGAGATTCACTTGTCATTCTCACAAAAAAAAAAAAAAAAAAAAAAAACTTCCTACCCAATTTATTTCTCATACTTTACTTTTCATACCCACAACATTTATTTTTTCTTAATCTCCGTCCAAGTCAAACTAAGAACATTAAATCGAGACGAAGGAAGTACATAAATGATGTGGTGGATTTCATTATATGTAATTTTCCTATTTTTCTAGACATTTTATCCTTATTTTGATGTATTTAATTTAGATTTGATGTAATTTGGGATAATATGTTAAGCAAGGTGTTATTAAGAGTTATTGTAATCCGAGAGTATTTTTAGTTGTTTTATTTTATATCCGGATGTCACAAAATCTGGGAAAAAACGCGTTTCTCCGTAACTTATGGAGAAACGGGGCCCGACTTGTCGCGCGACAATGCGAGGCGAGGCTTGGATATCCCAGGAAGGCATGAAAGTGATATCCAGAAACCTTCAAAATGATATCCAGAAACTTTCAAAATGTTTCTGGATATTCAATTGATGGTTTCTGGATATACATTTGAAGGTTTCTGGAAATTGATGGTTTCTGGATATACATTTGAAGGTTTCTGGATTTTCAGAAACCTTCAACATGAATATCCAGAAACTTTCAAAATGTTTCTGGTCTTGGCCTTGAATTTGGCTTCAAATCTATTTTTTCTGGATATCCGCTCCGAAGCTTCTGGATATCCAGAACCCTTTGAGACTGATATTCATAAATTTTCTTCTGGTTATCAAACGTATAGCTTCTGGCTATTAAAATCACGTTTCTCCATAGTTATGGAGAAACACGTTTCTCAGCAGACCTACTCTCCGGATGTAATACTTTTAAAAGGAATCCAAGTCAAACCTAAAAAGTCAAAATTATAAAGTTTAGAGATCAAACTAAAAATCTGAAAAGTTCAGGAAAAGGGGCAATACGAAACACACTAATCTTCAGCACACTTAATTAGGAGTTGACCGCCGTTTCTCTTGTTGACTTCCTAAAAAAAAAATAAAAAATTATGATATTAAAATTATTGGTTGGAAGAGTATAAATACTTCTTTTAAAAATTCATTTGGGGGGGAGGTGTGAGTTATTATTTTATTATTATTAGGTTTTCTTTTTACAAAATTTTTGAAGAGTATTACTTTCATGAAAGCTTAAACTTCTGTTGCTTTGAATTGTAAAGCTTGAACCAATTTGAATATCAATTGAGGTTTAAAACTTTCTTATTATTTTTCCTCTGATTACAATTTTATTTGTTCTTAATTCAAATTTATTTTTAAAGTTTTGAGAAATTGATCAATCTCTTAATCCTTTTTAATTGATTATTGCTAAATCTCCCTTTTATCGTGTCGGATTAGGATTTTCATTGTAGCACCTTCACAATTTTTGTATGTCTCATCTTGATTTGTGATTAAAGTAAAATTGACTTTAATTATATTTGAAATAGTAATAGATTAATTTCTTGATCTTAATCTCTAAAAGCTTTAATCAATTAATACATTGAATCTTGATCGTGTCGATTAGGTTTAATTATTGATTAAGATTATTATTTGAGTGTGTCGCCGTTAGTAATTAATAACAAAGAAAAGATAGAGATTTTATATCTCGTGATCAAGTAATTAGGAGAAAGAAAGAAATAATCATTCATGTGATATTGATTGATAGATGTGGATAATTTTACATATCCAAAGTGTTTTTTTTTTTTTACATTATCGTTTGCATCTTAGATTTTAATTCCCGTCTTAGGAATTTAATTCATCAATAAGCAAAACCCCCCATTTGTGTGTGATTAGTTCGTATTCAATACCGTTCTTCAATGGTTCGATCTTGAATTTACATCTGTTTCATTCTTGTGATCGAATCCCGATTTAATTTAGTAGGCGTACGACATTCCCTGCCAATAAAATAAAAAAATAAAAAATAAATACAGTAACATTTCTTATGGGACTTGGTCTACTTAGTTTTGGTCATGAATGATATAGGAAGATTTTTACATCACCATCAAGAATATAAAGATAGAATCATTTTATTTTTATTTTATTTTACAATAACGTAGAACATTTTTCAACATAAATTTCTTGTTTTGGAATAAATCAAACATGATTTAATTATGAATTTCAAGAGGGTTAGTTAATTAGTCTCTATCTAGTATAGCCCACCGGATTGGACTTCTAGGAGTAACAGCTTCAATTATTGATATACACACAAATGACTTGTAAAATGGGATGGGCAGGTTGATCACAAAATTATAGTCAAATTCAATTAGGGACGTAAACGAGTCGAGCCGATTTGAGCTTTGAAGTTTCACGCTCAAGCTGAAGCTAGTTTCGTTTAACCTCCCTAGGTTAAATGATTAAAATTGCTATTTTGAAATCCAATGTTCTTGGCAGCTATACAAAAGTATGTCGTGCTACGCCTTTTTTCCCAAAATAAATTTCTAAATCCGCTCCATTTTTAAATCTTTTCTTGATTAATGAGCAAATTTGAACAATTATTTTGAAATGCAAGCAATAAGCATTACTCAACAATCAAACTTTAAGAATGAATGGTTTTTAGGGACACACAAAATCTTATAGAAAAATAATGTTTTTTTTTTCAATTGAAAAAATGATTTTTAGGGCTAAAAAATTCTCAATTTACTCGTTAAAAATCATAACTTATTACTCACAAGTTAACTGGTTATTTTAAGGGACAATTACCAAATCGTCTTTTATCCTAACAAAAATGATCATCTAGGACACATATTTTCAAAAACGATCATCAGGTACTCTCTTCAAAAATACACACGCGTGTACCAGCTGTCACGCCCTCTCTCCCCCCTCGTTTTTTTTCCTCAAAAATTTAAAATGAAATATTTCAAGATCCAGAAGTCAAAAAAAAAAAAAAACTGAGAGCACCGTTGTATTCGTATCGTCAAGACGAATCAAACTAGTAGCATCAACATATAATCTAAATCAAATTTCTGAAGTTCACAATTGTTCCAAGTTCACATTTTTTTTTAGAAGTTCACAGTTGTTCAAATAACAACTAAGAGAAGTTCACAGTTGATTTAGTTAATTTCATAATTTTTGCATGAAAATGTCTTGTATTTTACTTAATTTACTGTTGTTTTAGCTAATTTCACAATTGTTTTTATTCTTTTATATCCTTTATTTTTGATTCTTTATGAAATTATCTAAAAGTTATGGACTATATATTTCCAGGAAGGTGGTATTATACATAAGAGTATCATAGTATTAAGTTGATGAGCTGAAAGTTAACGAGGTATATACCTCATTAACACCAGCACCATCATTCATAAATCACTAACAACTATATTTCATACCAAAATAAAACAATTTCTTTAATCGCAAATCAAGAGAACTTCAAAATTGGATAATCTAGGTTTAAAATTACGAGTTTATGAATGAGTGAGCAAGAGATTTTCGAAGTATTGCTCTTGTGGGACTGTAAGTTGTTGGTGTTGAGGTGGGGCAACCAAACTTGGCGAAGAGGAGATGAAGAACATAAGCTTCTGCAACTGAGAAAGACAGGAGGGGGAAAGGGACAGTCTAGGTTAGGAGAAGCGGAAGGTGTGGGGGATGTGGAGAAGAGAGAGAGAAGGAAGTACGTAGTGGCTTGTGCATGTCAAGGGGTAGTAGGTCGTGTTGTACATGGGGTAGGGAATAGACGAGGCGGGAAAGAGAATGATGGGATAGGGATGGGGGTAGACATGCTCAGCCGGTTCAGACCGGCGGTTCCGGTTCTGAACCGGCGGTTCACTAAACCGCCCTCCCTTGAACCTTAACCGGACCGGTGGTTTTGAACCGTCCGTACCGGTTTCGATTTTTGAACCGTCATTTAAAAAAAAAATTATTTTTTGTGCGGCCGCTCAAGAAAGGCCGAATGCTTTGTGCGGGATCTCAAGCTAGTTATGGAAAAATTAATTTCTAACTTTTTTTGTATAAAAAGTTAAATTTTTAAAAGTTTTTTCAAAAAGCAGTTAATTTTTTAACAGTTTCTGTTAAGTTCTATAAAAAAAGTTAACTTTTTTTTTTAAAAAAAAAATTGGATAAAGAAGACTATTTTAGACTTTTGTTTACTACACATTTTTTGCAAAAAATTATGAATTTTGAAAGAAATAAAACTTAATTTTTTTAAAAATAAACGAAAGTATATAAAAGAAAAAAGGGACGGTACCCTTAAATTTTAATAATTAAAATAAAATTACAAAGAGGGGGAAAATCAACCTTACTCTTTTATAAATAAGGGGGGACATTTAGGAGCCTTTACCTCAACCTAACTATTACAATTAAATAAAAATAAACCTAATCTAAAGTCTAATCTATAAAATTACAATTAACCTAATCTAAAGTCTAAAGAGAGGCGTAGTTCATTCGGCTTCGCTCCCCGATGTATCTTCATCAAAGGCCTCCTCCTTCTCAGAACTACTTCTTTTATCTTAAAGTCGTAGTTCGGCTTTATGCCAATCGCCGAGCACCATTTGATATTCTAAATTATATGGAGACAACCTTGACCTTCGATCAGACAAGACTCACCCTCCTACACTAAATACTTCTTCTACGGCGACGGTTGAGGCGGGATCGGCTAGGATCTCCTTTGCTATCAAGGATAGAATAGGATAGTTGTTTGCCCTTCGTGCCCACCACTTTACAATATCAAGTTTTTCAATAGGCTCAAAAGAAGTGGTTAAATAATTTTCAAGTTCAACATAAGTGGAGCCACCTCGTTGACATTTTTGACTTCTAAAACTAATTAAATTATCTATAAAGTTAAAGGGATCGCTATCATCATGAGAACTACTACCACTTACATTTTCACTACTAGGATAAACTATATTACCAAAAAAGATCATAATATTCTCTATAAAGTTAATATAAAATATTTTTAGTACTAGTTACAACGTCTTTTGCCTTTGGGATAGGTCTATCTAAGTTAAAATCAATGTCGGTGAAAAATAGATTCTTATAATAATATTCAAGTATTTGTTCTAAACCATCTTCTCTTATCCTAGGATCTAATATTTTAGCTACTAAAAATAATGGGGGAATGTTCAAAAAATATTTAAGTCATTTTATTCTCATCATACTAATGCATTCACCTAAAATTGGACAATCTTTGAAATGCATAAATATATTTACTAATTTTAGCGGCGTGTTCTAAAACTATTGGTGAAGTGGGATAGTAAGAACCAGATAATTGTACGGTAGCCTCTTTAAAAACTTTCAAAATTTTCTTTAAATTATGACAAACATCCCATTGATGTGACACTATTATAGTAGGATACTCTATTTGTTGAATAAACTGACACAATAGTTCACGAAAATCATAGGACTCGAATAACATTTTATAAGTGAAATTCCATCAGTTTGGAACATCTAGGGAAAATCTTTTAGGTGGGATATTATTTGTTTTACAAAATCTAATCCACAATTTTGTTACATTGTGACTTCTCATTACATAAGCAAGAACTTCCTTAATTGGGGCTACATGTTCCTTTAAAGTTGTTAAATCATCTTGCACACACAAATTTAAAATATGAAATATGCACCTAACATGAAAAAATTTACCACCAATGGATGGTTGACAAATTTGAATGAGTGATGGTAAACTAGCAGTATTATTAGCAGCATTATCAAATTCAATTGAAAAAATTTTGTGAACTAATCCATATTCTTGTAAAACTTTAGCAATTTTGTTACAAATATTTTGAGCGTTATGAACTGTATCAAAAGATTTATATGCAAGTAATCATTTTTGTATTTTCCAACTACTATCAATCCAATGACATGTAATTCTTATATAGTTATGAGTTTGTCAATGATCACTCCATATATCGGCACATATTGATAATTTTTGAGGTAAATCTTTAAACGTATTAATTAAAGTTAATTTTCCTTGTAGATATTGGGCTTTAGTATCACAAGTACTTGTATTTTTATTAATTTCTTTAGCCGCGGGATTTAAACAAAGTTGTGCCATATTAGACCATAATGTATCATTAGCAAAATTAAAGGGTAATCCTTTAGCAGCAGTATATTTTGTCATTTCTCTCCTATAAGTTGCATTATCAAATTTAAATAATTGCGAAGACGTACCATGTGAGGATCCCGTATATTCTTGTAGTTGTGTTTGATTTTGGGCATCTCCAACTTGGTCGGGGTGCTTTGACTCCAAGTGTCTTTTAAATGACCCATAACCACCTCCATAGGTAAAGGAAAATGTGGAAGTGCAATAGTTGCAATAACACAGTGTATCTGTTGGTACCTTCAATTGGCACTTTTGTAAAGTGCACGATCATGATGTCGGACCTCCCCGTGGTTCGACCTCCTCAGCCTCGACCTCGGATTTGACCACCACCTCGCGCTTCACTTTGGGTTTGAGTGGTTTGAGTGTTACTCCCTTGGGTATGACCACGACCACCTATTGGAAATATTGTATCAACTTCGTCATCGCTCAATTCGAACGTTTCATTTAGTTGTATGTTATCTCAAATGGAATCATCGGCGGGAAAATTTGGATGCGTAGTTGGATTGCTAGTGGTTGCCTTCTTCTTTCCCCTATCGCCACCGACGCTACGAGATGATGACTTTTTTTTGTGTGAAAAAATGGAATTATGTGAAGAAAATGGATTTTTGTGAAAAAAAAAATGGAATTATGTGAAAAAAATGAAACTATGGAGACTTTGAGATAATATACAGATTGAGAGAGAGATTGAGAGAATGAGTTGAGAATGGTGTGAAAAAAATGAAGGGAGGGGGAGGGTATTTATAGGTTGGAAAATGGAGAGAAAAGTTAAAAAAAAAAGTTTTTTTTTTTTTTTATTACAATTTAGCCCTTAAAACGGCTAGAAAGCCGTTATCTAACGGGAAAGTAACAGCAGCCGTCGGATCAGCCTAATCAACGGCCCAGATCAAGTAGCCGTTAATCTAGCCGTTATCTCCTCTGAACCGCCGGTTAACCGGCGGTTCCGGTTCACGGTTCCGGAACCGGCGGTTCACCGGTTTTGAAAAATAAAAACCGTAACCGGATCGAATAACCGACGGTTCGATTCAAGGGCGGTTCACGATTCAGGCGGTTGCGATTTTCCGCCGGTTCTTGGCCGGTCCGATTTCGATCCGAACCGGCGGTTCAAAAACCGGATCTGCGGTTCAGGACCGATTGGGCAAGTCTAGATGGGGGTTGCAATTGATATGGAGAGGGGGAGAGAAAATTACGAGTTTGCCCTCAAATTGTCATGTATTTGTCACATGATATTCATTTCGTTAATTTTTTAACGGTTCATCAATTTTTATATTCCATATCAATAATTTACCAAACCTAGAAATCAATTTGTAATGGTTTTCAAACCGAATAATTAAACGATTGTTTTTTCCAAATGACGGTTGCCCTTGTAACAATTCAAAAGATTAAGTGGGATGAACTCAATAACATAATATCAAGGATGAAAATACTAATTTTTTTTTATTAAGTTTATTATCGCCTAATCCTTCGGTCTAACCAAATTTACATTCTAAGACATGAAATTATGAATTTTACCACCTAGTCCAACCCAGGAAATAAATTAACCGAATTTTTATTATTGGCATCTATAAAGAAGTTCTTTGTTGTTCTCAATTCTTCACTAACACAATAGTGAACAAGTCATAAGAAGGTCTCGATTATTGGTTGCGGCCTGAATTGATAGTGTTCTTAGTAATTGACAAATGAGAACAATCGAGAACTTCTCTACATAATAACTGAGAACAATTCAGAAATTCTCAATTGTTGGTCGCCGAAGTTGGTTGTCGGCCCGAGTTGGCCGTGTTCATAGTAGTTGACAACTGAGAACATCTCAGAAGTTCTCAATTATTGGTCACCAGAATTGATCACCACACGGAGCTAGTTGTTCGCTAGAGCTGGTCGTGTTCTTTGTAATTGACAACTAAGAACAATTGACAACTGAGAATAACTGAGGACTTTCTACAGAACAATTGAGAACAACTCAGAAGTTCTCAATTTTGGTAGCCGGAGTTAATTGTCGGCCGAAGTTGTTTGCCGAAGTTGATCACGTCCTTTGTAATTGACAATCGAGAAGGATTGGCAAATGAGAACTTCTCTACAGACAACTCAGAAGTTCTCAATTGTTGGTCACCGGCCGGAGTTGGTCGTGTTTTTAATAGTTGACAACTGAGAACGATTGTTCTTAGTTGTTTGGTCGCAGAGTTGATTGTGTTTTAAGTAGTTTAGTTGACAACCGATAACTTAATGATAAGGTGGTCACCATAGTTGATCGTGTTTTTAGTAGTTTAGTTGACAACTGAGAACTTACTAATAGTTGTTTGGTCGTCGGAGAGGTTGCCGGAGCTGGTGGTCGCTGGAGTTGATCGTGTTTTTAGTAGTTTAGTTGACAACTGAGAACTTACCGATAAGTTCTCAGTTGTTTGGTCGCCGAAGAAAAAAAAAGTCGTGGAAGTTGATGGTTGTCGGAGTTGTTGATCGGAGAATATGGGGAAGGGTGAACTAAGGTGAAGTTGGTTGGATAGAAAGTAAACTGATAAGGAAGGAGGAATTAGTAAAATGATGGGAGGATGGACTTAGTAAAATGAGGAAGAGAGCGTACTCATTAAGTTAGGGACTATTTCCTCCGTCCCACCAAGAGTGTCACCCTTTTAGGCGTGGCACGTAAATTAAGGAAAAAAGGGAGAAGAAAAAATGTTGTGAGTCTAATTTGAAAATAGGAGAGAGAATTGGTGGAGGAAATAGTGAATTTAAAAAGTGTTGTGAGTGTAGAGGAGAGAGAATTAGTAGAGGGAATAGTGGATGGGATAATAGAATATTAATAAAATATTTTCTTTTTAGGAAAGGTGACACTTCAAACGAAACGCCATTTTGGGTAAAAAGTGACACTTGAAGTGGGTCGGAGGGAGTATATAGTTAAATGAAATATTTCTTGTATTAAAAAATAAAATTGAGAAATTTGAGAAATTATAGGGTAAATGCCTGTTTTTTGTGTGATTTTATTATTTTTTTAAGTTCAATAGAAAGAACACAAATTTAAGCAAATGCATCAACTTCACATAGATCTAAATTCTAATCATAAAAATCGAAAGTAATCACACACTGATTGAAACATCATGAGTCTAAACCCACCACAAATTGCCATAATTGGCGCTGGAATCTTCGTCAAATCTCAGTACATTCCCAGATTATCCGAGATCTCCGACTTTCTCAATCTCAAAGCTATTTGGAGCCGCTCCGAGGTAACCCAGTTTCTGATTTTCTCTTATTTTTTTTACATTTTCTTGAATGCCAAAAATTTTGGGGGCTTTGAATTGAAAATACATTGTTAATTTCTTAATGGGTTTGTTCGTTTTGGTGTATATGATTAGGAATCGGCAAGGGGAGCTGTTGAGATTGCCCAGAAAGTGTTTCCAGGAGTGGAGTGTAAGTGGGGTGACAATGGTCTTGATGAAATTATTCAGGATAGCTCCATTGTTGGGGTTGCTGTTGTTCTTGCTGGACAAACTCAGGTGTTTTTCTTTCTCTTGCACTCTAATATATGCAAATAAATGTCATTTTTAAGTTTGGGAATTTGGTGATCAAGTTTCAATTCAAAGTATAAAAGAAAATTGTGATTTTTGACTTTTGTTGGTCAAAGTGATTTTCCTATGAAATTATAGAAGTTGCATTGATATTTGATAGTTATCCTAATGATCTTTCTGAGAGTATGTTACTCTCAGTGTCCCTAAAGAAATGTCCAATTTTCACTTTTAGGGACATTTGAGAAAAGTCAAAATTTAAACATTTTTTAGTTGTGTAAGTACACAAAAATATATTGAACTATGATAGGAAGATTTGAATAGTAAAGGACTCGGACAATGTTAGGTGCCAGTGCCTTGTCTTGGGTGGACAACATTCCCATTCCTGACACTAAATTTAACGAACCAATATATTTTTCAATTTACCCCTTTAATTAGCACCAACACTAATAGGATATAATTGGCTTGGTTTTTCCCTGCGAGGGTCGCCGGCATTGGAGCAGTCTATCTAGTAAGAAGATTGATGAAAGTATATAGAGAAGGGAACAACAATATACATAGGGTCTTCATTGACTTAGAAAAGGCTTTTGATTGTCCTTAAGAGATAATCTAGGGTTTGTTAGACAGATAGAGGTTTGTAGCTAATATATTATGTGATCAAGGATAAGTATCAGAGAGTTATGACTATAGTTGTAACTTGTCGTTATTGAAAGCGCACCAAGGCTGAAGGCTCGTCATGCTCATTTCAACCACCTATCCAGTCCTAGGGCAACCCCCGCCCACCTAATTTACCGAGGCTCCAGACTCAAGGCATCGTCCAGTGTGGTTTATTTCCTTTGACCCGTTTTCAACATTCACTGCGTTTATAAACTCTATTCTTAATATAAAACTAGCAACTCTTTGTTTTGAAATCATTTTTGCAACGAGATTGTGAGAGTGTATGAAAATGATTTTTCATGCTCAACATTAGGGGGTTACCGGTAGTTCTGGTTCTCTTGTATCCATTTCAAGATGGGTTGTGATAGTTATATAGATTTATGATGACTTGTGTGGCAAAGTACAGCTAATGTCCTTCTGCTTTTCTACAGTTTGTGATAGACATCTTTTCAGATTAAGATTCTCTCTTGGAGAATATATGCTTCATTGAGTATAATCAAGTGCTTATGTTGGTCTCTGTGTGATTCGTGAACCTTATCATGTAGGTGGATATCTCTCTAAGGTTGCTGAAGGCAGGGAAGCATGTTATTCAAGGTTGTACTTTCTTTTGTTCTTTTTCCAAGGGATTTCCACCCACTGGTTGTGCCTTCAGTTTGACGAAAAGGGGTGAAATAGAGGTCTTTGTGTTTTATAACATCTCAGATTGATCTGCATAACTTAAAACTTGCATTTTGTCCGCAGTTTATGTTATATTACAAAAAGTTACATAAGTACACTATTTGGCATGCCTCTTTATGCTTTAATAACATATCCCATCAAAATTGACATTTCTCTTGTTTGTGCTTGTGTTATGTGTTTGCTTCACTGGAATTGTGGATCTGAAGAGAAACCAGCTGCTGCTAGTAAGTGATTTTCAGTTTCAGTAAATTGGATTCAGTAACAAATTTGCTTTCTGGTTGCATATAGCTTTGAGACTCTCTCTCTCTCTCTCTCTCTTAATGTTCCGGTTTTTCCTATTAAAATCATCTACCTTTTCCTAAATGGGTCAAGAAGGGAACACCCCCTCCCAAAATAATAAAATAATATATATATATATATATATATATATATATATATATATATATATATATATAAAGACTGCGGTCACAATAACCGCAGCCAAGCATCGAAAAGAGCTACTCCCTCCGTCGCGCATTCATTTTGGAATGGAGGGAGTATATATTAGGATGAAGAGTGTAACCAGTAATATATGTCCATGTTTATCTTAGATCCAAGACTCCAACAATTAGATGTATCTTTGGCTCCATAAACCTGTAAATCTGACCAAACTGCTTGAATAAGCCCAAAACCATCCTCTGCTATCCTAGTGATAAAAATGGAGAGATATAGCATGATATGATATCAGATCACGATATAAATCAAGATCATAGCACATCTATTATAGGTATCAAAACCTCCATTGCAGATGATAAATGGCTTGGTTTCCCTTCTCGTAAACTGCAACATTACTACATAAAATTGCACCTTGAGTTGTCAGGTCATGTTTTACATTCATTAATACATATGCTTCCTGATGAAGTTAGGATTCAGATTGCTCTGTACAGGAGTCTCAACTTGAAACGATTCAACCAATTACATGCTAAATCCTTGTTGTGTCCAAGAATTTAAGAAGATAGTATCCTCTGACCAGAAAACATTTGACTTCATTAATACATATGCTTCCTGATGAAGTTAGGATTCAGATTGCTATGTACAGGAGTCGCAACTTGAAACGATTCAACCAATTACATGCTAAATCCTTGTTGTGTACAAGAATTTAAGAAGATAGTATCCTCAGACAGGAAAACATTTGACTTAATCCGATGTAGTACACTGCTGCTTGGAGCCTCCAAGACTTCATCACATTCTCGTGCAGAATGAAAATGAGGAAAATGAAAAAGAAATGGGTTCAAAGTAGAATTAGTATGCCCTAGCTGTTTGGTTGCTTTGCTTGTGATGTATACGAACGTGTCCTTTTCACTTAAATGGCCTCGTCGTCATTATTGCAGAATCACATTTGCGTAAACTTTATTGTTGAGTTAATTGTTCCGTGGAACTCAATGGATGGGTTTTTCATCATGCAGCCGTAAGTGAGGCAGAAATTGCATTGTCGCTCTACAATTCTCTTTGCAACAATCATTCTCCTGGACCAATATGGGCTGTTGCAGAAAATTATCGGTTTGAACCTGCCTTTGTGGAGGTATACTAGTGTGTTTGTCTTTAGATGGCTACCTCACCCATATTTCTTGTAAAATTTCTCTTTATAATTATATATTCTTCTTTTCTAATTATAAAAAACAAGATATTTCTGTTTTGGTTATTCTATTTGCGTCCATCTGGGAAGCTTGCTAGACATATTACTGCTGATTTTCACAGAGCAGAAAGCTGATGGCTGAAGTGGGAGATATGATGAGCATTCAAGTTATTGTTGAAGGATCAATGAACAGTTCAAATCCTTACTTCTCAAGCTCGTGGAGACGCAATTTTACTGTGAGTATGTCCAATGGTGATTGTTGTTGGCCTTTTACTGTTTTTAGGTTCGGGAAGCAGATACAATATGCTGACATCTAGATAAACTTTAATAAATTGCATCTCTCAGAGTATGTGTTACTATGGCAATCAACCAGTTCATTGAAATCAAACTATGCACTCCCCTGTCCCATAAAGATAAAGATGTTCCCATTTGCCATTTTTGTTTCTCCCAAAAAAATGTCTCATTTCCAAAATTGGTAGGTTAAAATCATTGAACTTCCAAAATTCTCATCTAAGGAGAGAGAGAGAGAGAGAGAGAGAGAGAGAGAGAGAGAGAGAGAGAGGATGGTATCTACTAAGGAAGAAGAGGGAGTAATGTAGTAATAATTAAAACTCATTAAGATTATGATTGAAACGAATATAAGCTGTTAAAATATTTGAATAATCAAATGGGACTATCATTATGGGAAGGAGGGAGTATATTTCAGTTTCACTCTTGTCAATTTCAGCAACCCAAATTGCACTAATTTAATATTGTGTTGTCTCTGTCTTTCTCTCTCTTTGCAATTGTGACAGGGTGGCTTTATACTAGATATGGGGGTACATTTCATTGCGGGGTTGAGAATGGTAAGTTCAACTCTCTTTCATGCAAAAGTAATCATGCTTTGGTGCATATGGGAAGAATGAGAAATTCTTTTCAAGAAGATTTATCTCCAATGGTGTGTCTTATCCTTCGGTCTTTGACATACCGTTATGAGTATTTAGAGATACCGGAACAAACTGGCATTCCAGCTGTCCACTAGGGTTGATACTTCCACCATGCCAAAGAAGAGTAACTTTCGACGAGTTAACAGTTTATCATCATACTTTTGTTTATCTATTTTTTGTTTACAGGCAAACAAAGGATTTTAATTACTATATTTAGAGTAATCAATGTTGCACACAATTCCATTCCACCATATTACTATTGACTAAATGTCACTAGTGAGTTGTTCCTTCATTATATCATCGGGTAGTTTTGGAAATGCTTTGGTTTTAATCCTTCGATTTAGGAAATGGGCCTAATATTTTGAGACAAACAAAAATGGAAATTGGGACTAACATTGTGGGACAGAGGGAGTATATTTATCGAGGACCTCACTGAAAGCTTTTGGATTTTAAACAGAAGCCATTAGAGAAGCTATGGAAGGGCATCAATAGAACAATGTAACAGCACACAGAAGCACCTAGAAGCTATTTTAGCCATGTGATTGCCTCTCAAATGGATCCACATCAGTTCACCACTTGACCCTCACAACAACATTTCATCCCGATACCTGACATGAGAATGTCAGACACGGCTAATACATTGATGAAACTTATGATAAATAGACAACCCAATCAAGTCAAATTCCGTCTAACAAATAAGAAAACTAATCTTTTCAATATATTTTTATCATGTACTAACCGAAATATTCCTGCGCCCATCAACAGATTGTTGGATCTGAGATAGCTTCAGTTTCAGCTATTACCTCTCATGTTGATACGACTTTACCTCCACCTGATAGCATCTCCTCTTTATTGTAAGTAAATCATTTACTATAAATTTATTGCAATTTTTTTTACTCTTCCACTAAGATGTTTGAAGCAAATATTTGTAACCCTTGTTTCTTCAGTCAACTGGAGAATGGATGCTCTGGAGTGTTTGTAATGCTGGTATCCTCTAGATCACCAAAGGCATGTATTCATGTGTATTAGTCAATAACTTCTATCTATATACTCCCTCCGTCCCTAAATAAATGTACCAATTTCATTTCTAAAAAAGTTTGTTTTTATATATTTTAATGACAAAGATGCATAAATATTCTTGTTATCCACTTCTAAACATTTAGTTTTACGATAATAAAACTAATAGCGAAAAAAATTGGTAAAAAGTGTTTAGGGACAAAGTTTATTACAAAAAGAACATTCATTTTGGACAGAGAGAGTATATAACTACCTTAATAGACTAATACTGCACTATTGACTGCAGATTATCTGGCGAGTCTCTGGCTTGAAGGGGACACTTCAAGTTGAACGTGGAAACCAAGATGGAAAGCATGGTTATTCGGTAATACTGAACTTGTCTCCTTGTAGCTTTTTTTTTTCAAATAAATTTGTGTGATTTACGTATAAACTTGAAACTTTAAAAGTGTTCATCTTTGTTCATCGAGAAAAGTACCTTTTTGGACCTTAAACTATTTTATTTGGGACCTTTTAGTCCTTGAACTATTTTCTAAGCCTTTTACATCCTTGAACTATTTTAATTGGGACCTTTTAGTCCTTCTGTTAAAACTTCCGTCCATTAACCGTTAATTGGGACGTTTTTGTAAAGAGTTCTATAGGCCAGTAACCTTTTAGATACTTAACTCCGTTGTGGAACTATTTATTTATTTTATTTTATTACAAATTTGAACATTCATTTAGGGACGAGGAGTAAACAAAAATGTAAAAATATTGAACAGTACGTTCATTTTGAAGCTATTTTTTCATTTGCAAATTTGAACATTTACTTAGGAACGGATGAGTTGCAAAAAAAAAATAGTAAAAATTTTGAACAGTATATTCATTTGGAGCTATTTTTTTTTTCAAATTTAAACATTTAGGAAAGAATGCGTAAAAACAAATAATTTTGAACAGTTGTTGTATGGGTTGACATAAAATTTTAGCTTATTGGGTTCAAATTACTTTGTTTTTGGCTACGTACGTACCCCGTTCCTAAATGTTCAAATTTGAAAAAAAAATAGTTCCAAAATGAATACTCCCTCAGTCCCACAAATGTATGCACTTTTTGTGCTGGTGCGGGAATTAAGGTAAAAAGTGATAAAGGTGAAGTGTTGTGAGTGTAAAAGTAAAATAGGAGAGAGAATGAGTTGAGAGAATAGTAAAATTGAAAAGTGTTGTGAGTAGAGACAAGTGGGTCTCATTTCCATTTTAGGAAAGTGCAGATTATTGTGGGACGTCCAAAATGGGTCTTTTTGCATATTATCGTGGGACGGAGGGAGTATACTGTTCAAAATTTTTACTTTGTTTTTTTTTTCTACTCACCCGTCCCTAAGTAAATGTTCAAATTTGCAAATGAAAAAATAGTTTCAAAATGAACGTACTGTTCAACATTTTTACTTCTTTTTTTTATTCCTCCGTCCCTAAATGGATGTTCAAATTTACAAAAATAAAATAAAAATGTTGAACGATGCGTTCATTTTGAAACTATTTTTCATTTGCAAATTTGAACATTTACTTAGGGACGGATGAGTAGAAAAAAAAACAAAGTAAAAATTTAGAACAGATATTCATTGTGGAACTATTTTTTCTTCAAATTTGAACATTTAGGAACGGAGGCGCGTAACCAAAAACAAAGTAATTTGAACCCAGTAAGCTAAAATTTTCTGTCAACCCATACAACAACCGTTCAAAATTACTTTGTAAACGCCTCCGTCCCTAAATGTTCAAATTTGAAAAAAAAATAGTTTCAAATGAATATACTGTTCAAAATTTTTACTTTTTTTTTCTTTGCAATTCATCCGTCCCTAAGTGAATTTTCAAATTTGCAAATGAAAAAACAATTTCAAAATGAACGTATTGTTCAACATTTTTACTTTTTTTTTACTTCTCCGTCCCTAAATATGAATGTTCAAATTTGTAAAAAATAAAATAAAAAAATAGTTACACAACAGAGTTAAGTACCTAAAAGGTCACTGGCATATAGAACTCTTTACGAAAAGGTCCCAAGTAACGGTTGATGGACGAAAGTTTTAACGGAAGGACTAAAATGTCCCAATTAAAATAGTTCAAGGATGATAAAGGCTTAAAAAAAAGTTTAAGGACTAAAATGTCCCAATTAAAATAGTTTAAGGACCAAAAAGGTACTTTTCTCTTTGTTCATCTTACTTTGGTTAATTCAAAACTTTATTTATTGTCTTTCTCAATTGCTTTTCACAGATTTCACTGACTACTGCTACCGGGGAAACCAAGAGCTTCTTTCACCCATTTTCTGGGGTGACAGAAGAACTGAAAATGTTTTTGAATGACATTTCCCAGGCTACCCTTCAGGTAGTATAATACGTTGAATATTAAAATCTCTTTCTTTTCTTTTCTGTTTTCTTTCTTTCTCGGTGCTTGTTGAATGAATACTGCAAAATGCACCAATTTCTTTGATTTCTCATCCCGTAAGTTGATTTAAGTTCCAATGGAGGCATTCATATTACTTATCATAGCTAACCTTAAATATCTGTCAGTTGGTCAATAACTCCATTTTCAGCAACTTGACTATTGATTCAGCGGCATTGCTCTTAGTTTATTCCATATACAACTAATTTGGATTTACCGAAAGAATCTTCTTTTCTTAACACTTTAAAGCTTGATCATGAAATTTTGACGTTTTTACAGAAGGGTAGTAAGTATGAAGCAGAGCCCCGTAGCTCATTTGTTGAAGGTGCCAGAGATATTGCTGTACTCGAGGCAATGCTAGAATCTGGAACGAAGCAAGGCGCTCTTGTCCAATTAAAGAAATTTTAAGTTTTCATCTTGGCTTTCCTCGACATTTTTCGACCATTACTCATAATGATATTTGTTAGTGGATATTGATATTGGAACCTTTGTAATGGTGATGGAAAGAAGCACATTTTTGAAACATCCCTATTCTTCTTTTTTCTCTCTATATATTGCTTTGAAGCAAATGAGAAAAAGATTCAGCTGTGAAATTTAGGTATCTGAGGTGTTGCCACCACCATCCCATGATCCCCACCACAACTAACCACCATAAAGTTGTTGAACCTTGGATGTGTCGTCCACCCACCCCTTGACGATTTCAAGATCTCTGAAGCCTTTGCTAGTCGATGCTCTTACCAAAGGTCTCTCCGAAAATCCAGTCGACCATGAATTTGTCTACTAAATTTTGAAGGGAGCTTGGGAGAAGAGGAAGGAGAGGGACGAGGGGCAGAGTGGGAAGGGAAGAGGGAGTGGAGAGGGAAGTTGGAAAAAGAGGACAGAGGAGGAGGCGGCAGTGGGACGGGGAAGAGCGGGTAGCCGGAGGTTCATGATTGACCGGAGACAAGGGGGTGAAGTAGGAGGGTACTTCAAGTCTTTACCGGAAAGGAAATGGGAAAGATCAGGAGAAGGAAAATTTAATTAGGAAATAGATATTTTTTTTCCTAAAAATAAACTACTCCCTCCGTCCCAATCTAAATGTCCAAACTTTCCTTTTTGGGCGTCCCATTGAAAATGTCCCATTTCCAAAAAAGGAAAGTTTTTTTCACTATTCAACCCACTCATTCTCTCTCATACTTTACTTTTACACTCACAACATTCTCTCTCCTAACTATTCATCCCACTCATTCTCTCTCCTATTTAATTTTTCATACTCACAACATTTAAACTTTTTCTCTTTCCTACCTCATTTTTTCTCTTTCCTACCTCACTTTCCTTAATTCCCGCGCCGGACCCATTTTTGGACATTTAGATTGGGACGAAGGTAGTATGTATTTAAGATTAATGTTCTAAAGCGAATATATTTTAGACTATAAATAATTACTATGTATATTTAAATTTGATTATTTAATATTTAAAAAAGAAATTTTAAAGTATTAGTTTGACCCCCAAAAACTAATATTCATTTATATTAATTAAAAATTATAATAATTAATTTATTAAATGGTAAAAATAAATTTAATTAATAAGAAATTATGGTCAAGAGAAAAATTATGAGCAAATTGCAATTCAGTAACTTGTCTTTTGCTCAACTTTGTACAAATTCTCATAAAATGACCAAAATGTCTCTTTAAAAGCCGAGTGTCGTGCATACGTGTTTCATTCCGTTCAAAATTTAACGATTCATTAACTTTTACACGTAATTGCAACAAAATGGCAAACTTAACAATCAGACTGACACGTTCTAAAACTCGGGTAGGGTATTATAATTGGGTATAAACCCCAGGTTACCAAATTACAATTTGCCCTTTTGAAAATGTGTGTTTTTTATGTTGGATTTTGGTGTAACATGCGCAGCGGAAGACTTGATATAAATCACAAAATCCTAGCCATGAATCCGTTTAATATGAATAAATTAAAACTATGAATATAGATTTACTAATCTTTGCTGCGATTTTGTCTTTCGTACACGAATTCGTAATCCAATTTGAATCGTAGACGAAACTTTGATATTCTCCTTGTTTTTTCTTGTGATGAATCAACAACAGTAGACCTTCAAACTTTAGGTGATAAAGCAATCACCCTCTAGTAATTCACACGCGAACGAACCAAGATCTATATCTTGTAGGATTGCTAGATGATTCTTTATTGTTGAAATTCTTTTCAACAATCTATGGCTGTTATGGAATTGAATCTAGGGTGTTTTGATCTTTGATTCGTAATCAAAATCAATGAATTAGTGTTTCATAAACCCTAATTTTCATGTATCTTGGCCGAGGAAAAATGGACTATTTATACTTTATAAATATCCTTAACTTTTAGGGAGAAAACCCTTATTTCCAAACCAAACCGGAACAGGTCAGGTGTTGGGCGCGATCGCCCCCTCAGGGTGTGGGATCGCCCATTTTGTCCGGAGATTGGGCGCGATTGCCCCCTTCCATGGCGCGCGATCGCCCCCTCTGATTTTTCATATCTGAGCCATTTTTCAATCCGTTCTTTGTGTGTGACCCTATAGGAATTATATTTATATTGGTAGTGAGTCGAAACATCGATCCTCACAAGATATAAGTGGTCTCTAGCAAGTCATTATATCTACCCAATTAAATATAACATCAAAATTTGATTCCTTGATAGATCATTGTCACAATCCCTTTGTCTCACGATGTCATATTGAACATAAGTCATGGTCCACATCAACTTATATTGTTCAATGCTTTCTCGATTCCGAATATGTTAATAATTCAAGTGCATTTGATTTCTATCAAATCTCTTGAGTATGGCCATACATTTAATCAATACTATTCATCGAGAGGCTCAAGCAGACATCTCTCTTTATGAGGGACAAATCCCATCTTGACTTATCATTCTTCCCTACAAGAATCCGATCATACTAACATAGCCCTTATTGCTATCCTATTAAATATAGTGTTAGACTACATTAAACATTACGTTCATCATGTGAAAGATGACGATAATCTCAGGTACTAAGGATTCTAATGACCAGACTACTATGAGATTTAATTATGACATATATGATCATAGACCATGACATAAATCTCATAGGTGGGTCAGTACAGTACCTTGTTCTCTAACAAGTACCCATAAGCGTAATGTGCATCCTCAACAATCTCCCACTTGCACTAGGCACAATCTCCTATTATAAATGGTAAAGACGATTACATAACGGTATTAACTATGAGTCAAAATAGTTATAAACCTAGGGCATAACACCAACAATCTCCCACTTGCACTAGGCACAATCTCCTATGTATCATATACCCATGGACCTAACATGACCATCATGCTTTGCTTGTGCAAGGGGCTTTGTATGCAGATCCCCTATGTTATCGTCGGTTGATACTTTGCATATATTAACGTCTCCTCTATCTATGAATTCTCGAATGAGGTGAAAATGCCTAAGTATGTGTTTGGATCGTTGATGTGACCTTAGTTCCTTTGCTTGGGCAATGTCACCATTATTGTCACAATAAAGCTCCACCAGATTAGTGATACTTGGAACTACTCCTAAGTCCTAAGTCACTAATGAACTTCTTGATCCAAACTGCCTCTTTAGCTGCATCGGATGCCGCTATATATTCGGCTTCAGTTGTAGAATCGGCTATGATACTCTTCTTGGAACTCTTTCAACAAATCGCACCTCTATTAAGCATAAACACAAACCCCGATTGCGATCTAAAATCATCTTTGTCAGTTTGGAAGCTTGCATCTGTGTAACCCTTTACAATAAGATCATCTTCCATCCCTCCAGAGATCAAGAACGCATCCTTAGTCCTTCTTAAGCACTTAATGATCGTCTTAACTGCCATCTAATGGTTTTCACCAGGATCAGATTGGTATATACTTGTCATGCATAAAGCATACGAGACATCAGGTCTAGTACAAATCATGGCATACATGATCGATCCAATTGCCGAAGCATATGGAATCTCATTCATTCTCTTTCTCTCACCAGTTGTCTTAGGACACTGAGTCTTGCTAAGAGTAACACCATGACTCATTGACAAGTTTCCTCTCTTAGAATTTTCCATCTTAAATCTTCTAAAAACATTGTCAATGTAAGTACTATGACTCAAACCAATCATCCTTTTAGATCAATCTCTATAGATCTTGATGCCAAGGATGTAGGCGGCTTCACTCATATCTTTCATTGAGAAACACTTCCCTAACCAAGTCTTGACAGTCTGAAGTGCAGGAATGCCGTTTCCAATAAGTAAGATATGATCGATATACAATATTAGAAATAGTACTACGCTCCCACTGATTTTCTTGTATACACATGGTTCATCTTCGTTCTTGATGAAGCCAAAATCTTTGATCGATTCATCAAAACGAAGATTTCAACTCCTAGAAGCTTGCTTCAACCCATATATGGATCTTTGCAACTTGCATACTTTATTAGAATTTCTTGGATCGACAAACCCTTCAGGTTATGTCATGTACACATCCTCAAGTAGCTTTCCATTTAGGAAAGCTGTTTTGACATCCATTTGCCATATCTCATATTCGTAATATGCGGCTATGACAATTAAAATTATAATAGACTTAAGCATTGCAAGTGGCGAAAATGTTTCATCATAGTAAATATCATGAATTTGCCTATATCTCTTTGATACAAGTCTAGCCTTGTAAGTATGCACCTTCCCATCCATGTCGGTCTTTTTCTTGAAGACCCACTTGCACCATATGGTTTTTACACCTTCAGGTGGATCAATCAAGTTCCAAACTTGATTATCATGCATGGATTGTATTTCGGATTCCATGGCTCCTAGCCATTTATCCGAATCAGGAGTGGATATCGCCTCTTGATAGGACGTAGGCTCGTCATTCTCAATGACTTTTACTTCATTAGTTTCCGATACGAGAAATCCATATCTCTCGGGTTCGGATCGTAACCTATCCGATCTACGATAGACTTGTGTATCTTGAACCGGTTCCACAACTTCTTGTGAACTTGGTTCTGTCTCTACGCTTGGTTCCATGTTATCTTCGGGTTCTTGAACTTTTTCAAGATCAATTTTACTCCCACTAGATCCTTTATTGAGAAACTGTTTCTCAAGAAAAGTACCATATTGAGCAACAAACACTTTGTTCTTATTGCGGTTGTAAAAATAATATCCTTTAGTTTTCTTAGGATAACCAACGAAAATAACTTTGTCAGATTTTGGTGCTAACTTATCGGAGACAAGTCTCTTCACATAAGCTTCGCAACCCCAAATTTTCATGAAAGACAAATTTGGTTTTCTTCCATGCCACATTTCATATGGGGTCTTAGGAGCCGATTTAGTAGGGACTCTATTTAGTGTGAACGCATCAGTTTCTAATGCATGTCCCTAAAAGGAAATAGGAAGGTCAACTTGACTCATCATCAAATGAACCATGTCCAATAAGGTTCTATTCCTCCTCTCAGATACACCATTCCATTATGGTGTTCCGGGTGGAGTCAACTCTAAAACGATTTCACGGTTTTTGAGATGATTGTCAAACTCTTGGCTTAAATATTCACCAACTCGATCGGATCGAAGTACTTTAATAGTTTTGCCAAGTTGATTTTGTACTTCATTTTGAAATATTCTAAATATCTCAAATGATTCACTTTTGTGCTTCATCAAATAGACATAGCCATATCTAGATGAGTCATCAGTGAATGTAATGAAATACCGAAATCATTCCCTAGCAATGCTACTTAATGGTCCACATACATCTATATGTACAAGGGCCAAAAGTCACTAGCCCTTTCACTACTCTTAGTGAAGGAAGGCTTGGTCATTTTATCCAATAAACAAGATTCACATACCTCATATGATTCATAATCATGTGAGTCTAAAAGTTCATCTTTATGGAGTTTAGATATACGTTCTCATTTATATAACCAAGCCGACAATGCCACATGTATGTGTTGTTCACATAATTCGATTTAAATTTCTTATTTACATTATAGATATCTTCAACATTATTTTATTTCTCATCATCAAGAATATAAAAGCCATTAAATGAATTTGTAATACAATAAAGCATTTCATTTAAATAAATAGAAAACTTCTTATTCTCAATAAGAAAACTATATCCTTCATTATCCAAACAAGAAACTGAAATAATATTCCTACTCAAATCGGAACGTAATAACAATTGTTCAAAATAAGTACTAGTCCACTAGGTAAAGTGACTTCATAAGTTTTTACGGCTAATGCAACAACTCTTGCTCCATTCCCCACACGTAGGCCCACTTCACCTTCTTTGAGTAGCTTTCTATTCTTTAGTCCCTGTACATTTATACAAATGTGAGATCCACATTCGGTATCCAATACCCATGAACTAGAATTAGAAAGGAAAATATCTATCATATAGATACCTGAAGCAGTGGCAATCGTATTGTCCTTCTTCGCTTTTAGGCCTTCCTGATAAGCCTTGCAATTTCGCTTCCAATGATCAATCTCATTGCAATGGTAGCAAATTGCATCCTTTTGAGACACTTTGGGTTTAGCCTCTTCGACATTGGCAACTTTTGCCTTAGGTTTAGTAACCTTTGCTTTACCTTCTTTGCCTTCCTTTTTGAACCCCTTTCCTTTGTTAACCATTAACACATTTACGGTACTAGGCTTCTTGATATTTTTTTCTGCAGTAATAAGCATCGCATGCAGTTCTGACAGATTCTTTTCCATTCCACTCATGTTATAGTTCACAATAAAATGACCATAACTTGCGGGCAATGAATTCAATATCGTATCCGTTGCGAGTTCCAAACTCATAGGATACCAAAGCCTTTCAAGGTGCTCAATATATCCTTTCATCTTAAGGACATGAGGACCTACCGACTGCCCCTCTTCCATCTTGCATGCATTAAGAGTCTTCATCACATCATACCTCTCTTGCCTAGCTTGCTCTTGGAACATTTTCTTTAAGCGTTATGCTAAGTCAAAAGCAGCTACCATGTGTTCAAGGTCCTTCTGAAGAGCCTTACACATGGTGGCAAGCATAATGCAAGGAACATCATTAGAATCATCAACATGTTTCTTATATTGCTCCTTATCTGCTCTTACATCATTGACAACGGGTTCTGCAGGAACGGGTTCGTCAAGAACTTACAATTTCTTTTCTTGCCTAAGAACAATTCTTAAGCTTCTGATCCAATCAGAATAGTTTGTACCGTTTTCTTCGAGCTTGTCCTTCTCAAGGACGGATCACAATGACAAGGGTTGATTATTGTTTGATGTCATTTCTACAATAAGATATACAAATAATATGAACACATATAAGTATCAATTTATTTACTATTTAAGAGACAAATAATGTATTTCATAAATACTCCCACTAAATTATAAACCTTCAAATATAAGCATGTATCATATAATTATAATGGGCTAAGATCCATATTTTACTTAATTTTGGTTTAACTGAGTCAATGCCCGAAATCAAGTTATTTAGGTCGATAACATTTATCAATCATATCATATATGACTCTTAGATCTTTCATGAGATTCTAGACATCTTATGTCAACACATGTTTTAATCTCATCTATGCCTTGGGTCAAAACTCTTTTGAAAGCACCAATTAAGTTTAACCTTTTTCAAACGTATGAGGCACATAGAATGATACACCCAATTGAGTCGAAACTACATCAACCATTATCTCATCTTGATCCATATCTATATACAGTATATATAAAGGTTGAAGTGATTTTAGCACTCAATTTTTCTCTCCAAAACTTTGAGACATCACATGACTAATATACACTTAAATTAGTGATAGCAAATGACCTATTTACCCCTATTCAAATCTGATACAAATAATGAGCCTTTTTGAAATCATAATTTTTTTCATGCCTCATTATTACATTTAATGCTAAATGGGAAATCCTACATTATGGTTTAAGAAGCAATCAATTTGGCACAACCTTTGATAACTGTCATTATTCAAATCTGATACAAATAATGACACTTTTAAATTTTCTCTTTTCATATTTTTTTTCCTTTTTCTCACTTATTTAATCCGAAAAGTATGAAATCAATACTCCCTATCACTGTCTTTTTTTTCACTAGCTTTTTTCTTTGTACTACTATTAGCTAGAATATCAATGTTGAAATAAGAGAATCAAAATTTTATATTGAATTCTTAAATGAAGAAATTAGGCAATAAAAAACAAAAATATAACCAATGAAATCAAAGTTAAAAGTATTATTTTCTGTCAAAAAATTCACATCACATGCTTTATTCCCAAAATATCAAATAATGAATAGTGTTTTAGACATTTATACCCTCTTCTTTTCATAGAACTACAAATAAATCAATACTTACTACACTACTTTTTTTAAAGCTTGTAATTTTTATTACTAATGTCAGGATATATTTTTGTTGTATACTTTTATTTTAATTTTTTTCCTAAATTAACCTTTATAGTTATAGTAATTTTTTTAATTTAATTTTTCCTATTTATCAAAGTTTTTTGATTGTGTGTTTAACACACGGGTGTTACGCTAGTTAAGATATAATGATGCACCCAACTGAGTCAAAACTACATCAAAATACCCTAATGTTTCACAAGTGTTCTAATCAAGTGGTGACATAAAACTTAAACATTTAAAAAGGTTTTTTCATATAGCAACAAACATCGCATGATTGTATATGAAACTTATGTGTACATAATCATGAACATGGGATTTCACATAATATCATACTTTAGGATCATCCAAATAATTATGTAATGAATAACAATTATTAACTACATAATTATTCAATTCTCAAAATTTAAGGATTCAAATAATCATGTTAATCGAATTAAATATGAACATCAAATCCTAAACAAACAATTTGTTTCAACTTGAGAATTTACTGATCTAGATAATAAAATTAAAGAGATCAATAACCCATGTAGAAGATTAATTACATCAATCATCTATTAATCATAATCATGTTATATCACATATAATTATTTCACAAAACAATACACATAGAATCATCAATCTATATCATCTAGCATGTTAAAGCATATAATTCAATTATATCTAGCATGCCAATTTAACCTAATCATGATTAAATGTGGCTCTGATACCACTGTTGGGTTTTGGGGTAACATGCGCAGCGGAAGACTTGATATAAATCACAAAACCCTAGCCATGAATCCGTTTAATATAAATAAATTAAAACTATGAATATAGATTTATTAACCTTTGCTACGATTTTGTCTTTCGTACACGAATTCGTAATCCAATTTGAATTGTAGACGAAACTTTGATCTTCTTCTTTGTTTTTCCTTGTGATGAATCAACAACGGTAGGCCTTCAAGGTGATAAAACAATCACCCTCTATTGGTAATCCACACGCGAACGAACCAAGATCTATATCTTGTAGGATTGCTAGATGATCCTCTATTGTAGAAATTCTTTTCAACAATCTATGGTTGTTATGGTATTGAATCTAGGGTGTTTTTATCCTTGATTCGTAATCAAAATCAATGAATTATTGTTTCATAAACCCTAATTTTCATGTATTTTGGCTTAGAAAAAAGGGTTTATTTATACTTTATAAATATCCTTAACTTTTATGGAGAAAACCCTAATTTCCAAACCAAACCAGAACAGGTCAGGCGTTGGGCGCGAACGCCCCCTCCAGGGCGCGCGATCGCCCCTTTTGTCTAGAGATTGGGCGCGATCGCCCCCATCTATGGCGCGTGATCGCCCCCTCTGATTTTTCATATCTGAGCCATTTTTCAATTCGTTCTTTGTGTGTGACCCTATAGAAATTATATTTATGTTGGTAGTGAGTCGAAACATCGATCCTCACAAGATATAAGTGGTCTCTAGCAAGCCATTATATCTACCCAATTAAATATAACATCAAAGCTTGATTCCTTGATAGATCATTGTCACAATTCCTTTGTTTCACGATGTCATATTGAACATAAGTCATGGTCCACGTCAACTTATATTTTTCAAGCTTTCTCGATTCCGAATATGTTGATAATCTAAGTGCATTTAATTTCTATCAAATCTCTTGAGTATGGCCGTACATTCATCAACACTATTCATCGAGGGGCCCAAGCAGATATCTCTCTTTACGTGAGACAAATCTCATCTTGACTTATCATTCTTCTCTACAAGAATCCGATCATGCCAACATAGCCCTTATTGCTATCCTATTAAAGATAGTGTTAGACTACATCAAACATTACATTCATAATGTAGAAGACGACGATAATCTCAGGTACTAAGGATTCTAATGACACGACTACCATGAGATTTAATTATGACATATATGACCATATACCATGACATAAATCTCATAAGTGGGTCACTCCAGTACCTTGTTCTCTAACAAGTATCCATAAGCGTAATGTGCATCCCCATGCATATAATCATCTCTATGATTATCCATTACCAATTTATACTAGTTATTCACAATAACTAGGGACACATATTATTATAATAAACATGTAAAACATATAATAATCAAAATAAACATTATTTATTATAAATGGTAAAGACGATTACATAATGGTATTAACTATGAGTCAAAATAGTTATAAGCCTAACATAACCCCATGCCTGCCCCTCCGCGACACCATCACTGCATCTGGTGATCTGGTCCCTTTATCGTACATTGATGGACTTTTGACCGACAACCCCAATTCCAAGGACGCGTACATGAGGCGAAGGAGGCAGCCGGAGTTGGACAAAAAAGGGGGGAAAGTCGCCGGAGGAGGAAGAGGAGATGGGTCGGATATAGGGTACGCATGATCGTCGGTGGGGGAGGGGAAGGTTGGCCGGAAGGGGTGGTAGAGAGAGAAAGTGAGAGAAGAGAGAGAGAGAGAGAGAGAGAGAGAGAGAGAGAGAGAGAGAGAGAGAGAGAGTGAGAGTGAGAGAGAGAGAAGGGAGAGATTTTTATTTTTGGGTAAGGGGTAATTTGGGTAGCAAAGAATTAGGTGGAATTTTGATTATGATATCGAATTTATTGGTTAAATTCCAAAATTCTTGTATTAATTGATCTTTTCACTTGGGTGAATCACCCACCGGCGGTAATTTCCCCATTTTTCATTTATATTTCAATAAAAAAAAGTATAGTGAGCAAAGAAAATGCAACCAAGGTTGTGAATGGGGCCACACTCTTTGCTGATAAGATCAAGAATTGAGAATATAAGGCTTATATAAGATTCACATTGAACATAATTAATCCTTGTTAATATTAATCAATAAGCAAGGGGCCGTGACATTATTCCCTCTCATAGAAGAAAGGAAGAGAAGGCAACCAACCATACCTAAGTACCTAACATAAAAATTCAATCATAAAATTCTCAACTGTTTTCATTTATAAATATGATTGGGACATTAGAGGAATTTGCATGTTCTCAACAAGGCATTGATTAAGTATAGTAGTTGATTTTGGACCCATTGAAAGCTACAATATACTTACATCCATTTATTTTATTTTATGACTCTTCATGACAAAAACTAAAGTGAAAATTGCTTATCTCATTACATCAATTTTATGATTTCAAGATCTTTAAGCTATCTAGCTAAAAAAACAAGACAATATAATATATGTGTCATTTCTTATTTCTTTTTTTGTCCGTCTCAAAATAAATGTCGTGTTTCTAAATAAGAAAAAAAAACTTAGTAAAATTTTATCATTACACAAGCGATATACAAACTACTGAACATATTTATATTTATTAAAAATATTGATAAGTTAAATAAAATATTTATTTTGGTGCAGAGGGAGTATTCAATGCTATTGATTAGTGGGAAGGTAGGAAATAATTTATTATTAGATGAAGCACATTTTTTAAATAAAAACTTTAGATATTAAGCTCACATACCTTTAATCATCCTATAATCATCCTATGACTTGTAGGGGATTTATGTTCATGTGTGCACATCAAGGTAATTCCTTGTATGGACAACTTTTGATTACTCCCGTCTCGATTTAAAGTTATTATTTTTATTTTTAGTCTGTATCCAGTTTAAAATTTTTAGTTGCTTTATTAATTAAAATGGATAATGAGACTCATTTATCATTCTCACAACAAAAAGTCTCTACCCACTTTCTCTCTCCTACTTCACTTTTCGTACTCACGTCATTTACTTTTTTTTTAATCTCCGTCTCATATTAAACTAAGAATATTAAACATGAAGGGAGGAGGGAGTATTATTTTACTTTATATAGTACAGTAATAAGTCACTGAATTGAAATGTGTCTCATAAGTTTCTACTTTTCTCAAGGTAATAAGTTAACTGAAATAATAGCTAAATAATAAAATAATTGCAAATGCTTTACAGTAAGTTTCTTGAATAAAATAAGTGCAAATGCCTTTGGGTATTTATTATTAAGATTAAGAAATATTTCTAGCATTATAAATCAATTTTAATTCTTTTTTTTTTCCTTTGAAAAAAAATTGAATGAATGAAAATGAGTAACTCAAGCTCAAAAACCTGTTTCGCTATATTAGCACCATGTGTTTTCGCTCGGTAACTAATATCGGTGTTTTTTAAGCAAAACAGGTTTTCGAGCTCGAGTCGTTATACATTTTCATTCATTTTCGATGCACTTAAAAATAATATTTGACCGTATTAAATTAAATATCGACTAATATGATTCAAGTCGGATAGACAAATTTTGAAATGGAAGAATTATTACATAGTTAAGGAGGAATCAGTCAAACTAAACAAATCCAATGTATGACTTCACAAAAGCAAAAATCTTACATTATTTTTCACAAAAAGGGAAACAATCCTCAGTACACACTCTTCATAAACCCTAAGAATGTTTCTACAATTTTTTTATTCCTCTTTTACCCCTACCACTTTTCATAATTCCCATCTCTCTCTCTTTTTTTTCCAATCAACTAAACAAGTAGAAGAGCCTACATTAATAGGCCATGTTAGCAACTCCATCACTTGTTACTTTCAACATTCTCTCAAGGACAAATTCTCTGTTCTCATTCCTCTGTATGTGTAAGTATGACCCTTTTTTTTTTTTTTTTTTTAAATATTTTTGCTGCTTTGAACTTGCATTATCAATTTTTGGTTGTTTGATTTGAATCTGAAAAGTTACTCCCTCCGTCCCAAAATGAATGCCGAAAAAATATCATATTTGATCGAATCAAGAACGAATTTGAATTTGTTTGGACATTCGTTTTGGGACGGAGGTAGTAGTATATGAGTTGATTTCTATAGTTTTCTTGTTGCTCACTGTTTGGTTGTTGAGAAAAACCCTTAAATGGAATGTAAAGATATCAAGAAATCAACTACATTATGGTTTTGTTTTTGCAACTATTTGGAGCAAAATTCATAAAGAAACTGAAACACTCTTTATACTTATAGTAGCATATGTGATAAATCATTTTCCACATGATTTTTCTGCAAATTTTCGTGTTTTCGATTACGAAGCTTCCTCTAGGTCCCAGGATTACCAACTGTTAAGGTTCTTTCCCTGTCCTGAGTTCTTGTTTCACCATTTGTTTGAACTTTACATCATCAGAGTAGGAGCTTTATAGAAAATTTATAGTTTTTTTTTTCTTGGTTTTTTTTTTTTTTTTTAATGTTTTTCTGTTGTAATTAATGTTTATAATATTTGGCTTATTAATATCAGGCTCTATTTATATTGGATTATTATGGGTGAAATTAGAAAGTGGTTGAACTAATTAGTGTCTAATTCCTGTTTTTTTTTGTCCATTTGGCTCAGGTGTATTACAGATCCCTTGAAGGCTATGAACTAGAGTCTTTGCTTTAGTGGTGGTTTTCTGTGTGAATCATCTGATTTTTCGTATAGTCGATCCAGTTAATTCAAACAAGAAAAATGCAGCGCCCGCCAGCAGAAGAATTTGCTCTTAAGGAGACCTCTCCCAAGATCGCCGGAGCAGGTATCACCGGAGGTGACAAATTAACCTGCACCTATGATCTTGTTGAGCAGATGCATTATTTATACGTCCGTGTACTCAAAGCCAAGGAATTACCGGCAAAAGATCTCACCGGAAGTTGTGATCCTTATGTTGAAGTAAAGCTGGGAAACTACAAGGGCATAACTCGTCATTTTGAAAAGAAATCCAACCCCGAGTGGAATCATGTTTTCGCCTTCTCTCAAGACAGACTCCAAGCCTCTTTTCTTGAAATCGTGGTGAAAGATAAGGACGTTGTGATAGATGATTTCATCGGACGGATATTGTTTGATCTCGTTGATGTTCCGAGACGGGTCCCACCAGATAGTCCGTTGGCCCCACAATGGTATAGATTGGAAGACAAGAGAGGGGATAAGCTAAGGCATGGGGAGATCATGCTTGCTGTTTGGAAAGGAACTCAAGCTGATGAGGCCTTTCCTGATGCTTGGCATTCTGATGCAGCTTTGATAGGGAAAGAAGGGTATGCAAATATTCGAGGGAAAGTTTATTTATCGCCTAGATTATGGTACGTTCGGGTGAATGTTATTGAATGTCAAGATTTGATTCCTAGTGACAAGAATAAGGCGCTAGAAGCTTGTGTGAAAGTTGTGTGTGGAAATCAGGTTTTAAGAACAAAAGTTTCTCAGGTGAAGAGCGTAAATCCTATGTGGAATGAGGACTTGATCTTTGTAGCTGCAGAACCGTTTGAGGAGCCGTTGGTAATAACTGCAGAAGATCGGGCGAACAAAGATGAGATCTTGGGAAGGTGTGTTCTTCCATTGCAGAGCCTCCATAGAAGGTTGGACAATAAGGCTGTGCCCTCAAGATGGCATAATCTTGAAAAACATTTTGTAGAGGGTGAAAAGAAAGAGATCAAATTCGCAAGTAAAATGCATCTACGCATATGTTTGGACGGTGGGTATCACGTTTTGGACGAGTCAACTCACTACAGTAGTGATCTTCGGCCTACGTCCAAGCAATTATGGAAGTCAAGTATCGGGCTTCTTGAACTGGGTATTATAAGTGCCTCGGGCTTGTCATCCATGAAAACAAGAGACAGTCGAGCAACAACGGATGCCTATTGTGTAGCTAAGTACGGGCCAAAATGGGTTCGAACAAGAACAATCATCGATAGCTTTTTTCCAAAGTGGAATGAGCAATATACATGGGAAGTTTTTGACCCGTGCACTATGATAACTATCGCGGTGTTTGATAATGGCCATATTCATGGAGGTGGGAAAGATTCAAGAATCGGAAAGGTAAGAATCCGATTATCCACGCTTGAAACAGAGCGAGTTTACACACACTCATACCCTCTAATAGTTTTGCAGCCGTCAGGAGTCAAGAAAATGGGAGAAGTTCAGTTAGCTGTGAGATTTTCTTGCACGTCGTATATAAACATGTTACACAAATACACACAACCGATTCTTCCCAAAATGCATTATGTTCATCCGTTATCGATGATTCAAACTGATATGCTAAGGCACCAAGCTACTCAGATAATCTCTATGAGGCTCGCTCGGGCTGAGCCACCTTTAAAGAAAGAAGTAGTCGAGTTTATGCTCGATATCGGGTCCCACATTTGGAGCGTGAGACGGAGCAAAGCGAATTTCTTCAGAATTGTCAATGTTACAAGCAGTTTGATTGCAGTGATAAAATGGTTTGATCAAATATGCCATTGGAAAAACCCTTTAACAACTATTCTGATTCACATTCTCTTTGTTATTCTCGCTATTTACCCCGAATTAATCCTCCCCACAATCTTTCTCTACATGTTTTTCATCGGTATATGGAGATACAGATGGAAGCCGAGGCACCCTCCTCACATGGACATTCGACTATCGTACGCTGATGCAGTGGGGCCCGATGAGCTGGACGAGGAATTTGACACGTTCCCGACTTCAAAAAGTTCTGATATGGTGAGGATGAGATATGATCGGCTGAGGAGTATCGCAGGGAGGCTGCAGACTGTTGCAGGGGATTTGGCTACTCAAGGGGAGAGATTGCAGGCTCTTTTAAGCTGGAGGGACCCGCGAGCATCGGCATTGTTTGTGACATTCTGTTTGATTGCTGCTATGGTTTTGTACGTTACGCCTTTTCAAGTTGTGATGCTTCTGTCGGGGTTTTATGTTTTGAGACATCCTAGGTTCAGACAAAAATTGCCTTCTTTGCCTGCAAATTTCTTCAGGAGGCTGCCCGCGAGAACAGATTGTATGCTTTAAGCATAGTTGCCTGCATGCATTATCTTCTTCTTATTCATGTTATTATTGCTTAGAGATTCTGGCAAGCCATATCCAAGTTAGAATAAATGGAGCTTCTGGTTGTTTTCAACTCTATTTTTTTCTTTTTTTTTTTTCTATGAAAATTTGTATCTGACACTCCAATTTAGCATATTGTCAGAGATGGTCACACTGACCCGCTCGGTTTTGTATATTGTTAGGTCCAATTGATAGAAAACGTGATAGAAAAGGGTGAATAGGCTAAAAACTTTTCTTTTAAAACCCTTTAAAGAATCTTTTCGAACTAGTTAACCAGTAGGCGCAACAGAGAAAATGTCTGAAAAAGGTTTTGATGCACTCTTTACTAACATTAAATCTAACTTAGAACATGAGATTTATAGTGATGTCATAATAATATGACCATATTTTTTCAGAATCAAGTATGATATCTACATTATTTCACATTGATGAGCCCGGACCTGCTGGACCGGCCCACGGTCGGTCTGGTCCAAAGAATTAGTGACGTGGCATTTCCTGTCAAGACCGCGCTCCTCTCCGCATTATCCTACTTCAGACCGGAGGGATCCTGATCGCTGGATTGGTGCCCGCAGGAGGTATGACCGCTCCATCCGTGCCCGCGTCAAATATCTTTGACTGCGCCCAAGATGTTGACCGCGGGCTCATACCTGCCTCCCAGTTACCTCACCTGCCTCCCGGTTAATGGCAAACCTTACTGAACAAGTTAGCTTACTGGCTCTGACATGCAAGTGGCTGGCTCACTCCCATCGCATTCAATGCGGCTCAGTCAGGCACCTACAATGGCATTAAATGCGCCGCGCCGAATACACGACTTCTGTCCACATCAGCGACATCCCTTCTGACAGAGGATCCTCCTTCCCTGACAGACCCAATTGGATGCGGACACGTGTATGCGGTCAAATATCAAAGTGCCCCTTAGGGCTGACCTCAGGGCTTACGTCAGCGAGCACCTCCCCATTGCCTATAAATAGAAGACCATTGTCCCCTTGGACAAGGTAAGTTTCAAATATATTGAGTAAGCCATATTATTCTCAAACCCTAAACACTCACACACACTCAAGGTATTCAAAGCCTTCTTTACTCAGCAATCTTACTCTCACACCCGAGGGCCTGAGTTGGATTAACATTCAACTTTGACCTTAACGGTGCTTCCTTTGTGTTGTGTTATAGGTAAATCAAACCACCAAAAATATCCTGCTAGATATCCTTGAACCGCTCCTGACCCTGAAAAGCTTGGCATCATCAGTGGTTCCATTGCCGGGAAAAATTTCATTCTTGTTTCTCGCAAAATCTTTGTTTTCAGACACACTTTGTGTTCTAAACAGCTGACTGTCAAAAGACTCTTCTTTTCAGTCATTTTCTTCTATTCAAAACATGTCTAAAACTTTGCAAAATGCTGGTCACTTGACCATTGAGCCAAATAACCAGGCCTCACCTTCCAATCTCAATGAGGAAAACCCTACCAACTCTGTTTTTAACCGGATGGGGGCTCGTTCTCAGCCACAAAAAAGCCTCTCCCCTGTTCAAAGGGTTTTACATAGGCTAACGGATGAAGCCAGAGCTGAAAAAGCCCAAACCCTCCTAAACAATAGCCCAAAAACTCCCCAAGCTCTATAAAAGCCACCACCTTAAACACTTCCCTCTCCCCGGACCACATCCTGAAGAGGCAAGAGATTCTGATCGTCAAATCCAAACTGGTCGCTGAGGCCATGGCCATCAACGACGCTCAAATGGAAATGTTTGAGATAGAGGCCAACGGCGGGCTACAGTTCCCCCAGGGGTCACAAAGGTTCTCCCAACGAGCTCCCGCTAACTCGCTTGCTAGTTGTAAGTACCCAAATCCGGATCGTCAAAATCCGCCGGAATCCGTTAACTGGCCCGCTCCAGGTTAACCGGAACCCGTTAAGCTCTCCGTTGCCGAGCCAACGAGACGTCCCGGGACTGCCCCGAGCATCCCGACGTCCAAGCGTACTTAACACACGTCATCGCACGTAAAAGTACGGCTTTCCCTGAAAAACGCACTTTTCGGGGGCATTTCGAACATTTTCCAGACTGTTATTTTAAAAACGGACAAAACCGGGACCCGGGAACGAACTCCCATAAAGCCTGGTGAGTCATGGGACACGTGGCATGCATGCCACAGCCCTCCCATCACCTTTCAATCAATTTCAGAGTGAAAAGACTAAAATACCCCTGGTATGCAGTCTCAGTCCGGCCGGACTCATTTGCAGACTCTCAGAAATTGCCAACAAGTCCCTCCAATTTCCAAAATTCACAAAATCCCCTGGATTTCAGGTTCAGTCCGACCGGACTCATGCTGAAATTTCACCTATAAATAGAAGGGCTGTCAAAGCCATTTATAACAACAAAATTCACTCTCCAAATTCACCATAGCCACGGCCTAAACTGGTTCTACCCCTTCCCGAGCCCGGTTTTACCTCGTTTTGCGTGAAAACTTCGTATTTCGATCAAATATGACCCCTGCCACCTCGAAACACCATCCCAAACCACTTTCCGTATCCCGTATACACCCCCGAGCCAAATGAGTCGATCCTAGCCATAGGTATAACTCACTCTCTCTAAATCTCTCGTTCCGTCTCGGTTTACGTGCCAGCCGCTACAACCGTTTCGGACGAACATCGTTGAAATGTAGATGCCTCCGTCTAATGGGGTCCGATACGTTTTAGCCCCTAGATCCTCTTCTCTTCCCATAAGAGAAGTAATCTCGGGTTAAAATGGTGTTCCGGCCCCGTTCCGTTTAAATTTCTGTCATTTACAATTCCGGATCGATAGATCCGTTGATCGTCATTTAAATTTCTGTCATTTACAATTCCGGACCGTTTGATCCGTCGAACGTCATTTACTTCTATGCAAATTTACCATTCCGAGTCGTTTGGCTCGTCGATCGTCATTACAACTCCGAGCCGTTTTGGCTCGTCGATCGTACTTTCCAATTCCGGATCGTTTGATTCCGTTGATACCGCACTTTAAATACTGTCATTTACAAAGTCCGACCCGTTTGGATCGTGATAGTATTTACTTTTCAAAAGTCCGAGTCGCAACCCGATTCGTTGATTGCATGTCATTTAATACGTTTTTTCCCGTAAAAATCGTTAACAATGTAATGCCCGGTTCAAAACCGGAGTTCGACCTTCGAACTCTCTTTAAAAACGCGCGAAATGACGTTTGGCATCCAAATGCTCATCTTCAAACTTAAAAGCCGCCTTTTGACATTCAAAATCATTTAATACGTTTTTCCCGTAAAATCGTTAACAATGACACACCCGGTTCAAAACCGGAGTTCGACCTTCAAACTCTCTTTCAAAATGCGCGAAATGACGTTTGGCATCCAAACGCTCATCTTCAAACTCAAAATCCGACGTTTGACATTCAAACGCTCTTTTCTTAAAATTCAACATTTGACACTTAAGATAAACAGTTAAAATCAGCATTCGTGCCACTTTTCTTAAAACTTCAAAACCGACGTTTGTCATTCAAACGCTCGCCTTTTCAAACAGAACCCTAATCAGACGTTTGACATTCAAACCAAGATTAAGCTTGTCATTCAAGCCCCCATTTCAAAATGCAAACACACACACACACACACACGTTTTCAAGAAAGGTAGAAAGACTCGTCATACGAGGCATTTCGGGTGATCTTGTAATACTCTTCCCGAAACGTAACGTGACCTCCGAACCTAACAACCTCTGGTACCAAATAGTTTTTTACTCGTTTTCGCTATCAATAAAAATGACCCCCATTTTTCAAAGCCTTTTCCTAAGTTTTTGCTACCAATAAAAACGACACCTTTTTCAACGAATAGCCGTTTCTCAACGTTTGGGCTCAAAATACAAAAACCGCGTGGCGAATCCTCTTCCTTCCCGAAAAGCGAGGTCTCAGACACCAACCCTCCGCAAAAGACAACTGCATCTTTGCATCGCGCGAAATCCCAGGTAATTTCACTAGTCAAGCTAGGGGGGCAAAACGGGTTGAACCAACTCTTGATCGCGGACAGATGGCTAGACGCAGTGTGGTACATGTGAATGATAGCGAGGAGGCTGGAGAAGAGGCACAATCAAATCGCCGTGCGAAGTCCCAAGCCAGACCCTTGGCTCCAGCCAAGGTGAAGGCCGTGACTCCACGGGCTAAAAAATAGAAAGTTGATAATCAGAGCCCCGAATTTGTCAAGTTTATGCACGAGATGTGGGAGACCCACCAAAAGGCCGCCCAGAGGTGTGGCCGCACCATGGATGCCTTCAGCGACAAGATCGCTCGGGCACCTATTCAGAAGGGCAAGCCCCCCAGATGGATACATATGGTGGCTCCAAGAATGCCAAGAGTCATATGGGACGATTCGAGGGACAGATGGCCCTGTTCTCGTCGGACGAATCGGTGATGTGTAAGGCCTTAGCTGCAACTTTCACGGGCAAGGCCCTATCTTGGATGTTGGCTCTCAAGCCCCGGTCCATCCAATCTTTCAGTCAGTTTAGAAACCTCTTTCTTAATGCCTTTGCTGGGGCCGGTGAGCCCGCTCGACCAAAGACAGATCTTGTCCGCGTCAAGCAGGCCGCAAACGAGACCACAAAAAACTACATCTCTCGGTTCCGGAAGGTGAGCGAGGAGATTGTGGATTTAGAAGAGGGGGACATCAGACTCTGCTTTGAGGGTGGCCTCAGCTCCTCTTTCCTCAAGATGAATTTTGCCTCCAACCGGCCAAAAACTGTAGAAGAGATGTATGAAAGGGCCTCTGCCATTGCATCCGCTGAAGAGCCCAATGAGCCCGCTCCCCGATCTTCAGCAAAAGAGAGAATAAGCCAAGTTCAGGAGACTGCCCCAGAACCTGCCCGCACCAACAATCAGGGCAAAAACAGAGGCCGTGGGTCGGATAAACTCCGAAAAGTTGTGGATGAAACAGTTTATACCCCCCTCACCGAGCCGCGGGCAGTCATCATGAGAGCCTCAGAATTTCCTCCTCCTCCTCCTATGATCCGGAAGCCAAGTGAGAGGAGTAGGGCCAAGTTCTGCGAATATCACAATGACCACGGTCATGGCACTGAGGTTTGCTTCCAGTTGAAGCGAATTATTCAGCAAAAAATCAATGATGGGGAGCTAACAAAATGGGTTAAGGGAAACAACAATGCCCCCAATAACAATAATCAGCAGCGAGCACGAGGCACGCGTGGCCCCGAGAGGAATGAGAGAGACAATTACGATGACGATTTGGGGGATTATGACATTAATTTCATTGGCGAGGAGCCTCCATCCAACAAACAGCTCTCCATTCAGATTCGAACATTGGAGAAGGTTTTCTCAATCCCCCCAATGGCTCCTGAGGAAGAGCAAGAAATAGGGTTCAAAAAGAGTGAACTTGCCTCCTCCCTATTTCACTCTACTCAGCCCATAACTCTTCACATGAAAATTAACCGAGCCAACATACACCGAGTTTTAATTGATACGGGCGCGGCCAGGGATATACTCTACTACCACACGTTGGTAGGCATGAGAATGACCGAGGCTAACCTGACTCCTTATGCGGGCATGCTTGAGGGGTTCACCAATCACGCCGTTGGGGTAAAGGGGACGATTGTGTTTGAAGTAACTATTGGGGAAAAACCCATGCAGAAGACGGCCAAAATTACTTTCATGGTGGTCGATCTTCCTTCCCAATATAACGCCATTCTCGGCATAACTGCTCAGGCCGAATTGGGAATAGTTGCTTCCGCTCCCCACTAGAGGGTGAAATTTAACACCCCGCCCGGGGTTGCCACCATCAAGAACCAGCCCGGGAGATTCCTCCGAGCACTGGAGGAGAAGAGAAAAGCTAACAAAGGTCAGACCTCCTGCCCGCAGAAAGAGGGTGAGGACAAACCGAAAAAGGGGAAAGCCCTTGAAATTGTTCCTGCTCCCATTTCTATTGGCATGCTTTCTTTCCACACCACTAAGGTGGAGCTCAAGACGAGCAGAAAATCAAAGCAGTTGTCCCCTATTGAGGGAAGATACATTGATAGGGGAATTGAGGGAAAGATTGACCGCGAGGTCATATATTCCATGGCAGCGCTGACCGGAGCCCAGGTTAACCCCCCTACTATTGTCATTGACTCCTTGCATAATCGTGAAATCAGCGACCTTCGACCTAACGACGATATCGAGGAGGTGGTCATCAACTTCCACTTCCCCGAGCAAACTGTTAAGGTCGGGCTGGAAATTCACCATGAGGAGAGAAGGATTCTCATTGAGTTCATTCGAGCAAACTGTGATGTGTTCGCCTGGAGGGTGGAGTGTTGGGTTTCGAGGGTCCATGCGCAGCGGAATAATGCAAATAACTCGAATACCCAAAGCCCTAGAATCCGTTCTAGATGAGTAATTAAGAAATATGAATTAGGGTTACCAACCTTGAATGCCTTTGTCGTTGATATACGTAGTCTAACTCCAGATTGAAGAATTAGCAAGTCTTCAATATACGATCCTTGAATCACGAACAAATGATCTTGAGTAGCGAAGATCCTCTACGAGTATCCACGCGATGAACGAACCCTAGAACTCTTTCTAGGAGGATTGCTAGATCCCTTGATTGAAACCTTTTCAATCTATGATGAATTATGGAATTGATGAGATGTTTTTCAATTCACAATTGAAAAATTCTCTCTATTTTGTCTCTCTCAAGGCTCAAAATCGGAATCGGCTTTGCTAGGGTTGTTAAAGGAGAGTATTTATACTCTATAAATACTATGCCCTATTAAAAACCCTTGAGAAAAACAGTTTCCAAGCATTTAGGGTACATGGGCGGTCGCCCATAGGGACTGGGCGGTCGCCCATGTAGGGACTCCAGGCGGTCGCCCATGTGTCCGGCGCCTAATCCCTTCCTCCGAAAACCCATATGGGCGGTCGCTCATCGTGACATGGGCGGTCGCTCATGTGTCCAGAGGTTTGATCCCTTATTTGAAAACCAACGTGGGCGGTCGCCCATAATGACAAGTGGCGGTCGCCCATCTAGCGATGCTCCAATGCCCAGTTTTCAAATAACATGGGCGGTCGCCCATAGCACCTTGGGCGGTCGCCCAACACACCAGAAATCCATAATTCATTTTTGACAATTCGTTCAATGCGTGTGACCCCATAGGACTATATTATGTTGGCAATGAGTTCGATCACATCGATCCTCATAAGACATGAGCGGACTCTAGCAAGCCATCATGTCTACCCAAATAATATAATATCAACTTCGTTTTTTTCCTACATAGTACATATCACAATCCCATTGTCACACGATGTTATATTGAACATGAGTCATGGTCCACGTCAACTCATTTTGTTCAATGCTTTCTCGTTACCAAGTAAATTGATTAATCGAATGACATTAATCATATTAATTCATTCGGGCATGGCCATGCACTACATCAATCTTACTCACGAGTGGCCAAGCAAACATCTCTCTTTACGAGGGACAAGTTTCCATCTTTACTTATCATTCTTCCCAACAAGAATCATATCATGCCAATAATAGCCCTTATTGTTGTCCGGTTAAAGACAACGTTAAACTATATCAAACATGATATTCATCGAGTGGAAGATGATGATAATCTCAGGTCAAAGGATATCAATGATATGACTATATATATGAGATTTATTTATGACATATGACCATGACATAAATCTCATAATGGGTCAAGTCCAGTACCTTGTTCTCTAACAAGTACCCATGAATCTAATGCGCATCTCCATGCATATAATCATCACATGATTATCCATTAGACTTCATACTAGCGCTTCATAAGTACTAGGGACACGATTATTATAACTAAACATGCAAACACATATAATAATCAAATAAACAATCTCATATATAAATGAACAATAACATTATATAAAGGTCTATCTCTATAGGCCTAGGGCACTAACACCTACATGGAGGATATGCAGGGAATCAGCGAGGACGTGATCCTCCACAAAATCAATGATGACCCATCCTTCAAGAACATTCATCAAAAATCGAGGTACTTCTCCCCGGAGAAGGAGATTGCGATCAAGGAAGAGGTAGAGAAATTGCTCAAAGCGGGGAAATAAAGGAGATTTCCTACCCCAAATGGCTAGCAAATGTAGTAATGGTCAAAAAGTCCAACGACAAGTGGAGGATGTGTGTTGATTTCACTGATCTCAACAAGGCATGCCCCAAGGACTGCTTTCCTCTTCCTCGCATAGACAGATATGTGGATTCAATAGCTGGTCACAGAGTATTGAGCTCATTGATGCATACTCCGGCTACCATCAAATCCAGATGACTCCTGAAGATGTCCACTCCGTAGCTTTCATCGTTACGGGCAAGACTTACTGTTACACTATGATGCCCTTCGGGCTAAAAAATGCAGGAGCCACCTATCAACGAATGGTCAATCTCGTCTTCAAAAACCAACTAGGCAGAAACCTTGAGGCCTACATTGATGACATGGTTATAAAAACAAAGGAAAACTCCCACGAGCTCGACGTGGAGGAAACCTTCCAAAACTTGTGCCGCAATAATATGAAACTAAACCCCCTAAAATGTGCCTTTGGGGTAAAGGCGGGCAAGTTCCTTGGATTCATGGTCAACCAGCGAGGAATAGAGGCTAATCTCGAAAAAACTCAAGCACTGTTGGACATGAAACCTCCTGCTTGCGTGAAGGATGTGCGGAAACTCAATGGTCGCATCACCGCACTTGGCCACTTCATCTCGCGGTCAGCAGAGAGATGCCTCCCCTTCTTCAAAACTATGAAAGGGGGGAAGAGAGCTGACGAATTTGCATGGAGTCATGAATGCCATCAAGCTTTTGAAGAAGTCAAGACATACCTCGGGCAGCCACCTCTACTCAGCAGCCCGATGCTCGGGGAAGAGCTTTTTCTGTTTTTAGCAGTTACTGATCTGGCAGTAGCTGGTGTTCTTGTAAGGGAGGATAATAACTTCCAAAAACCAATTTATTATGTATCTAAGGCTTTGTCCGCCATAGAAGGGCGTTATTTAAATATAGAAAAGTTAGCTTACGCCTTGCTTGTATCTGCTCGAAAATTAAGAGCCTACTTTTCTGCACACCCTATAACTGTACTAACTGAGGCCCCTCTTAGAAAGGTTTTACATAAACCAGAGTCCTCGGGGAGAATGCTAGCTTGGTCTATCGAACTCACTGAGTTCCAGATCACTTACTCCCCGAGAAGGACAATCAAAGCGCAGGCCTTAGCTGATTTTGTGGCAGAATCATCATTTAAATTGGCGGACAGTGACCTTGGAAAAAGAAAGCGGGTAGAATCAGAGGAAGCCCCAGATAGCTCGAGCACTGAGATTATACAGCCAAAGGAGCGTCTAGAAGAAGTGTGGACTTTATTCGTGGACGGCTCTACGAGCAAGTTAATTAGTGGAGCGGGCATACTCTTGATCGCACCTTACGGGGAGAAATTCAAAAGAGCCTTGAGATTCAAATTCGAAGCTTCGAATAATCAGGCTGAGTATGAAGCGATTATAGCAGGCATGGAATTGGCAAGAGACTTGGGAGTTCAGAACTTGAAATCAACAGTGACTCTCAGCTCATAGTAAATCAAATTAGGGGGGAGTATGATACAATCAACCCAGTGCTAACTCAGTATTGCTGTCTTGCAAAAACCCTCATCAAAAATTTCACTTACTATGAGCTGAACCAAGTCATGAGAGAGGATAACACGGAGGCTAACCTCCTCTCCAGAATAACTGATCAAGAAATCATTGACTTAGAAACGGATTGCCAGATAGAATTCACGAAGAGACCTGCTATAGATCGGATTCAGATAAACAATATTGAGGATCAAGTAAGGGACTGGGTAGATGAGATCAAGGATCACATCGAGAAGCAAACCCTCCCCGAGGATCCAGCAAGGGCTAGAGCCATTAGGAAGGTATCCGCGAAATACCTCATCCTGGATGGAGTACTATTTCGGCGATCATTCACCAAGCCTTTGCTGAGATGTGTCAAAACTCACATGGTCACCAACTTACTCTATGAGGTTCATGAGGGAGTTTGTGGCGGACATCAAGGTTCTCGCACTCTCTCAGATAAGATCAAATTCCAAGGATTCTTTTGGCCTACGATGAGAAGAGATGCACAGGAGTACGTAAGAAAGTGTGATAAGTGCCAGAGATTTGCGGACATCCCTAGATTACCATCAACAGAGCAAACTTTGGTTATACCATCGTGGCCGTTTGATACGTGGGGGATTGATCTCATTGGACCATTCCCAACTGCCCGAGGAAGCATCAAGTATGCCGTGGTGGCCGTGGATTATTTTACTAAGTGGACAGAAGCAAAGGGCTTAGCCACTATCTCCGAGGAGAATACTATCAATTTTGTCCATGACCACATCTATTGCCGATTTGGGGTTCCACGAGCAATAATTTTGGACAATGGCACCCAATTCTCTGCAAAATTCACTGCTGAATGTGTGAGAATGAAAGTGCAACATCGTCAGTCCGCAGTCGCTTATCCTCAGGGAAATGGCCAAGCTGAGGCCGCGAACAAGCTAGTCCTGACCGCCCTAAAGAAAAACTTGGAGGGACGAGGAGGACGATGGTTGGACGAGCTCCAGACCGCATTGTGGGTTGTCGCACCACAATCAGAAATTCAACTGGAGAAACTCCTTTCTCACTCACGTATGGGTCAGAGGCAATGGCTCCAGTTGAGGTAGACCTACCCTCGTACAGATTCACGTACTTTGATGAGTCTCAAAACGAGGCAAACAGAAGGTGTGACCTGGACGATCTCGAAGGAAAGAGAATGCGGGCAAATGAAAAAATGGTGAACTACAAGCAGAAGGCGAAGAAGCACCACGACAAAAGAGTAAATAGGAGGAGTTTTTCAGTTGGAGATTGGGTACTCAGAAATATGGAGGTCCAAGGGACCAAACCTGGTTTCAACAAGCTCTCCCCAAAATGGGAGGGTCCATATGAGGTCACCAAAATAATCAAGGAGGGCACCTACATATTGCGAACAAAGGAAGGAAAAGAGCTCAAGCACGCTTGGAATAGCGATCACCTTAAAAAGTACTTCTTTTGATATCTTTGTAAATTTTTGAGGGAGTATAGACCCCTATATATATATATATATAAAGTATGATGTTACCATCAAATTTTTGTGCAAAACTGTTGTAACATTATTCCCACCAGCCTCAAAAGCTGAGGTGGATGCCCGCAAGCGGATGCCAGTAGGTTCTAGGGCCAACATATGAGCTCCTACCTACTGAAGCGCAAAGATCCATTGAGATCCGCAAGCCTATATAGGTACAAAGGCCATTACGCCCGTACTTGATCACAGACACGACACACTGTCCAGCCCGTGTGATACCACTAAGAAAAAGTGGATATAGATGCAAGTGGGGACAAAGGCCAAAGACCGGACCCACTAAATGCGCGAAGGCCTTTTTTAGGGCCGTTACTCGCATGCCTGTATGTGACAAAGGCCAACATATGAGCCCGCTTACATGATTGCCACAAGACCCTCACAAAAAACTCAAGAAGTTTTGAATAAAGGGTCAAATCGCGTGAACCACCAATAGTGGATACAGATGCCGGTAGGTTAAAGGGCCACTATGCTAAATATGCTCCTATCTACTGTTGCGTAGACTATCGCCTCACGGCCACACTCTACATGCCCTATGAAAGTAGCTTGCCTTGGCTGCTTTTTGCTTACAACAGGACTCGCAAGGTCGTAAAATAAGTGTAAATGGATGGGAGTGATCAAAAGAGTTTAACAAAGCCAAATAGACAAACGGGGGGTTAAGGCCTCAAAGTTTGCCACAAGGCCAAACAAACGCGGTCAGAGAAATAGGGCTGACTCTCACAAAAAATCCAAGAGATTTTGAATAAAGAGTTAGGAAAACTCAAAAACGCGGGCAGAAGGCCTACTAAGCCTTTGACCGCGGAAGAGAGTATAAAATTTAGTTGTAAGTCAAAAATGCTGGAAAAGGTAAAAGCAAGAAAGCAAGTACCAAGGTGCTCAAATATTGCCAACACTCAAAACAGCCTACAAGGACAAACAACTAAGAGAACAATCAAGAAAGCAGTTAAGAAAATGTTTCCATTAATAGAAAAAACAATTTACAAAGTCCTATCGATCTATTACAACAAAGGAAAATAAAAATCCTAAGCTAGAGGAGCTTGGCCCTCGGGATCTACAAAGACTGCTTCCTTGACCGCTTCGGAGGCCGGGGTTGGAGGAGGAAGGCTGTTCACGAGTAGATCAGTGGTAGGATCAAAGGAAGGCTCAGTGGAGACTGGAGTGGGAGCTGCCCGCGTGGGAAAAAGATCACCAATTGCCGGTCCATTAGGAAAGACGCGGGCAATGGCATCCTCGTAGGGTATCTCCTCGTCCCCGAATCTGAGGGCATCCACTTCGCCAATCAGGGTTGTGGCTGTGACTTCAGCCACAGGCGGCAAGGAGGCCGCTGCGGCCAGCTCCAAACCCTTGACCTCCTTCTCGGACAGGGAACTAGTGCGTGCTTGGGAAGACACGCAGCATCAGTAGCCACCAATGAGCCTATTATGGCCAACTGATGAGCTAAATATCTGCCCGTGGCAGCAAAGTTGCGTATCTGTGTCCCGCAGGCAGCCTCGTACTGGACGCCGCCTTCGGTAAGAAGGTTCTTGAACTCCTCGGAGTTCTTATACTCCTCCACTGCCTCCCTGCGAGCAACCTGCAGCGCAGTCTCCCCCTCCACCTCAAGCTGCTTGTATGGGAGCAGCTGGTCGGAGAGCTCATCCACTTTGGCCTCCAAGGTCAGCACGGATGCCTTGGCAGCCTCCAATCTTTGGGATAACTCAGCATTCCGAGGCTCCCACTCGACCCTTTTTGAACGGAGCTCATTCCGCTCCTCCTTGGCCTTCTCAAGGTCCTTCTCCACCTCCACCAACCGGTTAGAGAAGCCCTTCAAGTCGACCTCCTTCTCGGAGAGGGTCTTCTCCTTATCATCCAGGGCGGAGTTCAAGGTCTGGACCTTCTCCTGTGCCTGCTCCAGCTCGCGGAGCTTGTCCGCCAAGATCTTGGTGTTGTTATCAACCTCAGCGGACAGACTGTCGCAGCGTTCCCGCAGCCTCATAGCCTTGTTGCCCGCCTGCGAGGAGAAAGATAAAAAATTAGAGCAAAATCAGGAATCCAAAGTGGGGAGATAAAACAGTCAAACAGTTCCCAACTTTAGTGAGGGCAAGGACAATGTCCCCCATCAGGGCAGACGGATTCTCCTTGGCAACTCTACGTTCTTGTAGAAGTCCGGGGAGAAGAGCCGGTTGATGAGGCCGATGCCCGCGGCAGAGTTATTGGCATTTCGGGCGTAGATGTCCATCCCAGTAACAGCGGGCACATCGGATAGCCTCTTCCTAACAGCCAGCGTCTCCTCGCGAGTATTGAGCGGGGCCACTGGGTAGGGACGGAGCAGATTGTGCCCCCTACGAGGGAAGCAGTGGAGGAAATCGCCGCGGAGGCAGTGGTAGCCCGGAGGGGTGCATCCCCAACTTTTTGGAACTTAGAGCCTCTCTCTTTGTGCCCCAAGTCCCCATCTCTCTCGTTCCTCTTCCTGGGCTCTTGGTTATGCCCGGAGGAAATGGTGCGGCCGGGGGAGCTGGAGCGGATGGCATGAGCAGGGGGACGACCCTTTGGGAATGGAGGCAGATCCCTAGTGGGGACCACTTTGGGCCCGGTCGGGGTGTTGGCGTCCTTCCTGTTAGCCACAGGTAAATTGGATTCCTTGCCCGGGGCCGCTCCCAAGGCAGTTTGCCTCTTCGCAGCAGCCTCTTTTTGTGCCCGCTGGTTCCGGACTTTCAGTTCTTTGGCGCTCAGTGGGGGGGCCATCAGAAGTTATATTCTTCGGGGTCTACTCTGAAAGAAAACAGAATTGGTTAAGGACAGTTCGAAAAATAAAAAGCAAGAAAATATGCAGTTCTCAAAGGGAGTAGAGACCAATCAGTTCAGGGGGCTCGCATTCAGCGCCCAGCGCACAGGTGTTGCAATCAACCTCAAATTGATAAAACTCGTGAACCCTCCAGTCAGGGTCACGAGGTTGGGGCTCTATCTCTACTCTGGGGGCATATGGGGCGCCCTCCCTGCGAGAAGCCACCCCTGAGTATACTAATAGGGGCTCAAACTCAACGATGGCACCCACGTCATATACGGGCTCCACCCCGTCAGTTATATGTTTGGCCAGATGGGTCTCCAAGGCAATGCGCAGGTTCTCAGAAGGAGCTGGGTCAGGATAATTTCTAGCGGCCACCTTCATTGGAACAGGGTTTGAGGGTTTTGAGAAGGCCCAGCCGAACCTAGACTCTATGACCAAGATATCCCTCTGGTTCCATTGGTCAAATTTGTTTGATGGGGGAGAAAAGGTCCGGGCAGAATAGTTTTTGGCCTTCAGGCTCAGGTTACCATGGCTGATCTGGTTCTGATAGTAGGCATAAAGCCCAGAAAGGGTGGGTTCGAAGCCCAAGACCCTGCAAACTATGATGAAGGAGAAAAGGGCCCTAATGGCATTGGGAGTCAGGTGCATAGGGAGGCAACTGTTGAACTCAAGAAAAAAGTAGAAGAAAGGATCCAGAGGCAGCCTCAGACCATTCTCGAACTGGGCCCCATAGAAAACACAGGCCCTATTGTCCTCGTGGACATCTGCTATATTTTCTGGCCGTAGCTTGTCCTTCCCCTTTATTTGAACATGCCCAAGGGTGCGGACATGAAAGGCTTTGGGGTCAACATTGTAGAGGTCGTATATATCCTCCTCCCAGTCTATGGTCTCTACCACCTCCTTGGTTTTTCTCTTATGACCTCGGCCAGGATTGGCCTTAACGGCAGGTCTTTTGCCTCTCCCCCGGGCAGGAACAACAATCTCCTCCTCAGAGTCAGAATCCTCAAAAGCATCAACAATTTCTGTTGCCTTTTAGGAGGTGCCCGAAGCCATCCGGTCACCTTGGTCGCGGACATCATCCTCGATCTCCGAGCTCGTTAGGCCAAAGAGACCGGTGGATGAACTGCGGGCAGGGGCCACCTCAGATTCACTCTCCCCGCCTCCGGTCACCTCAAAATTCAGAGGCTCCAGCTCCTCACTGCTACTCAATTCAATTGTATTCAGACCAGAGGCCCCGGTCACTACATTGGGGAAAACAGTCCTCAGGGGAAGAACGTCCAAGAGATCATTCAGATCCATAGAGTCCTGTGCCCGCTTCTCATTAACTTGATTGGGGTCCATCAGTTTACACTTCTCCCAGTCAATTATCTCGTCGGGGACACAAATCGCTCTCCTCACTAGTTCTACGGCGTTCAAAGCCGAATCTCTCTCGCGGGGAAACCTGCACAAAACCCCCATCACAAAATTTCTTAGCCTACTTGTATTCCCCAACACCAAAACATCACCGTTCACAATTATATTTTTCTTCTTGGCCTCCCACAACCGGGGTGGGACAAACGGCCCCCATTGGGATTTTTCACAAAAGTATTGGAAGCACTCCAGGGATAACCTAAGACAACCATGAGCTACCTTCCTATAAATCCCCCCTGTCCGTTTACAGACGGCAAAAGTATCGGGAGTGCTCCCATCCCCTAGTTCTAATGGACGGCGGGGCCCAAATTCACGGGTAGTCATTGAGAAACCAGAAAAAATAGAGAAGAGATGAAGAAGAAACACAAAAAATCACTTCCGAGGGAGAATTCGAAGTTAGATTCGAAGAAGGGAAACGCAAAGACGCAGCAGAAATTTCTCTCTCTCTAAAGCAGTTGAAGGTCTGGGGGTGGTAAAAGGGTTTGAGGAAGAAGGGTTTGGTATTTATAAGGCCTACCAATACGGGTTAACCTATTTGACCCGTATTAAATAGCCAACAAACCGTTCCTCGAACCACGAACCGCCTCCAAACGTTTGAAAATTCAAAAAATTCCCCAGTTAGCATCTATGGCGCCCCTTGGATGGCTGACACGTACCCTCCGTACATGTCATGCACTGTCTTTTCATATGCCAAGGGGCCCACTTGCCAACCGGGAGGCAGAGCATGCAAGGGGCCACGTGTCTCCCATCTGTGCCTCCCGAACGTGCCTATAAGCACAGGAGGCAGAGCAACAACCAACGAAAAATGCCAACACTGGTGCCCGCTCGAGGAGCGATATGGGCGAACCGAGCTTCTAATAGCTCCTCGCTCAGACCATAAATAATCACACTTGGAGCTAGGGGCCACTGATGAGCCCGGACTTGCTGGACCGGGCTCACGCTCGATCTGGTCCAAGGAACCAGTGACGTGGCATTCCCTAGACCGCCAGAGTCAAGACCGCGGACAGATAGACCCTTGAGGTCAAGACTGCGCTCCTCTCCGCATTATCCTACTTCAGACCGGAGGGATCCTGATCGCTGGATTGGTGCCCGCAGGAGGTATGACCGCTCCATTCGTGCCCGCGTCAAATACCTTTAACCGCGCCCAAGATATTGACCGCGGGCTCATACCTGCCTCTCGGTTACCTCACCTGCCTCCCGGTTAATGGCAAACCTTACTGAACAAGTTAGCTTACTAGCTCTGACATGCAAGAGGCTGGCTCACTCCCATCGCATTCAATGCGGCTCAGTCAGGCGCCTACAATGGCATTAAATGCGCCGCGCCGAATACACGACTCCTGTCCACATCAGCGACATCCCTTCTGACAGAGGATCCTCCTTCCCTGACAGACCCAATTGGATGTGGACACGTGTATGCGGTCAAATACCAAAGTGCCCCTTAGGGCTGACCTCAGGGCTTACGTCAGCGAGCAGCTCCCCATTACCTATAAATAGAAGACCATTGTCCCCTTGGACAAGGTAAGTTCCAAATATATTGAGTAAGCCATATTATTCTCAAACCCTAAACACTCACACACACTCAAGGTATTCAAAGCCTTCTTTACTCAGTAATCTTACTCTCACACCCGAGGGCCTGAGTTGGATTAACATCCAACTTTGACCTTAACGGTGCTTCCTTTGTGTTGTGTTATAGGTAAATCAAACCATCAAAAATATCCTGCCAGATATCCTTGAACCGCTCCTGACCCTGAAAAGCTTGTCGTCATCACACATATTCCAGATTCAGCTTCAATTTGAAATCCACATTCAAAATCATTATTAAGCTTAAACTAGTTCATTTCATTGTTTTTTTTTTACGATGTCTCAGTCACATCAAAGGAAGATGTAAGGAGAGTGATTAAACTCGAAATTTCACAAAATGTGAGGCTTGACTTTTACCACTGCGCTACTCCTTTGGGAACAAACTAGTTCATTTTTAAGCTCATAAAAACATAAATGAACGGAATAAAAGTGACGGGCAGTCCCAACGGGCTGGCCCTACGTCCAAACAGGCCCAAAGGCCCATCAAGCGTAAAAGGTCCATTAAAGCATCACTGATGCACATGCTCTCCACCAATTAGGTCAGTTGACCAAGCTTATTGTATGGCCTTTCTTGGTCCTGACCTAGCTTCGTCTGACGCACAATCTACGCTTTATACAATTTCTGCATATTCAAGACACGAATTCAGGTCGACCACAATCAGTCAGGCGACCTCGAACAAACCAAACGTGCGTAAACCTACGTCGCCATATGTAACCGCTTCTTACATTCTCGGAGACGTTTACGCCTATAATCCCTCCATGATTTACGGGAATCATAAACATTCAACGATGACACTATAAATACCACTATATACACAACAACAGAAAAAGGTAACGTCATTTTGGCTATTTGAGATTTACGTTGTTTTCATACAGTTTCTTTAAACTCATAACCCTCTATCTCATCATCACACCAGAGGGTATATTAGCCGTAGACCATTCCGGTCGGTCGTTTGTTCGTGGTTTCAGGTCCTATTAGCTGGATTTTAACCTATTGTTGTACTAAGGCTGATTTAGATGATTTCTACATCATCAATAACACTTTTTAACACTCAAACTGACGCTTTTTAATATTAACAATAATGACATTTACTAGGCCAAACCTTTAGTTTATCAAAAATCAATTTTTTTCTCATAAACCAAATTGGGCCTCCATAAACCCGATTTTTTCTATTGCTTAAGAAAATCAAAAAATTACGTACTAATCCCTCTATATAATCTAATTTATTGTCATAAGTCAACAAGTTATTATATTTACCTCTTAATTTTAAGCCACAAAATAATTAACCATATAATCCCTCTAACCTAAAATAAACACTCACCCCTCTCAAATCACACGCACATAAAAAAAAACTCCTCTCTCTCTCTCTACATTCTCTCTCTACCTCCCTCTGGTCACTTCTTACTCCGGTGATCTCACTCCTCCCAAACTTCGGTGACCTCTCTCCTCTCAAACTCCGGCGACCTCTCTCCGTCCAACTAGCACCAGAAAAATCAGACGCGGATCTGGAACCTTCCAAGTCAATAACAACTCCGAAAGTAACGAGGATGATAGGTTTAATGGTGTGCATAAGAGAGAGAGAGAGAGTGAGAGAGAGAGAGAGAGAGAGAGAGAGAGAGAAAGGGGATAAAGAGAGAAGAAAGAAGTAGGGATTAAAGATAAAAGTGGAAACGGAAGAGAACGGCGGCAATACGGAGGCGACACGACGGAGGCGAAGGCTGGATCTGTGTTTATTATTGTTTGAGATATAGAGAGGAGGAGGAGAATAGAAGTGGGGATGGGAGATGAAGAGAAATGGAATATTTTGAGGTTATAAATTTGCTTAGGAATTTGTGTTTGTTTGGATGATTGTAACCCTTTAATGTGTATATAATTAATGGTTAGTGTTAGGCCCAACTGGTAGGAATCAGGCTAGAGGGGGGGTGTCGAGGTCGAACCTAACGGTTTATTTAATATCCGCAAGCGCACGGGCTATTGCAATATAGCGGGTGCAAGTACGGGTCGATCCCACAAAGACATGGTTTACTTTGAGATGATATTTGTCTTTATATAAATAAATAGATAAAATGATTGAGGGAGATAAGAATTTGTTGAGAAAATACTAGAAAGATACAGAAATTACTCTAACACATAATAATAGTATTCACAGAATTGAAAACAAATAAATATGCTTTAGATAAAGGCTTTTATCAAAATAACAAGGATGGTACATTAGGCTTACACTACTTCTGGTTAGGACAGTAGCGTCACTAATTATGTCCTAACTGTTTGAGATTTCCGTTTATGGTGCTCCCGCCCTGTCACAAACGGACATTCCGGCTTATCTCTAGCTGACCACAATTAGTAAGAATCCATTAAGATCGGAAGTCAACGTACTTTCCATTAAAAAAAAACCCCTAGGCCGTTGAACTACTCTCGTGATCAATGGACTAGCTTCTTTATATGGTTCCGTCGATCGAGATTCTCCGCTAGGTCCTTCTCTCGACTAACTATGGTTCTACAAATATGAACGTCTTTATATTTGCAGGCAATTTAAAAATAATATAAAGAAATTGTTTTAAGATAAAAGTTCCAAGTTCAAGGATGATACGCTAAGGGGGTTTTTGTTTTTTTTAAGTGATAAGTGCTGAAATCTGATTTAAGTTCTGAAAATGGCTGAATGATTAAGAGGCAGCAACTGAAAACTGAATTCTGAATTGGATAAGTTGTTTGATTTTGTATCTGAATTCATTATCTGAAACAGTTAAAAAAAAATTAAAAAACGTAAATGCAGTATGAAACAGTAAACAGTTTAAATTTTTTTTAACCAAAACCAAATATGAAACAGTGGCTTTCAGTGGCTTTCAGAGGCTTTCAGAGGCAATTCAGCAACATTTTAACCACTTAAAATTAAGAGGACTTTAAGAGCCTAACAAGTCTTATTTCAAAAAAAAAAACAAACACACTTATTTCTCTAATCCTCTTAATGAATAAGTGTTAAGAGGCAAATAAGGCTTAAAATAAAAAAACAAACGCCCCCTAAGTTGTGCTAATTAGCACATGTATTTTAAAACTTACCGGCCTTTCTCTCGAGGATCCGGCTTAGTGTAATCTCGTTCGTCACGCGGGAAATTCGACTCACCCCTCGAGGGTACCTTATAAATCAAAATCCATTAAGTTTATCATTCTCACGTATTTTCCATTAAAGGATCATCCCTAGGTCTTTAAATCACTTTCCGTGATTTATTGACCTAGTTCAATTCTTAGAGTTATGCTAATCAATGTTGTTCACTTGATCAACTAAGGTTATACAAGTAAGGACGTCTCCCTAATTGCAAGCATTAAGACTAATAAGAAGAGAATTGAAATGACATGTAAGAGAACCACGAATATAAATAATTGAGTTTCCAACTCCGAGAAATGAAAGATTACTCAAACCATTGAAATAATAAAAGAAGTAAGTAAAGAAATAGAGATAAGGGAAGAGATACTTATTCATAATAAAAGAGAGACAATGGCTGGAATAATCTTCTATTGCATTCACAATCTTCAAGAGTACACAAGGACTTGTCACGAATCATTGATACATTTTGAACATCGTGTATAAATTGCTAGAGTAATTTTGCTATATATTCTAAGTATAATATGATCCTTTCTGGATGTGTTTTATGACCATTTTTGGATGTATATGGATGCCCAATACTGATTACAAAGGTGTCTTATATAAGCATTTGAGTGAAGGGTTGGATCCCTTCAAAGAGCTTCAAATGAAAAGGTGCCTTTTCACAGCAACAACAGGTGCACGGCCGCTCCAGCTTTGCACGGCCGCTCCACTTTATAGCGCACGGCCGCTCCAGTAAACTTTTGGCAATTTTGGCTTTGACTGAGGGTTTGCACGGCCGCTCCAGTGGCTTTTTGGCCTGGATGATCACTTTGAAGTTGTCCCTTCCATGGCTTTTGATCTCTTAGATATGTCCTAACTTCATTTGCTCCAAAAATGGACCCTAATACCTGTAAAAACGCTCAAATATATCAACAAGCATAAAATCCCAAATATAGAATCAAAGAAGCTAAATTATACTAGATTAAGACTAAATGATAATAAAAAATAAGTAAATGATAAATAAATAATGCTATAAATGACTATAAAATAGTCACTTATCAAATTTCTCCACACTTAAACCTTGCTTGTCCTCAAGCAAGTCTAGGAAAAAAAGAAGATGGAGAGGAAAAAAATTGCAAATGATAAAAATATACAGTTGGATCCCTTAGAAAATAAATAAATGCTACAAGCCTTAATTGCCATAAAGATATTTGCCTTTCTTTCATCTTCTCAAACGTTTTATAACCTTAGATTATTTAGAAAGAGATTTAAGAAGAATTTTAAGAGAGTAATCTTGGAAAACAATAAATTATTATAGCATAAATGAGATTCGATGAAGCAAAGCATAATATAGAAAAGATGAACTTTTGGATCACAAGCTTGGCATATAAAGATACTTTTACTTTTCAAGAGTGTTTTTGTGAAAAATATTATTGCTTGAAAGTGTACAAAATAATGATCATTTTATTCACAATTTAGAAGTATTCAAGGATTTGACATATACTTTTGAATCACAAGAATGGAGATGGATGATGATAGTGGAAAATTTTATCAAGGCTTTAAACAATTTTATCTTTCTTTTGTACGAATTAAATTTTTGCAAAAGACCTTAAGTAATTTTTGATTCTTTCAAGTAGGAGACATTGTGACTGCGAACCCCATGTTCCTAATACTTAGATCAAGAATACTTTGGATATTACTTCCATTAGGCAAGGAAGCATCGTCGCAGCGAACGCCGTGCCCCGAGTTACTTAGGAAGTAATAAATTTCTTTTTGCTTTTTAAGAATTTGGTGACTTAGTCACTCTTTTATTAATAAGATAAAGTGCCTAGCCTTGATTTGATTAGTGGAAATGGAAAGATGGATTTTCATGAGGGGTTGTGATTTAAAAAGATGCAAAACACCTATGAATATTCCTAAAAAGGAAAAAAATCAAAAATTTAGAATGTACACTTTTGAAGAAACAATTCATAAGTCTTCACAAACTTTTAAAACAACCAAAAGCTCAAGATGATCGAAAAATTTAAAAAATTCTAAGTATGCTTTCCTTTACAAAATCCTATATAATGCTATATTGATTTATGATGCCTTAATTACTTCCTAGAAAGTATCCCTAGATTCTTTCCTAATGATTCAAAGATTATATAAAAATAAGAGAAGGGAAGGAAATATATTATCTAAGGCAATAAGGAAGCATAAAAATGAGAAACCATAGGAATTGTTTTTTTCAAAGAAAAATAGTATGTAATAAAAATAAAATAAAAAAACAGATATGAGGAATCCTCCCCCACACTTGAAATTAACATTGTCCTCAATGTTTCAAGGACAATATGAAAAACAAGTCAAAGATGGGGGTGGAGGAAACGAAAGATGAACTTACAAAAGATGGTGCTTTTTAGAGAGGGTTGATACGAAATATGGTCGACTTCATATTCATATGCGTTGCAAAGTGCACGGCTTGCATCTCTTGTTCATCATTTTTTTTCAAATATCTATAAAATAGAGTTAGTACATAATAATAATAATAATAATAATAATAATAAATAAAAATATAAATATAAGTAATAAAGATAAATATCAAAAAGTAAACCGTTGTCCCCGACAACGGCGCCAAAAACTTGTCGAGGTCGAAACCTAACGGTTTATTTAATATCCGCAAGCGCACGGGCTATTGCAATATAGCGGGTGCAAGTACGGGTCGATCCCACAGAGACATGGTTTACTTTGAGATGATATTTGTCTTTATATAAATAAACAGATAAAATGATTGGGGGAGATAAGAATTTGTTGAGAAAATACTAGAAAGATACAGAAACTACTCTAACACATAATAATAGTATTCACAAAATTGAAAACAAATAAATATGCTTTAGATAAAGGCTTTTATTAAAATAACAAGGATGGTACATTAGGCTTACACTACTTCTGGTTAGGACAGTAGCGTTGTATCCTTCACTAATTATGTCCTAACTGTTTGAGATTTCCGTTTATGGTGCTCCCGCCCTGTCACAAACGGGCATTCCGACTTATATCTAGCTGACCACAATTAGTAAGAATCCATTAAGATCGGAAGTCAACGTACTTTCCATTCAAAGAACACCTCTACGCCGTTGAACTACTCTCGTGATCAATGGACTAGCTTCTTTATATGGTTCCGTCAATCGAGAATCTCCACTAGGTCCTTCTCTCGATTAACTATGGTTCTACAAATATGAACTTCTTTATATTTGCAGGCAATTTAAAAATAATATAAAGAAATTGTTTTAAGATAAAAGTGCCAAGTTCAAGGATGATACGCTAAGTTGTGCTAACTAGCACATGTATTTTAAAACTTACCGGCCTTTCTCTCGAGGATCCGGCTTAGTGTAATCCCGTTCGTCACGCGGGAAATCCGACTCACCCCTCGAGGGTACCGTATAAATCAAAATCCATTAAGTTTATCATTCTCACGTATTTTCCGTTAAAGGATCATCCCTAGGTCTTTAAATCACTTTCCATGATTTATTGACCTAGTTCAATTCTTAGAGTTCCGCTAATCAATGTTGTTCACTTGATCAACTAAGGTTATACAACTAAGGACGTCTCCCTAATTGCAAGCATTAAGACTAATAAGAAGAGAATTGAAATGACATGTAAGAGAAGCATGAATATAAATAATTGAGTTTCCAACTCCGAGAAATGGAAGATTACTCAAACCATTGAAATAATAAAAGAAGTAAGTAAAGAAATAGAGATAAGGGAAGAGATACTTATTCATAATAAAAGAGAAACAATGGCTGGAATAATCTTCTATTGCATTTACAATCTTCAAGAGTACACAAGGACTTGTCACGAATCATTGATACATTTTGAACATCGTGTATAAATTGCTAGAGTAATTTTGCTATATATTCTAAGTATAATATGATCCTTTCTGGATGTGGTTTATGACCATTTTTGGATGTATATGGATGCCCAATACTGATTACAAAGGTGTCTTATATAAGCATTTGAGTGAAGGGTTGGATCCCTTCAAAGAGCTTCAAATGAAAAGGTGCCTTTTCACAGCAACAGCAGGTGCACGGCCGCTCCACTTTATAGCGCACGGCCGCTCCAGCTTTGCACGGCCGCTCCACTTTATAGCGCACAGCCGCTCCAGTGAACTTTTGGCAATTTTGGCTTTGACTGAGGGTTTGCACGGCCGCTCCACTTTATAGCGCACGGCCGCTCCAGTGGCTTTTTGGCCTGGATGATCACTTTGAAGTTGTCCCTTCCATGGCTTTTGATCTCTTAGATATGTCCTAACTTCATTTGCTCCAAAAATGGACCCTAATACCTGTAAAAAGGCTCAAATATATCAATAAGCATAAAATCCCAAATATAGAATAAAAGAAGCTAAATTATACTAGATTAAGACTAAATGATAATAAAAACTAAGTAAATGATAAATAAATAATTCTATAAATGACTATAAAATAGTCACTTATCAAGGGGGTTTGAATAGCCTGTTAAAAACTTTTGCTAAAAACTATTTTAATCTTTGTAAATATTAAGTTACACTCTAACTAACCGGTGAGATAAATTTTGCACAGCCGAATATCGGTTAGAGAGTTTCTCAAAATGGTGAGGTAAAGAGTTTCAAAGGTAAGTTTAAAAGTTCATGCAACAGGGACAAGTTTTCTTTCCAAGTAAGACGAACAAGTAAGCAGTAACAGGAGTCAATAGGTTGTGACCGGTTGAGATATTGTCAATGTGTTACAGCACAGCAATAAATAAACAAACACTCAAATAAATGACACGTTGTTTGAAGAGGTTCACAATGTTAAATAACTGCTACGTCTTCTATCAAGTTTGGTCAGAACTTGGATTGGTGAAAGTGCACTGCTATTAATGGTTCCTAACTATTACAAGTTGCAAGCCCAATAATTTAAGGCTGCTAAAAGTAAAGTGACCACTAATGGATCGTGCTACAATAAAGACTTGGTGTTTTCTAGAGATGTGCTCACAAGCTGAGCTGATTTCTCTAGGGTGTGTGTGTGATTCAATCAATGTGTTCCATAAGTAGTCTTGTTGAGGAACACAACATGATTGATTGAAGGTGCTCAGTGTATGTCCTACAGAGATGTCTAGTGAATGTGGGGACTTGTATTGAATGCCTTGAATTAGAGGATTTGCAGGTTGGTAGTTCTTGGCAGCTCACTCTCAAGGATCTTAAATGCACCAACCATCTTCAATGCTCCAAGGAAGCTATTTATAGTGGACTTCAAAAAGGAGTCGTTGTCTTTGAAAAGGTTATAATGATGACTTGGACTGACAGGCATTGAATGGGAGTATCTTTGCATTTAATGCCTGAGATTGGATAGAGAAGATTTCCATTGAGTAGTTGAAGGGATGTGAGTACTGGTTACTTGACATTCCTCAAAGAGGTACTGACATGTTGCAGAGATGTCTTTTCAGCATGCTGCTTTACCAACTTCAGCTAAAGTTGATGGCTGGATAGTTGGGGACAATTAATGCTTCAGCTAGCTGCTGAGGGAAGCTTGCAGGATAAGCCTGGACCGGTTAGAGAATGAGTGACATAACCGGTAAGGGCCATCGGCTAGGTAGTGACCGGTTAGGCGGATTAGCGGTTGAGTGGTCAACCGGTTAGGGAAGCTTTATACCAAGTAATCTCACAAACTGATAGGAAAATCTCCAGGTCTTCAAGTCTTCATATCTTGAGAAAGTTACATATAAAAAACACTGGGCACTAGCACTAAGGGGACCCATAATACATAGAAAAATTCTATTTGATCTAATTAAAATTAGGGGTCCACATTAATGCTTGTTATGATTGGGATTAAGCAATTCTAAATCTAAACATATATTTGACTAACAGTTAGGATGAAGTACTAGGGAGAATTTTGTGATCATTGTGCATCCTTTGTAACATATAATTAGGTGACACCTGTTTCAATGGAGAATTTTGAAGTGTACGTAATTATACTTGTAAATATCAATAATAATAATAATTGGTAATAATCCTTACTAATATAAATGATCATTAGTTCGATTATATATATATATATATATATATATATATATATATATATATATATATATATATATATATATGGATTTTGTTAGGATACCCATAGAGTATCCTAACAAGAGTGGCCATTATTTTTGGACAAAAATGTCCCTCATTCCTCAAAGAATTCATATGTATAATGGGGGCAAAATTGTAATCATCAAAGAGAGAGATATATACTAACTCTCTCTCTCTCTCTCTCTCTCTCATTTAATACTAACTAACTCACTCTCTCTCTCTCTCTCTCTCTCTCTCTCTCTCTCTCTCTCTTATTTAATACTAACTTTCTCTATCTCTTTCTCTCTCTTTGATGATTACAATTTTATCCTCATCATACATATGGTTGCTTTGAGGAATGAGGAACATTTTTGTCCTAAAAATAATGGGCCACTTGTTAAGATACTCCTATGGTGGGTATCCTAACAAAACCTTATATATATATATATATATATATATATATATATATATATATATATATATATATATATATATATATATATATATATATATATATATCAATTATCATTAATTATCTTATTAATTGAATAAAAAATACTAATTTATATTAACAATAACAAAGTAATGGTACAATCTATATCTTTGATTTTAACCTTTGGTTGCTTACATTTGATTTCTAATTTGTAGTACTATTTTGCTAATAATATTGGCTTGAATGTATTGTTAATAATATTAGCTTGAATGGAGCATTTTTTGGAGAGAGAGTAAGTGATTATTGCCAAATAATATCCTTTGGGAAGTAAGAAATTACTGATAAGTTAAGTTTTCAGTTGTTTGGTCGCCGGAGTTGGTGGTCGCCACCGCCTTCCACCCGCCGCTGCCTTCGGCTATCGTTTCTAGCCGCAGTTGTCGCCGTCTTCCGCTCGCCGCTGTCTTAGGCCATCGCTGCTAGCCGCAATCGCCGACGTCTTCCGCTTACTGCTATCATTCACGTAGTGTTATATTCAGTTATGTAGTATTATACTTTCATATATGATGTAATAATTTATAAAAATAATATAACACGAATAATACAATATATGTAAAAGAATTTATAAAAAAGACATTTGTAAAAAAAAAAAAAGAATTTTCGGGTCATTCTCCAAGAAAATCGATAGTATAATTTTTATCGTTATCAACAATTCTTCATTTCCCAAGACTCACCATCCCATTTAGTCAGCCACGTTCCAATTAGCCAATTATCTTCTGCACACACACTTCCATAAATGCTTGATAAGTTAAAGAAAACCCCATACACACCCACCATCCATCTATGAGTGTCTCTTAGTACACACTTAACTTTTTATTGACCCTTCATTTATAAATCCATGACATCCATTATTGAGATGGATGGATGTGAAAAAATAAAAAATTCCTCTATGACATAAAAAAATAAAAAAAAAATCTAAATTTGGTTTCGAATATAAAACAAATTGCAATTTTGTAACCTGATGAAATGACAGAGGGATGGTCAAACTGGACCGGAATCGGATCAGAAAAGCCCGAAATTGCCATGAACCGCCACGAAAACCGAAATCGGGGTAACCGGAACCGTTTTGGATAAGGGTCGGTTAAGGTTCACATAAATGGTGAACCGGATCGGAACCGGACCGAAAATTCCTTGTTTTTCAATAATTTTTAGCTTCTTTATTCATTATTGACCGGAACCGGACCGAAACCGCACCGGAACCGGAATCGTATCGGAACCGGATTGTGGTAACTGGAACCGGATCCGGGGTAAGCAAGGGCCGGTTAAGGTTCACCCTTTTGCCAAATCGAAACCGGCGGTTCAAAATCGGAACCGGGCCCGAAACCGATTTTGGCCATCCACTAACAAGCTTCTTTCAAAATTGTAATTTTCACCCTCCAATGTAACTAAGTCACATGTTTACCCGCACATGGGGATTTGGCCTGCTGGCTAGAGCTCATGGCTTCCAACCTGGAGGTCATGGGTTCGATCCCCCCAGAAGTTAGAGTGAAAGCTTTTTCTCCCTAGGATTTATCTCCTAAGCGCTTTTGTGCGTGCATGTGTGTGTGTGTGTAAGTAGTGAAAAAAAAAAGTCACATGTTTACCCCAATATGTTAAAAATATTAGTATTATTGACATATTAATATTTTAACATATTATCTTATCCGACATGGTACCTAATTAAATTATACAACAACAACAACAAAGCCTTAGTCCCAAAATAATTTGGAGTCGGCTAATATGAATCCTCATATGTCATCAATCAATGATAAATTATTTAGTTTTAGATAATTTTTAATATTATAAATGATAAAATGATTTATTTTATCATTTATATCCAATATAGTCTTAATTAATATTAACCAAAAAAATATCAAACAAAACAATCTTTCCCATTGCTCCTTAACAATCTCCCCTCCTACCATTTTCCTAACTCCTTCCTCCTCTTCCCTTCCACTCTCATCTCTCCCCATTAAACCAAATCTTAGGTTTGATTTTGGTGTTTGAACAAATCTAAATTTTCTGTTAATTACGGATTTTGAAATCAAAGTAGTGGTGAGGTGGCGGTGGCATGATGAATGCTATGAGTGAATTTTGGTTGTGATGTGTAATATTTTTCGTCATATTATAATTGTTTAAGATGAATAGTTAAATTTTTAACATATTATAGTAAATTTGGGAATTAGTTAAGTTGAAGGGTAAAAATTGCAATATTGAAAGAAGCTTGTTAGTTTTTTCATCCATTTTCGTTAAAAAATTAATGATTTGTCCATTTTCATACCACATTGCAACAATTTAACAAACCCATGAACATAATGTAACGAAAACAAACTCAATAATCAATTGAAACAACAATAAAACTCAGGTAACTAAATTGCAATTTGCTACCGACTATAAAGAGCATCCCAATTACTTGTTTTTTATATGAATTATTATAAATAAAGTAGCATCTTATTCATAAAATGCATCCCATAAACTTGAAGTAGTTTTCTGCTCTGCCATGAAAGAATTGACTTTAAGGGGCCGTTTGGTTCGATGGAAAAAAAGTGAAGGAATGGAATAATCAATGGAATTGAATTTCTTAAGGAATTGAAATGAAAAAAAACTGATCAAACCCCTCCGTTTCGTTGGCACGGAATGGAATAAAATTGTCATTCAATTCCTTGGCAAATCATGTTTGGTTTGAAAATATAAATTATAGAAATGGAATGAAAGCATATAAAATATCCAATTTACCCTCTTTTTTTAAAAAATAATTTTTTGGGGTGGGGGGGTAGGTAGGGGGTATGCAAAATGAGTAAAAATATTTTTTCGTGGGGTGGGGGGTAGGGCGGAAATTTGGATGGAGGGAGGGTAGGTAGGGGATTTTTATTTTTTTTTGTGTGGGAGTGGGGGGTAGGCGGGGGTGGATGGGGGAGGGGGTAGGTAGGGGATTTTTTTTTTTTTTTTTTTGTGTGGGTGGGGGGTGGGGGGTAGGGCGGGGCGAATGGGGGGTAGGCAGGGAAAAAAAAATTCGTGGGGGGGGGGGGGTAGGGTAGAGGCTGCGTGGGGGTGGGTAGGAGGTAGGGGTGGTTTGGGTTTGGGGGTATTTTGGTCAATTTTTTTTTTTTTTTTTTTTTTTTTCATTGCCAAAGGAATTCGTCATTCCTTCCAAAATTGGAAGGAATGAAAATTCATTCCAAGGAATGAAAATTTATTCCGTAGGGAATGGAAAAAAATTCATTCCAACGAGCCAAACGAGACTAAGGAATGAAGTCAACGAAATTGATCATTTCATTCCGTCCCGAAATGATCAATTATCGTGAACCAAACGCCCCTAAGAGTAGGTCTGTTGATAATTTGGAGCCCTATCAGTTTATGGGAAGGAACAATAAACATGCAATGATTTATATATAAAAAAAAACAAAGGAAAAATACAAAATTTGATAATTCAATTTGATACACTTTTTAAAATGTAAAAAATAATTTTTAAAATTTCGTGATAGTTACATTTTAATAATATTTTGGTTAAAGTTTAATTTAGTTGTCTATAAAAGAGTTAAGATATGACATTTATTATGGAACGAAGTGAGTATTACTTAATTCAAGTTTCAATATAAAAATATTGAAATATCAAATGACCATTTTTTGACATCGGCCTATATTTAACAATAGTTTATGAAAATTGTACCCCTAATATTTTATTTTAAGAATCAAATTGGATGCGATTATCCCTATTAGGTATATTGTGACTCCGCCACGGTAGGGATGGCCAAAACCGGTTTCGGGCCCGGTTCCGGTTCGGAACCGTCGATTCCGGTTTGGCAAAAGGTGCGAACCTTAATCGGCCCTTGCTTACCTCGGATCCGGTTCCGGTTACCACAATCCGGTTCCGGTACGGTTCCGGTTTCGGTGCGGTTCCGGTCCGGTTCCGATCAATAATGAATAAAGAAGCTAAAAATTATTGAAAAATAAGAAATTTCCTCCCCGGTTCCGGTTCCGGTTCCGGTCCGGTTCGCCATTTATGTGAACCTTAACCGGCCCTTATCCAAAACGGTTCCGGTTACCCCGGTTCCGGTTTTCGTGGCGGTTCCGGGCTTTTCCGGTTCGGTTCCGGTCCGGTTTTCCGGTTCCGGTCCGGTTCCGATCCGGTTTGGCCATCCCTACGCCACGGTCTCTTGGGGTTCGAGTATATCTAATTTCTTTGCATCTCGTTTAATGGTTACTTGTATACATACACTAGCCTAAGCTCGTGTTCGAGGACATATTTTTATTTTTATTTATTTATTTTTTTTTTAATTAAGCCCGTGTCCGAGGCCCTTTTTTTTTTAATTTAATTTTTTTTAAGGGCAAAATGGAAAATGGACAAAATAGTGAGGGCAAAATGGAAATTTTGTCACATGCTACTGTTCATACCACTGTTCATGGGTGAGGCGGCACGGTGCCATTTACTCCCTCCGTCCCACCTTAGTGTAGACTAAGGTGGTGGGCACAATAACTAAGGAATATTATTAAGATAATGAAAATGTGTGGTAGAAAATGAAGAGAGAGAATGAGTGGAGTGAATAGTAGGTTGGTTGAATAAATTGTATGGTGAAAAATGAAGAGAGAGAATGAGTGGGTGGGGTAGGGAAAATAAAAAATAATAAAAAACTTTCTAATTTTGGCAGTCTACACTAAGGTGGGATGGACGAAAAAGGAAAGAAGTCTACACTAAGGTGGGACGGAGGGAGTATAATATAGATGATCAAATCAAACTGTCCTTGTTTTAAATATTTTAAATCTAAAACCCTTTCGTTTAATAATAATAACTATTTTTTAAATTATTAAACTTATAAAAATTGTGCTTGAGCAAAATAAATTCATGTATATTGATTAATCATTACTTCAGATGAGAAGGATTGAGAAGAACGTGTCAAATAGCTCTTTTTTAATCGACATGCAATATTTTTTCAATACGACAGGTCAAAGGTTCGAATTTCACCGCTAAGTTATTTCATTTAATAAAAAAATTCATTTTTTTGGATTGAGAAGAACGTGACATGAAAAAAGGATATGGTTTAATATAAGTAGATATATGTATGATATGGTTTAATTTATATAGATAATATGTAGCACCCAATCTTTCATGAGGCCAATTGGACATGTTCCTCGTGCTTAATGTAAAAGATAAAATCAATTATTCAATTTCCCATTTCCCAAGAATTATTTTCTTGCATATAAATAGGGGTGTGGAGTGCCAAAGCAAAATCACAACCAAAACAACAAACCCTAAGAAAAATAAAAATGTTTAAGCCAATCCCACTCACCACATTGGTCCCGGTGTTGAAGCCATTCATGGTGGGGAGGGGCAGCGTTAAGGCGGTCATTACCGTCCTTCAATCCATCACCGGCACCATCACTAACATTGGTGTTGGTCAAGCGTTTGATAATATCAGTGATTTTCTCGGTGTGTCTTTCACAATGGAGCTTGTTGCTGCTGAACTTGATCATGGTATTTATTTGTTATTACTAGAACTTTTTATTTCTATATTTTGTAGCGAATATATTTATTTTTCTTAATCTAACTTCATTAGTATGGTAGCTATATTATTTTTGACCTCCAAGAGACTATAAATTGTACACCATTTTAATAAGTTGACAGTAATACTACTTCTTCGTTCAATTTAAGTGAAGGTACTCAAAAGAGCCTTTATTTGTCTTTCTAGCCATTTGGGAAAAAAAAATGTAGTATTAGATTTCGATTCTTATAAAATTCTTCGGTAATTATCAATAGTTCGTCGAAAAAAGGTGACTTATCATCCGTTGATCGGTGATCATCGGACAATGTTATTTATTTATTACTCTAGATGTAGCATTGGGGTGTGGATGTTCTTAGAATCAGAGTCGGAAAATAAAATGTCCAATTTTTTAATTTTTTTTTATAATTAAATAAAAATAAATATAATTTTATTTTTTATATTTATTTTGAGACAGAGCTAGAAAACTAATCATACATATATGTTGTGGGCCCAAATCATAAATCACTAAGCCTGTGTGAGGCCCATTTATGTTGTGGGCTCAGTTCCTTTTTTTGTATGGCTTAAAAATTAAATAGCCCAATGGAGATGAGAATAATTCACCAGCCCAATCCCTATGTTATCCGCCTACACCGCTGTCAACGATGGACGCCCATCCCGGCGTCTTCTCAGCCGCCGGCAACGGGAAAGCAATTTCTTTCCACCGGCAAATCTTTAATTTCTCCACCGCGGCACTCAATTCTTCTTCTCTGGTTTCGAAAAACCTAATAGTTAATGGAAGCTTCCCAACCTCCATTAATGGCCATGGCCATGTGAATTGGACTTTTCTATTCTGGTTTTCCCCCGTAGTTGAACCGGAATAGTTCCCATTACCACAGGTAAGCCTCTTATATTTGTGAAACTAAAATTCCTTGCTTTATGTGCTTGTGATTTTATTATATTTATATGTAAGATTTTAATTGATGCTTATTGTCTTAATTATGTAATGTTCTCGTTATTACATTGAATATGAATATTAATAAGTGTAGGTTAAATCTCTAAAATATGGACATTCATTTAGTTTTAGTTTTTTTTTTTCGTTTAAAAATGAATACTCCCTCCGTCCCATGATAATACGCACATTTTTGCTTGACACGAGAATTAAGGTAAAAGGTGAAAAAGGTGATGTGTTGTGAGTGTAGATGGTTGGATAAAAATGAAGAGAGAATGAGTGGGTGGGGTATAATAAATTCATTTCCATTTTTTGCATATTACGAGTGACGTACCAAAAGGTGTCTTTTTGCGTATTACCATGGGACGGAGAGAGTATTTCATTAGGGATGAATGGAGTAGCAAAGATGTATAAAACCCTAATTATCCACTTTCCCTTGAAATATGATATTTAAAGGTAAAAATTCATTTAGGAACAAAACGTTAAAGAATATAGACATTCTTTTATGGATAAAATTTTCTTAAAATGGACTTTCATTTTGGGTCGGAATGAGTACACAATAGAGTTGTCAATTGTGGTTAAACTATACAATTGTAGAATTGTGGCTGTGAAGTGCTTTGTTATGGTTGGTTTCGCACTTCTTTGGCTTTGGTTTTGACTGGCAGTAAGGTGTAGGCGTAGGCCCTGCCCAAGCCCGAACTTCTGCTGATGGGTCAACATTAGATCAAGGCATAGCTTATGTGCTGATGGTGCTTGTTTTGACATTGACCTATGTCATTCATTAATCATCTGAATTTCCATTCTTTAGTTATTTTGGTCTAGGATAATTCTAGGGATACAAAATATGGTCACAGAAAGTTGGACACAAAATGATTTGTCGTGATTTCATTGGTGATTTTAATTAGAGCGTGGCGTATCCACAATCGATGCCAATAAAACTTCGCCCCCTCATTTTGTGCTCAACTTTTTGTGACCATATTTTGTGCCCTAGCATTGCCCTTTGATCTATCTGTATGCCCATTGTATGTGTGTGTGTGTGGACGCATTTGTGTGTGTGTGTGCGCGCATTTGTGTGTGTGTGTGGGCCAACTTAATACTTAAATGACTATCGCCTGGGGCCCGCTTATTTGACAAGCCAAAATCTTTAGGAATGATGCTTTACTTGCTTGTGTATGTTAATTTTTTGTTTTTCTTTCTTTATTCCTGGAATTAGCAACAGGAGCTCCAAAGAAAACAGTGAAGGGGCAAGCAAGCTTTGATCGTCAAGCTAGTTTGAAGGAGCTGAAGTATGTGTGTAGATTTGATGTTCCTGAGGGTTTTGGAGAGATCGGAGCTGTACTAGTGCAGAATGACCTTCGAACTGAGATTTTCATTAAGGACATTGTTATCAATGACACCCTCACCATCAGCTGTGAGTCCTTTGTTCATTCCAAGTATGATAACCCTGAGAAGAGAGTTTTCTTTACTAGCAAGGTTCATCTCTCTCTCTCTCTCTCTCTCTCTCTCTCTCTCTCAAACCTCCAATTTTATCGCTTTTATTATTATTATTATTTTGTTATTATAACTATAATTATATGGAGCTTGCCATTTGCTGTGGAGCAGTCATACTTGCCTGGAAAAACACCAAGCGGGCTAAAGTCCCTAAGGGAGAAAGAGCTGACACTCCTTCGTGGTAACGGCAAGGGAAAGCGCCAGGACTTTGATCGGATCTACGATTATGATGTCTACAATGATCTTGCCATGCCTGAATTGGGATGGGATAGACCTGTCTTGGGTGGAAAAGACCATCCCTACCCTCGTCGTTGCAGAACTGGTCGCCCAATGAACAAGAAAGGTGTGTACCACGTAAAATAATAAGGAAAACATAAATATTTGGACTTATTTGATTTCAGCTGAATTTCTAGTTTATGAATCATCTAATATGCTCTTTGGTTCCAGTGTATTAAAAGTGTTTATGTTGAGTTATAGAGAAGAATATACTGAGTTTATGAAAGTTCCATCTAAATATACATTTCATCCTTGCTTTTCATAAACAATAACCATTAAGGTAAGTGGTTATGGTTTCACTCAAGCTTTATGAATGTTGTACACAAAAGTGATTTATAGACTAAAAACTAAATTAAACACATAAACTGATTATAAAAGCTGAAATTAAAAGAGTAAATGTTCTTCATTGATTGATTAAATCAAATATGCATTAAAGTTGTGGACTTAAAAATTACAGATCCGAAGACAGAGTCAAGGCTGAGCACCGACATTCTGTTTTATGTTCCAAGGGATGAAGATTTTTCTGCTATAAAAGAGGTCACCTTTGCGGCAAGAACATTGTACTCGGTGGCACATAGTGTGGTTCCGGCACTAAAATCAATCTTCACGACTGACTTACACAGGGGATTTCCATACTTCACAGAAATCGACATGCTTTATAATGAAGGAATACATGTACCACCCATGAAAGGTGGTCTTCGAACAGCTCTTCCCCGACTTGTTAAAACAGCCTCCGATGCTACCAACAGTCTTCTGAAGTTTGAGACCCCCGAAACAATTGATCGTAAGCCAACTACATGAACATTTTCATTCTTTTCTCCGTGATCATTTTAATTCAGTAATATCATGTGCTTTTACTTTATCGTATCTTTGTTAATTATAATTTCAGGGGATAAATTTTCTTGGTTTAGAGACGAGGAATTTTGTCGGCAAATGCTTGCTGGTCTTAACCCATGTTGCATAGAGTTGGTGAAGGTAATGGTCAAACGCCACAACTATTTTTTAACGATGTATAAACTTCTCATTAACATAATATATTTTTAATTTTTTTTTACAGGAGTGGCCATTGATTAGTAAACTAGACCCTGCAATTTATGGACCTCCTGAATCAGCAATCACCAAGGAGATAGTTGAGCATGAGATTAAAGGCTTCATGACGCTCAAGGAGGTAATACAAAAACATTATAAATATATATATTATTTATAATTATCTTCCCTTCATTATACTTAAAATTATACTTGCAGGCCATAGAGCAGAAGAAATTGTTCCTCTTGGACTACCACGATCTTTATCTGCCATATGTAAATAAAGTGAGAGAGCTTGAAAGAACAACTATGTATGGATCAAGGACACTAATGTTTCTGACTCCAGCTGGAACCCTGAGGCCCATAGCCATTGAGTTAACAAGGCCAACAGGAAATGGGAAGCCACAATGGAAACGTGTTTATACCCCATGTTGGGATGCAACAGGCCATTGGCTATGGAGGTTTGCTAAGGCTCATGTCCTTGCTCAAGATTCTGGTTATCACCAACTTATCAGTCATTGGTAAGTTCAATGATATTCATTTGATTTTTTTTATTATTACTATTTTTTTGTGTGTGTGCTTAATGAAAACATGAACGTAAATAAACACCTTCAATATATTGCAGGCTACGAACTCATTGTGTCACCGAGCCTTATATTATCGCGACTAACCGACAACTTAGTGAAATGCACCCCATTTACAGACTATTAAGTCCTCATCTGCGTTACACTATGATGATTAATTCCTTGGCTCGACTACTACTTGTTAATGCAAATGGAATTATTGAGTCAACTTTCTCTCCTCGCAAGTACTCCATGGAGCTTTCCTCTGCTGTCTATAAGGCTAAATGGCGTTTTGACCACGAAGCACTTCCCGCTGACCTAATTAGCAGGTACAGTCAAGAGATTTACTTCTCATATATAAAAGATTCAACACGTACCTTTTTTTTTTCTTAAAAGTTTTATTTACCAAAAATATATATGAATTATCAGGGGAATAGCTGTTGAAGATCCAACTGCACAACATGGCCTGAAACTAGCGATCGAAGATTACCCATTTGTTAACGATGGCCTTATCCTTTGGGATTCAATTAAACAATGGGTAAGTGACTATGTAAGCTATTACTATACGGATGCAAAATCTGTGGAAAGTGATCAAGAGTTACAAGCATGGTGGACAGAGATTCGAACTGTGGGCCACGGAGACTTGAAAGATGAACCGTGGTGGCCCACACTCAAGACTCCACTCGATTTAATCAATATTCTGTCAACAATAATTTGGGTAACCTCGGCTCACCATTCTGCGGTCAACTTTGGTCAGTACGACTTTGCTGGTTATATGCCAAATAGGCCAAGCATCTGTAGAACTAATATGCCCGATGAGGATCCAAACGATGATGATTGGCAAAGTTTCTTGAAAAGGCCTGAGGATTTACTAATGGAATGCTTCCCTTCTAGACTTGAAGCTACTACTGTGATGTCCGTTTTAGATGTGCTGTCAAGTCATTCTCCGGATGAGGAGTATATTGGGCAGATGTTGGAGCCATCATGGAAAGAAGATCCAAATATAAAGGCTGCATTTGAAAGATTTACTGCAAGATTGAAGAAGTTTGATGAGATTATTGATGACAGAAATGGTAACAGTAATCTGAAGAACAGACATGGGGCGGGGGTGGTTCCATATACGCTTTTGAAGCCATTCTCTGACAAATCTGGGGTGACTCTAATGGGGGTTCCCAACAGTATTTCGATCTGATGCTATTGCAATAATTCAAGCTTCACTACCTACGGTATTTTTCTGCTTTTTCAGTTGTTTCAAATAATAAATTGGTATTTTGCCGCTTTTTCAGTTGTGTCAAATGATGAAGTGGTCTTGTAATAACGCCTTCGCTTGGCCCAAGAGTTTTGAAAATTCCCTGTCAAACTGTCAAAGTAGGGAGGGAGTTCCGATCTTTGGTTCAGAGTGTTTTAAGCTTCCCCTGTATTTTCGTGCTTTGCTTATTTTTACGCTTTCCGTCCTTAGGGCTCAGGCCTTGTTGAATTCTCCTAATTATTATTGCTGGAATAAAGTTTATTTCTTCATATATGAGTTGCTATTAAAGTCTGTTTTTGCTTATGGATTCATGCTGGCATTGCAAAAGCAACCATCAATGAATGATGAACATTATTCAACTTACCATCGGAGCAGTCCAATATTATACACTCGATGGGATTGTGATCGGCGACATAAAACCATAACAATTAATATATGAAGTTGTGATGTTGTGCCCCGCTCAAAAACGCTTCTGGCTGGATCCACCACTAATTACAATATCCTCCTTGGAGAAATCACCCTCGAGTCTCGACTGACTGACATGACAGAGAAACCCAAAACAATTTTACACGAACGATCTTCAAATCAACCTCAAAATTAATATGACAGAGAAATCACCACTAATTACAATATCCTCCTTGGAAAAATCATTGGTACGCTCTTCCAATTTTTGCAAGCCAATTTGCAGCTTGATAACATTCTCTACGCTCAAAATTAATATGACAATCCCAATGTTTTCTTATAAGCACTCGGCAGTCCTCAATGATATTTCCAGCAAGATGAAAGTTGGTATCAGCTGTTTGGATTAGACCAACGCCATCTTTGAGTTAGTTTCCTGTTGGACTTTTAAATCTCTCATGCTCCATGCAAGTTTCTTTCCTTTCTCAAATGGCTTTGAGTCCGGCCTGCAATATAGAGCATATTTCAATCCCTCCCGTGAAGCCTTAGCCTACCAACCATTGACTTCATCATTTCTGAACAACTCGCAAATGTCACGGCTCCCTGCTTTCAGTTTCTTGACTCGTTGAGTTGATGTGATCTCCTTAATGATGTGTAGTTATTTTTACCTGAATATGCAGTTCTTTATACCTGGAAATGTTGTTTAGTTATTTCCACTACTTGCCAACTCCTTATACTGTCTTTCTTCAATCAGAATCGTAGAGGTAAAAAAATAAATTGAAAATGATAAGTTAACTTCTCAGTTGTTTGGTCATCGGAGTTGATCGTGTTCTTAGTAGTTTAGTTGACAACCGAGAAATTACTGATAAGTTAACTTCTCAGTTGTTTAGTCGCCTGAGAGGTCGTCGGCGTTAAAAAAAAAAAGTCATCGGAGTTGGTCGCCTGAGTTGATGGTTGCCGGAGTTGTTGATCGGAGAAGATGGGGAGGGTTGACCTAATGTGATGGTGTTTGAATAGAAAGTAAATTGATAAATAGGATGGATTTAGAAAAATGATTGGAGGGTGAACTTAGTAAAATGAGAAGGAGAGTGTATTTATTAAAATAGAGATTATGGTTAGATGAAATATTTCTTACTTTATACTCCCTCCGTCCCGGCCGAAGTGTCCCAAGTTTCTATTTTGGGTGTCCCATTTAAAATGTCTCATACCCAAAAAAGGAAAGTTTTTTTCACTATTCCACCCACTCATTCTCTCTCCTACTTTACTTTACACTAACAATATTCTCTCTCCTAACTATTCCTTCCACTCATTCTCTCTCCTATTTAATTTTTCATACTCACAACATTTAAACTTTTCTCTTTCTTACATCACTTTCCTTAATTCTCGTGCAATTGTCCTTTTCGAACACTTCGGCCGGGACGGAGGGAGTATACGCTAAAATTGATAAATTCGAGGGATTAAATTGTAAATCACTTAAAAATAATTATAATTTGTTGTTTTGTATCATACTCAACTAGAAAACAATTAAAATATGAAGAAATCACCCTCGAGGGTCTCGACTGACTGACAGAGAAACCCAAAACAATTTTACACGAACGATTTTCAAATCAACCTCAGATGTAAATCTCATAGGTAAAACCTATTGCTGCTCTGGCCTTGTTTCAGCTTCGCCGTTGTCGCCGCCGGCATAAATCTCATAGGTTAAACCCTAACCCTTTGTTTCTACATACATTGTGCACTTATGATTCAATATCAATTTCAGAATATCAATTTGATACGAAACTAGATCTGATTTCAATTATGTTCCTAGAAATTTTACATTAAATTTTTGTGATTCCTAAACTCTGTCCAACGTCAATTTTCTATTGTGTTTGGATGTTATATTGATTCAGTATAAATTGCTTGGAATGATTTTCACCCAATATATGGAGCGTTCAAATTTTGAATTCTTTCTCATTGAATTGAATTGCTGGAGAGAAATCTAGTTGGATATATTGAATAATCTGGTCAATTGATTCCGATCATATTTGCATCATTTGCTAAAGAAGTTACTTTGTGCATTGTTCATTGATCAAATAGAGTAATTTTACCGGGCGTTCTTCCATCTCGAATGTATAAATGGATGACCTTTGGAGAGGTGGAAACTGCTCGATCAGCAATAGATCCTGAACTGCACTATCACGGAATAGCAAAGGCAAGTGAAATACTTGATTTATTTCTTGAAACCCTCTTTTCTCTTGTAAACTGTTGGAGTCGGTCTGGGGAGAAACGCGTTTCTCTGTCGCGTATGGAGAAACGGGGCAACGTTTGTCGCGTGACATACTTATCCAGTTTCTGGATATCCTTTCCAAAGTTTCTGGATATCCAGAACATTGAATATGGATATTCAGAAGCTTTGGAAAGGATATCCAGAAACCAAATATTTTTTCTGGATATCCTTTCCAAAGCTTCTGGATATCCAGAACATTGAATATGGATATCCAGAAGCTTTGGAAAGGATATCCAGAAATCAAATATTTTTTCTGGATTATCCTTTCCAAAGCTTCTGGATATCCATATTCAATGTTCTGGATATCCAGAACTGATGAAAGTGATATCCAGTTGTTGTGGCTAAGTATGTCGCGCAACAAACGTTGCCCCGTTTCTCCATAAGCAACGGAGAAACGCGTTTCTCCCCAGATTTTGTGAAACTGTTGGTGTTTTATACCTATTTGAATAGTATATAAGCATAATTATTAAGTTTGTCATCCGTTTAAACTTGCATGAGTCATTTTTGTTTCTGATTGGAGTTCCTACTTCTATGTGGGATAAAATATCTTACAAAGTATATAGCAAACAATGTGCTTGACTTGAGTTCATGTCTTAACAGTAATGACATCATTGGTATGCTTGTTTTTGTTGTCCCCTGAAACTACCATATCTTAACTATAATTTTTCAGTTTATGGATGTTTGTTTAGATATTTGTGCCACAGTTTATTAGACATCTTCCGTTGGAGTGCATTTTTTTTTGGTACGCTCTTCCAATTTTTGCAAGCCAATTTGCGAAAATTGGATGTTTGTTTTTGGATGTCTTAACAGTAATGACATCATTGGTACGCTCTTCCAATTTTTGCAAGCCAATTTGCAGCTTGATAACATTCTCTATGCTCAAAATTAATATGACAATCCCAATGTTTTTTTATAAGCACTCGGCAGTCCTCAATGATATTTCCAGCAAGATGGAAGTTGGTATCAGCTGTTTGGATTAGACCAACACCATCTTGAGTCAGTTTCCTGTTGGACTTTTAAATTTCTCATGCTCCATGCAAGCTTCTCTCCTTTCTCAAATGGCTTTGAGTCCGGCCTGCAATATAGAGCATATTTCAATCCCTCCCATGAAGCCTCCCAACCATTGACTTCATCATTTCTGAACAACTCGCAAATGGCACAACTCCCTGCTTTCAGTTTCTTGACTCGTTAGGTTGATGTGAACTCCTTCATGATGTGTAGTTATGTATACCTGAATATGCAGTTCTTTTATACCTGGAAATGTTGTTTAGTTATTTCCACTACTTGCCAAATTAATACTCAGCCTCCCTTTCTCCCTCATCATCATTTATCCAATCTCCTCATTTTCACAAGGGTAGTTTTGAAAGTTGAATGACTCTAAACCCTCTATTTTATTAATGAGATTATCTTTATGGAACAAATAAAAATAGAAAATAGGACTCCCATTATTGGACGGAGGGAGTCTAAGACTATTAGTTAAATGCGTACACATGTTTTGATCACTAAAGAAACCATGTTTTTGCAAATTCCTCATTCAAGTACACGATTTATGCAATGTCCTCACTCCTTAAACGAAGACGACAATTTTTTTTAATCCGTGGAGGGGCACATGATATCACATGACTAACAACCATTATAAACTTAACTTTTCGTCATTGAAAATCCATCTGAAAATGGTGTTTTTTATACGAATTTGAAGAAATGGAAATGAAATGGTGTGATCTTTTTGATAGTTTGTGGTTGTGTTTGATTTGAAAAGTTAAATTTACAACGGATGTTAGTCACGTTATAGCATGTGCCCCTTTGCCGTTAAAAAAAATGACGTCTCTGTTTATGTAGTGATGATATTGCAAAAATTGTGTAATTGAATGAAACATTGAAAATAAATAAAACTTCAATGAGGACATTTCAAAAACATGATTTCTTTTGTAACCAAAATATGGGTTTTGCCTGTTTATAGGATCCACTCTAGTGTAACTACCATATACTCCCACCATCCCAAAATAAATGTCCAAAACAATTTTAAATTTGCTCTTGATAACTTGAAAAATGTATGAAAGATATAGAAAATACTCCCTTCGTCCCAAAATGTTTGTCCCATTTGACTAATTTGTTGAACTTTGACCACAAATTTATGAGAGATTAATCATGTTCATGAAATTCTAAAAGTTGTTGATAATATTATTAATGGTGAATCAATAGGAATTTTTAAAATTTCATGAACATAATTAAATTGTCATATATTTGTGGTCAAAGTTCAACAAAAAAGTCAAATGGGACAAACATTTTGGGACGGAGGGAGTAATAAATTTAAAAATTATGAGGGTCCAATGAGGGAGAACAAAAATAAGGAAAACCATGATCCATAAAAAAAACATTATGATACAAACACACCTATAAATGGATCATTCAGTCAAGAGTCACATTAAATATCATCAACCACATTATTAAATATAAGGACCATATTTTCTTTTGTGGAAAGTCAAATTAAAAAAGATGGAGACGCTAAAAGTTGAGTTGACTCGGTGTAATTTGCTCTTGATAACTAGAAAGGTTTTTTTTTTCTTTATTTTACTGATATGAAGCCATCATCTAATCATAGCCCACTATATATCCGAGCTTCCTCATGAAAGCTTTGAAGCAAGGACAAGGACAGTGTCATCAAACTATAGGCCAATGCCTCTTAATATAATTTGGACCATTATAATAGAAATTTTACTGATATGAAGCCATCATCTAATCATAGCCCACTATATATCCGAGCTTCCTCATGAAAGCTTTGAAGCAAGGACAAGGACAGTATCATCAAACTATCATCAAACTATAGGCCAATGCCTCTTAATATAATTTGGACCATTATAATAGAAAAATCTTTCCCTTGTTTACATTCTCAAAAGTGTTAGATCCGACAAATAATCGATAAATAATCATGTTCAAGACCATTAGATTGTACTATCATATACTCTCTCCGTTCCATCTCAAACCGGACTTTTTGCCATTTTGTCTGTCGCACCTCAAACCGGAGTTCCCAAAATATCAAAGATATATACTATTCCCCCACACATTCTCTCTCATACTTTACTTTTATACTCACAACACCAATCTGTTGGGGTGACTCTCAATATTGTTGATAAAGGAGGATGGCTCGTGTTCTGGTGCCCTGATGTCGAGGCGGGCGCCCCACATGGGGTGAGGCGGGCGCCTCGTTGGGCGAAGCTGGTGGATCTTGGAATTGCTTTGAGGCGGCCGCTTGATCTGCTTCGAGGCGGGCGCATCGCGGACAGACGATTGGCGTTGGCTTGGCGACCACCCAGGCGGGCGCCTGGTGTTCAATGGGGTGGGCGCCTCACGACGGCAAAGTGACGGGCTGGGCCATGGTTAGGGTTCTATTTTGCGGTGTACCTCTGTCATATAAATAATCCTTTTTGGTCATTGTTCCGTCTAAGCCTTGAGAGAGAGAGATTGATAGAAACAAGCTAGTTTATTTTTCTATTGTGAGAGATTGTGAGATTGTGTGAAAGGTTTTCACCTTGATTCTCCTTGTACTCTTCTTAATTATAGTGAATTGATTCTCCGTCGCCCGTGGACGTAGCCAAGTTGGTGAACCATGTAAAATCTCTTGTGTTCATTGTTTATTATTGTTTCGTTCTTGCTATTGTGTTATTTTGTGCTTTCATCTTTATCAATTTAGCAATTGTGTTTGGGACCTAAATCCTAACAATTGGTATCAGAGCCCGGTTTGTGGATCTTGTATTGCTTATTGGTAACGATGGCTGGGAAGTACGAAATTGAAAAGTTTAATCGCAAGATTAACTTTGGGCTATGGCAAGTAAAGATGCGAGCGATATTGGTGGGAAATCAATGCATCAAGGCTTTGCTCGGTAAATCAAAGAAACCGCAAAACTTGACGGATGCACAGTTTGACGACATGGACGAGAAGGCTCTTTCTCTTATACAATTGAGTCTCAGCGATGAGGTGTTGAGGGAGGTATTGAAGGAGGACACAGCTGCAGGGATTTGACTTAGGCTTAAACAATTGTACATGACCAATGTTGGGCCCTACGTTTTTAGTCAACTTATTTTCAACTTGCACATAACATCTTGATACTAACAACTTGAGTTGTCCTACTACATCTTGATCATCTTGCAGGTTGGATTATTGTTACGATTAAATCCTACTTTTCAGGGAACGTGTCGATGGAATAGAAGACTAATTCAATGATGTTTCTTCGTTAAAGACTTCAGCAACGGATCATTATCTCCTCAATCAACAAAGTGGCGATAATATCTCAACAAGATCAACCTCTCTCCCGAGATTCTAGGCTCGTTATTTTCTTTGTAGTTTAGCCGTTATTTGAGGTATAAAAAGGGATAAACACCTGTATTTTACACACACGATCACTCTAGCATAAGCTCCCTTGTATACGCTCATAGTTCTGTAATCATCTAAATACTTAGTAAACTTTTGGTCAAGGCAGGTTCCTAAACCTCCCAGGGTTTTATGCCGGTGAACAAGTTGTTCAAGGGCTTTCCCTAGTCAACAAATTCCTTGAGTTCATTTCTATTCAATCCAATAATCATTGTACCCTGATTCATATCTCTTTTGTCATTTTTCATGTCATTGAAAACACTTGTTGAAATTTGACCAAAACAATTTGGCGCCGTCTGTGGGAATACTTTGATTATTTGCGTAGAAATGGCTAATCCGACGTCCGGCAGTCAAGGTGAGAGGAGTCGGCCGCTTCCTAGTTTCGACACCCAAGGCAATCCATCTTTGAGTTCGGAAGCTGTCAATTTGGAGATAATATCCAACATGGCCGATATGTTGAAGAAAGTGAGTGACCGGTTGGATGCTCAGGAGCATACGAACACCATGATATTCAATGCCATTGACGCCATGCGTAAAGGGAAGCAAGCTGAAACTCAAGTATCTACTCCATTTTCACCTTTGTATCCTAGATCTTTGTTTGGTGCAGGTACAGGACCAAGCCATTTTGGAGATATCCCTATGTCCAATACCTTGCCAGCAGAAAGCACAATCGTGACGTCCATTTCAATCATGCAACCAAGATTCAGCCTTCCAGCTAGCCAACCTATGTTGTCATCTTGCTATACCTATGCCACATCTTCGATGGGGCAAACAGGGAGTTTCTTTAATGCTTTTGATACTTCTGCATCTCAGTTTAATAATGATCCTCTTTTCGCAGAGAGTCAACTTGTTAAGGAAATGCAGACTATAAAAGAGTTACTTCGAAGCGTACCTGGAGTCAACTTGCCATATCACCAAGTTTCTCCAACTTGCTATAACGAATCTCGTTTTGTTCCAGCAATAGCTAATGTGGAGATCCCAAAGAAGTTTTCAGTCCCTCATATGAAGAAGTATGATGGGAGCACCGATCCAGCAGAGCATGTGTTGCTGTATCAGGAATCGATGGATATTATAAGTATCCCCCCTATTTTTAAAGAAGCATGTTTTTGCAGGGGTTTTGGCTCAACTTTGTCATGACCAGCCTTAAAATGGCTAACATGACTTCCTCTAAATTCTATTTCTTCTTATGCTCAATTTGTCAACATGTTTACTAATCAATTTTCGTGCAACAGGGCATTTGATAAGTTGACTAGTAACCTTTATAGAATTGTGCAACAGCCTAATGAAAGTCTTAAAGAATATTTGCACAGGTTTAACAAGGAGGCAGTGACTATACCCAACTTGGATATGTCCACAGCTACGGAAGCATTCCGTATAGGCTTGAAGAAGAGCTCTCTATTTTATAATGAGTTGGTGATGACTCCTGCGAAACAACTTGAAGAAATTAGAACCAGAGCCTTGCGTTTCATCAGATTGGAGGATGATAGCTTGGCAATGGAGAAGTCAACTGGGAGGACTCCTACTCCTCTATTTGAGCCTTCAGACAGAAAATCAGACTCCCATCATTATAAGTCTAACAGGGGCAAACCCCCTGTTAAATCTGAATCTTCTAAAGTTCATTTTGTAGATGATGATCAAGATGAGGATGATAATGACTATCCTAAAATTTCTGAATACTGCTTTTCTGTGGACATTGCAGGAGTCCTTTGCGCCATGGAAAATCTTGGAGACAAAACAAGATGGCCTAAGAAGAGTGATAAGCCTACAACTTGGAAGGACAAGTCCAAGTGGTGCGCGTTTCATGAGGATTTTGGGCATTCCACTGAGAATTGTTTTGCCTTGAGGAAGGAGATTGCTCATTTGTTATCGAAGGGTCTTCTTAAGGATTTGTTGGGTAAGAAGAGGGTCAGAAGTGAGTCCAAAGAGCCTGATTCTGGTGAGCAGTCCAGACCCGAGAAAGTTGCACCTCCTCCAGCCACCAAGGTAGTAAATGTTATTTCAGGTGGGTCCCATATTTGTGGTACAACTTACTCCACAGCCAAGCGTCATGCCAAGAGTTCTAAGGAGGATTAGTCGAGTCTACCCCCAGGTGTCGCGACTTCACAGATGGTCAAGTTATCTCCTTCGAAGATGAGGATAAGGACAACACGTTGGACCCCCATCATGATGGTATAGTTGTTCAGGTGCAGATTGCTAATTGTGTGGTCAAGAGAATTCTAATTGATGGCGGCAGCTTAGTTAATATAATCTTCACTCATTCCCTTGAAGATATGGGCATTCCTTTGTCCAAAGTTGTGAATAATTCGTCCGTACTGGTAGGGTTCAGTGGTGAAGTAAAGAAAACAGTCGGAGAGATCAAGTTGCCTATCTATTTGGAGGGTATGAATTCTATGGAAAGGTTCTGTGTGATTGAATTCTCTTCCTCATACAATGTCATTTTGGGAAGACCTTGGATCCACAACATGAAGGCCGTGCCGTCAACTTATCACCAGTGCGTCAAATTTCCAACACCTTGGGGTGTAGCCAAGTTGAAGGGAAATCAGCAGGTTTCTAAAGAATGCTACAAGGTTAATATGAAAGCAAGTTCAGTTCCTCGTCAAGCATAGCAATTAAAGAAAAAGGCCCAGGATGTTCTTGAAGCAGTAGAACATGAGACGAAAAGTATTTTTGTTGATGAGTCAAATCCTGAGGTCCAAGTGCAAGTTGGTGCAGATCTTCCATCAGAAATTGAGGAGGAGCTGATTGAGTTCTTGAAAAGTCAGAAATGTTGTTTTGCGTGGAAGCATGAGGACATGACAGGAATAAGCAAGGACATCATTACTCACAAGTTGAACATTGATCCAACCATCCGTCCTGTCCACCAGAAAAGAAGAAAGTTTGCCCAGGAACGGAACCAGATCATAAAGGATGAAGTTGAGAGGCTTTTGAAGTCCAAGATGATCAGGGAAGTTCAATATCCAAGGTGGTTAGCTAATGTTGTGGTGGTAGAGAAGAAGAACGGCAAGTGGCGAGTATGCGTGGACTTCAAGGACTTGAACAAGGCCTGCCCGAAAGATCCATTCCCTCTTCCTCATATTGATTCTCTAGTTGATGAGACAGCTGGCCACGATATCTTGATGTTCATGGATGCATCCTCAGGGTACCAGCAAATTCAAATGGAGCCCTCAGATCAAGAGGATACGGCATTCATGACTCCGAAAGGTATATATTATTATATTTCTATGCCATTTGGTCTTAAAAATGCAGGGGCAACTTATCAGAGGCTGGTGAAAAAGATGTTTAAGGATCAACTTGGCAAGACAATGGAAGTCTACATAGATGATATGGTAGTGAAGTCCAAGCATATTGAAGATCACGTGGAGCATCTTGCTGAGGCGTTCAACATCTTGAAAGCTTTCAACATGAAACTTAATCCATCAAAGTGCAATTTTGGTGTTAGAGCAGGAAAATTCTTGGGCTATATGGTGACCAAGAGAGGAATTGAAGCCAGTACCGAATAGATCAAAGCCATTCTCAACTTGGAATCCCCCAAGAATATCAAAGACGTCCAAAGGTTAACAGGTAGAGTAGCTGCCCTCAATAGATTTATATCTAAATCATCTGATAAGTGCAGGTTATTCTACGAAGTGCTAAGAAAGAATAAACTCTTCCAATGGACTGATCAACATGAGGCAACTTTTAGACAACTTAAAGAATACTTGATGATGTCACCCCTACTTGCTAAACCAGAACGTGGTGAGCATCTTTATTTATATTTGGCTGTATCCGAGAATGCAGTTAGTGCAGTGTTGGTGAAAGAAATCTAAGGTGAACAGCATCCCGTTTACTATATAAGTAAGTCTTTACTAGATGCTGAAACGAGGTACTCTCATCTTGAAAAGTTAATTTTAGCCTTAACCACTGCTGCTACAAAACTGCGTCATTATTTTGAAACACATTCTATAACTGTTAGAACTAACTATCCTATGAGAAATGTGTTGAGAACTCCAGAGATGTCAGGCAGATTGGCCAAGTGGTCGGTCAAGTTGAGCACGTATGACATTTCATATGAGCCAAGAACAGCTATCAAATCTCAGGCTCTAGCCGATTTTGTAGCAGACTTTAGTCCAAGTTTGCAGCCCGAGGTGGAACTGGAAGTACAATAGCTTGAAGGTAAAACAATTCCTAGATTTTGGACACTGTTTACAGATGGAGCTTCAAATTCCAAAGGAATTGGCTTTGGAATAGTTCTGAAGTCCCCTCAAGGTGATATCATACCTCAAGCTGTATCTTGTGAATTCAATGCGACGAATAATGAAGCTGAGTATGAGGCTTTAATCATGGGTTTAACTACAGCTTTAAGTTTAAATATTACTCATATAAATGTATATGTTGATTCTCAATTGCTCGCTAACCATTTTAATGGCAGTTATATGGCAAAACATTCCAAGATGACTTTGTATCCCTAACATGTTAAGGCTTTGGCTTCAAAATTCCTATCATTCTCTTTGGAACAGGTCCCTAGAGAAGAGAATACAGAAGCGGACGCATTGGCCAACTTGGGTTCAACTTGCAAATCAATATTGCATACTAATATTCCCATTATTTATGTTAAGTTCCCGGCAATAGACCAAGTTGAGGAAACTCAAGCGGTTATTCAACCTAGTGGGGCACAAGATGCAAGACCATCTTGGACCCAACCTATAATTGAGTTCCTTCAACTTGGGACTATTCCACCAGATATTAAGAATGCTAGATCTTTTAAGATTCGTACTTCAACTTTCGTTTTAATAGATAATGTGCTATTTAAGAGATCTTTTGCAGGGCACTATTTAAGATGTATTGATAATGAGCAAGTTGAACTGGTGCTAAAAGAAATCCATGAAGGAGTATGTGGAAACCATTATGGTGGGAAATCATTGGCATCAAAGGCCCTCAAGACTGGTTATTATTGGCCAACTATGCGTCAAGATGCCATGAATTACGTGCAGAAATGTGATGCCTGCCAAAGACACAGTAACATCTTGCATCAACCTGCAGAGCCTCTACACTCTATCGTCTCATCTTGGCCTTTCATGCAATGGGGCATGGATATTGTGGGCAAGTTGCCTAAGGCTCCCGGAGGCAAAGTGTTCATGTTGGCATTGACTGATTATTTCTCAAAATGGATTGAGGCAGAGGCCTATGTGCAAGTAAGAGACAAGGAGGTAATTTCATTTTTAAAGAAAAATATAATTAGCAGGTTTGGTGTACCATCGGAGATCATATGTGATAATGGATCCCAATTCATAAGTAAGAAGACTAGAGACTTTTGTGCTCGATGGGGTATCAAGTTGATCATGTCCACGCCTGTCCACCCTCAAGCCAATGGTCAAGCTGAATCAAGCAACAAGTTGATTGTCAACAACTTGAAGAAGCGCCTAGATCAAAAGAAAGGAAAATGGGCTGAAGAATTACCACTTGTACTTTGGGCAGACAGGACTACTACAAAAGGAGCCACAGGTAGAACTCCATATTCTTTGGTATTTGGAGCGGAAGCTGTAATTCCAGTCGAGGTGACAATCCCAACAGCAAGGTATGGTTTATTAACTCAAGATGAAAATAATCTCTTGCTAACCCAAGATCTAGATACAATTGATGAGATCAGGGATTTAGCCAAGATAAGGATGACAGCCTATCAACAACGGATTGCTAGGTCTTACAACAAAACGTCAGAATAAGAAGATTTCAGGTTGGTGATTTAGTTTTGAGAAAAGTATTTCAAAATACAAGAGAACTGAATGCAGGTAAATTAGCTCCCAAGTGGGAGGGACCATATCTCATCGATGCTGAAGCTGGCAAAGGAGCATATTGGCTGTCAACCCCAAGTGGAGATAGGATCCCTAGGAGTTGGAATGCCATTCATTTAAAGCTTTATATTATGTAAGTCGAGTTATTAACAACTAGACTTCTCAGGTATGATTTAATTTGTGCCAAGTTCATTCGCATATTTCAATTCTCAATTTTATTAAAAATCTTTACTAACTTAAGCATCGGAGGGGTGTTAGCTACGCTAACACCCAATCCTAACATGAATTTGTTTTGCAAGGTATGCTACTTGAACAAGCGGAGTAGGCTCAACATGTTAAACACGCCAGTATGGCTCCAACATCTTGAGACCTAAATTGGAGCAGGTCAAACATGTTAACACGCCAGTACGGCTCCGACATGTTTGAACCTGAGAAAGAAAAGTTCAACATGTTAACACGCCAGTATGACTCCAACATGTTGAAACTTTAGCTGGAGAGAGATGGAACATGTTGACACGCCAGGACGGCTGATACTTGTTCTGTCTCTTCAAACGGTTTTACCTCTGAACAAAGGTACATATTGCTTATGGTTAAAAGATTTACATCTTTTCTAAAGAATTAAGGTTTTGACACCTTCGCCCGTGCGCACGATTTCACACTTATTCAAGTTGTGACTATTGGTTGTAACATTGACATGTTACCTATTGTTTATAACATCAACATGTTATCTAATGAACAAGCAAGTATTTCTGAAAAGCCTAAAATACTTCTATAAACTTCGAAATGTTCCCAAAAGATTTTGCAACTGAAGGACAAGTTGGATAAGCCAACCAATCCCTTACTACCTACGAAAGCTTGGAGTACTAGACCAACCTAGTACCCCCAAATAAATTGTTTAGACTCTTATGAGCCATTACATAACCAAATAAGCAAAAAAAGAAATTGTTTTTGTCCTTCCATCCAAACTACTTAAAACATTTCTCAAACATTTTGGCCTGCTGCCGCCGGTGATACAGTTGACTCCTTCCCTTGATCATTTTCTTCAACTGGAGCTACCACTATGATACTCAAAGCTTTATTAGCATCCTCAACTAGTTTGTCAAGAGTTTCAAGGGCCAGTGAGTTCACCTCCTCCCCATCTGCTGGTTCACCAATGAAATCTTCCAGAATTCTCTTCTCCTCCTCCAAATCCCAACTTGGAGCTAGCCCATTTTTGAACTCCTCCATAAATTGAATTCTGGTCTCCAACACCGCCTTGATGGCATTAAACTTGAAATCTCCTTTTGCTGTGTCAATCTCCTTCAAATGAGCTTCATTCTCCTTCACTTTCTCAGCACTAACAACTGCTAACTCCTCTCTTAAAGTCTCAATCTCTTTCTTCAAATTCTCCACCTCACCAGCATGTGTTTTTGCCTCTTTCTTCAATCTCTCCACTTCCCCAGCACTTATGTTGGCCAATTTCTTTGATTCCTCGGCTTCACAACTACATCTAGCAGCCTTGATCTTCAAAATATTGACTTGGTCCATAATAGGACTCATAATCTCCGAAACCTGTGTGAAAGAAATGTTAGTGCTTTATAAAATCTTTGGTATAAGGATCAACATTTCCCTGTTTTACCTTATCAACAAATTCTGTCATCACAGCACGGAACTTCTCTCTCGATTTCTCCATATTCAAAACATCACCTGCATCTGTGGCCTCGGCCTCCGGCAGTTTTCTCTTCTTTGCTTCATCCTTCTTCTTGGATGCCTTCACCTCAGAGCTGGATACCATAGATTTGGGGGTTGGGGGCTTGCTATCTCTCTTCGCAGTTCTCTTTGCCTTAGCTTCAGCAAATAGGTCTGCAGCACTCACGGTGGTCTTGGAACGAGTAGCTGCAATAAAGGGTATAAAATTAGAACAACTTGAAGGATTAGAACAGATTGAAGATAGGCAAAACTTTAAGATGATAATCGAACCTGTGGACATCTTGTTAGAGCCTGGCAGAGATTCTTCAGGATTACCCTCTTCTCCCTCCACACCTTCAACCCTCTCTGTAGAAAATAGGACAGGGAATGCTTTGAAAGACCTAACCAAAGGATCCAACTCGTAAATCTTTTTCACGTTTTCTTCCGTCCCTTCTTGCTCTGGGAAAAGCACGCTCAATTTGGCAACTTCTACAGAGGAACATTCAAGTTGGTTAGGACTGAGTGTGCAAAGATTTTAAATGTGTGAAATCAAAGGAAAATTCCCTACCTTGAGACCTCCACTTCGAAATAACACCTGCCTCTTGACCTAAGCTATCCATTCTAGCGAAGAAAAACTTGTTTCTCCATCCTCTATCAGCGAGATCATTGTTGGAATTCAAAATAGGGTCAGTACTAGTCTTAACCCTAAAACAAAACCTCCCGGGTCCAAAACCCCTTATATCCGTAGTATAGGCAAACTCTTCTAAACCAACATTCAACCCAGTTTCCTCATTCAACCTAACTAGGGTTTGTAAGCACCTCTAGCCTTGAGGCATAATTTGGGCATAGTTGAGTTTTACAGAGGTAAAAAACCTAGTAATCAAGTTTGGGAAAGGGAATTTTAGGCCAATAACGAAGGGATATTCGGGGAAGCACACCCATTCAGGGGAGTAGCATTCAGAGGTCAAGTCGGGGTGAGTAAAGAAAATAGTTTCGGGCGGAAATGCATGATTTTTCTTAATAGATTCTAAATCAGCCTCAGAAATCAAACATTTTTCATTATCAGGTTCTTTCAACAAATTTTGGGTCATGAAACCCTCGGGCAAACCTTCTTCGCTTTCGATTATACTTATCTTCTTTCTTCCCATTTTTACGACTTGAAACAAAAAATTACAGACAGAAAATTAAGTTGGGAACGAAGCAACTCACCGGAAACTTCTACTTGATTTTTCTCTCCGGCCTCCTTCCTTGATTATTCTTCTAGAAACCTCCTTGAAAGCTACTTTTTTGATTTTGTGAAAGGGAGAGTTGGGGAAAGATTGTCTTTATTAAGAGAGAAGTTACAAACGATTTTAAACTCTTAAACAATCGTGACTTTTGCCTTGGAACTACCCGGAACCGTCGCATCAAAATATTTTCATCTTAAAACCGCCGTACACCTTTTACCATTTTTGGCAAACTTTTTAAATTTTTTTGTCTCTTTATATTATTTATTTTGAAAATTTAAAAAGTTTGGGGGCAATTGTTGGGCCCTACGTTTTTAGTCAACTTATTTTCAACTTGCACATAACATCTTGATACTAACAACTTGAGTTGTCCTACTACATCTTGATCATCTTGCAGGTTGGATTATTATTACGATTAAATCCTACTTTTCAGGGAACGTGTTGATGGAATAGAAGACTAATTCAATGACGTTTCTTCGTTAAAGACTTCAGCAACGGATCATTATCTCCTCAATCAACAAAGTGGCGATAATATCTCAACAAGATCAACCTCTCTCCCGAGATTCTAGGCTCGTTATTTTCTTTGTAGTTTAGCCGTTATTTGAGGTATAAAAAGGGATAAACACCCGTATTTTACACACACGATCACTCTAGCATAAGCTCCCTTGTATACGCTCATAGTTCTGTAATCATCTAAATACTTAGTAAACTTTTGGTCAAGGCAGGTTCCTAAGCCTCCCGGGATTTTATGCCGGCGAACAAGTTGTTCAAGGGCTTTCCCTAGTCAACAAATTCCTTGTGTTCATTTCTATTCAATCCAATAATCATTGTACCCTGATTCATATCTCTTTTGTCATTTTTCTTGTCATTGGAAACACTTGTTGAAATTTGACCAAAACAACCAAGAGCATTAGTAATCGCCTATTACTAATGAAGAAGCTCGAGGAATGTAAACTCAAAACCGGTGAGTCTCTTAAACATCATCTTGATGAGTTTGATAGTTTGGTGATAGACTTGGAAAACGTGGATGTTGAGATTGATGATGAGCAATTAGCCATTAAATTGCTTTGTTCTTTACCTTCAGAATACACGCACTTTCGTGAGACAGTTTTGTATGGCAAGGATGAGATCTCTTTGGAAGAGATCAAGACCGCTTTATTAAGTCGTGAGGTTATTGAGACACACTTGACTTCCCCAAGTGCTGAATCTCAAGGTGAGGGTTTAATTGCTAAAGGCGGTAATAGGGCAGGGAAGGGATCGAATTCAAGGAATTCGGGTCAGTCAAGTTCAAGGTTTAAAGATGTGATATGTCATGGTTGCAAGGAGAAGGGACACATTAGAAGGTTTTGTCCAAACCGACAGGATACAACCATGAAGACAAAGGATGAAGCTGGAGTGGTGCTTGAAGACACTAGTGATGACAGTGAATGTGATGCGCTTACTGCTTGTGATCCGGGTACCGAAGTTCGTGATAGTTGGATTTTGGATTCGGGTTGTTCTTATCATTTTAGTCCCAATCGGGCATGGTTTTGTTCATATAAGGCTGCTGGTGGAGTAGTTTTATTGGGGAATAATACTGCATGCAAGGTTGTTGGTATTGGGGCTATTAAGGTTAAGATGTTTGATGGAGTAGTGCGGAAATTGCAGAATGTCAGGTATGTTCCTGAACTGAAGAAGAACCTGATTTCTCTAGGCACCTTGGATAGTCTTGGGTATAGTTTATCCATTGCTAATGGCGAATTATCGGCTATTAAAGGTGATTTGGTGGCATTGAAGGGAAAGAAGGTGGGGACATTGTATAAGCTTCTTAGGTCTACGGTTGTTGGTGATGTATCTATTGCAACGGGGTCAACGATTGAGGCGGAGGTTACTCAACCATGGGACATGACATTGGGTCACATTGGCTTGAAGGGATTGACAGAACTCTCTGAGGGTGGTTTGATGTGGATGAATCGTACTTTGATAGAGAGGGCTCGGGGTTTGTTGTCACATGCATTGTTGAAGGAATTTTGTGCGAAGAAGATTAGTATGACTGCTTATTTGGCTAATCGTTCTTCAAATTCTTGTTTTGGGATGAAGACTCTGATGGAGATGTGGTCAGGCTCTCTAGGAGGTGACTCGAGATTGTGTATTTTTGGGTGTCCCATGTATGTTTATGTGAACAACAAATTGGATCAAAGGGCCAAAAAGTGTTTCTTTGTTGGCTATAATTTTGGAGTGAGTGGATTTCGGTTATGGAATCCTATTGCGTCTAAGTTCCTGATTGGTAGAGATGTTGTTCTACGTCTCCAAGAGAATAACTGTTCTGCAGAACGGGTATACAAACAGGTGGAGTTAGTTGGAGATAACTCAAAAGGGGTAGAACTTGACTTGGATGCTGTTGATTTGTCTGATATAGTGACTCCGACTGATGCTCCAGTTCAGAAGGAGGAGACCAACAAGCAGGTGGAGACTACCAGTGATCTTGGTAGGGGAAGAAGGAATGATAGTACTTCTGTTCGATATGGCTTTGAGAAGATGGTTGCTTATGTCTTGTCCGCTGCGAAATCTGTTTATGTGCATGTAGCAGTCTTCTACAAGGAAGTTATGTCGTGTGTTGTTTCTGCAAGGTTGTTGGTTACTATGGAAGGTCGGACATGGGAATTTGATAGACCTCCACCAAAGAAGGAATTAGTCAGCCGCAAGTGGGTCTACAAATTCAAAGGAGACTACAATGGAGTAATTTTACCGGTTGTAATACACACATGTATTTACGCCTTGTTGAGCATTGAGGCGATTTTAGATCTAGAGCTTGAGAAGTTATTTGTGAAAAGAGTCTTTTTGCATGGGAAGCTTGAGGAGGAGGTCTATATGCGCCGGCCTGAGGGGTATGTTGTCGAGGGTAAGAAGGATCATGTTGTCCTATTTGAGAGATCCTTGGTTGATTTAAAGCAGTCAACTCGACAGTGGTATAAAAGGTTCGACACTTTTATTGTTACCCATGGTTTTGCTAGGAGTAAATTGGATGATTGTGTTTACTTGATGGGTTGTAGTGGTGGCACATTGATTTATCTTGTTCATGTCGATGGCATTCTTGTGGCTGCGATAGATATCAATGAAGCTTACCAGGTGAAATAGTTATATTCTTTAGATAGTCCCAAGTCTAAAGATGATGTGTCACGGGTTCCTTATTCAAATGCTTGTGTGTGCATTGTGTATGGCAAGAACAGTGATGGTTGTATTGGGTATGTTATGATTATAACGGAGGCGGTCATGTTGACAAAGCCGGGTTCGAAGGTTTCGATTGCTAAGTTCAAGAAGTTCTTGGACTTAGTGGGTGTTACTAGAAATTGATGCCCTTTGGGGCGTGGCGACGGAGATAGAGATATTCTCTTGGAGATATCTTGTTTCGGGATTGATCGTCAAGGTGGAGAATTGTTGGGGTGACTCTCAATATTGTTGACAAAGGAGGATGGCTCGTGTTCTGATGCCCTGATGCCGAGGCGGGCGCCCCACATGGGTTGAGGGGGGCGCCTCGTTGGCCGAAGCTGGTGGATCTTGGAGTTGCTTTGAGGCGGCCGCTTGATCTGCTTCGAGGCGGGCGCATCACGGACAGACGATTGGCGGTAGCTACTCAGGCGGGCCCCTGGTGTTCAATGGGGCGGGCGCCTCACGACGGCAAAGTGACGGGCTGGGCCGTGGTTAGGGTTCTGTTTGCTGTGTACCTTTGTCATATAAATAATCCTTTTTGGTCATTGTTCCGTCTAAGCCTTGAGAGAGAGAGATTGATAGAAACAAGCTAGTTTATTTTGCTATTGTGAGAGATTGTGAGATTGTGTGAAAGGTTTTCACCTTGATTCTCCTTGTACTCTTCTTGATTATAGTGAATTGATTCTCCATCGCCCGTGGACGTAGCCAAGTTGGTGAACCACGTAAAATCTCTTGTGTTCATTGTTTATTATTGTTTCGTTCTTGCTATTGTGTTATTTTGTGCTTTCATCTTTATCAATTTAGCAATTGTGTTTGGGACCTAAATCCTAACACAATCAATTTATTCCTCCCACTCATTCTTTTTTTTTACTTTTCATACTCTCTACTCCTCTTTCCTACTTTACTTTTTCTTAATCATTGTGCCAAAAAAATTAGTCCGATTTAAGGTAGGACGGAGAAAGTACATCAATTTCTATCAAAGTAATGGATGATATACTTCCTCCCCCCCCAAACCCCTCCCCCACTCCCACATCTTAATCTACAAACTTTTCATGCGTTTCTTGTCCTCTGTTATCTACATGTTTATTATGGTAATATTCTCTGCACTGGAAGTTATATATATTGGGGATGGGGTTTATTTCCTTAATCCCAAATGTTTTTGAAAAATTGCCCAACGGGCGAATTAGGGTTGTTTGGCCCAACTCGGGCGAGTTTCTTGCCCATGCGAGCCAATCTAGGGCTTTCCAAAATAGGGACGGACAAGATTTGTACATTGGCCTAAAGGGCATGTAAATATTTTTTGTTTTCTGTACAATTTTTATCTAATTTATAGGTCACAGGGGTGATTTGGAAGTTGTGATTTTCGTTCTCTATGTGCTTAAATATTTTTCTACCCTTCTTATGCCATGAGAAATTTTTTTGTCATATAGAATAGCCTCATACTACATGCACAAAACTCCTATATGAATTTCTCACTATCGAGTCGCACAAGTTATAACCCCAACCCACCCACCTAGGGAGATTCCAATCTCCAATGACATTGGTTTCTTGCGAAGTGGTAATTCTCAGCCCGCTACGTGCTCTAAAGACCACATCAGCGGGTAGCCTATTAGCCTCTTCATCTATTGCACAAACCACACATTCTTAGAATAGGACGTACCCTTCGTGACTTCATCGGTTTAGTATGTCGGAATTTCCTTGAGCGAATGTCACCAAACACGCAAGATGTTTCATTCCAAGTAACTCTTGGTTATTATGGAAAAATTTATGTCTATACGTGAGTGCTTTATGATGTTGATTCAATTAAATTCTCCTACATGCTTAGGTTGGGAAAGAAAATGGTGAAATATGATGAGTATATGGGACTGCGATATAGTCTATATACTAGTGTGACGATTCCACTATTATAGAGCTCAGCGTAGAAATCTAAAGAATACTGTTTGTTTTCGACGTCGTATATAGGGAATAAAAAATATCTTTTTTCTTTATGTGGTGAGCTGTATACGAATGTGTGTTTGTGGAACCTCTCCATGATCAATTTGTTACTTGAAATTGATGAGGGCCCATTCTCCTTTAGGTAAAATCCACAAATAAAATCACATCCGCTCCAATGGAATCCAACAGCCACAACAACAATGGCAACCCCGAGGTTCCCACTTTCAGTAATAAGTATTAGGAATATAATATAATAACATTATATTATATTCAAGTATATATTGTAATAAATAGATTAGGAAACATAATCTTTGTACTAGATTAGGAAACACAATCTTAGAAACCTTCTCCTTCTAGGAGATTAATCCTTGTATTAGATTAGGAAACACAATCTTAGGAACCTTCTCCTTCTAGGAGATGCCTCATTGTAATCCTATAAATATGTATCTCTAGAATCATAATCAATTGAGTCATTCAATACAATTCTCTCTCCCTCTCTCTCCATGTATGATTGGCTCCGTCTCTCCCTTTATTCTAATATGGTATCAGAGCATTAAGATCCATAGAAGAACTTCTCCGCCACCTTGCTTCCGCCACCAACTACCAAAACCCAAAAAAAAAAAAACGTTATTCAACCCCCTCGGTTCAAAACCCCATAACCCACCCTTCTTATAGGGATTTGCCAAATTGTCTTGGCTCACCATATTTCAATATGAAAACCCTAAACCTTTTTTGTTATTCAACCCCCTCGGCTCAAAAACCATTTTTGACCGAAATCCTAAACCTTTTTGTACTTCAACCTCCTCGGCTCAAAAACCATTTTGACCGACACGTGAGGGGTGAAACCCCTACTTGTACAAGGTGACTCCACGTGCTCGTCTCACACGTGAGGGGTAAAACCCCTACTTGTACAAGGTGACTCCACGTGCATAACCCCTACTTCAAAACCCCCTCGGTAAATCCGAAAACCCCTCTCCACAACCCCACTGCCTCCAACGTAGTCATGCACCAACCTATCACCACCTCGGATGTGAGGAACCACGTCTCATCAGAAATGACACACATGTCCGGGAACACATCTTCAACTCATCATCAAACCTGGTTCATCTCATCACTCTTCAAGATTGGACTTATCAAAAGAACGTCCATCTTGCGGGGGCATATTAGGAATATAATATAATAACATTATATTATATTCAAGTATATATTGTAATAAATAGATTAGGAAACATAATCCTTGTACTAGATTAGGAAACACAATCTTAGAAACCTTCTCCTTCTAGGAGATTAATCCTTGTATTAGATTAGGAAACACAATCTTAGGAACCTTCTCCTTCTAGGAGATGCCTCATTGTAATCCTATAAATATATATCTCTAGAATCATAATCAATTGAGTCATTCAATACAATTCTCTCTCTCTCTCTCTCTCTCCATGTATGATTCGCTCCGTCTCTCCCTTTATTCTAATAATAAGAACCTATTTGCCATGATGAAAGAGATAAAGGCGAAGGTTGACACTCAACCAAAGATGCCCAACCCAAAGATAACGTGTGACAAGTGTGATGAGATCACAAGAGCAAGGCCCACAAAGAAGAGCTTGCAAAACTCAAAGCCCAATTAAAGGAGTCCACCAAGGACGAGAAAAGGTTGATAAAGAAGCATACTTAAGCGTAGGGGTGTGTTCGGTACGGTTTGGCTCGGTTTTAGGCTAAAACCGTTACCGAACCAAAAGTATTCGGTTTCTAATTTTAACAAACCGCCACCACTCAATTTTAGCTCGGTTCGGTGTAGTCGATTTTCGGCTTCGGTAAGTGTCGGTTCGGTAATATTCGGTATTGACACCTTTACTTTATATGGCCGTTGAGCTCAGGCCAAACTTGGGCTAAACATAAACATTTTAGCATTTTACATCCTAACAACAACCACACTTGGGCTAAAAAAAGACTTCAAATAATTCACTTGGTTTTGTAAACATTAAGTTACTAAAGAAAGGATAATCGAATAAGGGAGACAGATTACCTGTAGAGGATCGCCGACTAGAGACTTGGTTTGAATGTGAAAGATGATTGAAGTCGCGTAGTTGGGTTTAGGGTTACGTAAATAAGGAGAGGAGGAGTGGGAACGTGGGGTATATGAAAACTGAATAGATAAAAAAATATAGTAAATATTAGGAATACTTATTATTCAGAAGAATATCGGTACGGTTCGGTGTGAGTAATCGGCATGAAATCCTGTATTCCAAACCGAGCCACTAGATTCGATTTTCCAATATTTCATAAACCGTCACTATCCAATTAACCGTTGGTACAGTTTATCGGCGTCGGTTTTTTTGGTTTTTCTGCTCACCCCTACTTAAGGGTTCCACCTCCTAGAACCAACAAAAGGGCCTGAAAGCGTGAGTTTTTTTAGGAAACAAAGTGGTTCCTTAATTTCAAATCAATATAAAAAAGGTAAGTTGATTTTGGGACTTTCATGGAAAAATTTATATTGTCCTATTGTGAAAAGGACTTTATTCTAGGAAATAAGTTGTTTCCTAATTCGAATCAAAGAGAAATTTTTGGTAAGTTGATTTTATGCTTTCATGGAAGGATTCATAAGTATCCTACTTTGAAAAGGACTTTGTAAATAAAGTAAATATCTTTTATTTATGTACATAGTTTTATATTAGGACTAACCTACTAACAATCTATTTCTTTGTGAGTGTGGTTTATGTTTCCTTGTAGGATTTGAGATCTCACAAAGGAATGATGTTGATTACGTGAAGATCTTCTCCATGGTGCATATAAATACAAGGTCATCAACACAAAAGAAGACACGGCTTAAAGAGAGAAAAATACTTTGTGATCACAGTTTTCAACATTATTGTTTTAGGTTGTGAGTGAAGCTTGTGACATACATCCGAACTCACATCTAGGTTTTAATCGAGTTCCTTGTTTTACTTCTGACTAGAATAGGACCTACTTGGGAAAGGGGTATTGTTCTTGTCATAGAAGGTGATTAGAACTCATTTAGTATTTTTCGTCTTTTAGTTTTTCCCTTATTCATATTTTTGTAAGCTACAAGAGTTTTTATAGTGAAAAGTTTTTGGGCGTAAGCCTGGTTTGCTGATCTCAAGATCAGTAAGCGTATATAACCCTTGTGTTATCATTTTATTCTGTTTTATTCCGCTGCATTATCTGTGGATGTGTGGACAGTTGTGGGACACATATGTACTCACATCCGTATTCTGTTAAGTTGTTTGAAGCTTCCTAGCTACACGAAACTTTCAATTGGTATCAGAGCCAACTCTCGATATATTACTGAGTGTTGATCCAGAAAGTGTAGTCATTATGGAATGCCAAAATCATCAAAACAGGCCTCCTGTCTTGGATGACACTAATTATTCTCTTTGGAAGTCTAAGATGCGTAATTACATCAAAGGTATTGATGAAAGGGCTTGAATGTGTATCCTTGTTGCTTGGCAATCTCCTACTGTGGAGAAGAAGCCTGCTTCTGGTGTTGGTGAGTCTATTTTTGAAAGGAAACCTGAAGATCAATGGACTCTTGAAGAAATACATTCTGCTAACTATAATTCGAAAGCAATGGGTGCTATTTCCAGCCATGTTTCTGGGAATATGTACAAGCTTATCACTAATGAAAGTGTTGCTAAAGCTGCTTGGGATATTTTACAATCTCAATGTGAAGGAGCACCAAGTGTAAAGGATACTAGGCTTAGAATTTTAATGGATAGGTTTGAAATCCTTCGAATGGAAGAGACTGAGGACATTGTTTCATATGCTGCTAAAATTCATGAAATTTCAAATGAGTGTACAAGTATGGGAGAATCTATCTCTAATGCAAGACTTGTGAGTAAGATTTTAAGGACCTTACCTGAGAGGTTCAACATAAAAGTAGCTGTGATTGAGGAAACAAATGACACCAACATTGTAGGTCTAGACAAAATTGTGGAAATTTTGACTGTGTTTGAGCTAAATCTTGAAACTCAGAAAAAGAACAAATCAATTAGTCTTGCTCTCAAAAGTGCTGCTACTCTTCCAAAAGAGCTTGTGGAACTATCTTCTGAGATTGACAAATCAAATCTTGAAGAAGAAGATGTTGCTTTTATCTCTAAAAAATTCAATTCCATACTGAAGAACAAGAGGATGAGTAAGTTCCCCAATAGACCTGCTCCCAGTGCTACTGAAAAGCCAAAACCTAGCACTGAAGATGGATTCAAGAAACCAAGTTTTGACAATAAGAAATTCTCTGAGTCTGTTCAATGTAGGGCATGTCGTGGCTTTGGTCACTATACCAATGAGTGTGCTAACACACTTAAAAAGAAGGGAATGAGCTTAACAGCTACCCTTAGTGACAGTGAGGATGAAGAAGAAGTGGCTAACATGTCTATAATCAATTTCCATTCTATGTTTAATGCTTTTTCTGCAGATATAGAAGAAGGAGTTCCTGAAGAAACTGTGGATGTGATCTCAGATGTGAACACATCTGGTGTTACATCTGGCCTAATGTTGAACTGTTTCACAGTAAAAGGAGATTCTGAAGATGAGGATAGGGACATTCCCTATGAGAAACTTTTTGCAACCTACAAAAAGGTGCATACTGATTGGATAAAGGGGATGGACAAAATTGAGGTACTTGCTAAGGTAAATAAATCTCTTTCTGATAAATTAGTTGTTTGTGGAGATGAGAAAACCAAACTTTCAAAAGAAATTGAGGTACTTGCTAAGGTAAATAAATCTTTTTCTGATAAATTAGTTGTTTATGAAGATGAGAAAATCAAACTTTCAAAAGAAATTGATGTTCAAAAAGATATCATTGCCAACCTTGAAGTTCTAGTAACCAAGAGAGAAGTTGAATTCGAAAATTTCAAAACTGATTTTGAAAAAACTGAAAGTACAGTAACCAAGTTAAATACTGGGAAAATGAAACTTGATGACACTATTGCTCTTGGTAAAACTGGAAAAAATGGCATTGGTTTTGAGAAAACAAAATTTGTAAAGGAGGGATGTGAGACTTCTACTTCAAAAAGTGTGGAAAATTCAATTTTGAGAGAAAAAACTTTTTTGAGTGAGAAAAGGCCAAGGAGAAGACACTACATCTGTCATTATTGCTTTGCTTCTGGGCCATTAGACCCTTCTGTCACAAATTAAAGGTTGATAAGAAATCTGATTTTCGTCAGTCTCAGATGTGTGAAAAGATGTATACACATCCGGACACACATCCATGTAATTTGAGACCCCTGCACCACAAAAAGAAAGCTGAAAAACAGTGGGTGGCCAAACCAAGTGCAACCTGCAATGTTGTTTTCTCTTCCCTCAAGAGTAGTGTCTCTGGTTCTTGGTATTTTGATAGTGGGTGCTCTAGGCACATGACTGGAAACCAAGATGTTCTTATAGACTATGAGTCAATCTGTGGGGGAAAAGTGAATTTTGGTGGTGCTGCTCAAGGCAAAATTGTTGGGAAAGGAACCCTAGATGTTAAGGGTCTCCCAAAATTGCATAATGTGTATCATGTGGAAGGTCTTAGGACCAATCTCATTAGTATAAGCCAGTTATGTGATGATGACTTATATGTGAAGTTCGATAAGAAGCTATGTGAGGTGTTTGATGAGTCTAACACATGTGTCCTCAGTGGTCTAAGATCATCTGACAATTGTTACAAGTTTTGTGACAATTTGTCTTGTTTAAGTTTTTCTGATGTTGTATTTGATGATACACTTGATTTTAACCTCAAAACTGTCAAGGGTGATGTTTCAGGTTATCAATTGGAGTGTAAATCTGCTGATACAGGAGCTAAAGATACGAAAAGCACTGCAAAGGAAAAACAGGCAGATGTGTGTCCTGATGTGCAGAAGGATGTATCTGCAGATGTGAACACAACCGTTCCCACATTTGAACACACATCCACGCAAAGAACTGAGTCTGAAGTCAGTTCTTCAGATTCAGAGGGAGAAGCTATTTCTGAAAGAGACCATGCTGGGTCTGTTATAGATCAAATGACATTTTATCCAGAATTCAGAAAGACCACCCCTCTTCTCAAGAGGTTGGTGAAATGCATGATCAAAGGCAAACCAGAAGGAATGAGAAGGTAAATCACAGTTATTTGGATGCTTTATGGAGTCATACATCCTTATACTCCAAGGTATGTTGTTACTGCTTTGTGTCTAACATAGTGGGATACTGTGACTTAGATTGGGCAAACAATTTTGATGATAAAAACATTTGTGTTTGATGTTCCTACCTTGGTAACATCCTTTATTCCTGGTATAGAAGGAGAAAAAGTTATGTCTCCTTGTTCATAGCTGAGGCTAAATATGTTGCCCTTGCAAGTTTTTTCACACAACTGTTATGGATGAATCAAATGCTGAAAGACTATGGATTGAATAGCAAAATTTTGACTGCTTTTTGTGATAACAAATGTGCCTTGGACATATCTAAAAATCATGTCCAACATTCTAGAACAAAACACATTGATATTAGACATCATTTCATTAGGGACCTTGTAGAACAAAAAACTGTGTGTCTGGAATTTGTTGGGACTGAAAATCAATTGACTGATATATTTACAAAGGCATTAGATTTGGAGAGATTTTCCTCCTTGAGGAAGTCTCTTGGTTTGTGTGATATCTAAGGTTGTGAGCACAAATGTGTCTCACACCCTCTAACACATCTGTATATTAGATTAACAAAAAAAAAATCATGCATTAGCACGAAATTTCTCAGTGTGGTCAATTGTGAGTCTTACATCTTTGACATTTTCTGATCACCTAATTGTGAGCACTTCCTGTTCTTGTTGTCTTTTGATAACTTGATATAATCTTCCTAGATATCTCACAGTGGGTGCTTTAAAAAATAATAATGAGAAACAGCTGGTTCACCCTTACTATGAAGCCATACCATTGTGATCAAGTGATTCTCATAAGAAATCTTGAAATCAAACTTGACAAGATCATTGGGGAAAAGGGCTATCTTTGGGATCAAAGAAAAGTAAAAGCTACTCACAATGTAAATATTCACAATAAAAAAGGGTGGATGCATCCTAGAGGCTGTGCTGATTGGATTATTGCTCATTGACTTTTTGTGATCTAAATGTGTCCCCAAATGTGACTCACATCCTATGCCACATCTGTGAGCTGAGATTTTCCCTTCACCTGTGTGTTTGCACCATGCTAGGCATTACTGCATTTTTTAAGTCATATAGGAGCTTTGTAAATATGTTGGTTAATTTATTTTCATTCTTAATCTATTCCTTGATTTAACATGTTTTTGCTTTCCAAAATCTCTTATGAAAAAGAAAGATGTGTATCAATCCAAATTTGAAAAGGAAGGACAATTTTGAATGGGATTCAGTTTTGAAAAGATATGGCTGAAGTATTTTGTTTCCATAAAAATCTGACAAAATTTTGATTTATTCTAATCCTTATTTTTTCGTGTTTTGGTGTGTGGTAATATCAAAGGGTTATAGCCGTTGGAGGATCTTTGTGAAATTTTGGCTGTGTGAGACCTTTTTGGAAAAGGATTCCTTAATTCAGTTGGAAAGGGGGAGTTGTATGTTTAATTGTGTGCCTCATCTGTCACATCTCTTTAATCCTTCATTGTGCTTCTTTCCCCTCTGCCCCAATTTTTATCTCTCTCAGACACACATCATATATTTCTCTCTCTTTGTATGTCTAATCAATCTGCAGAATCAATGGAGCTGATGCTGTGGATGTGCGTCAGGATGTGGCCACATCTTGTCACACATTTGCAGATTCTTTTGATGCAATCGTGAAAGCCTTTGATGCAGAAATTGTTGCAGCTGCTGATCTCAATGCTCAAATGATTACCTCCCAGACACATGCCAAGAATTTGAAGGTGGATCTTCAGAAATGGAAGACTACACTTTCTAGTCAAAAAGGGGGAGAAAAAGAAGAAAAGGTTGGATGAGAATGATTCTGATGTTGTCTTTGCTGCTGCTGATGTTCAGTTGGGATGCTTAAACACAGGGGGAGCTTTACTGTTTGTTCTTACTTGTGAATGAAACATCAACAGGTTTGCTTTTAATATTTGTTTTAGTTATTTGTTAGTTTTAGTCTTGATCTGTAATCCCCAAATTACATTTGCTGAATGGTTACTTTTGGTTATCTTTGTTGAACTGCAACTTTTAGTACTAACTTGTTCTATGCAGTTTTTGTGTGGATGTGTTGACACATCTGCACAGACATCCATTCAGGGGGAGTTTTCGAATCTGAAAATGTTGGTCATAGTAATCAAATCATAAATCTTTAGTTTTGACCAGAAAGTCCAAAATAGGGGGAGATTGAAAGCGTGAGCTTTTTTAGGAAACAAAGTGGTTCCTTAATTTCAAATCAATATAAAAAAGGTAAGTTGATTTTGGGACTTTCATGGAAAGATTTATATTGTCCTATTGTGAAAAGGACTTTATTCTAGGAAATAAGTTGTTTTTTATTTCGAATCAAAGAGAAATTTTTGGTAAGTTGATTTTATGCTTTCATGGAAAGATTCATAAGTATCCTACTTTGAAAAGGACTTTGTAAATAAAGTAAATATCTTTTATTTATGTACATAGTTTTATATTAGGACTAACCTACTAACAATCTATTTCTTTGTGAGTGTGGTTTATGTTTCCTTGTAGGATTTGAGATCTCACAAAGGAATGATGTTGATTACGTGAAGATCTTCTCCATGGTGCATATAAATACAAGGTCATCAGCACAAGAGAAGACACGACTTAAAGAGAGAAAAATACTTTGTCTTCACAGTTTTCAACATAGTTGTTTTAGGTTGTGAGTGAAGGTTGTGACATACATCCGAACACACATCTAGGTTTTAATCGAGTTCTTTGTTTTACTTCTGACTAGAATAGGATCTACTTGGGAAAGGGGTACTGTTCTTGTCATAGAAGGTGATTAGAACTCATTTAGTATTTTCGTCTTTTAGTTTTTCACTTATTCATATTTTTGTAAGCAACAAAATTTTTTTTAGTGAAAAGTTTTTGGGCGTAAGCCTTGTTTGCTGATCTCAAGATCAGTAAGCGTATATAACCCTTGTGTTATTATTTTATTCTGTTTTATTCCGCTGAATTATCTGTGGATGTGTGGACAGTTGTGAGACACATATGTACTCACATCCGTATTCTGTTGAGTTGTTTGAAGCTTCCTAGCTACACGAAACTTTCAGGGCCGCCGACCATCGAGTCTTTACTCCTCTCTTAGGAATGACATGAATCAAAGTATTTTAAGCCTTGGTAGCAATGGGAAAGGTCAAACCTTTGAAAGGGAACAAGTTGAAGAAAAATCGAGGAAATCACACATCTAATGAATGTTGCAATTATCACAAGCATAACAGGCATACTACCGAAAAGTTCTTCAACGTTCAGAACATCATTCAAGATTTAATTGACAAGCATGAGTTCACCATCGAAGAGCCAGTGGATGAAATCCTTAACTCCCTTGTGAAGATGGGCAAGATGCAACCTTTGAAGGACTTCAAGCTTAAAGACCTAGAAAGGAAGCATATGGACTGCTCCAAATTTTGCAACTACCACCTTGCCGATGGACACAACACGGGGGCTTGCCATGCATTGAAGGCCAAGATTCAAGAGACCATCGGCAAAAGTGTTATTGTGAAGAAACGAACGTCTTGGGTATGAGGTGCGACTCCAACATCAAGAAGACTCCAGGAACACAAGTAGCAACATTGGAAGGATACAATAATGACCCCCTCTCGCTCTCTCTTAAAAATAACAATTTGGATTTCTTTTCCCATATAAAATGTGCATCTAGTTTGTGTCAACGCCCAAATCAATAAAAGTCGTTCTTGTCCTCATGCATTCTCCAAGTTGTTTTATCTTCAATCTAATTCAATTCTTTATAATGCTAGGCAAATGATAAAATATGTCTAAACGAATATAAGAACTAAGACTATCACTTTAACATCTAGGGGCTAAACACCACAATAAAAGGACAAAGCAAATACTAAGACTTTGTTGCAAATGCTCAAGCAAAGTAGAGGCTATGTATACATCTCAGCGTGGTCGCATAAAATCACTTCCACCGGCTTGTTTGATCAGCTGATTGTGAACACTTCCTTTGTATGTTAACAAAATGTTGATAAGGTGTGTTTGGTAGCATCAATCACTTAATGCTTGTTACTGAATATGATGCTTAATGGTTAGGAGCGAGTTACTTAATGCTTGATGCCTTCTTTTTTGGCAAGAGAAAGGAAACAATTTTATTAAAAACTAGAGTTAATTTACAAAAAAGCATTGAATCTAAAAGATGCAACTACTCTAGGCTTACAAACACCCTTAACATCCCCTAACAGAGTATTATACAAAAAAAGAGGAGGATTAATAAAAGCGATGTCAAAACTGTAGTTGTTGTTGTTGCCTTGCCTAGGTTATCTGCTATATTGTTCCCTTCCTTGTGCACAAAAGAGATCCATGTCCGCTGAAACTGCCGAAGCAGTTGTTTACTATGCAAGACGAGCTCTTACAGATGAAGAGGAGTATGGGCGTTCTTGCATAACATATCAAAAGCCATTCAAGAATCAATTTCAAGATGTATTACATTGAGATTATGAATTTTTGCAAGTAGTAATCCGTCCCTAATAGTCCATATTTCTGCTTTAGCATTAGTGGTTACCCCAACACTTTTTGCAATCCCACCAAAACAGAAGACTTGATTGTTCGAATAAAAATACAGATAAAATAAAATAAATAAAAATCTTCAAAAATAATATAAAAAAAATAACATAATTTTTTTTTTTTGATACATTAGGAAAAAATATGATTTATATATAAATAAATAAATAAATACTCGTAATATATATACTCCCTCCGTCCCATTAGTATTAGCACAAACACTGTTTGCGCGGGAATTAAGAAATATGATATTTTAATAAAATGTTGTGAATGTAAAAGAATGAGTGGAGAGAGAATGAGTGGAGGGTATAATAAATTATAATAGTGTTGTGAGTATTAAAATAATGTAGGAGAGAGAATGAGTGGGGTTGGGTGAATATTTTATTAATATAAAGTTTCCTTTTTGGGAGTGTGCGGATATTAGCGGGACGCCCAAAAAGGAAAGTGTGCTAATATTAGCGGGACGGAGGGAGTATATATATATATATATATATATATATATATATATATATATATATATATATAGAATGAGTGGGGTTGGGTGAATATTTTATTAATATAAAGTTTCCTTTTTGGGAGTGTGCGGATATTAGCGGGACGCCCAAAAAGGAAAGTGTGCTAATATTAGCGGGACGGAGGGAGTATATATATATATATATATATATATATATAGGGTCCTATTATAATGAGAACCACATTTATATGAGAACCATGAGAACCACTACAAACTATCATTGGATTAAAAAACACATCAATGCTCCACATTAAAAAAAAAGATAGAGGGGGTGACCTTTTCGTAATTATTTCATTTAAAATCCCCCTCAAATTTCAAAATAAAATATCTCAATATCTATAAGTCAAAAAAAAAATCGAAAACACTGATTTTTTTGTCTTGACGAGACGATTCAAACTAGATCCCTGAAGATAGGATTTTGAAAAAATAATATTGAACAACGTCTAATTTTTAAAACACTGTGTTGTTGTGAACACTACCTGTGTTGTCTTAGTGAACACTAGCTGTGTTGTATTAGTGAACACTAGATGTGTTGTATTAGTGAACACTAGCTGTATTGTCTTAGTGAACACTAGTTGTATTGTCTTAGTGAACACTAATTAATTAGTGAACACTAGCTGTAAGTGAATACTAGCTATGTTGTCTTAGTGAACACTAGCTATGTTAACACTAGCTATGTTGTCTTAGTGAACACTAGTTGTATTGTCTTAGTGAACACTAATTAATTAGTGAACACTAGCTGTATGTGAACACTAGCTATAAGTGAACACTAGCTATGTTGTCTTAGTGAACACTAATTAATTAGTGAACACTAGCTGTAAGTGAACACTAGCTGTAAGTTAACTAGTTATGTTGTCTTAGTGAACACTAGCTATGTTGTCTTAGTGAACACTAGCTGTGTTGTCGTAGTGAACACTAGCTATGTTGTCTTAGTGAACACTAGTTGTATTGTCTTAGTGAACACTAATTAATTAGTGAATACTAGTTGTATTGTTCATTAATTAATTAGTGAACACATACAGGATATATAGGATGACACTTATTGGTTTTTCATTGGTATTTATCTAATCCTACAAACTGGAGGCTGACTGATTATAGTGCTGATTTTCATTGGTGGAATTAATTGTAATTAGGAATTCTGGAGGAAAATTATTTAAAGGGGCAATTAATTGCCATTGGTATCTAGATTCAGAAAAATACATCTTCCTCTCTCCCTCCATCCCAAAAACAATTATTATTGAGAGTGTCAATACAGTTTTGAGAGTTGCATTGGTGGAACCCTTCCCGCCTCACCGCGCAGGGACAATTTTTGCACTGGGTTGTCCCTTTTATTTAGAGTCTATACATATTTACAGTATTTTGTATGTCAATGCTTATTGTATTGTCTTAGTGAACACTTGTTGTATTGTCTTAGTGAACACTTAAAGCTAGTGTTCACTAATTAATTAGTGAACACTAGCTGTATTGTCTTAGTGAACACTAATTAATTAGTGAACACTAGCTGTAAGTGAACACTAGCTGTAAGTGAACACTAGCTATGTTGTCTTAGTGAACACTAATTAATTAGTGAACACTAGCTGTAAGTGAACACTAGCTGTAAGTTAACTAGTTATGTTGTCTTAGTGAACACTAGCTATGTTGTCTTAGTGAACACTAGCTGTGTTGTCTTAGTGAACACTAATTAATTAGTGAACTCTAGCTGTAAGTGAACACTAGCTGTAAGTGAACACTAGCTATGTTGTCTTAGTGAACACTAATTAATTAATGAACACTAGCTGTAAGTGAACACTAGCTGTAAGTGAACACTAGCTGTAAATGATTAACTCGTGCACACTAGTTAAGTAATGTACACTAGTTAACTAGTGTACACTAGCTAAGTAATGTACACTATTTAAGTAATGTACACTAGTTAACTAGTGTACACTAGTTAAGTAATCAATTATATGAATGTTTTTGTACAAGGCAACAATATTAGTGAAACATTTACGTGATCAATAATCGTGTAGTATAGCAGTTTGGCTGGTTATTTGAAATTTTTAGAGCATCTTTACTAGCTTAACTATAAGGGGCATTGGTTGCACCTATGCTTGGCCTGATAACCTCCTCTTTGCTGTTTATTTGAAGTTTTTGGATGGTTGGGTTATATTTGCTGAGTATGCAAGACCGAGAGAATATCTGCCACAACGTCAAGAATCTCAACCAAATCAAGGCTATGGTCCGTCATATGGCCAATCAAGGCTAGTGTACATTACTTAACTAGCTAGTGTACACTAGTTAATTAGCTAGTGTTTTAAAAATTAGACGTTGTTCAATATTATTTTTTCAAAATCCTATCTTCAGGGATCTAGTTTGAATCGTCTCGTCAAGACAAAAAAATCAGTGCTTTCGAATTTTTTTTTCGACTTATAGATATTGAGATATTTTATTTTCAAATTTGAGGGGGATTTAGTTCACAATAATTACGAAAATGCCACCCCCTCTATCTCTTTTTTTAATCTGGAGCATTGATGTGTTTTTTAATCCAATGGCTGTTAGTGGTTCTCATGGTTCTCATATAAATTTGGTTCTCATTTGAATAGCTTCCTATATATATATATATATATATAGAGTTGGTCTTATGAAAAACTAGTTTTTCATAAGATTATGAAAAAACTAGTTTTTGAACCGTTTTAAAACCATTGAACGTGTATTGAACCGGATACCGGTTCACTAAAAAATTGATCCGCCGTTTATCAAATCAAATCCAAACAAAAACACACAGTAAAACAGAATTCGATCGAAAATCTATCTGTTTCAGCCGATTGAGGTAATATATGATTCACTGACACAATTATAGACTATCAATCAATATATGATTTTGAAGATGAAACTGTCGATTTTGAAGATGAAACTGGCGATTTTGCAGATAATGCTATTTTAATTTATCAAATTCCTCACACAGTTGATGATAATCACGATACAGGTAAGCGTAAGACAACTTCATAATGCCAGTGTTTTTTTTATATAATGCCAGAACATTTGTTTTGTTTGTCTTTCTAGTCCCAATTTCATAATGCCAGTGTTTGTTTTCATATATGCCAGTGTTACTTATTTGAAGTACCAGTGTTTTTTATAATATGTGCTAGTGAGTGTTGCTTGGGCTGTCAGTTTTAGTTTGTTGTTTGAAGTACCAGTGAGTGTTGTTTGTAATGCCAGGATTAATTTTTGAATGTGCCAGTGTTTTTTTTTTTTTTGATATGTTCCAGTGATTGTTGCTTGGACTGTGATTGTTACTTTGTTATTTGAAGTGCCAGTGAGTTTGTTTTAGAGTGCCAGTGTTATCTTATTTGAATTGCCAGTGAGGAATGTTTGTAGTGCCAATATTAATTTTTGAATGTGCCATTATTTTTTATGATAAATTCCAGTTAGTGTTGCATGGATAGCCAGTATTACTTTTTGAATGTGCCGGTATTTATTTTTGAATGTGCCGGTGAGTGTTGCTTGGACTGTCATTGTTACTTTGTTATTTGAAGTGCTAGTGAATGTGTTTTAGAGTGCCAGTGATGGATGTTTGAAGTGCCAGTATTAATTTTCGAATGAGCCATTGTTTTTATGATAAATTCCAGTTAGTGTTGCATGGACAACCAGTATTACTTTTTGAATGTGCCAGTATTTATTTTTGAATTGTTGCTTAGACTGTGATTGTTACTTTGTTATTTAAATTGCCAGTGAGTTTGTTTTAGAGTGCCAATGTTATCTTATTTGAATTGCCAGTGAGGAATGTTTGTAGTGTCAGTATTAATTTTTGAATGTGCCATTGTTTTTTATGATAAATTTCGGTTAGTGTTGCATGGACAGCCAGTATTACTTTTTGAATGTGCCAGTGAGTGTTGCTTAGACTGTCATTGTTATTTTATTATTTTAAGTACCAGTGAGTGTGTTTTAGAGTGCCAGTGAGGGATGTTTGTAGTGCCAGTATTAATTTTTGAATGTGCCATTGTTTTTATGATAAATTCCAGTTAGTGTTGCATGGACAGCCAGTATTACTTTTTGAATGTGCCAGTATTTATTTTTGAATGTGCCAGTGTTTGATATTACATCAGTATTTTAAAGTCCCAACAAACGTGTTTTCAGATGCCAGCACCAGTGTTAAAAAAGTGCCAGCTTTAGTGTTTAAAAGTGCCAGCATCATTGCTTGAAATTGCCAGTGTTAGAATTTTCAAACTGACAGTATCAGTGTTTCAAGAGTATCAGTGTTATGCTTTCAAAAGTGCCTGTAACAGTGTTACATAGTGCCAGCATCAATTTACAAAGTGCCAACTTCAATATTACAAATGCCAGCATCAGTTTTACAAAAGGCCAGCTTTAGTGTTTGAAAATGCCAATATCATTGTTTGAAATTAACAATGTTAGTGTTTTCAAAATGCGAGTTTTACTAACGTTCCAGTGTTAGGGTTTCAAATACGAGTAACAATGTTAGAGTTTTCAAAATGCGAGTAACAATGTGGATATCGAATAAAACTACAACTGAAAACATATCGGAAAAGAAGTATAATCCAGTATCATACCTTCATTCCGATGCTTTCTCCTGATTTCTTTGGTTTGGTCCGTCATAATGTTCAAAATACGACTGAAAAAAACTCGGAGAAGATGTAAATCGATAGAAATGGATGATCGAAAATGATGAAAATATTCAAATTCGTTGGAAATTGATGATAAACTACAAAAACTGTTCGGATTCCTTGAAGAACAAGTACGAAAAATCAAATTGAGAGCGCAAATGACGAAAGAAAAATTGAACCAGACCGGAAAAGTGTGTGTTTGCGTATGTTAAATGAACCGCGGCTCAAAAAGACCTTTTTTCTTAATCTTGTAAAAAACGCATTTTTTACAAGATTTTTGCATATATATATATATATATATATATATATATATATATATATATATATATATATATATATATATATATATATATATAATTAATTAATAAAGAAAAAGGAAGTTTCCTCAAATGTCTTCTCACTAAAAGAAGTACCAAAGGAACTTAAAAAAAAAAGAATGAAGATAAATAATTCCCAACCAAGCTAAACCGAACCATTTACACCCCTAGTTTAAAGTTAAACCAAAAGCTTCCGGTTTTCAATTTTGACCGAGAAAAAGAGTCGGTCATGGGTTCAACTCTCACCAAAGACATTTATTTTTAAATAGATTGTCAAAGGGAGGATAGGGTTGGGCAAAGCGCAATAATCACAGGCCGAAGGTGGTCGGAGGCAGAAATGGTCAATGGCGGCAGCCGACGACTGTGTCAACAGCAGTTGGAGGCGGTAAGAGGAGAGGAAGGAATGTATAATAAGGTTTGAGAAGGTGGGGTTAGTTTTGTCATTTATATTATTAAAAAGAGAATCAGATATTCTACGGGGTTTTTTATTTCAACCAAGTGATACTAAAATATATATAAAATTGTAATGTTTTTATAGGTAATTTCTCATGTCTCAAAGATTTATTGATAAAAAACCCTTCATTATTTCAAAGTAATTTTTTTAAGAACTAGCCCTAATAACAAAAAGGTTCTAAATGCTACTAAAATCCTAATACAAGTGTTAAAATAGGAAAAGTTTCATTAAAAATTAATGAAACAGAACAAGGTTTATTTATTTAATCTATACTATAACATTAAAACAACAATGGTTGATATTATTACTAAACAACTAAAGCTTAAAGCTTCTAGTGAAAGAAATTATGGCCTAAAACTCATGCTCCACTCAATAATTAATTTAACTCATTACTTAATTATAATTAATTAGTGTAGAATATTTATCCTTCCACGTTAATTGCACATACAATAATTAATTAATTTTAAAATATTTACCTATTTGTATTAATTATTCTCCTCTTGCAATTACTTATTTCCTATCAATTTCTTTTAAACATTCATTTTAACCAATTTACGTTGCAATAAAATTCAATCCTAAAAATTTTAAGAAAATAAATACTCAATCATAGAGGTTAGTGTGGTATCAATTTAGTATATAACATTTAAATTTACTCTATAAAATGTCTAGCTATATAAATAATAAATATATATAAACAAGCCAACAATTGTAGTAATAAGTTTTTCACAAAATCTGGGGAGAAACGCGTTTCTCCGTTGCTTTTGGAGAAACGGGGCTTGTTTTGTCGCGCGACATACTTAGCCACCACAACTGGATATCCCTTCCAAAGCTTCTGGATATCCAGAAGCTTTGGAAAGGATATCCAGAAGCTTTGTAAAGGATATCCAGAAGCTTTGGAAAGGATATCCAGAATCCAAATATTTTTTCTGGCTATTCTTTCAAAAGCTTCTGGATATCCATATTCAATGTTCTGGATATCCAGAAGCTTTGTAAAGGATATCCAGAAAAAATATTTGGTTTCTGGATATCCTTTCCAAAGCTTCTGGATATCCAGAAGCTGATGAAAGTATATCCAGAAACTGGCTTATGATGTCGTGCGACAAAACAAGCCCCGTTTCTCCAGAAGCACGGAGAAACGCGTTTCTCCCCAGACCGACTCTAAGTTTTTTCATTTTAAACATTTGGGAAAAAAATTGTTTCTCAATTTAAACAATATTTTGAAAATGTTACTTCCTATATTCCAGTTTAAAGTTCCCTAACTCCATTGATCATTTCCATAATCAAATATTGAAAACTCTCTAATTAACCATTTCTTTTCCGCATCATATGTCTATAATAAAATAAATTAGTTTATTTTTTTCTTTTATTACTACACTAGCAAACTTTTATTTTTGTTAATATTTCTATTTTGAGAATTTAATTTTTCTTAGATATTTAGATAAGATTTTTTTATACTCCTTCATTCTCTATAAATGTGTCTTTTTGTCCAAAAAAAAACCATAATAATTGTCCATTTTTATGAAAAAAATAATTTATCTTCAATTTCAAACAATAAGTTTAATTCGTATTTAAGCTCATGATGCAATATGGTGAGATCTTAAAAGGATTTTATGTATTTATGCTAAAATATTTAAAAGTCCGTTCAATGCACAGATATTAGTCTAGTTTTCACTAATTTGAAGGCTAGTTATGTATGTTACTTACGCATTGGGAAGTGCATATGAAATGCAGGTAGACGTGCCAGGTTGGATCGAACCGCTGGTTCACGGTCGAAAATCGGCGGTCCACAGTTTGACGAAAAGGCTGACAGAACCGGACCGCCGACTTACGGTTCACGATTTGCCGGTTCGGTTCGATTTGCCGATTTTAGATGGGTTTTTTTCCCCCGAAGGATATTTTGAAATTTTTTCTAGTTTTTTTTTTTATTATTTGAGAAAAATAAAATGGATTGAAGTGTTCTATTTATACACCCAAAAACATTTTTCAACTTTTTTATTAATCTCTCTTCAATTTTCTAAAGGAGACAAGGGCTTAAAATAAAATAAAAAAGACTTAGACAAGTGACCACACACATACACAAGTACACAACACACTATACACGCATCAAACACACATACAGTCATGGTTGAAGGAGAAAAAACGTAATATTGTTTTGAAAATTAATGGTTTAATCGACGGTGGCCAGATTGATCGAGGAGCTAAAACCGGATTCGAATCTTGAACTGGCGGTTCACGGTTTGACGAATTTGGCTGTTCGGCAGTTCACGATTTTCAATGGTTTGGTCAACGGTTGAAAAATTCTGATTCAACGATCTAAACCAAACCGTATGGCGTGTCTAAGGTTGGTTTATTGAGGGCCCTTCTTAATTTGTATGGACCACTCAAAACGATTTGACCAACTTTTTCCTTGGTGTACGTTATCAAACGTGTTTGACCATTGTAGTATATTTCATACGTCCCATTTAAGGCTATTCCACTGGAGCACACACATAAATTCCTATCAAAATAATGGACTATATATTTCCTCTTCATTATTGTCTTGGGTCCCCACGCTAGTGTAACTAGCTTAGGAAACGTGAAATTGAGGGGTTTTTATATTTATATTTTTTTACGATTTTTCATAATAATTACTCCTGAGAAAAACTAAGAGGGGGTTCAATGGTAGAGAAAATAATATATAATTGGAAAAATCATGTACCCGAAAAAAAAAACTCGTAATAATCTAAAAACACATGTTACATTCGCCAAGATTCAGATCTTTTCTTTTCTTTTTATTTTTTATTTTTGCCAAGAGTCACATCAAATTTCATGTACCACATAATTAAATGAGGACCATATTTTCTTTTGAGATAGTTATCTGCATCAATTATAAAGGAGGGGGGATGACATCATTATTGGTCAAAACTTTTGAATCGTTGTGGAAACTTCATGGAAACTTCAGAATTTATTTCATTTGGACCAAAGTGGAAACTTCATGGAAACTTCATGGAAACTTCAGAATTTATTTCATTTGGACCAAAGGAGGGAGTATTTCCTTTCTACTTATATATACACCTTATGTGATCACAAGTTTTATTATTAATCAACCAATATTAAGTCCTTTGTATTTCTTTCTTTAGTAAAAAAAAAAAAGACGATGTTGGGTGTTGTAATTCTTCTAGTGTTGTGTGTGTGAGTTGTGTTAGTGTCTCCTCATCCCTTAGTTTTAAAAATGGTTCTAATGAAATCATTCGTTGCATTGAGAAGGAGAGACAAGCACTTCTTTCTTTCAGAGCTGGCCTTAGAGTTATACATGATGACCGCCCTCTTCCTTCTTGGAGTTCCAAAGATTGCTGCAAATGGAGTGAAGTCGAGTGCAGCAACCAAACTGGTCATGTAATCAAACTTGATCTTAGGGATTCAGGTCTAGCAGGTAAAATTAGTCCTTTATTGCTTGAATTGCGAGAATTGACCTATCTGGACCTTCGTAATATAGATTTTGAAAACAGACCAATCCCCCAGTTTTTTGGTTCCTTCACCAAATTAAATCACCTTGACCTCCGTTACTGTAACTTCTCCGGAATAGTTCCATCGCAACTTGGAAACCTTTCTAACTTGAATTATCTTGATCTCTCCTCCGATCCTAGCTTTATTCTCTCTGTTGAGAACATTGATTGGTTGTCTCGTCTATCTTCCTTGGAAACCCTCTACATGAACGGGGTTGACCTCAGTAGAGCAACTCACTGGGTCGACATAATTAAGACCCTCCCATTTCTTTCATACGTGGGTTTTTCTGGTTGTCAGCTCTCAAAGGTCAGTTCTCCTTCATCTTCTTCTTTGATAAACTCTTCTTCCTCTGCTTCAATCAAAGTGCTTCACCTCTCCTCTAATGGTTTTACATCATCCATGTATTCCTGGTTGTTCAAATTGAGCAGCAGCCTCTTTCTTCAAGATCTTGATCTCTCTTCAAATCTTCTAGAAAGCATGATACCCAACCCTTTCGGAAATCTGTGCAATTTGGAAATCCTCAATATGTATAACAACAGTTTAAGTGGGAACCTCTCCGACTTGCTAGATATCTTGTCCGGGTCGCCTGCATTAGAGAAGTTGTATCTTGACAGTAACAAACTTTATGGGTCATTGCCTGATGGTATCATAAGGTTTTCTTCCCTGAGAGGGTTATCCCTGTCCGGCAATCCGCTGAACGGAACTATAACTAAAAACATGGGGACACTCTCACAGCTTGAGTGGTTGGATCTCTCTTACAGCTCTCTCACCGGTACTCTCTCTGAAGCTCACTTTTCAAATCTCTCACTCTTAACCTTTCTCGACTTGTCCGGCAATGCGTTACAAATAAAAGTAAGCCCTCAATGGTCTCCTCGTTTTCAGCTAAGTTTTATCAGCTTGAGATCTTGCAATCTTGGCCCACTTTTCCCAAATTGGATTAGAACTCAGAAAAACTTTTCCCATCTTGATATTTCCAGCAATGGAATTTCAGATAGCATCCCACCATGGTTGTGGGACCTTTCGACACGACATCCATTTTTTAATTTATCTTCAAACAATTTCGGAGGCATCATACCAGATTTATCATCAAAGATGCCTCGAGGGTATCCCGGTTTAGACCTGAGTTCAAATAATTTTGAGGGTCCAATACCATTGTTTCCTTCTACTTCCACGTCGATAAATCTTTCAAGGAATAAATTTGTTGGGAATCTGGATTTCTTATGCCAATTATGTGATGCGGCCTTGTCCTTTCTTGACATCTCATACAATTTACTAACCGGAGGGCTTCCTGATTGCTTGGGGAAACTAGAAAAATTGATGGTTGTTAACTTAGCGCACAATAGACTTTCTGGGGAAATCCCGTCTTCTATTGGACCCTTACTTCGCTTGGAATCATTATACTTGTACAATAATAGCTTTGAAGGGGAGCTTCCTCTGTCCTCGTCAAATTGTGTACGATTGAGCTTCTTGGATGTTGGAGTGAACAAGTTAACCGGAAATGTACCTGCTTGGATTGGGGGAAATATACCACAGCTCCAAGTTCTCAGTCTGCGATCAAATAAATTTAATGGGACCATCCCTTTAAATTTATGTCAGTTAAATGAACTTCAAGTCTTGGACCTTTCTCAAAATAATTTACACGGAACCATTCCTCCATGTTTAAACAACCTCAGTGCCATGGTTCATAAAGGAATTGAATTTAATAATCATCAACCTTATGGAAAATATGTAGAGAGCTTGGATTTGGATGCCGTCTATACTGACTATTCAGTGATAGGATGGCAAGGTAGAGAGCTTGAATTTGGAAATAATCTGAGACTGTTGAAGCTCATTGATTTCTCAAGCAATAACTTGAGTGGAGAAATTCCTAATGAAATAACAAAGCTGTTTGAGTTGGTAGCTCTAAACTTATCCAGAAATGCATTGGAGGGTAAGGTTCCCCAACGGGTTGGTCAGCTGAAGTTAATTGTGTCTCTAGATTTATCTAGAAACAAATTTTCTGGTAAGATACCTACGAGTTTGTCTCAGTTGAATTTTAAGTTATCTAGACTTGTCGTACAACGAGTTTTCGGGGAAAATACCATCAAGCACTCAAATCCAAAGCCAAGATGCATCCAAATTTATTGGTAATGTTGAACTTTGTGGGCCTCCGCTTATATCAAAATGCCTTGGTGATGAATCCCCAGCAACTATTGTTGGTGGTGAAGATAACAGAGGAGAGAATGATGATGAGTTTACGAAATGGCTCTACATCGGTATGGCTTCAGGTTTCGTTACTGGATTTTGGGGAATATGTGGTGCTTTGCTTCTCAATAGCCGTGGTAGACATTGTTAGGACCTAACTTTGATCAATGTCTTAGTTAGTTGGTTTTGATAAAGGAATATATATATATAGAACAGGGTTTATATCAAAAGATGTTATCTGTCATAATTCTTCATTTGATAGCTATGAGTCCGATGCTTATGATTCTCCCTTATACAATGTTTACAATCAATCAAAAACATGAATCATAGTCACTCTCTAAGTCATCAAGATCATCAAGTGCATCTCAGTCCTTATTAGAGATCCTCTCGATAGCTAAGCCTTGCCATGATCTCGACAAATGGCGACTTCGCCTCGACACCCATCTCCCCGCCTCACACCATGTTACCACAAACTCAACCAAGTTAGATCCCCGCATCTTCACAGCTATCAAGTCCATCAATGAAGACCAATGAAGACCACCGAAGACCTTCTAGAAGTTCTCGCTCAAGCTCACACTCAAGCGACTCATGAAGACTCCGCATGTGGACAAGTGGGACAAAGACCGGTCAAAGCTCATTAATGTAGCCGCAACAGTCATATTCCAACGGCTACATTGAAGGGTATAAATAGAGGAGTTCTTCCCCTAACAAAATTACTGAAAAATACTCATTTTCCCACCAAAAACCCTTTCCACACACCCACACACACCTCCCGTAATCCACACACACACACACCAATCCTCACCTTTAAAACCCCGTTCCTAACCAAAACCTTCACCCCTAAACCTCTTCACCAACAACAAACAACCCCAAAGGTGTTAATTCACAAACCCCAAAAACCTAAGACTGTACTTTAGGTGTAGAATCAGTTTGTAATCACTCAAGACCGTACTTTGAGTGTATTAGTTATTTTGTAAAATCTTGAGACCGTACTTCAAGTTGTAAAAGCACTTAAGACTCGTACTTTAAGTGTATCCCTAGTTGATCGTACTAATTAGGAAGAGGAAGTTCAAGGAACTTGCCCGAATCAATCATTTGTAATTTTTGTTGATTAAAGATTATAATAAAATTGATCTTACTTGTCAAGTTTGACAGTGGGGGTGGATGTAGGAGGAGTGAACTCGAACCACTTTAAATTCTCTCGTGTTATTACATTTTTGCAATCACATTCACACACTTGCATTATTTCTTTGTGTTTGTTGTCCTACCATTATTTCAAATCTCTCTTATTCCGCCGCACAATTCAACTATCATCCGACGCCTAAGCCAATACCATAGCCGCTCGATCATCCGCATATCAAGCAAGGGCCTTTCAATTGGTATCAGTAGCTTGTCTTCACACTCAAAAGTCTAACAACTTGTGAAGGATTCTCTTCAAACCCACCATGCCTCAACCAAGAAGAAATAATGAGAAAGACATCCCACACATTGATGACTGTGGATCCTTTGAGATCTATGCATCAAAGATAAAAACTTATCTTGATGCAAACAAAGATTTGGAACCGGTATGTTCTAGAAAATGAAGTGTCATACCCAACTCAAATCAGACCGATGGAGGACCAAGTAAGATCAAATCCCCGTAAACTTGGTCCAAGCCGAAAAGCAATTGGTAAGTGCAAACTTGAAAGTCAAGAACATTCTTCAAAAGAGTGTAAATGACTCTCTAGCCCAAGAAATTGCTAAGGAACCAAATGCCGTAACAAAGATGGGCTCTTATTCAAACCAAGTTCACTAAACACTCCAAAGTGTTAGGACACAAAACTTGTACAACTTGCTTAGGCAATTAGACAATTTCAAGTTCTACCCCGGAGAAAAGGTGAGTGCCGCCACCCAAGGTTTGAGAACCTTGTTAGATCAATTACCGATCATGGAAAAACCTTTGAACAACAAGATCTCGCCTCAAGATTTACTCAAATCTCCCTCAAGAATATGAGAAGGTAGCATTACCTATTAGAGAAGGATCTCGAATGGAGCACCATGACAGCTGAGCAATATTTTGGAAAGCTTGAAGCTTATGAACCGGAAGGTATGATAAAAATTCCATCAGCTCCCTCCATTTCACAAACCTTAGCTTTAATCGCACAAGAAACTGTCAACAAGCCAATCACTCACCATGACATTGAGACCATTGTCAACAATGCTCTTCAAAAGATAAACATCGCCTCCAAATACGTCAAGAAATGTATCTTCCAAGAAGACATTCCAAGCCTCATTTCCATGGCCGTCGAAATGCCATGAAATTTCAAAAGAAATCTTTTGACAAAAAATTCAATCCCTCCACATCTAATGCTCAACAAGACAGCTACAAGAAGACAATTGATTGCTTCAATTGTGGAAAGCAAGGACATTACTCTTCTCGATTGCCCCGAACCAAGGAAACCTAGGGACAATCGTACAGCCTAAGAAGATGACCTACTCAAAGGAGATCATTCACGCTTCTAAGTGCAACCGCTTCAATTGCTCTAAAAATAAACATGACAAAAACAAAGAGCAAGTCATGATTGCCGACTCATCAAAATTCAAAGTGATGAAGAGTATATGTCAAGTGATGACTCGAAATTGAAGGAGAAGAAGCCATGATATGTCTTATGGTCAAGATGATGAAGAATCTAAAAATGAGGAAGAAATGGAAGCACTTGTCGCCGATGAACTAAAAGAGGTACATGATTTTAACTCTTTAAATATTGATGGTTTTAAACAATTAGTTTGCACTCTTTTAATTCAAACCAAAAACAAAAAACTAGCTTTGCTTCACCGGTCAATGAGAACCTTTCCCAATCCTCAACCATCGACAACCTCACAAAACCATTTCGAGCTTGAAAAAGCATGCCAAGGGCTAAGAGATCAATGCATCATGCTTGAAAAACAAAACATGGATCCGATAAATGAGACATCTAATAATCATGAAAATTGTCAAAAACTCGCAATCTTGAAAAAGAAAATGATGCTCTTAAAAAGAAAATAGATTCATGGAACATGTCAAGCAAAGCATTATCTCTTTTCACCTACACCCAAAGGCGTCCCAAGTGACAAAACAGGATTGGTGCCGATGATCCTACACAAAAGGTGTACACTCCTCCCACCGGTGAAAGAGCCATTGAAAAAATGGTTCTAGAAAACCTAAGCTCGGCAAACTATCAAACTCAAACCTATCCCATTCAAACCAAAGGAAAAGAAAAGGAAATCTTGGGTGGCCCTAGTCAATCAAAGGAAGGACCAAATAAAATTCAAGGAAGCAAGTATATTTGGGTTCAAAAAGGGGCCAATATAAAGGAAGAAGTCAAGCCGCAAAAAGGTGCTAGTCACCAAGCCCCGTCGATACCAAGGGTCGACAGACCAAGTGGTCGACAGACAAACCCAAGGCATGACAGATACCCAAATTCCTCCAAACAACAAAGAACCCCAAGGCAACAAAGATTCTACAACAAGCATAGATACACCAAAAACAAAAAACCTCAATGGCAATATTCAAATGGAAGAAGCCATGCACATCAAAATGACTCTCCAAGGTCATCCCATTCAAATAATTTTCGCTTCAACCCCAATACAAAGAACCCAAACCACTACTTCAATCCTTCCCAATCCACTGCCTTACACCTTACATGATGCAAATCATGTCATATTACCATACCCTAAACCAGCTTTTTCAATAAGGGATCAATGAACAATGCTAGGGCTCCAAAGAAAAACTAATCCTTTGGACCCAAAAGAATAAAAAGGGTACCATAAATCTTATTTTTTGTTTTGCAGTGTATCCAGGAAAGGTCTCTGGTATTTAGATAGTGGTTGTAGTAGACATATGACCTTCAATAAAGACTCGGTTGCAACAATATTCCCCTAAAAATGGTCCAAATGTAACCTTTGGTGACAATTCCCAAGCTAAGGTCAAAGGATCAGGAAATCTTGTTACAAAAGATATCATTTTTACAAATGTATCCTATGTAGAAGGTCTCAAACACAATTTGATCAAAGCATTAGTCAAATCTCGTGACAAGGGATATCATGTTGTTTGTACTAAAGACAAATGCACCGTTAAAGATAAAAACAATAAAGTCATCCTAATCGGATCAAGAAAAGGGAATCTCTATTGCTTGAACTTAGAGATTGTGGAAACTTCAAATGCTCACCGCCTTCTCGTCTTTCAATCAATCCGATATGTCATGGCTATGGCACAAGAGATTGGCTCACCTCAATCACAAAACCATTTCCAAGCTTGCAAATTCCAATCTTGTCGAGGTCTACCAAAGATCCCATTCAAAAGGATAAACTTTGCAAAGCATGCCAATGTGGGAAGCAAAAGAAATCTTCATTCAAACCCAAGACCAAGTCGACACCTCAAGACCTATTGAACCGCTTCATATGGATCTTTTTGGACCCATAAGAACTAGATCTTTAGGAGGAAAAAGATACTCCCTAGTTGTTGTTGATGATTTCACAAGATTCACTTGGATCATTCTTCTTGAATCCAAAAGTGACACCCTTAGTCAGTTCGATAAAGCTATTCAATAAAATTCAAAATCAAAAAGGGACATCCATCATCAAGATCAGATCTCGACCATGGGAAGGAATTTGAGAACACCGGAGTAGAAGAATATTGTGATTCAAAAGGCATAGATCACAATTTTTCAGCCCCAAGAACTCCACAAAGAAAATGGTGTTGCGTAAAGGAAGAACAGAACAATCGTGAGGCAAAGAAGAACAATGCCGTCGTAACATAATCTCCCAAAATATTTTTGGGGTGAAGCCGTTACATTACCGCTGTGTATGTTCAAAACAAAACCCCGATCAACAAATTTCACAAGAAGACTCCATATGAATTATGGAACAACAAAGTCCCTACCATTTCCTACTTTCACACTTTGGAAGTAGATGCTTCATTCACAACAATGGCAAGAACAATTTGGACAAATTTGACTCCAAAAGTGATGAAGGAATTTTTCTTGGATACTCTAACACAAGCAAAGCTTATAGAGTGTACAACAAAAGAAGACTTGTTGTGGAAGAATCTATTCATGTTGACTTTGATGAAAACAATGATCAAAGTATAACCGAATTATGTGATTTTGATGAAGGTTTGGGAAACCTAGATAATCTCCCCGAATCATCCCCCATTCTTGATTCAACTATTCTCGCCATGAACAAGATTCATCAAACCTTCCATACATGGTTCCAAGAAATTCATCTCGACACCCATCCTATGCCGCATACCATGAACCATCCCACTCTCATCAACAACCAATCCACCCAACAAAGTCAACAAAGAATCTCTCCCACTTTCAATCCAATGGATGAGGAAGAAAATATTCAAATAAATAGTCATCCCTTGACCGATCTTCCTCAAAATCCTCCCTTAGCCGACAAACCAACCCTTAGCCGATAGCCAACCCTTAGCCGACAGCCCATCCCAATTCCTCATCTAATCCATCTTCTAACCTCCTTCCATCTTCATCCAATAATCCTCCTTCTCCTCCCAAAACCAATGATGAAACCACCATTACCCATATCATTCCACCCAATAAAGATCTTTACATCGCCCTTCAAATTGATAAAACCCCAGCCTGCATAACATTCCTTTTCTCATGAGTGCATTCATATCCCAAGTGGAACCAAAGAAGATAAATGAAGCACTCCAAGATGCCGACTGGATTGAAGCCATGGAAGAAGAACTAGAGCAAGCTTTGAAAGAAACAGTATGGCAACTTGTTCCTAAACCAAGAAATCAAACTGTTATTGGAACAAGATGGGTTTTTAGAAACAAGATGAATGAAGAAGGTGTTGTAATTAGAAACAAGGCCAGATCAAGTTGCTCAAGGATATAGACAAGAAGAAGGCATTGACTATGATGAGACCTTTGCACCCGTTGCAAGACTTGAAGCTATAAGGCTATTTCTTGCCTATGCTTCATTCAAAAAGATGAAAGTTTTTCAGATGGATGTCAAGAGTGCATTTCTAAATGGAGTTTTAAATGAAAAAGTGTTTGTATCTCAACCCCCGGTTTTGAGCATCCAAAATTCCCCGATCATGTATTCAAACCGAACAAAGCATTGTATGGGCTTAAACAAGCACCAAGAGCTTGGTATGATACCCTATCTAGATATCTTCTTGGAAAAGGATTCACCAAAGGACATATTGATAACACCTTGTTTATCAAAAATATGGAGATGATCAGCTTGCTCATCCAAGTCTATGTTGATGACATAATCTTTGGCTCATCAAATGAGAACTTGTGCACCGAATTTGGAGATATCATGAAGGATCGCTTTGAAATGAGCATGATTGGTGAGCTCACCTTCTTCTTAGGCCTTCAAGTCAAGCAAATGAAGGAAGGGATCGTCATCAACCAAGCCAAATACTCAAGGGATATGATCAAAAAGTTTGACATGCAACCGCATCCCCGCTAAAACTCCCTTGTCAACCACAACCAAACTTCATGCCGATCAAGATGGTCATAGTGTAAATCCAACACTTTACGTAAGCTACATAGGATCTCTCCTATATCCGATGCCTTCAAGACTTTACATTATGTTTAGTGTATGTCTATGTGCTAGGTTTCAAGCTAATCCCAAAGAATCTCATCTCTCACTGTCAAGAGAATCTTGAGATATATCAAAGGAACCCCGATTTTGGCTTGTGGTATCCCACCGAATCCCCATTCTCCCTAGTTGGATTCACCGACTCGACTATGCAGTGGTGCAATCTAGACAGAAAATCCACTAGTGGTGGATGCCAGCTTGTTGGATCAAGGATTATCTCATGGTCAAGCAAAAGCAAACCTCGCTTGCAACCTCAACCGCCGAGGCCGAGTACATTGCCGCAGCTTGTGTTGTTCACAAATTCTCTACCTTAAAAGTCAACTTCAAGACTTTGGAATTGAATTATCAAACATTCCCATCTTCTCGTGACAACTCAAGTACCATTGCTATGACAGAAAATCCCGTCCAACATTCAAAACCAAGCACATTGAAGTCGTGCATCATTTCATCGTAGATCATGTTGAAAAAGGGAATATCAACCTTGCAAAAGTTTGCACCGAGAACAATGTCTCTCGATATTCTCACAAAAGCCATGGATGAAAAAAGATTTGAACTATTAAGAGCCATGCTTGGGATGATTAATATGCCAAAATAAAAGGGGTGTTCTTCTTAAACAAAAGAGGATTACAAACAGAGTAATGCTATCACAATGTTGCTCGATAGCTATTACCTCATACACATTCCTAACAAGCCATCCACCGACGCCTATCAATCCAAAAGCCTTGAAAACCAAAAACAACAAAAACTTACAACAAAAACATACAAACAACCCTTCAAATTCTTCTCTCTCATCTCAACTCACCCAACAAAAACTTCTTCCAAACCAAACAATCTTCGCATCCACTCTCTTCTCTTCAAACCTTCTCCTCTCGCCGTCGACATTCTTTAGAAATGTCACAGCCTTCCCTGCACTTCTCCAAAGACTTATTCCTTCATTTCTAGCCTCCCGAGTTGATTGCAAGGTTTGTTGGTACCTCTCGCAACCACACCGGGTGCCTCTCCAAGAAAGGATCAATGGAAGTGATGAATATTGGAGAGAAGGACTTGCCCTTCTAGGCCACCACTCTTCAACCTGGATCATATGGTCAAGCAATCCCTCCATTGGAGTAACAAAGCTAAATTCTCCCGAAAAAGAACCATTCCCGTGATTGCAAATGGTTGACCAACACTTGACTCCACTCTCTCCACAAGAGGTACTCTTGCAGGTCAAGCAACCTACAACCCGGTTGAACAAGTATGAGATGGTTGAAGAAGGAGATATATGCACTCCTGCAAAGTTATCTCCTCTACCTTCCAACAAACCAACTCCCGGAGAAAGAGAATCCCCGCTCACAGGTGTATAAAGCTTATCTTGCTCAACCTTCTTCCCGATGCCTAAGCTTCTCTCTCCTTAGCCGTCCCGAGCTCGTCCCGCTTTACCAACTCCCCCAATGTGTATACCCTTTCTACCTTACTCCTTCCCTTACTTGACTCTCCTTGATCAACTTTGATTGTCTTCCCAAAAAGTCTTATTCCTTCTCCCTCTTTACCGTCAATCTTTTCCCCGACGCCTACCTCCTTCATTTCTATGTCTTCATCAACCCTCACTCTCTTTTTCTTACCCTTATCATTCACTCTCTCGAACTTTCAACAATGTTGAAAGTCTCTCTATCTATCTCCATCTCATCACTCATCAAATCATCCTCACCATTTTTCCCAAAGACCAATTGTTTTGTCAGTTTGTGCCATAACCTTTGGATTGAACTTTGAAGAAAATCTTCCCATTTTTGTTTGTAAATCAATTCGAATAATTTTCCTCTCGAAGTTTTCATTGTTTTATAGGCAAACTTTCACCTAGCTATCTCAGACAAAGAATCATCATTCAAACTAGCTTAACCGTCGAGATTTCTTTCAACAAACCTAGGTTAAAGCAAACTTTAAGTGATTTGATCGTGTTAATTGCTCACAATTGTCACTTCCTTCGCCGCCTCTTTCACCGCAAATCTCCTTGAAAAAGAGAATGTTCTTCTTGTGTTTTGTGGGAATTTATGTCTCAACATGGGGAAGGGTAAAAACCACTGCTCATATGAACAGCTACTTAACTTTGAAACCCCCAATGCTCATTAAAACCCACGTTCCACTCATCATTTATCTCTCTCTCTCTTTCGCAATCACCAAAATTCCTATTTCCTTAACCCTCGCCTTAAATTTCTTCTCTTTCCCTCTCCAATCTATCATCGTATTTCTCCAACCCTAATTCTTTTTCAAGCATCAATGGCAGACTCCAAAAGCAATGTACCCAGATGCTCATGGTTACTTCATCAAACCCAACTTCTATGACTCAAGTTGGAATCCTCATCAAAGAACTCCTTGAGGTAAATGAATTACTGATTTTATGGGAGCTAAACCCCCAATTTATGAAGAACTCGTGCAGAGAAATTTATTTGGTAGGAAGAAGAAACAATGAAGATAATTCAATAATCGCCACCATAGAAAATGTTGAGATAACTATCACTCAAGAAATGGTTAGTGATGTCTATGGAATCCCAAATAAGGAAGATGCCGTGAAAAATATATGGGATAGAGGATCGTAAAGATTAAAGACAAGATATGAAAAATTTCTTGGTGTTAAAATCACCGACTTCAAAGCCGTTCAAGACAAAGCTATGGTGAAAAACAAAGATGATATCTTCAAGTCAACACCGATGGATGTGGTCAACAAAGCCATTGATGGCAAGCAATCCTCATTTGACCAAATGGGATCAAATGAGTGGAAGCAGATGCTCACCTAATGACCAAGGATACAAATTGGTGCATTGTTCTTCTCCACAATTTCCAACTTGCGCCTCATCCTCTACTCTCAAATTCAAGAAGCAAGGTGGAAGGATGAACAACTTCGATTCATGAGTGGAATTCTTGAAGTCCTAATTCCAAAGCTCAAACCTCGCTTCCGTCCAAGAAATGGTCAAGACAAGTGAAGTCAGCTGAACAAGATGTTTCAATGAAAGAACATTTTCATTGAAACAAAAGAAGGGAATTGTTATGAAGGCCGGAGATATGAGCCTTGAAAGTTTCAAAGAAGCCCAAGAAAAGATGCTTGAAGAAACAAGAATAAAGGTTGATCATTGGAAAGAGTTAATAGCTTTGGCTACAAGTAGGAGAATGAAAAGAGGAGTAAAGACCAATGTCAAGAAAACTCGGAGTGCTAAAAAGGACCGTGGTATCTCCTAGCAAAAAGAGCAAAAGGAAGGATGATCCGATAGCCGATGCTGAAGGAACCATCTCCGAAAGCCATGCTAAGAATGTTGAAGAAAGAGGTGCCGTTGATAGCCATGAGGTTGACACTATGGATCAAGATGATGCCGGTGATGCTAACATAGATCCTCAAGAGCTTCAGCAGCTCTTGCCCTATCCAAAACCCTTCACAAAGGAAAGCAACCTCGACAGCCTATCCTCCAATGCATAGCCTACCGTATCAAAGGTACAATCCTCCTTAACCATTCCTTCTAAATCATTACCAAAGAAAAGAAAACTTGAAAAGAAAGCCCCCAAATCAAAGAAAACCAAAATATCTACCCCTTCCATTTCCCCAAAATCCACACCCACCAGTCATCACGCCATTGAAGCTATCCTCAATCTCAAAGAACCATTAGATAAGCAACCTTTAAGGGGGAACATTGATGAGAATATCCTCTACCCAACCTCAACAGCTAGCTAAAATCCCGAGAGCAATTGAGGCTATTGAGTTGGATGGAAACCCCGACACCGAAAAGGCCGTTTCTTTTGTATCTTAAGGATTTTCTAAGTGAGGAAGAATCGCAGTGGCCCTAGATGAACTCAGACTTAGGTTAATGCAAAAGAAGTGGACCAGGTGAGTCATCTAGAAACCCCAAGGTGACATCTATGAATGTAGATAGCCATACCTTCCCTTCCATTCCCGAGATCGAACCCGTAAATGATCCCGCCCCAAATGTTGAAATTGAAAGGGGGAATCTTGATAATACTTCTAAGGTCATTCAAAATCTCAAGAAAGTTGGAGTTGAGATTAATCCCATTCTTGTCTCAAAAGGAGAATCAATTGTGAATGCTTGCAAAGGCCTTGTGCTTGATGGAACTCAAGAAAATGAGGAAGCTATGATAGCTATTCTTGAGAAAAGGGTGGCCAAAATTGAAGTAAGGGCAGCCTTGAATCTCCTTAAATCTCAATTCACTTCCAGCTCTCTTAATCAAAGTCTTGGCCAAACCTCCGAGTCAATCCCAACTGTTTCAACCCAATCCTCTCGCACCTTCCAAGCCAACTTCTCCAATTCCCGAAAATGAACCTTTGAAGCCTCTCCACAAAGTCCAATACTGGCCGGACAAGGTCAAGACATATCTCGATGCTGATCCCATTCCTAACAGTCCTCACAGCTTCTCCAAGTCATTCTATTCCTCCAAATCCAAATCAATCCTTCCTTCCCAAAAGTGGAACCTTGGATGCTTAGCTGTGGCATTGATTTCTCTATGTCTTCCATCAAAGCAAAGCAAGGACAAGGTTACCCCATGTAACTCACATCCTGCGTAAATAGCAAATCCCTTCACCTATCCAAAATTCGGGAACCGCCAAGAAATGGTTTGATTGTTGTAGCAAGAAACCTTGCAGGTTAGTTTTCTTTGCCTATGAAAATGGCAACCTGTCAAGAACCTCATCCACCTCCAACTTTGTTCATCAAATCCCATCCTTCCCAAAGTTCATCACTCCCAATACTCTTCTTGATTGGGAAGTTCTTTTCACCAACTCATCTCTCCATCACTCAATTCATGCTTGTATATGCCAAAGGGTTTAGTCTTCACCCCGTGCATTGACCTTGCAAAAACACTTTTCCTTTCACCGTTTGGAACAAAAGTGTGCCATTATGCTTTTATTAAGCAAAACTCGCCAACATCTTTTCCCCAACTCTTAATCCAGAATTGAGCCCTACCTTTCACCCTTCATCATCGTAGACCCTATTAACTTCACCTCACCCAATGAAAACTCTCATTTCAAAAACTTGGTCTCTATTCCCGAGATCAAAGAATTCAGTATCTTCCATTGCCGCGCCAAAGCAGAGCCGTAATCGTTATTGATCTTTCCTCGTACTCCGACAACGATGATGATGATAGTGATAATGATGCTCCCTCAAGCCCCGATCAAGACTCTCCAACAATATTTCCATCCCCTACAGCTTTCCAACCCTCCTCAAAGCAATTCACTCATTCCTTCACTAATGCTCAAGTATCAGTTCGCCACAACCGTATCAATCCAGTGTGCCCTTGAAGAACAAGAAAACCAGAACAAGAAGAAACATTTGTGGGGCACAATGAGAATCGAAATGATCAAATGCCCCTTAGAAGGTCTCAATCGAAGTCAAAGGAAGACAAATACTTCAAGTATGATGAAAGGATGTCCTCGGGAATGGAACAATGAGTTCTTCTACGAGGAGTTGAGCCCGAAATGAGAAGAGAGCTAGAGGATGAAAGAAATCGCATTCTATCGCCTGTGCAAGAAAGAGATGAATTCTATGATCAATTGGTCGATGAATAATTGTATTTGTTATGGAACAATTTTTTTTGGTTAAAAACAATATGTTTTGTTTGCCTCAGTTTGTATGACAGTATTTTGTGAACTCTTCTCATCCTGAGATTAATTCCAAGTCTTCAATCTTATTTTGATTCCTCTGCCTGATATGATTCCTTGGATTACTTCTTTTATTATTTTTCTTATCAACTGTGAAAACATGTTCTAAATATATCTTCCTTTACCAAAAAGGGGGAAATTGTTAGGACCTAACTTTGATCAATGTCTTAGTTAGTTGGTTTTGATAAAGGAATATATATATATATATAGAACAGGGTTTATATCAAAAGATGTTATCTGTCATAATTCTTCATTTGATAGCTATGAGTCTGACAGTTATGATTCTCCCTTATACAATGTTTACAATCAATCAAAAACATGAATCATAGTCACTCTCTAAGTCATCAAGATCATCAAGTGCATCTCAGTCCTTATTAGAGATCCTCTTCGATAGCTAAGCCTTGCCATGATCTCGACAAATATGACTTCACCTCCTCGACACCATCTCCCCGCCTCACACCATGTTACCACAAACTCAACCAAGTTAGATCCCCGCATCTTCACAGCCTATCAAGTCCATCAATGAAGACCAATGAAGACCACTCAAAGACCTTCTAGAAGTTCTCGCTCAAGCTCACAGCCTCAAGCCACCATGAAGACTCGCATGTGGACAAGTGGGACAAAGACCACTAAAGCTCATTAATGTAGCCGCAATGCCATATTCAAACGGCTACATTGAAGGGTATAAATAGAGGAGTTCTTCCCCTAACACACTAACCGAAAAATACTCATTTTCCTACCAAAACCCTTTCCAAACACCCACACACACCTCCCGTAATCCACACACACACACACCAATCCTCACCTTTAAAACCCCGTTCCTAACCAAAACCTTCACCCCTAAACCTCTTCACCAACAACAAACAACCCCAAAGTGTGTTAATTCACAAACCCCAAAAACCTAAAACCGTACTTTAGGTGTAGAATCGCTTGTAATCACTCAAGACTCGTACTTCTGAGTGTATTAGTTATTTTGTAAAATCTTGAGACCGTACTTCAAGTTGTAAAAGCACTTAAGACTGTACTTTAAGTGTATCCCTAGTTGATCGTACTAATTAGGAAGAGGAAGTTCAAGGAACTTGCCCGAATCAATCATTTGTAATTTTTGTTGATTAAAGATTATAATAAAATTGATCTCACTTGTCAAGTTTGACAGCTGGGGGTGGATGTAGGAGGAGTGAACTCGAACCACTTTAAATTCTCTCGTGTTATTACATTTTTGCAATCACATTCACACACTTGCATTATTTCTTTGTGTTTGTTGTCCTACCATTATTTCAAATCTCTCTTATTCCGCCGCACAATTCAACTATCATCCGACAACTAAGCCAATACCATAGCCGTCCGATCATCTCGCATATCAAGCAAGGGCCTTTCAATTACTAATGAGTTTTTGCTATGTATAATATGGTATTTCTCTCAAAAATTCAGATGTAAATCGATGTCTAAAATTGAGATAAAAGAGCCTTTAAATAGGCATCCTAGGCTAAGGGTCCGATTCTTCAAACAACAATCTTCAAAAGGTGCCTTTCCGTGTCCGCAACAGCAGAGCAGTGCACGGCCATGCATTGTAACTTTGAATGACCGCTCCAACCTTTGTGCCAATTTGGGAATTCTAAACCGGCCATTCTCGCACGGCCGGGCTCCAAGGATATAAGTTGCATGGCCGCTCCAAGGCTCGGTTTGCTTGGCCACTCCTGGGTGAAAGAAGAAGACTCGGCCACTTCACCGATTTGGGGCCATTTTAGCCTCGGGCCGAGGGCATTTTGCACTGGCCGCCCCCGAGCATAACGCACGACCGCCATACAAACTGGACTTTGGCCTCGGATGATGACTTTGAAGCCGTCCTTCCTTGCTCTTTGATCCCTTAGTGTTCCCAAGCCTCATTTGCTCAAGAATTGACTTAAAACTCGTAAAACAAATGCTAGAAATATACCAACAAGTGTAAAATCGAAGGTATGGAACAAAATGAAGCTAAATTACACTAATTTAAGACTAAAATGGGAATATAACTAATTAAATACTAGGGATGAAATGTTATAAATGACTATAGAAAAGTCATTTATCAAACCCCCACACTAAATCTCTTGCTTGTCCCAAGCAAGATTAGGATAAAAATTGGAGAAGCATGAAAAGCAAAAAAAAAAAAACTCTAAAGTTGGATCCTCAAAAATATATATAATGCTACAAGCCTCTATTGCTTACTTCTAAGATATTGCCTTTATCTAACTATTCAAATTTTTATATAACATTACAAAGAGATTATTTAGAAAGAAGTTTTAGGAAGATTTTTAAGAGAGTAATACTTGGAAAACAATAAATCATTATAGCATGCATAGAATTTGATGAAGCAAAGCATAATATGTAGAAGGCTATACTTTCGAATCATAAGCTTGGTAAATAAAGAAATTTTCACTTCAAGAGTGTTTTGTGAAAAAGACTATTGCTTGAAATGTACAAAATAATAAAGATAATTTATTCACAAGTTAGAAGTATTTACGGGAATTGGACATACACTTTTGAATCACAAAGATGGGGATGGATGATGATAGTGGAAAATTTCATCAAGGCTACAAATTTATCTTGCTTAAACGTGTTATACTTTTGCAAAGACTTAAGTGATTTTGATCCTTTCAAGTAGGATACATTGTGGCCGCGTTTAACCCCATATTCCTAATACTTAGATCAAAAACGCTTAATATCACTTCCATTTTGGCAAGAGTGTATCGTCGCAGCCGAACGTCAGGCCCGGAAAGTTACTTACGAAAATAATAGAGCGCTTCTTGCTATTTAATAAAATTTAGTGACAAAGTCACTTTTTGAGAATTAAGATTAAATTTTGTTGCCTTGACTCAATTAGCTGGAAATGGAAAGATGAATTTTCGTGGAAGGGTCATGTGATTCAAAAAGATGCAAAACATTTATGAATATTTATAAGAAGGGAATAAAATCAAAAAATTTAAAATGTACAATTTGAAGAAACAACTCAGTAAAATTTTCACAAATTTTTAAATATAACAAAGAACTCAAGATGATCTTGGTGAAGAAATTTCAACAAACGAATTATGCTTTTCTTAATAAATTTCTATCTAATGCTATATTGATCTATGATGCCTTAATTACATCCTTAAAAATATCCCTAAGTTATTTCTAGTAATTATAAGTTTGTAAAAAATAAGAGAAGGGAAGGAAAGACACTATCCTAAGCGCAATTTGCAAGGCATAAAAATGAGCAATCATAGGGATATTTCTTTTTTTATTTTTTGAGAATACTAGATGTATAAATAGATAAAAAAGAAAATGAAAACTAAGTAAAAAGAAGGAAAAAATTTAAACTAAGATAAGAAAGAAAAACTTTAAATTAGAAAGCAAAAATAAAAATAGGTAAATACCTCCCCCACATACTTGAGGTGGCGAACATTGTCCTCAATGTTTTAAGGACATAGAAAATTGGGGAGGATGAAGAAAAATAAAGAAAACTTACGAAAATGGTGGTGGCTGCGGAAATTTGTCCCTAATTGTTCACTCCATAATTGTAGATCTGAGTTCACTTGTCTTTGGATGGTATTTACTCGACCTTGAATGTCATTTCCGGAAATAATGGAAATTTTGAGTGAAATTGTGAAACCCAAGGTAATGATTTGGTTGTTTTGGAGTTCTATTTGCTCAAATCTGTTGTAGAACTTCAAGGCGGCAATTGGGTTGGGTCGGGTTGGGTCTTTCTCTCCCTCATCTTCTTCTCTCTTGCTTGGCTTTGATTGGCCTCCTCCTCGGTTCATGGCATTGGGAAACGTCCAAGTTGGGAGTTGATAGGTTTGGGGCAAAGGGGAGTGATAGTGCTTGGGAGGAACTATGTAGGGTGTTTTCCTGCCGTGCCCTACTATCCAAACTTGAACTCCCCACGCCCTTTTTATCCAGTTCGAAATTATTTGTATAGTTCGCAAGGTCGGGAATATCCAATTTTGTTGACCCCCGAACTTCAACTCCAAATACTTGGCACTACAAGCCCAAAATGCTTAGCAAAAAGAGTCACCATACCACTCCATAATGTAATCTCTCCATTGAAAGTTGGGGAGACAATATCACTAAGCAACTCAATCAAAAATGGCTTATATTCACCTTCCTATGAGCCCTAACAAAAGACCACAACAAAAAGAGCTCCTTTTTATTCACCTGTACACTCTTATCCCTCTCCTTGGCAAAATGGTGTACATGCATAAATCCTATGCAATAGACGCCCAAGGACCGGATGGATTATGGAAGAGGCTTTGGCTAACCTTGATTTAAAGTGAAGGGATTCCTGGTAATTTTCTCCCAAAAGACATTCTCCCTAAACTCAATAGGAGGATCAAGTCTTCATAATTTGTAAAAAGATGGCTACCCAAAAATTCAAGCATCTTTCAAAAGAGGTGAGAAAGTACACTCTTCACCACAAAGACGAAAATGAAGATGGAATCAACCGATAAGGTTCCCCGGTTTGGCATAAAAGCTTCCGTTGAAAACTCCTTTCTCAAAGTACACAAAAATTCCAAAAGTAATTCTTTCATAGGTTTTCTCATGCAAATCAAGAAAACCAACACAACCAATCACAAAGATGAAAATTTCCCTCACATTTGCATCAATTCCTAGGGTTCGATGGGTAAGCAGGTGTCCGAAAATTGGGTAGGCCTGAGATCCTTTTAAAATGAAGGTCCATATATCTGGCCACTTTGAAAGTATATTTAAAAACTATACCCAAATTGTTTAGAGTTGGGTTCAGCATTAGAGGAGGAAGAGTGATTCCTTTTCGGGACTTCTTTTGAAACTCTATCAAGGCGTTTTGGTCAAATTCAAGCAATTTAACATCAAAGGAAAATATAGGGCACAATGGAATATGATAATGTAAATTCAAGATGTGGCGACAAGAAATTTAATGAGAAAAGCCCTTTTTGGAACAACTTGTTCGCCGGCACAAAACCTACAAAACCTAGGAACAATGGAATATTATTAGTTTTTTTGATGGTAGAGAGAAAATGTAATTACAATGCATGTTGCCTATTGAGTATGTGAGTGTGTGTTTGTACAGGCTGTGTGTTTTCTTGTTTAAATACATATGGAAATAATCGGTAACAACAAGATAGATGTAATCCCTCCTTTTGTGCCATAAATCTCGTAGGTGGTTGATGAGCAAGAGTATCCATTGTGATTTAACAAGGGAAAGGTTGTTGTTGTTCTACACGTACATTTGAAGCGAGGCGTATACAAAGGGTGACGTGGGGAAGATCGATGTGCCGATGAGTGGAAAGTTTTCCGGTTCTCATATCAAAAAAATCCCTCTCTAATAAAGAAACACGGCCCTTTTAATATCTAAAGTGAGCTCGAACTTTTTTGTAATTTTCTCAGTATTTGGAAGTATAGCTCTTAAATTAAAATCAACTCGGATATTGTAGAGAGATTGGTGACAAGCCTGGACATATAGACATCCTGGAAGATGGTAGCAAGAACAACACATTTAAGACTCCAATAGTGATTGGTGACGAACCTGACATAGACATCCTCGAAGATGGTAGCAAGAACAACACCGAGAACAAAGGTATCCTTTGACTTTCTTCCCTTCATTTCCTTTGGTTGCATTTTTTATTTCAGTTCATATATGGTATTTTAATAGCAGCATATGACTTGCAGTTGTACGGAATGGGCTATTGGGCAGATCAATTGACTGATATCGTCACAAGCTCCGTGAGTGCTCCCAACTGTTATTATCATCATTATTATTTTGCTTGTTTATAATTGCTCCTAACATTGTTAGTGGATAATTCAACAGTCATTTTATATCCAGTTGTAAATATGGTACACACAATGTGTGCTCGTATTAAACAATGATATTAAACTTCTCCCTTTTAATTTATGATAGATGTTGATCCTTTTTTTTATAAGTAAGATGTTGATCCTACTTTCTTATAAGTATGCTTCAGAGAAGATAGGGAATTGACTTGCTTCAAGCCTCAATGAGATTTAAAGGCAAGTCCACGTTGGTCATAGAAATCATCACAATCTCAATCCACGGGAACCTTGATCGAGTAGAAAGTGTATAAACAAATTTGTATATTCTTCAATGCTCTTGAAATCTTACACCAATTCAGTAAACTGAACATAAGCCCTTAGTTGACAATCAAGAGGAACAAAGTGGTGGTCCATAGTGGCTCTCTAGTACCACTGGACCGGAAGGCAAACATACGGCGAAAGCGTATAAAAAGATAAAATTAAGAAAGAGAAGATTAAGTAGACAAGAGAGAGAAGAAGCACACACAATTTAGGTTTAAAAATTTAATAATCTCAACTTTGAATAGTTTGAAAGCTTATATGGATATATATAGGCTAAACTAAATTATAATAATAGTATGATATTAGGAAAAGGATATACTCCTCCGTCCCAAAAATTTCTTTTTCATTTTCTTTATTATTTTTCTTATTAAAATTATTGTTTATTTTGAAAGTTTGGGATGGAGGGAATATCATTTATTCTTTATTTTATCACAACATACAATACAATTCACATGTATGCATTGATTTATTACTTGGTTCAGGCAAATTGGCAAGTGTTAGAAGAATGTGGATGGCATTTGAGCAATTGCACAGATTTCAAGTTGCACCACAAGATAATTGAAGTAGTTCGTGGCATTCCATTCTGTTTTGTTAAGGTACTTACCGCTTCATCTAAAAGTTTGAATTGTGAGATCAGGGTTCAACAAGTTCAAACCCGGGATTTTGCCAGAAACAGAGCTCTGATAACAATCAACGATTACGCCATGAGTTATATAGACAAGAGATGATAAGCATAGGATATAATGCAGTTAATAATGTCAGACAACATTGTCTTTCAATAACAATAATAATGATATTCAGATTACATATTTATCTTAGTTTTTGGGTGGGAAAGTCCAAATCCCATACCACAAACTACACATCAGCTGCCAAAATTCTATTTCATTGTCGATATACATAAATAAAAAATAAAACATTGTGGGAGCCAAATTGAAAGGTCCCGTTTTGCTTAATCAGCTAAAGGTTAGGCGTTAAGCTTTGACAATGAGGTGAAATCTTAGCCGTCGATATTAACCGATATAAAAGCAAGAGTGAAAATGTGCAAAATGGAATAAATAGTGTTGAAATAATGTAAAGACAAGTGAATAGTGTATGTGTGTATAGATGTGTGTGTGTTGTGTGATAATACCAAATGAACACAAGAATTTTAAGGTGGTTCGTAGTTCACTCTTCCTACGTCCACCCTCACCGTCAACCCGGACAAGTGAGATCAATCCACTTAAATCTAGTTCCCTTTAAGATTTACAAAGGATTGGTTAGGCAAGTTCCTTGAACCTCCTCTTCCTAATTAGTACACTAATTAGGGATTTTTCTTGTTACTAAGCAAATTACAATTCCCACTTAAAGTCGGGCCTTAAGTGGTTTACAAAATAGTTTATACAATCGAATCTCGCTTACAAGTGTCTCAAAGTTGTTTGATTGTTGGTTGTGTGGTTTGCGGTGTGTGGAAAGGTTGAAGGTGAAAGGTCCCGTTTACTCTAAATCAAATTAAAGGTTAGGACAGCTTAAGGTTTGACAAACCGAGGTGAAATCTTAGCCGTCCGAGGTTAACTCGGTTTTAAAGATTGGAGTTAAATGTGCAATGGAATAAAAGTGTTTGAAATAATGTAAAGACAAGTGAATAGTGTATGTGTGTGTATATGTGTGTGTGTGTTGTGTGATAATACCAATTGAACACAAGGAATTTTAAGGTGGTTCAGTAGTTCACTCCTCCTACGTCCACCCTCACCGTCAACCTTGACAAGTGAGATCAATCCACTTAAATCTAGTTCCCGTTAAGATTTACAAAGGATTGAATAGGCAAGTTCCTTGAACTTCCTCTTCCTAATAAGTACAACTATTAGGATCAAGCTCTAATCTGAGCTATTCTCACTACCCACTTAAAGTCAGGGCCTTAAGTGGGTTCTTACAAACCGCCTTATACACCCGAGATCGCTTACAAGTGTCTTAATATTGTTTTGATTGTTGGTTGCAGTTGAGAAGGTTTGGATGCAAGGTTTGTAGAAGTTGGGTGTGTGTAAAGACAGGGGTGAGTCTTCGCCTTGGAGAGTTCCTTTTATAAGCTAGGAAATAGCCGTTGGAGGAGACAAGGAGACAAGGGAGTGAATGCATGTTGGAGTTGCATTTAGGGCCTTTGTTGACTGGAGAATACATTAGCCGGAATCTCGCAACTGTGCATGTGATTATTATGAAGATGAGCCGGCAACATCTCGTATGGAGAGATTGGGCAAGGCACATCTTGGTCATCACAGATTTCTTCATTGCCGCCGATGTTGAAGATCATAGCCGCTGAGGGATGAAGTCTTTTGCTGTGAGAGAACCTTAGCCGTCGTAGCTAAGTTCTTGATCTAGAAGGTTTAGGTAATATGTAAAGTATCATACTACACATGTAATTAGATACATTAATGTATATGAGTGGTTTTGAGTGATATCTTTGTGGGATGATTGAATCATAGCCGTCCAGCTTGATATTTATAGAATTGCAGATTGAAGTTGATGGCTTAGCTGCCCAAGGTCATATGTTATCTTGGCCGTCGATAACATATGATATATTTCTTTGTCAAAACCTATGGTAACTATGTGGCTTACATAGTTAGGTCCTAACAATTTCCCTTTTTGGCAAAGTAATATATCTAATAAAGATATAACTCGCAAGATACTCAAGAATGAATATACCAATGAAGATGAGAACAATCTTCTTGATTCAATCAACTCGAGTTTTTAAAACAAAACATATTATCCAAAATAAACAATGTTTAAAAGCAGTGAATTAAAGGTAGGGATTTAAAAGAGGACTTATCCAAAAAAACATAACATTTTCTTAAGAAAATTCATCTCTTTCTCTTCTTGCCGCAAGGATCTCCTCTCTTCTCGCAAGTAGCACTCTCTTCATCTTGTCCTCAACACCTCTCGTAGTACATCTCATTGTTCCATTCCCACTCATCTCATCATCATAGGTGAAGGTTTGGTTTTGCCTTTCCTTGAGAACAAATTGACAAGGGCTCTTCATCATTTCTCAATCTCATAAGTACCCCATAAGGGAGCCTTCTTTGGTTTTGAGCTTTGACCCCTTGTTCCTGCAAATAGGTTAGAAAAGAAGGGGTTTGATTGAAGAGTGATGGGTTGTTGAGTTTGAGGTGGATCAGCTGAGACAAGGAGAACAAGAGAGGTTGAGAGTTGATGTCGCTTTCATCACAGAGCACTATCTTCATCATCACTTGACACAATAACATTTGGAGCAAAGACCAGAGGCTCTTTTTCCTGTGTTCACGCCTTTCTTCATCGTATTCAATGGCCTTTCTTTGGAGGCCTTCCTCTCGCATTTTGACACGCTTGAGGCTTCCAAAATGTGTCTCATCTTGGTTATCATTGACCTTGTAAATCTTTGCATGTCTCGTAATGGTCACATGATATGGGGGCACAAAAGTTGAAGGATTGAAGTTTGGAGGGAGGTTGGATTGGAGAGATCTTGTGTTTAGGGGGATGAAAGAAGAGGGTACCGAAGATGAAGGGGGAAACATAGTCGTGCTTGGTCTTGTAATGACAAACCATGATAATGGATTTATTGAGGCAAATCCTCCAATACATTTCTTTGGCAAGCTCAATGCACAGTGGCATACACCAGGGATGAAGGCATATAAATGCATTCATTGATATTTGAAGAGAGGAGCTGAGAACAACATTTCCCAATCTATTATGGTAGAGATATCCATGAAGTTGGGTAGTAAGGGGGCTTTGTGAAAGAAGGAGTTGGGAAGAGCTATTCTCAGACTTTTTCCATTCCTCATGGGCAAACACTATGAGGCCACATCTATTCCTTGCATGAATCATAATGGAATTTTTGCTTAATGTACCAAGGATTGGAGACTAGGTGAGGATTGGCAATTTCAGTGGAAATGGGAAATATCCTTCAATCTTTGGTGGGCGCCATGATAGAGGGGAAGGAAAAGTCAATGTCACAATCTAAAATCCAAGGTTCACAAGTAGGAAGGATTTCAGATTCAAGGGAGGGATCAACAGCTTCTTGGTTTTGATCGGCCTCACTAGGTTTAAATTGAGATTCTTGACCAGCATTGAGGTTCGTGGATCAAGAATGGGTTGAGGTTCGGCTTCAGAATGGGTTCGTGGAGCAGAATAGGTTCAGTTCAGAATGGGTTCTGTGAATGGTTTCAGAATGGTTTCGTGTTCAGAATGGTTACTTTCTTGGCCAAATCTCTCGTGTTTGATAAGTTTCAAGGCTTTTGGGTTTCTTCCTCTCGTTAGCACTTGTCTTAAGTAATAGATAACAACAGGGACATGCATGGGATCCTCTAAGGAAAGTCCTTCGTAAGCCTTGAAAATGTTTTCGTGGATGGGGGAAGGATCTCGAGGGACCGTCGAGGGAGATTCTTGACTTGAGAGAGGGATAGCCGTCGAATGGGAGACATAGGGCTTTTATTCCCCTACCAGCAGGCTCATCCTTTTCGTAGCTAGAGCTATTCCCCCTATCTTTTCAACACTTGGCTCATTTGGACTAATGTTAGAGGGATTAAGATTTAGGATGCCTCGAGCCACGTAGTCATGAGGTGAACTAGATTGGTCTTTGGACGAGGAGGGCCGAGGAGTGGTTGGTTTCAACTTTTTGGATGGGGGAGCATTTTTATCCTCGTTTTTCTCTTCCTAGAGAAAGTACCGAGAGTAGGAGAAGGCTTAGAGATTACCTTGGATGGGGTTTCAGCACTTGAGACAACCTTAGCCGTCAGAGATGAAGCTTCCATAGCCAGTCCTGCATGATCGTCCAACCTTAGCCGTCCTCACTTCCATTAGTGACTCAAAGAATGCCTCTTCTCATATCTTCATCAAACTCATCACCTTGAGCTTCACCAAAGATACACAAAGATCGTGGATTTCTTCTTCTTCACCATCATACTCATCAATATCCTTGAAGATAGGATCTCGATCGAGTCTCTTCACCGTCGCATGTTCCTCGCCTACCATCTTTCCTTTGTCGCTTTCTTGAGTACTTTCTTGCTCAACAGCCTATCTCCTCTTGAATTTGCTTTCCTTTACTAAGCTTCTTTCCCTTTCCCGTTTTCTTCATCTTGGCTAGGCTTTTTCTTCTTTTGATTTTGGCCGGAGAAGTCTCTTGAGCTCTTTCTTTTATGACAATACCTTTGTCATGCTTTCTCGATCTTTTATCATTCACCATGTTTACCAATCCCCGCCATATCTTCATATCCTTCTCGCTTTTCTTTCAATCTTTGAGAGGCTTCATCAAAATTCTCGTGAGCCGTCCCCAAGCTCTAATTTCTTCTTGCCCTTCGCCTTGAAGGTGCTCAAGTTGAAGCTTCTCGGTTGATACTAAAGATGCAGACTCAAGCCACTCATCCTTAAGGGGAGGATTCAACCTTGGAATAATATGATGGAGAATTCCACTCATGAATTCAAATTGTTCATCCTTGGATTTTGTTTCTTGTATTTCCAAGGAGAGGGAGATATGGCTAATTGAAAGTTGTGAAGTAAGGCAACACTCCAGCTTAACTTCTTTGGTTATCAAACTTAGGGCTTGCTTCCATTCATTGGGACTTATTTGATCAAATGATGATCGCTTTCCATCAAACCCTTTGATTACAACATCCATTAGGGTTGATTTGAACAAATCAAGGTCCTTCTTTTGATTGGTTTGTCCCGAGCCAATAGATAATTGCAAACTTGGTTTGTCAAAGAACCTTTTGTAGAAGGGTTCCAGGTTGTTGTCTTTCCTATTCCGTAGATTTGAAATACCATTGCTTTTGATGGGGATGTTGTAAACCTTGGACACAATCTTGGGGGTCACATTGATTTCAAGCATCTTCAATGATGGTTTTGATTGCCCTGCATGATTGTCTTTCTCCTTTCATAAAAATTTCTCTACATAGCCTTCTCATAAATAGGAGGTTGAGCTTCCATCATATTGCAGTAGATGATTGGATTCCAAGAGTTCTTTGATGAGAGCTCCAACACCGTGCTCATAGAACTCAGTGTTTGATGTAGTATCCATGGGCTTCGTGGTAAGACATGTTTGAACTTGGAACAGAGTTTTTAGGGTTTATGAGAAAAAACAGAGGGAATTAAAAGATGAATTTGGAAGGGAGAAGAGTGATTGTTTAACTGAGGGATTAAATCGCAAGGCTTAAATGATAGTTTTGATATGGGGATTGGTGGAGTTCAACGGCTAATACGTGGGTTACTGCAACGGTTAAAATTTTGCATTTAAGAGGGAGACTGCTCATGAACAAAGGATATTTGTCTCCACTCATTACTTGTACAATAACTTCCCATAAAACATGGGAGTTATTTCCGTACACAAAGGCGAAATTTCAGAGTGAATAAACAGAGACATTAATAGATATATGTTAGTGGCAAGTTCCAAAACATCCTCGATTTGGCAAGAACCAAATTCATAGCCGTCGACTTAATTACAAGCCAAGTCTATTTTGAATGATCATTGCCACTAATTTGACCGAAACCGAATTTGGCTATATAAGGAAATGATTCAGATGAAGAAATTTACCAAATTCATTTCATTCATAGAGAAATGGGAAGACTTGTTTCAAAGTTCACCCTAGCAAAATGGCTAAGATCGCAAAGAGACTTGTTTTTCAAAGTCCAAGGGTAGATGAAACAAGAGAGGCAAGGTTTCGAGAGGGAGTTTCGTTATATAGGCTCCAAACTGATATAGGTTTGGAGCAGGAGGTGGATCAAATACTCAAAGATGATCCCAATAAGGAGGAAGAGATGAAGGAGAGAGAGATAAGAAGAAAGTTTTGGGAGGAGGAGAGATTAGCACTTTTGGAAGGTGAGGAAAATAGGTTAAGAGAGAGAGCAAAAGGTAAGGGTAAGGCTAAGATAGTTGAAGGGGGAACCTGATCCGACAGCCTAAGGTTAAGCCGTCAAGAAAGGAGAGAGAAGGAGAGTCAAGTAGGCCAGCTTAAGGACAAAGTTGAAAGGGTTTATACCTTGGGAGAGCTAGTGAAGCTTGACAAAGGATGAAAGGATTAAGGTTGACACAAAATTGGTCAACTCCGATTTCATAGCCGTCAAGGAATTCACATTGCCACCAGGATTCTCTAACTCTTAGCCAAACAAGCTTCTTGAAGGAATCGGAGATAACTTTGCAGGAGTGCAAAGTTCTCCTTCCAAAGTCTATATGAAGTTGTTTTCTCAATTTCTCAAGTGTTTGAGTCCAAATGCTTCTAAATGGTGAGGAGGATGAAGGTCCTCGGCCCGATCAAGCTATCATTGCACAGTGCAAGTGCAAACTCTTCAGTACCTTCGCTTTATCTCACCACTTAGTGAGTATCCTCCCTATAATGCAAAGCTTGAAGAATGGTGGCCAAGGAGGGTCTCGTCCTTCTTGCAGCTTCTCAACCTCTCGCAATTGATCCATTCATGGAAAGGCACCCCGTTTGGTTGGAGAGATATGGAGATATCAAAGAGAGTGCATACCAAGCTCCAGACATTATTCATAGTGATAGAGGATATGGGGATGATTGCTTCCAAGATCAGCCCATGGGATAAACAGGATTGACAGCCCTTAGCCGTCAAGGCTTTTCAGAGGTGCTAGTTGAGATGAGAAGGAGGGTTGATGAAGCTTTTGGTACTATGGGTTTATGGTTGTTTTTAAGATGTTTGAATTTCTGTAATGTAGGAATGAAGTTTGGTTTGATAGGTAAGAAGCTTTTGTATTGAGAAATAGGTTAGCTGTCAGACAATGTTGTTGACAGCAGCCATAGAACATGTTTTGTTCCAATGAATAAGAGTTTTTCCCTTTGTTTTATTTTGGTAGATTAATCATGCCTAGCATTGCTCTTAACATCTCAAATCTTTTCTCATCCATAGCCTTTGTTAGGATGTCAGACATTATTTTCAAGCACACACTTTAGCAAGACTAATGTTTCCTTTTTCAACATGGTCTTGATGAAGTGATGTCCGACCTCAATATGCTTTGTCTTTGAGTGTTGGACAGGTTTTCTCGTCATGGCAATGGTACTTGAGTTGTCACAAAAGATTGGGATGTTGGATGCATCAATTCCAAAATCTTGTAATTGACTTTGAGGTAAAGTATTTGTGAACAACACAAACCAAGAAGAATATATTCAAATTTCACCGTTGAGGTGGCTACCGAGGTTTGCTTTTTACTTGACCATGAAATGATTCTAGATCCAATGAATTGGCATCCACCACTTGTGGACTTTCTATCTAGGTTACACCCGCATAATCGTAGTCCGTTGAATCCAATTAAAGAAAATGGGGATTCAAAGAGGATACCACAATCCATAATCGTGGGTTCCTTTGAGATATCTCGTAATTCTCTTGACACAGAGAGATGAGACTCCTTGGGATTTGCCTCGAAATCTAGCACAAAGACAGACACTAAACATAATGTCGTCTTGAAGCCGTTACATAGAGAAGGGATCCAATGTAGCTCCCGTAAAGTGTTGGATTTACACTTTGGCCATCAGATCGCATGAAGTTTGGTTGTGGTTGACAATGGAGTTTTAGCAGTGAAGAAGATTGCATGTCAAACTTTTTGATCATGTCCCTTGTATATTTAGCTTGGTTGATGAATATTCCTTCCTCCATTTGCTTGACTTGAAGGCCCAAAAAGAATGTAAGCTCACCAATCATGCTCATTTCAAACCGGTCCTTCATAATATTCCCAAATTCAAAGGCACAAGTCTTCATTTGATGATCCAAAAATGATGTCATCAACATAGACTTGGATGAGCAACCGATCATCTCCATATTTTTTGATAAACAAAGTGTTATCAATATGGCCCTTGGTAAATCCTTTACCAAGGAGATATCCGGATAGGGTGTCATACCAAGCTCTTGGTGCTTGTTTAAGTCCATATAGTGCTTTGTCCAATTTATATACATGATCGTGAAATTTGGGATGCTCAAATCCAGGAGGTTGAGAAACAAACACCTTTTCATTTAGGATTCCATTTAGAAATGCACTCTTAACATCCATTTGAAACACTTTCATTTTCTTAAATGAAGCATAGGCAAGAAATAGCCTTATAGCTTCAAGTCTTGCAACCGGTGCAAAAGTCTCATCATAATCAATGCCTTCTTCTTGTCTCGTATCCTTGAGCAACCAGCCTAGCTTTGTTTCTTATTACAACACCCTCTTCATTCATTTTATTCCTAAACACCCATCTTGTTCCTATGACAGCTTGGTTCTTTGGCTTAGGAACAAGCTTCCAAACTTTGTTTCTTTCAAATTGCTCTAGCTCTTCCTCCATTGCTTCTATCCAACTGGGTCTTGAAGAGCTTCATTTATCTTTTGGGTTCAATTTGGGAGATGAAGGCACTCAATAGAGAGTCAAGAACAGTGCATGTTAGGTGGTATGTCCATTTTGTGTATAAAGTGCATCTATATAGATGTTTTTGTTTGGAGGGATAATGTGGGTAATTATTTCAAAGTTGAGGAATTGATTGAGAGGAGTTGTTATCAGATTGGATAGGGTCTTCTTCAAGGGGATTTTGATTTTTGGATGAAGGAAGGTTAATTGATGCATCATGACCGCCGATGCACCTTTGCCGTTGAGAGAGGTTTCATGGTCAGCTGTGCAAAGTTGATTGTTTATTTGTGTCTCTCGGGCACTATATAGGGAAGGGAAGGTGAATCTTCTTCAGGGATGAGACAAGAGGGGTCATGAACAGGAGAAACCTCGTGAAGGTTATCCGAGTTGCCCACAGCCTTCATCAAAATCACATAGCTCAAAGGTGACTTTGGTCATTATTTTCATCAAAGTCTACATGAATTGATTCCTCTACAACAAGTCTTCTTTGTTGTAAACTCTATAGGCTTTGCTTGTATTGGAGTATCCAAGGAAAATTCCTTCATCACTCTTTGAATCAAATTTGTCAAGATTATTTTTCCCATTGTTGTATGAAACATCTACTTCCAAAGCCACGGAAGTATGAAATGGTTGGTGTTCTTCCATTCCAAAGTTCATAAGGAGTCTTGGAGTGAAACTTGTTGATGAGGGTTTTGTTTTGAACATAGACAAAGAAGTGGTTATCGCTTCACCCCAAAAATATTTGGGAAGGTTGTGTTCGACAAAGCATAGACCTTGCCGCCTCACAAATTGTTCTATTCTTTCTTTCTCGCAACTCCATTTTGCCGAGGAGTTCTAGGAGCGTAAAAGTTATGCTCAATCCCTTTTGATCACAAAGATTCTTCAACACCCGTGTTCTCAAATTCCTTACCATGATCCGATCTAATTTTGATGATGGATAAACTCTTTGGTTTTGAATTTTATTGAACAATTTGACAAGTTGTTCCAAAGTATCCTTTTTGGATTCAAGGAGGATGATCCAAGTAAATCTAGTGTAGTCATCAACTACAACAAGAGAGTATCTCTTTCCACCAAGAGATCTAGTTCGATAGGTCCAAAAAGGTCCATGTGAAGAAGTTGAAGAGGTTTAGAGGTATCTAGTCCGGTTTTGGCAAAGTGAAGGAGGTTTTCTTTTGTTTTCCACATTGACAAGCTTTGCATAACTTGTCCTTTTTGAAGGGTATTTTGGGTAGGCCTTTTACTAGGTTGGAGTTGGCTAGTTTTGAGATGCTTTTTAGGTTTAGGTGAGCTAATCTTTTGTGCCATAACCAAGACATGTCGATTGATCGAAGGAGAGAAGGCAATGGGCATCCGAGGAATCCACAATTTCAAGGTTTAGACAAGAGAGATTGCCTTTTCTTATTCCAAATGAGGATTGATTTGTTGTTGACATCCTTGACAATGCAAAGGGTTCTTGGAACATTCAACATGATATCCCTTATCACAAATCCGACTAAGGCTAATCAAATTGTGCTTGAGACCTTCTACATAAGATACATTAGTGAAAATAATATCTTTAGTAACAAGGTTTCGATCCTTTGACTTTGGCTTGAGAATTGTCACCAAAAGTTACATTTGGACCATTTTTGGGGACATATTGTTGTAGCCACTCCTTGTTGTAAGTCATGTGTCTCGCTGCATCCACCGTCCAAGTACCATATTCCTTTCCTAGGTTCCTACAAAACAACAAAATACATTTATGGTACCCTTTATTCTTTGGGTCCAAAGGATTAGAATTTCTTTGGTCCCCTAGCTTTGTTCATTGCTCTCTTTCCAAAGTACCGGTTTAGGGCATTATAATATCCCATGATTTGCAGATATAGGGAGTAGGAGCAATAGGTTGGGTTTGATTAAGGAATTGGTTGGGAGAAGAGAATAGATTTTGGTTATGAAACCGAGAATGGCTTGGGGAATTATGAGATGATCTAGAGAGGTATTGTGTTGGGTATGGTTTCTTCCATTAGAGAATGGCCGCTTAGGTCTTTGAGGTTTGGCATATGAGTGATGATCATAGAATCTTTGGCTGCCTTGGAGACCTCACTGCTCACCATATCTTGACCGCCTAGTGGAACCTCTCGCCGTCCACCATGTCTTGGTTGTCTAGGAGACCTCTCGCCGTCCGTCATGTCTTGGTTGGTTCTCCTTAATTTGCTCCTTGATTCCTTTCTTTTGCCATATGTATTTACCTTTGCTTGCTTGTTCTCCTTTTCCTTTTGACTCGTTTTAGAATGGCTATATGATTTTTGTCAGCTGTGAGTGGGGCTATCTCGGAGTTGATACATCGCTGTGGCCGGAGCTAGCTTCATCCATTTTTCCTTTTTCCTTAAGATCTTCCTTGGTTTGGATAGGATAAACATTTTCTTGACTTTGACATAGTTCATGCTTTCAAGAACCATTTTGTCAATTGCCCTTTCATCAAGAGGGGTATAAGTGTAAATAGTAGGGTTGTTAGCTCCAATTCCCGATTTGTCACTGGGAGTCTTTGGTTGTAGCTAAAATGGGTCAAGGCTTCTCCGTAGCTATTCCAGGTTTTAAACTTCTTTCTCGAAGGATTCATTTTCCTTTTCAAGATTGATATTGGTTTCCGTAAGTTTGGAATTCATAGTCGCCGATCTTCATTGGCTTTTTCAAGCATAAGGTTTTGGACTTTCAGCACCTTGATTGGCTTTTTCAAGGTTCTCAATGGTTTTACTTTGGGATAGATTGTCATGAGTAATGAAGCAAAGCCGCTTTGGTGTCTTTTATTTGAATTAATAAAGTACCGACTAATTGTTTAAATTCTTCATTATTTAAGGTATTAAATTGAGGTACTGCTTTTAGTTCCTCAAAGAACAGCCTAAGGCTTCAAGATCCTCTTCATTGTCTCGAGTCTTCATCATCTCCACCCATCAAGCATATCATTGCTTCTTCTCCTTCACTTTCGTAGTCACCGTACTCACATTCCTCATCACCGAACTTGGATGAGTCAAAGAATCAATACTTGCTCTTTATTCTTCTCATTCTTCTTCTTTGTGCAATTATAGCAGCTTGCATCTTGAACTATGAATTATCTCTTTAGAGTATGAGAATTTCTTAGCCGTCTCGACTTTCCCTAGGTTTCCTTGGTTCAGACAATCGTAGGAGTAATGTCCAAGCTTCTTACGCTTGAAGCATTCAACTTTCTTTTTAGGGTTCTCTTGATCGAGGTGGATGGGCTATAGCTTCTCTCAAAGGACTTCTTATGTGCTCTCAAGGTGTTTCGATACCTATGGATATGAGGCTTGGTAGATCTCCTTGGGAGAGGTTATTTGAGGGAATGTTTACTTTTGGAGGGAGAGAAGAACCATAGAATCAATATCTTGTCGGGTAATTGGTTTTTGGGTGGTTTCTTGGGCGCCTAAGGCAAGAGTTTGTGAAATGGAGGGAACAAAGTTGAAGTTTTATCATTCCTTCTAGTTCATAGGCTTCAAGTTTACCAAAGTATTGTTCAACATCATGGTGCTCCATTCTGAGCCTTCTCTTATTGGCAAAGCTACCTTCTCATATTCTTGAGGAATGTTGGAGTATATTTTGAGACACAAGTCTTGGTTCTCAAAAGTTTTACCATGATCAACAATGGATCTTACCAAGTCTTCAAACCTTGGTTTTGCAGCACTTACTTTCTCACCAGGGTAGAATTTGAAGTTGTCAAGTTGTCTAAGAAGGTTGTATAGGTTTTGTGTTCTAACACTAGTGTGTTTTTGGAACTTGGTATGAATGAGTTCCCAAGCGGCCTTCAGATGGTTCCTTGGCAATTTCTTGAGCAAGAGAGTCATTAACACTCTTTTGGAGTATGTTTTTGACTTTAAGGTTGGCACCGACTAAGCCAGTCTTTTCGAATCGTCTGCACTCGAGATTTTACTTTGCTAGGTCCACCATTTGTATCAACAGACAGCAGGTATATGACTTCATTTTCAAGGGCATACCAATTCCAAATAATATTGGCATCAAGGTATGTTTTAATTTTTGATGCATATATTTCAAATGATCCACAAATATCAATATGGGGAATGTCTTTCTCATTATTTCTCCTTGGTTGAGGCATGGTGGGTTGGTAGTTGATCCTTCACAAGTTGTTAGACTTTTGTGTGTGAAGACAAGCTCGATACCAATTGAAAGGTCCCGTTTACTCTAAATCAAATTAAAGGTTAGACAAGCTTAAGGTTTGACAAATGAGGTGAAATCTTAGCCGTCAGCAGGTTAACCGGTTTTAAAGATTGGAGTTAAATGTGCAAATGAATAAAAGTGTTTGAAATAATGTAAAGACAAGTGAATAGTGTATGTGTGTGTATATGTGTGTGTGTGTTGTGTGATAATACCAATTGAACACAAGGGAATTTTAAGGTGGTTCGTAGTTCACTCCTCCTACGTCCACCCTCACCGTCTAACCTTGGACAAGTGAGATCAATCCACTTAAATCTAGTTCCCGTTTAAGATTTACAAAGGATTGAATAGGCAAGTTCCTTGAACTTCCTCTTCCTAATAAGTACAAATTTATTAGGGATATTAGCATATGTAGTTCTTACTTGAAGTACACTTGCCAGATCACCTGAGTCTTAATGATTTCAGTTGCTCTTAATGTTTCAACACAAGGTTTCCTTGTTGTCAAGTGAAACGTGCGAGGATTGGTGGGAGTAATATGCCGTAGGGACAAGGACTGGTGATCAAGGCATTCACCGGGTGCTTACAACTTTCCTTCAATGAGGGCTTGATCGGGCGACGGGCTATAGCGACTCAAAGGACTTTTATGTGCTCTCAAGGTATTTCATTGCCTACCGATGGATATGAGAATAGATCTCCTTGAGACAAGGTTTGAGGGAAGGTTTACTTTTTGGAGGGAAAGAAGAACCATGGAAAGTCATGTCTTTGGGATTGGTTTGAGTGGTTTCTTGGGCAAGGTTAAGAAGTTTGTGAAATGGTACAATTGAGTTTTATCATTTCTTCTAGTTCATAAGCTTCAAGCTCCAATGTATTTGTCAACATCATGTTATCTCGAGCCTTTATAATGTGCTACCTGTATGGAATTCTCGAGGAAGGCTTGGAGTATATTTTGAGACACTGATCTGGTTCTCAAAGCTATGATGAAGACTATTTTCTAAATCTTCAAACCTTGGCTTGGATATTACTTTCACCAGTAGAACCAAGTTGTCAATTGTATCAGGTCTGGAAGGGTGTAATTTTGGCCCTAAGAGTGTTGGAATTGTAATGAGTGAGTTCCTGTTGTTGAGTGTTGAGCCGGCAACAATGTTAGCTAGCGAGTCATTAACACTTTTTGGAGTATGTTTTTGACTTTAAGATTAGCCATATTGTCTTGTTTTCAATCCAGAAAGTATGAAAAATATATATCTTGCGTACCACCATTTGTATCAGTGAGCAAGATGTAAATTTTCAAGCACAAAACTGGGTTAAATATATTGCATCAAGGTAGGTTTGATTTTTGCAGCTCTGATATATTTCAAATGATCCACAAGCATCAATAACCGTGGGGAATGTCTTTCGTGCTTATTTCTCCTTTGGTGTCTCCGAGGCATGGTGGGTTGGATTGATCCTTCACAAGTTGTTAGACTTTTTCGTGCTCAGAAGACAATGTTCGATACCAATTGAAAGGTCCAAATCCTTGTCATCATTGATTGAAAGGTTGGCAAGCTTTTTGACAAAATCATGAGTTCTTAGCCGTCGTATTAACCGTCTTTTTTGGCAGATAAGTGTTAAATGTGCAACTGAATAAGTGACATGTTCATTGTAAGACGGTGTGTACATAAATGTGTGTGTGTGTTGTGTGATAATACCAATGAACACAAGGAATTTTAAGGTGGTTCAGTTTTCCATTACGTCCATCACTGGTCAACCTTGAAGAAGGAGATCAATCCATTAAATCTAGTTCCGCCGAAGATTTACAAAGGATTATCATATGGCAAGTTCCTTGAACTTCCTCTTCCTAATAAGTACTCTATTAGGGATTTAAGCTCTACACCGAGAAAGGAAATTCAACACACATAAAGTCTTAGGTTATTACATAATGCCTTATGCCGAGTGCCAAGTGTCTTTTAAAGTTTTGTTGTGATTCTGTTAAGCAGTGGAGACGGATTTCAAGGCTCTTGTAGAAAGTCAGTGGTCACGGCATGGGGTCTTCCCTTGAGAGTTCCTTTTATAGGCTTGAGGAAATTTTCCGTGGAGGAGACAAGGAGACATGGGTAAGTAGTATCGAGATTGTTTAGAGCCTTTGTGAGGAAGAATAGGATTTTTGGTCACATTCTTGATAACATGTGATCTTCATGGAGAATATAGCCGCAACTCCTTGTATGAAGAGATTTACAATGTACAAATATCTTGATTCTCAAAGGATTTCTTCATTGCCGCGATGCTGAAGATCATAGCCGCTGAAATTCATGAAGGATCATTGAGAGAACCTACATGTGAGCCGACATGGGCTAGGAAAAATGGTTTCTAGCATATGATGAAATAGATACATGGTCAATTTTGAGTGAGATTCTTAGGGATGATCTAAACCAGTTGTAGTTTAACACAGGCCAAATTCAAGTTTTATAGGCCATGTGCATGCTTTAAAGTTTTATGATGGCAAGTTCGCCATTTGTTTGTAGAGTCATATGTTATCTTGGCAATAGATTTATGATTTTGGTCATTCTATCTATTGTGCTAAGTTTTAGAGTAACACTGTAGATATTACCAGCTTTCAAAACCTTTAATCTGTTTTACATAGGTAAAATAATTAAATTCAAAGCTTTGAAATAATTCAAAGATTAATATTTGCTAAGAAACCCAATTTGAGTTTTCTCTGACCCATTTGTGTGTGACCATTTACTCCAAGCCATTAAAAAGCCCTCAACTTAACCAAATAGCCTGAAACGCGATTTAGCAATACGGAAAAATCATTTAAGAAAATGAAAGCTTATTACTTGAAATGTAATATCAGAAATTTTCATAGGTTCCGAAGCATACATTCTTGAGAAGCAAAATTCATATTGGTTTGTATCACAGAATTTCATATAAACAGTGTAATAATTGCTATAGCCGCTTTTGTGAGTCAATTACAGGATATATCTGAAGTGATAATTAGGGCTTGAAAGTCTCTCACAACCCTTTATAAAGTCAAAATAAACACTTGTTTTTAACAAGAATTACCTCAATAGTAAAAATCTGGCACTTGAAGTGATAAAGGGCTATTTCAATGCCTAAATTTTTACAAACAAATAACACTTACAGTCCAAAAATTGATAAATAGCACAATCTCTTGACATCAAACTTGATATTCAAGCAAAATTGATCCAAAAGGTCGGTTAAGATATCAACAGACTTGATATCAACCTATATAAAGCCGTTAAAGACATATAGTTTGGATAAAATTTAATAGAAAAAACTAGTTTCTTCAATCTCTACTGGCCTTAGACAACAAAATTTCTCTCCCACTTATTTCTCATTATCGACATCAAACCTTCACAACGCTTTAACTTTCTTCCTACCTGATTTCAACAATTGTATTTAATCTAAGTTCACCAAAGCTGTCCTGCCGTCTAACAGAAATTTGGAGTATGCAACCTGGTAACTCTTTTTCAATTATTTCAGTCTTTAAACCAAATAATAATTACTCGCATGCAAAAAAAATCAAATGGTTCTCCATAAAATTAATGTTTAAATCTGTCCAAATATGTTATAACTTTTCTACCACATCCTAGCTCCTCATGAAGCAACAATTACACAAAAACCTCTTCGCAATTAAAACCTCAATTGTCAAATTTCTTATCTTGAGTAAGCTAATCTTGTGATCTAAAAAAAAATTATCTATCATGTGATTCACGAGAGAAATTTGATGGTCACCACTAAGATCTAGGAATTTATCATTTTAATGTTGTAAAATGGTTTCCAATCATTTCAAGTGACTAGTACTGAAAAAATCAAACATTTTGTATTTAATGAGGCTGTTACTAAGACAAAGTTAATAAGTGTCAAATGGAGTTGGGTAAAAAGTTTGCCTTCAAGGGCTTTCCTCTTAAATCCTATGTTTTGTACAAAAGATTTGAACTTAATAATCATATTCCATAACAAGTCTTCATTTAGTCAACGTCAGAGAAAAATGCTTTGATCCTAGGCCATCATAAATCAAAATTCACAAGATTCGAAGTACTATATTCTTCCATCTCGTTACTCAAAGATGGTTTATTTTTCATAGCTTAAACGCCGAAATTGTCTAATCTGGAGGCACTCGAGCCCTTGCAATCTAAACAAGCTTGAGATATAGGAACTGGCCTGGATTGTGGATGACAATGGAAGCTATCTCTCACTGCAGTCATCTCTCCATGAAGAGCGCCGGCAAGAGACTTTAACATGGTCCATTTCAACTTATAAGCACTAGGGGGATACAAAACGATATTCAAAAATTTCTCATCGCAAGTGACCAAGAATAGCATTATCAATGAAGACTCCCATAGAAACTATCTTATGAATTCCCAACTTGAAAAATCCTTCCTTACATGTATTTCATTGCTAACCACTAGAAAAAAGGGTACTCTATGGCCACACAAGACGGGAGAATCGATCATTAGAGAATGACTTATATTTTTACAATTTGCAACATTTCACTTTTGCAAACACTCTTAGAAAGGTTCTTACACTTGCACTCAATGTTCTACGGTACAAGATTTTTGCATCTTTCAATTAGTTTTGAGCCTCATTACTCCTATTACAGTTATTTCATGTTTCTTGAATAATGATTGCAATTATTGTCATGTATTATTTATTACACTCGCATTTGAAAAGGTCTCGAGTTTATTTAGTGATTCATCGACAACCGTTTTAAATGTTTTAGTTATATCTCTTTCGCATCTCCGTTTCCTCGTTAGGGACCTAACTATGTAAGCCACATAGTTACCATAGGTTTTGACAAAAGAAATATATCATATGTTATCCGACGTACCAAGATAACATATGACCTCGGACAAGCCTAAGCCATCAACTTCAATCTGCAATTCTATATATATCAACTCGGACAAATTTGCGATTCAATTATCCCACAAAGATATCACTCAAAACCACTCATATACATTAATGTATCCAATTACATGTGTAATATGATACTTTACATATTGCCTAAACCTTCTAGATCAAGAACTTAGGCCGCCTAAGGTTCTCTCACAAAGAAAGACTTCATCCTCAACAGCTTATGATCTTCAACATCAAACAACAGGAATGAAGAAATCCTCGTGATGACCAAGATGTGCCTTGCCCAATCTCTCCATACGTATGTTGCCGCCATCTCCATAATAATCACATGCCTGGTTGCATTCCAACACCTAATGTATTCTCCAGTCAACAAAGGCCCTAAATGCAACTCCAACATGCATTCACTCCCTTGTCTCCTTGTCTCCTCCAACGGCTATTTCCTAGCTTATAAAAGGAACTCTCCAAGACTGAAGACTCACCCCTTTTCACACACACCCAACTTCTACAAACCTTGCATCCAAACCTTCTCAACCTGCAACCAACAATCAAAACAATATTAAGACACTTGTAATCGATCTCAGTGTATAACCGATTTGTAAGAACCCCTTAAGACCGACTTTAAGCTGGTAGTGAGAATAGCTCGATTAGAGCTTGATCCCTAATAGATCAGACTTTATTAGGAAGAGGAAGTTCAAGGAACTTGCTCTATTCAATCCTTTGTAAATCTTAACGGGAACTAGATTTAAGTGGATTGATCTCACTTGTCAAGGCCGACAAATGAGGGTGGACGTAGGAGGAACTCAACCACTCTTAAAATTCCTTGTGTTCAATTGGTATTATCACACAACACACACACACATATACACACACATACACTATTCACTTGTCTTTACATTATTCCAAACACTTTTATTCCGCCGCACATTTAACTCCAATCTTTAAAACCAAGCATCCTCTCGAGCCTAAGATTTCACCTCACCACCAAACCTTAACTGTCTAACCTTTAATTTGATTTAGAGCAAACAGACCTTTCAATTGGTATCGCCAGCTTGTCTTCACACACAAAAGTCTAACAACTTGTGAAGGATCAACTACCAACCCATCATGCCTCAACCAAGGAGAAATAATGAGAAAGACATTCCCCATATTGATGACTCGTGGATCATTTGAAATATATGCATCAAAAATTAAAACATACCTTGATGCCAATAATAGTATTTTGGAATTGGTATGCCCTTGAAAATGAAGTCATATACCCCGTATTCATGATACAAATGGTGGACCTAGCAAAGTAAAATCTCCGTCGACTGATTCGTAAAGACAATTGTTAGTGCTAACCTTAAAGTCAAAAACATACTCCAAAAGAGTGTTAATGACTCTTGCTCAAGAAATTGCCAAGGAACCATCTCAAAGGCCGCTTGGGAACTCATTCATACCAAGTTCCAAAAACACACTAGTGTTAGAACACAAAACCTATACAACCTTTCTTAGACAACTTGACAACTTCAAATTCTACCCCGGTGAGAAAGTAAGTGCCGCAAAACCAAGGTTTGAAGACTTGGTAAGATCCATTGCCGATCATGGTAAAACTTTTGAGAACCAAGACTTGTGTCTCAAAATATACTCCAACCTTCCTCAAGAATATGAGAAGGTAGCTTTGCCAATAAGAGAAGGCTCGTAATGGAGCACCATGACTGTTGAACAATACTTTGGTAAACTTGAAGCCTATGAACTAGAAGGAATGATAAAACTTCAACCTCGTTCCTCCATTTCACAAACTCTTGCCTTAGCCGCCCAAGAAACCACCCAAAACCAATTACCCAACAAGATATTGATTCTATGGTTCTTCTCTCCTCCAAAAAGTAAACATTCCCTCAAATAACCTCTCCCAAGGAGATCTACCAAGCCTAATATCCATGGCCGTCGAAACACTCGAGAGCACATAAGAAGTCCTTTCGAGAGAAGCTATAGCCCATCCACCTCCGATCAAGAGAACCCTAAAAAGAAAGTTGAATGCTTCCAACTGTAAGAAGCTTGACATTACTCCTCCGACTGTCCCGAACCAAGGAAACCTAGTGGAAAGCTCAGACATTTAAGAAATTCTCATACTCTAAAGAGATAATTCATAGTTCAAGATGCAACTGCTATAATTGCACAAAGAAGAAGAATGAGAAGAATAAAGAGCAAGTATTGATTGCCGACTCATCCAAGTTCAGTGATGAGGAATGTGAGTACAGTGACTCTCGAAAGTGAAGGAGAAGAAGCAATGATATGCTTGATGGCCGGAGATGATGAAGACTCGTACAATGAAGAGGATCTTCAAGCCTTAGTCGTTGTCGAGGAACTAAAACAGTACCTCAATTCTAATACCTTAAATAATGAAGAATTTAAACAATTAGTCAAGCATTTTATTAATTCAAATAAAAAGACACCAAACTCGGCTTTGCTTCATTACTCACCGACAATCTATCCCAAAGTAAAACCATTGAGAACCTTGAAAAACCAATCAAGGTCTGAAAGTCCAAAACCTTATGCTTGAAAAGCCAATGAAGATCTCGACAGCCATGAATTCCAAACTTCGAAACCAATATCAATCTTGAAAAGGAAAATGAATCCTTCGTAAAGAAGTTTAAAACCTGGAATAGCTCTGGAGAAGCCTTGACCCATTTTAGCTACAACCAAAGACTCCCAAGTGACAAATCAGGAATTGGAGCTAACAACCCTACTATTTACACTTATACCCTCTTACTGATGAAAGGGCAATTGACAAAATGGTTCTTGAAAGCATGAACTATGTCAAAGTCCAAGAAAATGTTTATCCTATCCAAACCAAGGAAGATCTTAAGGAAAAAGGAAAAATGGATGAAGCTAGCTCCAGCCACACTGATGTATCAACCTGCATAGCCCCACTCACACCGACAAAAATCATATAGCCATTCTAAAACAGTCAAAAGGAAAAGGAGAACAAGCAAGCAAAGGTAAATACATATGGCAAAAGAAAGGAATCAAGGAGCAAATTAAGGAGAACCAACCAAGACATGACAGACAGCAGAGGTCTCCTAGACAACCAAGACATGGTGGACAGCAGAGGTTCCCTAGACAGTCAAGATATGGTGAACAAATGAGGTCTCCAAGACAAAGAAAGATTCTATGATCATCACTCATATGCCAAACCTCAAAGACCTAACTGGCCATTCTCTAATGGAAGAAACCATGCCCAACACAATACCTCTCCTAGATCATCTCATAATTCCCCAAGCCATTCTCAGTTTCATAACCAAAATCTATTCTCTTCTCCCAACCAATTCCTTAATCAAACCCAACCTATTGCTCCTACTCCCTATATGCTGCAAATCATGGGATATTATAATGCCCTAAACCAGTACTTTGGAAAGAGAGCAATGAACAAAGCTAGGGGACCAAAGAAATTCTAATCCTTTGGACCCAAAAGAATAAAGGGTACCATAAATGTATTTTGTTGTTTTGTAGGAACCTAGGAAAGGAATATGGTACTTGGACAAAGTGGATGCAAAGCAGCACACATGACTTACAACAAGGAGTGGCTACAACAATATGTCCCCAAAAATGGTCCAAATGTAACTTTTGGTGACAATTCTCAAGCCAAAGTCAAAGGATCGTGAAACCTTGTTACTAAAGATATTAGTTTCACTAATGTATCTTATGTAGAAGGTCTCAAGCACAATTTGATTAGCCTTAGTCAGATTTGTGATAAGGGATATCATGTTGAATGTTCCAAGAACCACCGCATTGTCAAGGATGTCAACAACAAATCAATCCTCACCGGAATAAGAAAAGGCAATCTCTACCGTCTAAACCTTGAAATTGTGGATTCCTCAGATGCCCATTGCCTTCTCTCCTTCAAATAATCCGACATGTCTTGGCTATGGCACAAAAGATTAGCTCACCTAAACCTAAAAAGCATCTCAAAACTAGCCAACTCCAACCTAGTAAAAGGCCTACCCAAAATACCCTTCAAAAAGGACAAGTTATGCAAAGCTTGTCAATGTGGAAAACAAAAGAAAACCTCCTTCACTGCCAAAACCAGACTAGATACCTCTAAACCTCTTCAACTTCTTCACATGGACCTTTTTGGACCTATCAGAACTAGATCTCTTGGTGGAAAGAGATACTCTCTTGTTGTAGTTGATGACTACACTAGATTCACTTGGATCATCCTCCTTGAATCCAAAAAGGATACTTTGGAACAACTTGTCAAATTGTTCAATAAAATTCAAAACCAAAAGAGTTTATCCATCATCAAAATTAGATCAGATCATGGTAAGGAATTTGAGAATACTGGTGTTGAAGAATACTGTGATCAAAAAGGGATTGAGCATAACTTTTCTGCTCCTAGAACTCCTCAAAGAAATGGAGTTGCGTAAAGAAAGAATAGAACAATTTGTGAGGCAAGAAGGTCTATGCCGTCGTAACACAACCTTCCCAAATATTTTTGGGGTGAAGCAAGAACCACCGCCGTCTATGTTCAAAACAAAACCCTCATCAACAAGTTTCACTCCAAGACTCCTTATGAACTTTGGAATGGAAGAACACCAACCATTTCATACTTCCATGGCTTTGGAAGTAGATGTTTCATACACAACAATGGGAAAAACAATCTTGACAAATTTGATTCAAAGAGTGATGAAGGAATCTTCCTTGGATACTCCAATACAAGCAAAGCCTATAGAGTTTACAACAAAAGAAGACTTGTTGTAGAGGAATCAATTCATGTAGACTTTGATGAAAATAATGACCAAAGTCACACCGAGCTATGTGATTTTGATGAAGCCGTGGGCAACTCGATAACCTTCCCGAGGTTTCTCCTGTTCATGACCCCCTCTTGTCTCATCCCCCGAAGAAGATTCACCTTCCCTTCCCTTATATAGTGCCCAGAGACACAAATAAACAATCAACTTTTCCCGACACCCATGAAACCTCTCTCAACAAAGAAAGGTGCATCTCGACACCATGATGCATCAATTAACCTTCCTTCATCCAAAAATCAAAATCCCCTTGAAGAAGACCCTATCCAACTGATAACAACTCCTCTCAATCAATTCCTCAACCTGAAATAATTACCCACATTATCCCTCCAAACAAAAACATCTATATAGATCCGCCTATACACAAAATGGACATACCACCTAACATGCCTGTTCTTGACTCTCTATTGAGTGCCTTCATCTCCCAAATTGAACCCAAAAAGATAAATGAAGCTCTTCAAGACCCAGATCGGATAGAAGCAATGGAGGAAGAGCTAGAGCAATTTGAAAGAAACAAAGTTTGGAAGCTTGTTCCTAAGCCAAAGAACCAAACCGTCATAGGAACAAGATGGGTGTTTAGGAATAAAATGAATGAAGAGGGTGTTGTAATAAGAAACAAAGCTAGACCGGTTGCTCAAGGATACGTACAAGAAGAAGGCATTGATTATGATGAGACTTTTGCACCAGCTTGCAAGACTTGAAGCTATAAGGCTATTTCTTGCCTATGCTTCATTTAAGAAAATGAAAGTGTTTCAAATGGATGTTAAGAGTGCATTTCTAAATGGAATCCTAAATGAAAAGGTGTTTGTTTCTCAACCTCCCGGATTTGAGCATCCCAAATTTCGATCATGTATATAAATTGGACAAAGCACTATATGGACTTAAACAAGCACCAAGAGCTTGGTATGACACCCTATTCAGATATCTCCTTGGTAAAGGATTTACTAAGGGCCATATTGATAACACTTTGTTTATCAAAAATATGGAGATGATCAGTTGCTCATCCAAGTCTATGTTGATGACATCATTTTTGGATCATCAAATGAAGACTTGTGCACCGAATTTGGGAATATTATGAAGGACCGCTTTGAAATGAGCATGATTGGTGAGCTTACATTCTTTTTGGGCCTTCAAGTCAAGCAAATGGAGGAAGGAATATTCATCAACCAAGCTAAATATACAAGGGACATGATCAAAAAGTTTGACATGCAATCTTCTTCACCCGCCAAAACTCCATTGTCAACCACAACCAAACTTCATGCCGATCCCGATGGCCAAAGTGTAAATCCAACACTTTACAGAGCTACATTGGATCCCTTCTCTATGTAACAGCCTTCAAGACCTCGACATTATGTTTAGTGTCCGTCTTTGTGCTAGATTTCGTGCAAATCCCAAGGAGTCTCATCTCTCTCGCCGTCAAGAGAATTCCCGAGATATCTCAAAGGAACCCCGATTATGGATTGTGGTATCCTACCGAATCCCCATTTTCTTTAATTGGATTCACCGACTCGATTATGGTGGTGTAACCTAGATAGAAAGTCCACAAGTGGTGGATGCCAATTCATTGGATCTAGAATCATTTCATGGTCAAGTAAAAAGCAAACCTCGCAGCCACCTCAACAAATGAGGCCGAATATATTGCCGCCGGTTTGTGTTGTTCACAAATACTTTACCTCAAAAGTCAATTACAAGATTTTGGAATTGATCTGTCCCACATCCCAATCTTTTGTGACAACTCAAGTACCATTGCCATGACAGAAAACCATGTCCAACACTCAAAGACAAAGCATATTGAGGTCGACATCACTTCATCAGTAGACCATGTTGAAAAAGGAAACATTAGTCTTGCTAAAGTGTGTACTCGAAAATAATGTCTCTGACATCCTAACAAAGGCTATGGATGAGAAAAGATTTGAAATGTTAAGAGCAATGCTAGGCATGATTAATCTACCAAAATAAAACAAAGGGAAAAACTCTTATTCTTTGGAACAAAACATGTTCTATGGCTGCTGTCAACAACATTGTCTGACAGCTAACCTATTTCTCAATTCAAAAGCTTCTTACCTATCAAACCAAACTTCATTCCTACATTACAGAAATTCAAACATCTTAAAAACAACCATAAACCCATAGTACCAAAAGCTTCATCAACCCTCCTTCTCATCTCAACAAGCACCTTCGAAAAGCCTTGACAGCCTAAGGACTGTCAATCCTCGTTTATCCCATAGCCGATCTTGGAAGCAATCATCCCCATATCCTCTATCACTATGAATAATGTCTGGAGCTTGGTATGCACTCTCTTTGATATCTCCATATCTCTCCAACCAAACAGGTGCCTTTCCATGAATGGATCAATTGCAGAGGTTGAGAACCGCAAAGAAGGACAGACCCTCCTTGGCCACCATTCTTCAACCGCATTATAGGGAGTGATACTCACTAAGTGGTGAGATAAACCGAAGGTACCTCAAGAGTTTGCACTTGCCTCGTGCAATGATAGCTTGATCAGATTGAGGACCTTCATCCTCCTCACCATTTAGAGCAAAGCTGGACTCAAACACTTGAGAAATTGAGAAAACAACTTCATATAGACTTTGGAAGGAGAACTTTGCACTCCCGCAAAGTTATCTCCAGCTTCCTTCAAGAACCGTTTGGCTAAGAGTTAGAGAATCCTCGGTGACAGCTGTGAATTCCTTGACAGCTTTATGAAATCAAAGTTGACCAATTTTTGTGTCAACCTTAATCCTTTCATCACCGTCAAGCTTCACTAGCTCTCCCAAGGTATAAACCCTTTCAACTTTGTCCTTAACCGGCCTACTTGACTCTCCTTCTCTCTCCTTTCTTGACAGCCTTAACCTTAGCCGCCGATCACCGGTTCCCCTTCAACTATCTTAGCCTTACCCTTACCTTTTGCTCTCTCTCTTAACCTATTTTCCTCACCTTCCAAAAGTGCTAATCTCTCCTCCTCCCAAAACTTTCTTCTTATCTCTCTCTCCTTCATCTCTCTTCCTCCTTATTGGGATCATCTTTGAGTATTTGATCCACCTCCCGCTCCAAACCTATATCGCTTGGAGCCTATATGACAGAAACTCCCTCTCAAACCTTGCCTCTCTTGTTTCATCTACCCTTGGACTTTGAAAAACAAGTCTCTTTGCAGCCTTAGCCATTTTGCTAGGACCGAACTTTGAAACAAGTCTTCCCATTTCTCTATGAATGAAATGAATTTGGTAAATTTCTTCATCTCGAATCATTTCCTTATATAGCCAAATTCAGTTTCACCAAATTAGTGGCAATGATCATTCAAAATAGACTTGGCTTGTAATTAAGTCTCGACAGCCTATGAATTTGGTTCTTGCCAAATCGAGGATGTTTTGGAACTTGCCACTAACATATATCTATTAATGTCTCTGTTTATTCACTCTGAAATTTCGCCTTTGTGTACGGAAATAACTCCCATGTTTTATGGGAAGTTATTGTACAAGTAATGAGTGGAGACAAATATCACCGTTCATGAACAAGCCTCCTCTTAAATGCAAAATTTTAACCGTTGCAAGAACCCACGTATCAGCCGTTGAACTCCACCAATCCCCATATCAAAACTATCATTTAAACCTTGCGATTTAATCCCCGCTTAAACAATCACTCTTCTCCCTTCCAAATTCATCTTTTAATTCCCTCTGTTTTTTCTCATAAAACCCTCAAAACTCTCTGTTCCAAGTTCAAACATGTCTTACCCTGAAGCCCATGGATACTACATCAAACCTGAGTTCTATGAGCACAGTGTTGGAGCTCTCATCAAAGAACTCTTGGAATCCAATCATCTCTGCAATATGATGGAAGCTCAACCTCCTATTTATGAGAAGCTGTGTAGAGAAATTTTTATGAAAGGAGAAAGACAATCATCTGGGGCAATCAAAACCATCATTGAAGGTACTGAAATCAATGTGACCCCCAAGATTGTGTCCAAGGTTTACAACATCCCCATCAAAAGCAATGGTATTTCAAATCTCTCGGAATAGGAAAGACAACAACCCGGAACCCTTCTACAAAAGGTTCTTTGACAAACCAAGCCGCAATTATCTATTGGCTCAGACAAACCAATCAAAAAGAAGGACCTTGATTTGTTCAAATCAACCCTAATGGATGTTGTAATCAAAGGGTTTGATGGAAAGCAGTCATCATTTGATCAAATAAGTCCCAATGAATGGAAGCAAGCCCTAAGTTTGATAACCAAAGAAGTTAACTGGAGTGTTGCCTTACTTCACAACTTTCAATTAGCCATATCTCCCTCTCCTTGGAAATACAAGAAACAAAATCCAAGGATGAACAATTTCAGATTCATGAGTGGAATTCTCCATCATATTATTCCTAGGTTGAATCCTCCCCTTAAGGATGAGTGGCTTGAGTCTCAGCCTTTAGTATCAACCGTAAGCTTCAACTTGAGCACCTTCAAACCGAAGGGCAAGAAGAAATTAGAGCTTGGGGACAAACTCTTCCGAGAATTTTGATGAAGCCTCTCAAAGATTGAAAGAGAAAACTGAGAAGGATATGAAGATATGGCAGGGATTGGTAAACATGGTGAATGATAAAAGATCCAAGAGAAAGCATGACAAAGGTATTGTCATAAAAGAAAGAGCTCAAGAGACTTCTCCAGCCAAAATCAAAAGAAGAAAAAGCCTAGCCAAGATGAAGAAAACAGAAAGGGAAAGAAGCTTAGTAAAGGAAAGCAAATTCAAGAGGAGATAGTTGTTGAGCAAGAAAGTACTCAAGAAACCGACAAAGGAAAGATGGTAGCCGAGGAACATGCCGACAAAGTGAAGAGACTCACGATCCTATCTTCAAGGATATTGATGAGTATGATGGTGAAGAAGAAGAAATCCCCGATGCCGTGTATGCCGGTGAAGCTCAAGGTGATGAGTTTGATGAAGATATGAGAAGAGTCTGTTGGCCGAGTCACTAATGGAAGTGAGGACAGCTAAGGTTGGACAAATATCCGGGGACACTATGGAGGCTTCATCTCTCGATGCCTAAGGTTGTCTCAAGTGCTGAAACCCCATCCAAGGTAATCTCTAAGCCTTCTCCTACTCTCTACTTTCTCTAGGAAGAGAAAAACAGATAAAAATGCTCCCCCATCCAAAAGTTGAAACCAACCACTCCTCAACCCTCCTCATCCAAAGACCAATCTAGTTCACCTCATGACTCGTGGCTCAAGGCATCCTAAATCTTAATCCCTCTAACATTAGTCCAAATGAGCCAAGTGTTGAAAAAGATAGGGGGAATAGCTCTAGCTCGAAAAGGATGAGCCTCTGTTAAGGGGGAATAAAAGCCCTATGTCTCCCATTCTCCCGACAGCCTATCCCTCTCTCAAGTCAAGAATCTCCTCTCGATAGCCCCTCGCATCCTTCCCCCATCCCCGAAAACATTTTCAAGGCTTCAAGGACTTTCCTTAGAGGATCCCATGCATGTCCCCGCGTTATCTATTACTTAAGACAAGTGCTAACAGAGGAAGAAACCCAAAAAGCCTTGAAACTTATCAAACACGTAGATTTGGCCAAGAAAGTAACCATTCCCGAACCCGAAACCATTCCCGAACCCGAAACCATTCCCGCACCCGAACCCATTCCCGAACTCCGAACCTATTCCTCGCTCCCGAACCCATTCCCGAAACCGAACCTCAACCCATTCTTGATCCCGAACCTCAATCCGGTCAAGAATCTCAATTTAAACCTAGTGAGACCGATCAAAACCAAGAAACCGTTGATCCCTCCCTTGAATCAAATCCTTCCTACTTGTGAACCTTGGATTTTAGATTGTGACATTGACTTTTCCTTCCCCTCTATCATGATCGCCCACCAAAGATTGAAGGATATTTCCCATTTCCCCGAAATTGCCAATCCTCACCTAGTCTCCAATCCTTGGCCGTTAAGCAAAAATTCCATTATGATTCATGCAAGGAATAGATGTGGCCTCATAGTGTTTGCCCATGAGGAATGGAAAAAGTACGTAATAGCTCTTCCCAACTCCTTCTTTCACAAAGCCCCCTTACTACCCAACTTCATGGATATCTCTACCATAATAGATTGGGAAATGTTGTTCTCCCAAACTCCTCTCTTCAAATATCAATGAATGCATTTATATGCCTTCATCCCCGGTGTATGCCCCGTGCATTGAGCTTGCCAAAGAAATGTATTGGAGGATTTGCCTCAATAAATCCATTATCATGGTCAGTCATTACAAGACCAAGCCCGACAGCCTATGTTTCCCCTTCATCTTCGCACTCTTCTTTCATCCCCCTAAACACAAGATCTCTCCAATCCAACCTCCCTCCAAACTTCAATCCTTCAACTTTTGTGCCCCCATATCATGTGACCATTGCTGCATACATGCAAAGATTTACAAGGTCAATGATAACCAAGATGAGACACATTTTGGAAGCCTCAACCGTGTCAAAATTCGAGAGGAAGGCCTCCAAAAGAAAGGCCATTGAATCTCGATGAAGAAGCTGTGAACCTGGGAAAAAGAGCCTCTGGTGCCGCTCCAAATGTTATTGTGTCAAGTGATGATGAAGATAGTGCTCGTGATGAAACAAAGATCAACTCTCAACCCCATCGTTCTCACTGTCTCAACCGATCCACCTCAAACTCAACAACCCATCACTCTTCAATCAAACCGCTTCTTTTCTAACCTATTTGCAGGAACAAGGGGTCAAAGCTCAAAACCAAAGAAGGCTCCCTTATGGGGTACTATGAGATTGAGAAATGATGAAGAGCTCCTTGTCCAAAGTCGTTCTCTCAAGGAAAGGCAAAACCAAACCTTCACCTATGATGATGAGATGAGCTGGGAATGGAACAATGAGATGTACTACAGAGGTGTTGAGGACAAGATGAAGAGAGTGCTACTTGCAGAAAGAGAGGAGATCCTTGCAGCAAGAAGAGAAAGAGATGAATTTTCTTAAGAAAATGTTATGTTTTTTTTGGATAAGTCCTCTTTTAAATCCCTACCTTTAATTCCTGCTTTTAAACATTGTTTATTTTGGATAATATGTTTTGTTTTAAAAACTCAGTTGATTGAATCAAGAAGATTGTTCTCATCTTCATTGGTATATTCATTCTTGAGTATCTTGCAGGTTATATCTTTATTAGATATATTACTTTGCCAAAAAGGGGGAAATTGTTAGGACCTAACTATGTAAGCCACATAGTTACCATAGGTTTTGACAAAGAAATATATCATATGTTATCTGACAGCCAAGATAACATATGACCTTGGACAGCTAAGCCATCAACTTCAATCTGCAATTCTATAAATATCAACCGGGATGACTATGATTCAATTATCCCACAAAGATATCACTCAAAACCACTCATATACATTAATGTATCCAATTACATGTGTAATATGATACTTTACATATTGCCTAAACCTTCTAGATCAAGAACTTAGCTCTGACAGCTAAGGTTCTCTCACAGCAAAGACTTCATCCCTCCGCCTATGATCTTCAACATCGCGGCAATGAAGAAATCCCGTGATGACCAAGATGTGCCTTGCCCAATCTCTCCATACGTATGTTGCCACCTCATCTTCATAATAATCACATGCCCGGTTGCGCATTCCGGCTAATGTATTCTCCAGTCAACAAAGGCCCTAAATGCAACTCCAACATGCATTCACTCCCTTGTCTCCTTGTCTCCTCCAACGGCTATTTCCTAGCTTATAAAAGGAACTCTCCAAGACTGAAGACTCACCCCTTTTTACACACACCCAACTTCTACAAACCTTGCATCCAAACCTTCTCAACCTGCAACCAACAATCAAAACAATATTAAGACACTTGTAATCGATCTCGTGTGTATAAACCGATTTGTAAGAACCCCTTAAGACTGACTTTAAGTGGGTAGTGAGAATAGCTCAGATTAGAGCTTGATCCCTAATAGACTGTACTTATTAGGAAGAGGAAGTTCAAGGAACTTGCCTATTCAATCCTTTGTAAATCTTAACGGGAACTAGATTTAAGTGGATTGATCTCACTTGTCAAGGTTGACAGTGAGGGTGGACGTAGGAGGAGTGAACTCTGAACCACCTTAAAATTCCTTGTGTTCAATTGGTATTATCACACAACACACACACACATATACACACACATACACTATTCACTTGTCTTTACATTATTTCAAACACTTTTATTCCGCTGCACATTTAACTCCAATCTTTAAAACCAGTTAACCTCTGACAGCTAAGATTTCACCTCAGCTGTCAAACCTTAACTGTCTAACCTTTAATTTGATTTAGAGTAAACAGGACCTTTCACCTTCAACCTTTCCACACCTGCAAACCCTGCAACCAACAATCAAACAACTTTGAGACACTTGTAACTGAATTCAGTTGTATAAACTATTTTGTAAACCACTTAAGACTGACTTTAAGTGGGAATTGTAATTTGCTTAGTAACAAGAAAAATCCCTAATTGACTGTACTAATTAGGAAGAGGAGGTTCAAGGAACTTGCCTAACCAATCCTTTGTAAATCTTAAAGGGAACTAGATTTAAGTGGATTGATCTCACTTGTCCAGGTTGACAGTGAGGGTGGACGTAGGAAGAGTGAACTCTGAACCACCTTAAAATTCTTGTGTTCATTTGGTATTATCACACAACACACACACATCTATACACACATACACTATTCACTTGTCTTTACATTATTTCAACACTATTTATTCCGCTGCACATTTTCACTCTTGCTTTTTATATCAGTTAATATCTGACAGCTAAGATTTCACCTCAGCTGTCAAAGCTTAACTGCCTAACCTTTTAACTGATTAAGCAAACAGGACCTTTCAATTTGGCTCCCACAATGTTTTATTTTTTTATTTATGTATATCGACAATGAAATAGAATTTTGGCAGCTGATGTGTAGTTTGTTGTATGGGATTTGGACTTTCCCACCCAAAAACTAAGATAAATATGTAATCTGAATATCATTATTATTGTTATTGAAAGACAATGTTGTCTGACATTATTAACTGCATTATATCCTATGCTTATCATCTCTTGTCTATATAACTCATGGCGTAATCGTTGATTGTTATCAGAGCTCTGTTTCTGGCAAAATCCCGGGTTTGAACTTGTTGAACCCTGATCTCACAATTCAAACTTTTAGATGAAGCGGTAAGTACCTTAACAAAACAGAATGGAATGCCACGAACTACTTCAATTATCTTGTGGTGCAACTTGAAATCTGTGCAATTGCTCAAATGCCATCCACATTCTTCTAACACTTGAATTTGCCTGAACCAAGTAATAAATCAATGCATACATGTGAATTGTATTGTATGTTGTGATAAAATAAAGAATAAATGATATTCCCTCCATCCCAAACTTTCAAAATAAACAATAATTTTAATAAGAAAAATAATAAAGAAAATGAAAAGAAATTTTTGGGACGGAGGGAGTATATCCTTTTCCTAATATCATACTATTATTATAATTTAGTTTAGCCTATATATATCCATATAAGCTTTCAAACTATTCAAAGTTGAGATTATTAAATTTTTAAACCTAAATTGTGTGTGCTTCTTCTCTCTCTTGTCTACTTAATCTTCTCTTTCTTAATTTTATCTTTTTTATACGCTTTCGCCGTATGTTTGCCTTCCGGTCCAGTGGTACTAGAGAGCCACTATGGACCACCACTTTGTTCCTCTTGATTGTCAACTAAGGGCTTATGTTCAGTTTACTGAATTGGTGTAAGATTTCAAGAGCATTGAAGAATATACAAATTTGTTTATACACTTTCTACTCGATCAAGGTTCCCGTGGATTGAGATTGTGATGATTTCTATGACCAACGTGGACTTGCCTTTAAATCTCATTGAGGCTTGAAGCAAGTCAATTCCCTATCTTCTCTGAAGCATACTTATAAGAAAGTAGGATCAACATCTTACTTATAAAAAAAAGGATCAACATCTATCATAAATTAAAAGGGAGAAGTTTAATATCATTGTTTAATACGAGCACACATTGTGTGTGCCATATTTACAACTGGATATAAAATGACTGTTGAATTATCCACTAACAATGTTAGGAGCAATTATAAACAAGCAAAATAATAATGATGATAATAACAGTTGGGAGCACTCACGGAGCTTGTGACGATATCAGTCAATTGATCTGCCAATGCTTCGTACAACTGCAAGTCATATGCTGCTATTAAAATACCATATATGAACTGAAATAAAAATGCAACCAAAGGAAATGAAGGAAGAAAGTCAAGGATACCTTTGTTCTCGGTGTTGTTCTTGCTACCATCTTCAGGATGTCTATGTCAGGTTCGTCACCAATCACTATTGGAGTCTTAAATGTGTTGTTCTTGCTACCATCTTCAGGATGTCTATGTCAGTCTCGTCACCAATCTCTACAATATCCAGTTGATTTTAATTTAAGAGCTATACTTCAAATACTGAGAAAATTACAAAAAAGTTCGACTCACTTTAGATATTAAAGGGCCGTGTTCTTTATTAGAGAGGGATTTTTTGATATGAACAGCTTCCACTCATCGGCATCGATCTTCCCATCACCCTTTGTATCTGCCTCGCTAAATGTCTGTGTAGAACAACAACAACCTTTCCCTTGTTAAATCACAATGGATATCTTGCTCATCAACCACCTACGAGATTTATGGCACAAAAGGAGGGATTACATCTATCTTGTTGTTACCGTTATTTCCATATGTATTTAAACAAGAAAACACCTGTACAAACACACACTCACATACTCAATAGGCAACATGCATTGTAATTACATTTTCTCTCTACCATCAAAAAACTAATAATATTCCATTGTTCCTAGGTTTTGTAGGTTTTGTGCCGGCGAACAAGTTGTTCAAGGGCTTTTCTCATTAAATTTCTTGTCGCCACATCTTGAATTTACATTATCATATTCCATTGTGCCCTATATTTTCCTTTGATGTTAAATTGCTTGAATTTGACCAAAACACTACTGATAGAGTTTCAAAGAAGTCCCGAAAGGAATCCTCTTCCTCCTCTAATCTGAACCCAACTCTAAACAATTTGGGTATAGTTTTTAAATATACTTTCAAAGTGGCCAGATATATGGACCTTCATTTTAAAAGGATCAGGCCTACCCAATTTTCGGACACCCTTACCCATCGAACCCTAGGAATTGATGCAAATGTGAGGAAATTTCATCTTGTGATTGGTTGTGTTGGTTTTCTTGATTTGCATGAGAAAACCTATGAAAGAATTACTTTTGGAATTTTTGTGTACTTTGAGAAAGGAGTTTTCAACGGAAGCTTTTAGCCAAACCGGGGAACCTTATCAGTTGATCCATCTTCATTTTCGTCTTTGTGGTGAGGAGTGTCTTCTCACCTCTTTTGAAATTAACTGAATTTTTGGGTAGCCATCTTTTACAAATTATGAAGACGATCCTCCTATTGAGTTTAGGGAGAATGTCTTTTGGGAGAAAATTACCGGAATCCCTTCCTTTAAATCAAGGTTAGCCAAAGCCTCTTCCATAATCCATCCAGTCCTTCGTCTATTGCATAGGATTTATGCATGTACCATTTTTGCAAGGGAGGATAAGGGTACGGTGAATAAAAAGGAGCTCTTTTTGTTGTGGTCTTTTGTTAGGGCTCATAGGAAGGTGAATATAAGCCATTTTTTGATTGAGTTGCTTAGTGATATTGTCTCCCCAACTTTCAATGGAGAGATTCATATGGGTGGTATGGTGACTCTTTTTGCTAAGCATTTTGGGCTTGTAGTGCCAAGTGACTGGGTTGAAGTTCCGGGGTCAACAAAATTGGATATTCCGACCTTGCGAACTATGCAAATAATTTCAGATAAAGGGCGTGGGGAGTTCAACTGGATAGTAGGGCACGGGAAAACACCCTACATAGTTCTCCCAAGCACTATCCTCCCCTTTGCCCAAACCTATCAACTCCCAACTTGGACGTTTCCCAATGCCATGAACCAAGGAGGAGGCCAATCAAGCCAAGCAAGAGAAGAAGAAGATGAGGGAGAGAAAGACCAACCCGACCCAACCCAATTGCCGCCGAAGTTCTACAACAGATTTGAGCAAATAGAACTCCAAAACAACCAAATCATTACCCGGTTTTACAATTTCACTCAAAATTTCCATTATTTCCGAAATGACATTCAAGGTCGAGTAAATACCATCCAAAGACAAGTGAACTCGATCTACAATTATGGAGTGAACAATTGGGACAAATTTCCGCAGCCACCACCATTTTCGTAAGTTTTTCTTTATTTTTCTTCATCCTCCCCAATTTTCTATGTCCTTAAAACATTGAGGACAATGTTCGCCTCAAGTATGTGGGGGAGGTATTTACCTATTTTTTATTTTGCTTTCTAATTTAAAGTTTTTCTTTCTTATCTTAGTTTAAATTTTTTCCTTCTTTTACTTAGTTTTCATTTTCTTTTTATCTATTTATACATCTAGTATTCTCAAAAAATAAAAAATATCCCTATGATTGCTCATTTTTATGCTTGCAAACTGCCTTAGGATAGTGTCTTTCCTTCCCTTCTCTTATTTTTTACAAACTTATAATTACTAGAAATAACTTAGGGATATTTTTAGGATGTAATTAAGGCATCATAGATCAATATAGCATTAGATAGAAATTTATTAAGAAAAGCATAATTAGATTTGTTGAAATTTTCTTGATCATCTTGAGTTCTTTGTTATTTTAAAAATTTGTGAAATTTTATGAGTTGTTTCTTCAAATTGTACATTTTAAATTTTTTGATTTTTATTCCCTTCTTATAAATATTCATAAATGTTTTGCATCTTTTTGAATCACAACCCTTCACGAAAATTCATCTTTCCATTTCCACTAATTGAGTCAAGGCAACAAAATTTAATCTTAATTCTCAAAAGTGACTTTGTCACTAATTTTGGTAAATAGCAAGAAGCCACTATTATTTTCGTAAGTAACTCGGGCCACGACGTTCGCTGCGACGATACACTCTTGCCAAAATGGAAGTGATATTAAGCGTTTTTGATCTAAGTATTAGGAATATGGGGTTCGCAGCCACAATGTATCCTACTTGAAAGGATCAAAATCACTTAAGTCTTTTGCAAAGTATAACACGTTTAAGCAAGATAAATTTGTAGCCTTGATGAAATTTTCCACTATCATCATCCATCCCCATCTTTGTGATTCAAAAGTGTATGTCAATTCCCGTAAATACTTCTAACTTGTGAATAAATTATCTTTATTATTTTGTACATTTCAAGCAATAGTCTTTTTCACAAAACACTCTTGAAGAGTGAAAATTTCTTTATTTACCAAGCTTATGATTCGAAAGTATAGCCTTCTCTATATTATGCTTTGCTTCATCAAATTCTATCTATGCTATAATGATTTATTGTTTTCCAAGTATTACTCTCTAAAAAATCTTCCTAAAACTTCTTTCTAAATAATCTCTAATGTTATATAAAATTTGAATAGTTAGATAAAGGCAATATCTTCGTAGCAATAAGGCTTGTAGCATTTATTTATTTTTTTGAGGGATCCAACTTTAGGTTTTTTTTTTTGCTTTTCATCTTCTCCAATTTTTTATCCTAATCTTGCTTGGGACAAGCAAGAGATTAGTGTGGGGGGTTTGATAAATGACTTTTCTATAGTCATTTATAACATTTCATCCCTAGTATTTAATTAGTTATATTCCCATTTTAGTCTTAAATTAGTGTAATTTAGCTTCATTTGTTCCATACCTTCGATTTTACACTTGTTGGTATATTTCTAGCATTTGTTTACAGGTTTTAAGTCAATTCTTGAGCAAATGAGGCTTGGGAACACTAAGGGATCAAAGGCAAGGAAGGACAGCTTCAAAGTCATCATCCAGGCCAAAGTCAAGCTGTAGCGGTCGTGCGTTATGCTCAGGAGCGGCCGTGCAAATGCCCTCAGCCAGGCTAAAATGGCCCCAAATCAGTGAAGTGGCCGAGTCTTCTTTCCTGGAGTGGCCAAGCAAACCAGGCCAGAGCGGCCATGCAACATATCTTGGAGCGGCCGTGCAGAATGGCCAGTTTAAATTCCAAATTGGCACAAAGGTTGGAGCGGTCATTCAAGTTACAATGCATGGCCGTGCACTTACTGTTGCGGACCTGGAAAGGCACCTTTTGAAGATTGTTGTTTGAAGAATCAGACCCTTAGCCTAGGATGCCTATTTAAAGGCTCTTTTATCTCAATTTTAGACATCTGATTTACATCTGAATTTTGAGAGAAATACCATATTATACATAGCAAAAACTCATTAGTAATTGAAAGGCCCTTTGTTGATATGCAGATGATCAGACAGCTATGGTTTGGCTTAGCTGTCAGATGATTGTTGAATTGTGCAGCGGAATAAGAGAGGCTTGAAATAATGATAGGACAAAGAACACAAAGAAATAATGCAAGTGTGTGAATGTGATTGCAAAAATGTAATAACACAGAGAATTTAAAGTGGTTCAGAGTTCACTCCTCCTACATCCACCCCCACTGTCAATCTTGACAAGTGAGATCAATTTTATTATAATCTTTAATCAACAAAAATTACAAATGATTGATTTAGGCAAGTTCCTTGAACTTCCTCTTCCTAATTAGTACAGTCAACTAGGGATACACTTAAAGTACAGTCTTAAGTGTTTTTACAACTTGAAGTACAGTCTCAAGATTTTACAAAACAACTAATACACTCAAAGTACAGTCTTGAGTGTTTACAAACTAATTCTACACCTAAAGTACAGTCTTAGGATTTTGGAATTTGTGAATTAACACACTAGGGTTGTTTGTTGTTGAAGCAGAGGTTTTGGGGTGAGGGTTTTGGTTTGGAACAGGGTTTAAAGGGTAGGGATTGATGAGTGTGTGTGTGTGGATTACAGGAGGTGTGTGTGGGTGTAAGGGAAAGGTTTTGGACTGTGAAAAAGAGTATTTTTCAAGAGTGGTTTGTGTAGAGGATGAACTCCTCTATTTATACCCTTCAATGTAGCCGTTGGAATATGACTGTTGCAGCTACATTAATGAGCCTTGACTGGTCTTTGCCCCACTTGTCCACTTGCAGGTCTTTATGAGCTGGCTTGAGCCGTGGCTTGAACCGAGAGCTTCCGTAAGGTCTTCAAGTGGTCTTCATTGGTCTTCAATGGTGAACTTGACAGCTGTGAAGATCCAGGTTCCACTTTGGTTGAGATTGTGGTAGCAGAGATTGAGACAAAGTGATGGCTATCAGAGGAATGAAGTCATAGCTGTCAGATCATACTCTAAGGCTTAGCTATCAGAGATGTTCTCTAATAGGGACTGAGATGCACTTGATGATCTTGATAGTACAGAGAGGGAGTATGATTCATGTTTATTGATTGAATGTAACCAATGTATAAGATAGAATCATAACTGTTATACTCATAGCTGTCAGATAAACTGAAAGATGAATATAACAGATTTCCTCTTTTGATATAAACCCTGTTCTATATATATATTCCTTTATCAAAACCAACTAACTAGGACATTGATCAGAGTTAGGTCCTAACAATTTCCCCCTTTTTGGTAAAGGAAGATCTATTTAGAACATGTCTTCATAGTTTAATGATAATAGAAATATAAATGAAAGAAGTAATTCAGGGATTCATATCATGCACAAGTAATCAGAAAGAGTTTGAAATACTTTGATTTGATCTCAAAATGAGAAAAGTTCACAAATTACAGCCATTCAAACACAAAACCAAACAAAAGATTGTTTCAACCACAAAAGAATTTCAACAAAATACAATTCAATCATCAGCAAGTTGATCATAAAATTCTTCTCTTTCTTGTCTTGCTGAAAGGAGCTCATTTCTTTCTTCCTCCAGTTCTCTTCTCATTTCTGGTTCAACTCCTCTGTAATAGAACTCATTATTCCATTCCCAAGTCATCCTCTCATCATACTTGAAAAACTTATCTTCTTTTGCTTTCAGTTGGGCTCTAGTGAGAGGCATCTGATCATTCCTTATTCTCATTGTGCCCCACAGATGCTTCTTCTTGTTCCTTGCTTTCTTGCTTTTCTTGGGCACAAGGGATGGATCTGGTTGAGGAACAGGGGACATATGCACTGGGGCTTAAGGAATAGGGGACATATGAAAGGATTGTTGAGGAGGATTGGAAATGGAAGAAGATGGAATGATTATGGGAGAGTCTTGATCTGGGCTTGAAAGATCATCATCATCATCATCACTGTCAGAGTCTGATGAAAGATCAATAACAGTATGAGCTCTGCTTTGGCTGACAGCAATGGATGCTCTGAACTCTTTGATCTCAGGAATAGAGATCAGTTTCATGAAATGGGAGTTTTCATTTGGAGAGTTGAAGAGAATGGGATCAATAGAGATGAAGGGTGAAAGATAGGGCTCAATGCCTGGATTAAGAGTTGGGGGAAAGATATTGACAATCTTGCTTATCAAAAACATAAGGGCACATTTCTGTTCAAACAGAGAGAGAAAGAATGATTTGGCAAGTTCAATGCACAAAGTGAAAACTAGTCCTTTTGGCATGAAGAGACAAGAATTGAGTGATGGAGAGAGAAGTTGGCTAAAGAGAATTTCCCCAATCAATGAGTGTATTGGGAGTGATGAATTTTGGGAATGAAGGGATTTGATGAACAAAATGGGAGGTTGATGAAGTCCTTGACACTTTCCATTCTTCATAGGCAAAGAAAACTAATCCTGCAAGATTTCTTGCCACCATAATCAAACCATTTCTTGACAGTTTCCATGATTTTTGATAGGTAAAGGGGTTTGCAATTTCTGGGAAATGGGTCACATTGGCTAACCTGGTTTTTGCTGCTTTGATTGAAGAGATTGAAAAGTCAATGCCACAGTTAAGCATCCAAGGTTCCTTTTTGGGAAGGAAGGCTTGACTGGGAGTTGGAGGAATGGAATGGCTTGGAGGGCTGTCAGGACTGTTAGGCAAGGGATCACTGTCAGACACATCTTGACCTTGTCCAGCTAGAATTGGACTCTGAGGGGAGGCTTCAACTGATTCATTTTCAGGATTGGGGAGATTGGTTTGGAAGGAGCAGAGGTATGGGTTGAAAAAGATGGGATTGAGACAGATGAATGATCAAGACTTTGCTTGAGGAGATCAGAGCAAAATGGGGATTTTAGAAGGTTCAAAGCTGCCCTAACTTCTCCCTTGGTCAACTTTTGCTCAAGAATGGATATAAGGACCGCCTCATTTTCTCGGGTGTGTTCCATCAAACACAAGTCCCTTGCAAGCATTAAGGATTGTTTCTCCCTTTGAGACAAGATTGGGGTCAATTTCAACACCAACTTTCTTAAGACTTTGAATGACCTCGCATGTCTTATCGTGGATTCCCTATCAATTTCAACAGTTGGGGTAGGTTCATTCACAAGCTCGGCCTCGGGAATGGAAGGGATGATTGGGATATCTTCATCCATAGCCGTCACCTTTGGATTACTAGATGACTCTCCCGGTCCACTTCTTTTCTTGATAAGCCTAGACCCGAGTTCATCTATGGCTATCACAGTCTCCTCTTTACTAAGAATCTCATCAAGGTAAATGAGAGCAGCCTTCTCGATCGTGGTTCCCATCCAATTCAATAGCATCAATGGCTCTTAAGATTTTGGCTAACTGATCAGGTTGGGTAGAGGGGATGTTTTCATCAGTGTTCCCCCTTAAAGGTTGCTTCTCAGATTGTTCTTTAAGGTTAAGGATGGCTTCAATAGCTGACTGGTGACCTGATCTAGGTGTTGATGACTTGTCCATTCTTGGACCGGCGTAGTGGATTTTGGAGAAAGGGAAGGGGTATTTATTTTGGTTTTCTTGGCCTTGGAAGCTTTCTTTTCAAGTTTTCTTTCTTTGGCAAGGATTTGGAAGGAATGGATAAAAAGGATTGTACCTTGGATCTGGTAGCCATGCTGGTGGGGATAGTGTCGAGCTTCCTTGCCTTTGTGCACAGCTTTGGATAGGTTGATGGCTGCCTGAAGCTCTTGAGGGTCTATGGTATCATCACCAACATTAGCTTGACCCATTGTGTCAACCTCATGACTGTCAATGGCACCTCTTTCTTCATTAGCCTTATCATGGCTGTCAGACAAGGTAGTTTCACTGTCAGCTACCTGAACATCCTTGCCTTTGCCCTTATGAGGTACCACAGTCTTTTTCAACAATCCAGTCTTCTTCACATTGGATTGCACACCCTCTTTATTCTTCTACTTGTAGCCAATGCTATCAAGTCCTTCCAATGTTCAATCTTCTTTCTTGTTTCTGCTTGCAGTTTCTCTTGTGTTTCAACAAAACTACTGATACTTATATCATCTCCAGCTCTCATCACAGCTCCCTTCTTTTGTTTCAATGCAAAAGTTCTATCATTGAAACACTTGGTCTCCGACCTTCACGCCTTCAACCATTTCTTGTGTAGAGGAGGATTGAGTTTAGGAATTAGAACATCAAGAATTCCACTCATGAATCTGAAGTTTTTTATCTTTCCACCTTGCTTCTTGAACTTTAGAGTGGAGGTTGAGACTGCAAGCTGGAAGTTGTGAACAAGAACAATGCACCAGTTTGTGTCTTTGGTGAATAGGCTCAAGATTTGTTTCCATTCATTTGATCCCATTTGATCAAATGAAGATTGCTTGCCATCAATAGCTTTGTTGACCACATCCATAAGAGTTGATTTAAAAATGTCGCCTTTGTCTTTCACCATGGCCTTGTCCCGCACACTCTTAAAGTCATGAACTTTAACCCCAAAGAATTTCTCATACACGCTTTTCAATCTGTCCGACCCTCTATCCCATATGTTCTTCACAAAGATCGCCTTTGTTTGGGATCTCATAGACATCACCGACCATCTCTGGAGTAATGGTTATCTCCACATTGTCTATGGTGGCGGTTATTGAATTGTTATCTTTGTTCCTTTTTACTACTGTGTAAATCTCTCGCAAAGTTCTTCATAAATTGGAGGTCTTGCTCCCATGAATTTAAGCAATTCATTGACCTCAAGAAGTTCTTGGATGAGTATCCCAACTTCAGACTCATAGAAGCTAGGTTTTATAAAGTAACTGTGAGCATCTGGGTAGTTTGCTTTTGATGCTGCCATTGATGATTAAGGAATTAGGGTTGAAGGAATACGATGAAGGATTAGTGAGGAAAAGAGATGAATTTTAAACAGAGGTTTGATGAAACAGGGGTTTTGGTGATTACGAAAGGAGAGAGAGAGAGAGAAATAATGAGTGGAGAGTGGGTTTTAATGGGCATTGGGGGTTTCAAAGTTTAGTAACTGTTCAGAGGAAAATTATTCAGATTGTTTTACAAACACAAATGGGTAGATTTTCCTCAAAGTTTAATCCAAAAAATATGGCTCAAACAGCAAAAAAGTTGGTTTTTGGGAAGAGTTGTGAGGATGATTTGAGGGGGGATGAAATGGAAATAGAGAGAGAGTCCTTCAATGTAGTTGAGAGTTCAGAGAGAGTGAGTGATAGAGGTAAGAACAAGAGAGTGAGAGAAGATCAGGACTATGGTGTCAAGGAGGTAGCTGTCAGAGAGAAAATTGACAGTAGAGAGGGAGAGGGAATAAGGCTCTTTGGAAAGACTATCAAGGTTGATCAGGGTGAGTCCAGTAAGGGAAAAAGTAAGGTGGAGAGGGTTTATACATTGGGGGAATTGGTTAAGCAAGATAGGGCTCGGGACTATGGAAAGGAGCTTAGCTGTCAAGAAAAAGATTAAGCCAGAGAAGCTGTATACTCCAGTGAGTAGGGATTCACTCTCTCCAGGGGTTGGATTGTTGGAGGGGAGAGGAGATAACTTTGCTGGAGTGCATGTCTCTCCTTCTTCAATAATCTCATATCTATTCAACCAGGTTATTGGTTGTTTTAGCCCCGCCCGAGTTCCCGCAGAGAGAGAGAAGAGTCAAGAGCTAGCCAACCACTTGTAGTTGCTGGGAATGGGTCTTATTCTGGAGAATTTAGCTTTGTGACACCAATGGAGGGATTGCTTCAACCATATGATGCAGTTGAAGAATGGTGGCCAAGGAGAGCAAGTCCTTCACTTCAATATTCTGTCACTTCAATTGATCCCTTCCTGGAGAGGCACCCAATATGGTTGCAAAGGTATCACCAGACCTTGCAATCTACACAGGAGGCAAGGTGTGAAGGAATGAGTGCTGGAGGAGGATCTGGAGAAACAGTGACATTCCCCAAGAATGTCTGACAGCTAAGGTGAAGACATGAAGAGGAGAGCTGGATCTGGAGATTGTTTGGCTTTAAGGAAGTTTTTGGCGAGAGAAGGGAGATGAAAGAGAGAGAGGGATTTCATGGTTTGTTTTATGATTTTGATTATGTTTTTGTTTTTCATGACTTTTATATGGATAGCTATCAGTGGATAGCTATCATAAATGTTTTTGAGGGAATAGATGTCTGGCTCCATTGTGACAGCATTGCCCTGAATTATGTAAGCCTCCTTTATTTATGAAGTACAACTCTTTATTTTGGCATATTTATCATTCCAAGCATGGCTCTTAACATCTCAAATCTCTTTTCATCCATTGCCTTAGTAAGAACATCGAGACATTATCCTCGCACAAACTTTTGCAAGGTTGATATTTCCTTTTTCAACATGGTCTCGATGAAGTGATGTCTTACCTCAATATGCTTAGTTTTAGAGTGTTGGACGGGGTTTTACGTCATGGCAATAGTGCTTGAGTTGTCACGTAAGATGGGAATGTTGGATAATTCAATTCCAAAGTCTTGAAGTTGACTTTTAAGATAGAGAATTTGAGAACAACACAAGCCTCGCAAAGAATATACTCGGCCTCACTGTTGAGGTGGCTACCGAGGTTTGCTTTTTGCTTGACCATGAAATGATTGTTGAGCCAATAAACCGGCATCCACCACTTGTGGATTTTCTATCTAGATTGCATCCAAAGATAGTCGAGTCGGTGAATCCAATTAGAGAGAATGGGATTCATTGGGATACCACAAGCCAAAATCGTGGGTTCCTTTGAGATATCTTAAAATTCTCTTGACACAGAGAGATGAGATTCCTTGGGATTTGCTTGAAATCTAGCACAAAGACAGACACTAAACATAATGTCGTCTTGAAGCGTTACATAAAGAAGAGATCCAATGTAGCTTCGTAAAGTGTTGGATTTACACTTTGACCATCTAGATCAACATGGAGTTTGGTTGTGGTTGACAAGGGTGTTTTGGCAGGGGAAGCAGTTTGCATGTCAAACTTCTTGATCATATCCCTTGTGTATTTAGCTTGGTTAATGAAGATTCCTTCCTTCATTTGCTTGACTTGAAGACCCAAGAAGAAAGTAAGCTCACCAATCATACTCATTTCAAACTGGTCTTTCATAATATCTCCAAATTCAGTGCACAAGTCCTCATTTGATGAACCAAAAATGATGTCATCAACATAGACTTGGATTAGCAACTGATCATCTCCATATTTCTTGATAAACAAAGTGTTATCAATATGGCCCTTGGTAAACCCTTTGCCAAGGAGATATCTTGATAGAGTATCATACCAAGCTCTTGGTGCTTGTTTAAGCCCATACAATGCTTTGTCCAATTTGTACACATGATCAGGAAACTTTGGATGCTCAAAACCAGGGGGTTGAGATACAAAAACCTTTTCATTTAAGACTCCATTCAGAAATGCACTCTTGACATCCATTTGGAATATTTTCATCTTCTTGAATGAAGCATAGGCAAGGAATAGCCTAATAGCTTCAAGTCTTGCAACAGGTGCAAAAGTCTCATCATATTCAATACCTTCTTCTTGTCTGTATCCTTGAGCAACCAGTCTAGCTTTGTTTCTTACAACAACACCTTCTTCATTCATCTTATTTCTAAAAACCCATCTTGTTCCAATGACAGTTTGGTTTCTTGGTTTAGGAAGAAGTTGCCACACTTTGTTCCTTTCAAACTGCTCTAATTCTTCTTCCATGGCTTCTATCCAGTCAGCATCTTGGAGTGCATCATTTATTTTCTTTGGTTCCACTTGGGATATGAATGCACTCATGAGAAAAGGGATGTTATCTGGAACTGGGGTTTTATCAATTTGAAGACTGATGTAAAGGTCTTTATTGGGTGGAATGATGTGAGTAATAGTGGATTCATCATTGGTTTTGGGAGGAGAAAGAGGATTATTGGATGGAGATGGAAGGTGGCTAGAAGATGGATTATATGAAGAATTGGGATGGCCGCGCCTAAGGGTTGGCTGTCAGCTAAGGAAGAAGTTTGGGAGATGTCAGTCAAGGGATGACTATTCTTTTGAGTATTCTCTTCCTCATCATTTGGATTGGTAGTGGGAGTGATTGCTGTTAACTTTGTTTGCTGGATTGGTTGATGATGGGAGTGGGATTGGTCATGGTCCGGGCACAGGTGATAGCCGTCGATGAATTTCTTGGAACCATGTATGGAAGATTTGATGAATCTTGTTCATGATGGATAACATTTGAATCAAGAATGGGAGATGCTTCAGGGAGATTATCAAGGTTTCCCAAACCTTCATCAAAATCACACAATTCTGTTACACTTTGATCATTGTTTTCATCAAAGTCAACATGAATTGATTCTTCCACAACAAGTATTCTTTTGTTGTAAACTCTATAAGCTTTGCTTGTGTTAGAGTATCCAAGAAAGATTCCTTCATCACATTTGGAGTCAAATTTGTCCAAATTGTTTTTGCCATTGTTGTGAATGAAGCATCTACTTCCAAAACTGTGAAAGTGGGAAATGGTAGGAACTTTGTCATTCCATAGTTCATATGGAGTCTTCTTATGGAATTTGTTGATTAGAGTTTTATTTTGAACATACACAGCAGTAGTGACAGCTTCACCCCAAAAGTATTTTGGGAGTTTGTGTTCTGATAGCATTGTTCTTGCTGCCTCACAGATTGTTCTGTTCTTCCTTTCAGCAACACCATTTTGTTGGGGTGTTCTTGGGGCTGAAAAATTGTGATCAATGCCTTTTGAATCACAATACTCTTCTACTCTTGTGTTCTCAAATTCTTTACCATGATCAGATCTGATCTTGACAATGGATGTCCCTTTTTGATTTTGAATTTTATTGAACAGCTTTGTCAGACAGCTAAGGGTGTCACTTTTGGATTCAAGAAGAATGATCCAAGTGAATCTGGTGTAGTCATCAACCACAACAAGGGAGTATCTCTTTCCTCCTAAAGATCTAGTCCTTATGGGCCCAAAGAGATCCATATGGAGTAGTTCAATGGGTCTTGAGGTGTCCAATCTGGTCTTGGGCTTGAATGAAGATCTCTTTTGCTTCCCACATTGGCATGCTTTGCAAAGTTTATCCTTCTTGAATGGGATCCTTGGAAGGCCTCTGACTAGATTTGAATTGGCAAGCTTGGAGATGGTTTTATGGTTAAGGTGAGCCAATCTTTTGTGCTAAAGCCATGACATATCAGATTGACTAAAAGACATAAGGCAGTGAGCATTTGAGGACTCCACAATCTCTAAGTTTAAGCAATAGAGATTTCCTTTTCTTGAACCAGTCAGAATGACTTTATTGCTTTTATCATTAACAATGCATTTGTCCTTAGTGCAAACAACATGATATCCCTTATCACAGATTTGACTAATGCTGATCAAATTGTGTTTGAGATCCTCTACATAAGACACATTTGTAAAAATGATATCTTTTGTAATAAGATTTCCTGATCCTTTGACCTTAGCTTGGGAATTGTCACCAAAGGTTACATTTGGACCATTTTTAGGGGAATATTGTTGCAACCAGTCTTTATTGAAGGTTATATGTCTACTACAACCACTATCTAAATACCAAAGTCCTTTCCTAGGTACCTGCAAAACAGAAAGTAAATTTTATGGTACCCCTTTTTATTCTTTTGGGTCCAAAGGATTAGTTTTTCTTTGGAACCCTAGCTTTGTTCATTGGTCCCTTGTTGAAGAACTGGTTTAGGGTATGATAATATGACATGATTTGCATCATGTAAGGTGTAAGGACAGTGGATTGGGATGGATTGAAGAAGTGGTTTGGATTGTTGTATTGGGGTTGAAACTGAAAGCTATTTGAAGAAGATGATCTGGGAGAGTCATTTTGACTTGCATGGCTTCTACCATTTGAGTATTGCCATTGAGGTTTTTGTTGTTTGGTGTATCTATGTTTGTTATAGAATCTTTGTTGCCTTGGGGTTCTTTGTTGTTTGGAAGATTTTGGTTGTCTGTCAGGCCTTAGCTGTCTGTCATGCCTTGGCTGTCTGTCAACCTCGTCAGTCCGACAGACTTGATCGACTAGCACATTCTTGCAGCTTGACTTCTTCCTGTATATTGGCTCCTTTTTGAACCCAAATATACTTGCTTCCTTGACTTTTACTTGGTCCTTCCTTTGATTGACTAGGACCACCCAAGATTTCCTTTGATTTTCCTTTGGTTTGAACAGGATAGGTTTGAGTTTGATAGCTGCCAGAGCTTAGATTTTCTAGCACCATTTTTTCAATGGCCCTTTCACCAATGGGAGGAGTGTACACTTTTGCTGTTGGATTATCAGCACCAATCCCTGTTTTGTCACTAGGACGCCTTTGGGTGTAGGTGAAAAGGGATAATGCTTTGCTTGACATGTTCCATGAGTCTATTCTCTTTTTAAGAGCATCATTTTCTTTTTCAAGATTACTGAGTTTTTGACAGTTATCATGATTACTTGATGTCTCAGCTATCAGATCCATGTTTTGTTTTTCAAGCATGATGCATTGATCTCTTAGCCCTTGACATGCTTTCTCAAGCTCAGAATTGGTTTTTGTAAGGGTAAGGGTGTCAATGGTTGAGGATTGGGAAAGGTTCTCATTGACCAGTGAAGCAAAGCTAGTTTTTTGTTTTTTGGTTTGAATTAAAAGAGTGCAAACTAATTGTTTGAAACCATCAATATTTAAGGAGTTAAAATCATGTACCTCTTTTAGTTCATCGCCAGCAGCTAGTGCTTCCATTTCTTCCTCATTGTCTCGATTCTTCCTCATCTTCACTATAAGGCATATCATGGCTTCTTCTCCTTCATTGTCGAATCATCACTTGACACATACTCTTCATCACTAAATTTTGATGAGTCGCCTATCATAACTTGCTCTTTGTTTTTGTCATGTTTATTTTTGGAGCAATTGAAGCAGCTTGCACTTGGAACCGTGAATGATCTCTTTTGAGTAGGTCATCTTCTTAGCCGTCCGATTGTCCCTAGGTTTCCTTGGTTCAGACAATCGATGAGTAATGTCCTTGCTTTCCACAGCTTGAAACAATCAATTGTTTTCTTGTAGCCAGTCTTGTTGAGCATTAGTTGTGGAGGGATTGTATTTTTTGTCAAAAGATTTCTTTTGAAATTTCATGGCATTTCGACGCTATGGAAATGAGACTTGGAATGTCTTCTTGGGAGATCTGTTTACATCGATTGTGCCTGAGCCGATGTTTATCTTTTGAAGGGCATTGTTGACAATGGTCTCAATGTCTTGGTGAGTGATAGGTTTGTGTACAGTTTCTTGAGCAGTTAAAGCTAAAGTTTGTGAAATGGTAGGGACTGGTTGAATCTTTATCATACCTTCCAATTCATAAGCTTCAAGCTTTCCAAAATACTGTTCAACTATCATTGTGCTCCACTCAGATCCTTCTCTAATAGGTAATGCTACCTTTTCATATTCTTGAGGAAGATTTGAATATATCTTGAGGCAGAGATCTTATTGTTCAAAGGTTTTTCCATGGCCAGCAATAGATCTAACAAGGTTCTCAAACCTTGGTTGAGCAGCACTCACTTTTTCTCCAGGGTAGAACTTGAAGTTGTCTAATTGCCTAAGCAAGTTGTACAAGTTTTGTGTCCTGACACTGGTGTGCTTAGTGAACTTTGTTTGAATGAGAGCCCATGCTGATCTGGCATTTGGTTCCTTAGCAATTTCTTGTTCTAGTGAGTCATTTACACTCTTTTGAAGAATGTTTTTGACCTTTAAGTTTGCACTGATCAATTGTTTCTCGATCTGCACCATGTTTCGGGGATTTGGTCTTACTAGGTCCTCCATCAATACAGATTTGAGTTGGGTAGGACACTTCATTCTCTAGAACATACCAGTTCCATATACTGTTTGCATCAAGGTATGTTTTTATTTTTGAAGCATAGATCTCAAAAGATCCACAGTCATCAATGTGTGGGATGTCTTTCTCATTATTTCTCCTTGGTTGAGGCATGGTGGGTTTGAAGAGGATCCTTCACAAGTTGTTAGACTTTTGAATCAAGACAAGCTACGATACCAATTGAAAGGCCCTTTGTTAATATGCGAGATGATCGACACCTATGGTTTGGCTTAGGCTGTCGATGATTGTTGAATTGTGCAATGGAATAAGTGAGGCTTGAAATAATGATAGGACAAAGAACACAAAGAAATAATGCAAGTGTGTGAATGTGATTGCAAAAATGTAATAACACGTAGAATTTAAAGTGGTTCGTAGTTCACTCCTCCTACATCCACCCCCACTGTCAATCTTGACAAGTGAGATCAATTTTATTATAATCTTTAATCAACAAAAATTACAAATGATTGATTTAGGCAAGTTCCTTGAACTTCCTCTTTCTAATTAGTACAGTCAACTAGGGATACACTTAAAGTACAGTCTTAAGTGTTTTTACAACTTGAAGTACAGTCTCAAGATTTTACAAAACAACTAATACACTCAAAGTACAGTCTTGAGTGTTTACAAACTAATTCTACACCTAAAGTACAGTCTTAGGATTTTGGAATTTGTGAATTAACACACTAGGGTTGTTTGTTGTTGAAGCAGAGGTTTTGGGGTGAGGGTTTTGGTTTGGAACAGGGTTTAAAGGGTAGGGATTGATGAGTGTGTGTGTGGATTACAGGAGGTGTGTGTGGGTGTAAGGGAAAGGTTTTGGACTGTGAAAAAGAGTATTTTTCAAGAGTGGTTTGTGTAGAGGATGAACTCCTCTATTTATACCCTTCAATGTAGCCGTTGGAATATGACTGTTGCAGCTACATTAATGAGCCTTGACTGGTCTTTGCCCCACTTGTCCACTTGCAGGTCTTTATGAGCTGGCTTGAGCTGTGGCTTGAACTGAGAGCTTCCAGAAGGTCTTCAGTGGTCTTCATTGGTCTTCAATGGTGAACTTGACAGCTGTGAAGATCCAGGTTCCACTTTGGTTGAGATTGTGGTAGCAGAGATTGAGACAAAGTGATGGCTATCAGAGGAATGAAGTCATAGCTGTCAGATCATACTCTAAGGCTTAGCTATCAGAGATGTTCTCTAATAGGGACTGAGATGCACTTGATGATCTTGATAGTACAGAGAGGGAGTATGATTCATGTTTATTGATTGAATGTAACCAATGTATAAGATAGAATCATAACTGTTATACTCATAGCTGTCAGATAAACTGAAAGATGAATATAACAGATTTCCTCTTTTGATATAAACCCTGTTCTATATATATATTCCTTTATCAAAACCAACTAACTAGGACATTGATCAGAGTTAGGTCCTAACAGTAATTATTACTTCAAAATCTCTCGAAGATTCAACTTGTGTTCTTAGAGTTTTACTTGATGTATTGGAGCAATAAAACATCGAAGTTATTCTCAGCCTTCGTCTTCATACACACATTAAGTTCTTCTATTTTCTATCTCTATTTATGTATTTATGTTTGTTTAAGTATGGAACGTGAGTAATCCTCTAACTTCTTGGGGTTGGAAAATTAAGTATAATGTAGTCTTCTTTTAATCAAGTTAAAGTTTCTTCCACCATTCATAATCAATTCTTTTTATATCATTTTGTCACGCCTACAAATATGATGACGTCCATACTTTGTATGAATCTTATGTTATATGTAGTAGTATTCACATATAATACTTGGTCATCTCCCATATTGAGTTTGTAAAGCAACCTTTCATTCATGGTATAAAGTCTTGTTTTTCATTTCTTGTTTTCTTGTGTCTTCTTTATCCCACATGGGATTACTAATAAAATTTGTGGAGCTAAACTTGTTATATAATAGCTAAGTTTGAAGAGTTCCTATAAGTTTGCTTGAGCTTCCCTCTATTATGGAAAAATGGCAAGTATGGCTTAAAGTTTTGAGTATTATATATATAATATAAGAAAGAAAGAATTAAATTAATTAATTTAAATATTAATTATATCTTAATACCGAATAGGGTATTAGGCGGGAGGAAGTAAACCAGTTTGAATGTTTAGGGTTGTGACTCTTTGAATGGACATTCGCTAAAGAGTATGACTATTCGGAGAGGCACACCTAGATTGGCCGTGCAAGGCATAGAGCACGCCCGTGCAAGTATGGAGCGGTCGTGCCAATTTTGGTGACACGCCCGTGCAAAGCATGGAGCGGTCGTGCAACTTTGTTGACTCAGCCGTGCAGTTGAGGCACCAGTTCGGATAAGTTGTGTCTTTTCATGACCACAACACCAACTCTATAAATAGGGCTGGACTCCTTGGAACTGAAATATAGATAAAGAAACATACTGAGTTAATTACTTCCTGAGTCTTTCTTCTTATCAATCCTATCTTTCGAGTCAAATAATCATAAGCTTCGATTATTGTTCCATAGTTATTCAAATGAGTGTAACTTTGAATAAGAGTGCGTAGGTTTTGTATCTTGGAGGTGAAATTCGTTGAGACCATTACACCATAGTGGGACGAATTAAATACCTTAAAGATAACATCTTTTGGGGTGCCTAACCTACTGATTCCTTACTCACAATCGAGTCCTATACATCAGTTTTAAGGTATTTAATTTTTCGTATAGATGGAGTCAGTTTTGATGAACGGACAATTACCCGAAGCAGATAAGTTAGAGAGGCTAAATGGGCTGAACTATAAGCGTTGGAGTTTGAAGATGGAATACCTTCTCACCATTGCATAGGTATTCTATGTGCTATGTGATCCTTGTCCAAAGGAGAATGAAAATGATAAAGCAACCGAGGCATAGATAACCAAGGCTGCTGAAAAAGTGAAGAAATGGAAGTCGGATAACTTTATTTGCCGATTCACCATTCTGCAAGCATTGAACAACACATTGTTCAACGTGTTCCAAATACACAAGACCGCCGATGATGTGTGGATTGCAATCAAACGAAGGTACGTCAATGAAGATGCTGGTAATAAATCTTTTTTGGTCAATAAATTTGTTGAATACAAGATGGTAGATTCGAGGCCTGTCATTGATCAAGTTAATGAACTCAATGACATAGCCATTGAGTGTGCCAATGCGGGTGAACCCATTTTTGAGCATAAGAAGAAGGCCATCTCTTTACATGAACTTCTTCAAGGCATCCAAATTGAGACTGAAAGTCTCAAACATGATGACTCAATTTCTTAGAAGATTGATGGTGTAAACTATGTGGAAAATAAAAATGTTGCCAGAACTTCCAAGGAAACCCAGGAAAATTCAAACGGAAAAACAACTTTAAAAATGATGGAAAGGGTAAAGCTAAGAAAAAGCAGAAGAGTTCTTGTTATGTTTTTGGAAAAACAAACCACTTGGCTAAGAACTGCTATTACCGCAAAGGGCAACAGAAAGATGAACAAACAAATGTAGTTGAGAGCAACTTCATTAGCATGCTTTCCGAAATCTATCTAGTCAACAATGTCGACTCAGATTGGTGGATTGATTCAGGGGCTACATGTCATGTAACTCCAAATCGAAGCTTGTTCAAAACATATGAAGAAGTGAAAGAGCCAAAAGCAGTTTATATGGGAAATGCTTCTACAAGCGAGGTCTTGGGCATAGGGACCATTATTCTCCCCCTAACTTTGGGAAAGACTCTTACTTTGAAAAATGTGTACCATATTCCCTCTATGAGGAAGAATCTTGTATCCGTTCCTAAATTGGACGAAAATGGCTTTAAGATAACCTTTCGCACCCAACAAGTGAATATCACTAAAAATGGGACGTTTCTTGGAAAGGGCTACATTAAAGACCAAATGTATTTATTAAGCATTGATAATAAAATTACCAGTTCTGATTACTTTGTTGATTCTAATTTTAATGTTGAAAAGCATGATTTTTGGCATTCTAGATTAGGACATATTGGTATGAATGCAATGAGTCGAATGATTAAATATGAGTATATTCCTAAATCATCGACTATTTATTCTAAGAATAATTGTGAATGTTGCGCTCGATCTAAGTTGACTAAAACATCTTTTAAAAGTGTAGTAAGATCAACTAGGTTACTTGAGTTAATTCATACCGATATGTGTGACAACAAAGATATTTTGACAAGAGGTGGAAAACGTTATTTTATTACATTCATTGATGATTTTTCTAAGTTTGCATATGTGTATTTACTTAGAACAAATGATGAAGCTTCTGACAAGTTTAAAATTCTCAAAGCCGAAGTTGAAAATCAAACCAATCTAAGGATAAAACGATTAAGACCGAATAGAGGTGGTGAATATTTACCAAACGAGATGATTTCATTTTGTCAATAAAATGGAATTGTTAGGGAATCTTCAACACCTTATACTCCACCACAAAATTGAGTAGCCGAGAGGAAAAATCGATCCTTAATGGAGATGGTTAGTGCCATGATTATACATTCAAAATTACCAATGAGCTAATTGGGGAGAGGTACTATTAAGTTATGTTTACATTTGTAACAGAATTGTGAATAAACATATGAAAAATCCATACAAATTATTTAATGGGCGTAAGCCTAATATTTCACATTTAAAGGTATGGGGATGTGTTGCATATGTTTTAGATGCAACTTTGAAAAGAAATAAAGTTGGGAGCAAAGCTGTGAAATCTATATTTATTAGTTATTCTTCAATAAGCAAAGCATATAGATTTATGAGAATTAATGACAATCGTGTGTCTGAAGCTACGCATTCTATTTTTTATGAACATTTGAACATAAAAAGTGTAGACCAGGTAGATATAAACCATGAATTGTCAAAATAACTTGAAGTAGAAAATGCATCAAGTTCACATGATAATGGTGATGCCATTGCTAATGATGAAAATTTAGACAACAATGAAAATGATGAAATAGTTGAGTTAAGGAGAAGCAAAAGACAAAGAATTGAAAAGAACCTTGGTCCTGGCATGTTTACATATATGTTAGAAGAGGATCCTAAAACTTTTCAAGAAGCTATGTCTATGTCTGATTCGGACTTTTGGAAAAGAACCATGGATGATGAAATCAAATCTATACTTAATAATGAAACATGGACTCTAGTCAATCCTCCTCCTAATAATAAACCTATTGGCTGCAAGTGGGTTTTGAAAAAAAAACTCAAAACTGATGGTACTATTGATAAGTACAAAGCAAGATTAGTAGCCAAAGGTTATAGTCAAAAAGAAGAAATTGACTATTTCGAAACATTTTCACCGGTTGTTTTGGTAGAAAAAACAATAGAGTCGAATCTTAACTTTGACAAGTGTGTGGATTAAACAATAAGGAGGGGACTATGGAATTCGATTATATGGAACAAAAGCTTAAAAAGAAATAATGACACCACGATTTGTTAACGAGGAAAACCTTAGAGGTGATAACCTCTTTGGAAAAAACCCCGGGAGTTAGGTCTCCAACCTTAAAAGTTTCACTATGATGATTATGAATACAACTTTGGAAGAGAATGGAGAGGAGTACAAGTAGCTTGTGTGTAGAGTGTGTGCGTATGAAAATGTGTGTGTGTTTTTCTTCTCCATTTCCCCTTAAATATAAGTAAGTATGAATGAGTCAAATGATGTTCCTACAATCTCGGGAATGATCTTTATCCTCTTCAACATCCGTGAGACCAAGTCGTCCTTGCCGTTGAAGATGTGTTGAACGTGCTAGAAAATATCCCGCATTCTTCTCTCTTGTTCACTGGAATATTAATAAAGATATTAAGAAAAATCAAATATGTAAATATTAAAACAATACTTAAAGTGGAACGACATCTTGATATGTAGGAGCAACTGAAGATGTCGCCATGCAGAAAAATACCCACAAAAATTTGTCTCCAAAAACATTTGGCTATCTCGGTAACTGAGGAGGCAAAAATGTTTTTCTTTGCAATAAATGATCAACTGCCAGCTTTGCACGATGGGACGGTTAGGGATACGTGGCGGCTAGAAAGGAATAGAGTATCGATAGGAATTAATAACCGTAATTCTTGATAACCATTGTTATCATCGAATCTTCTTCAAATTCTTATCCAAATCAGACGTTTCCTACTATATTATGGTGACATTAACCTTAAAGAGTGCAGTTTTTTATCCTTCTTTCTCAGACGATCTCCAAGAGAGTGAGTCAGAATCAACGTGTCATTTAATCGGCGACTCTATTAAATTCGTGCTAACATATATCTTTATATGTAGTGACTCGATCCGGCTTTACGACGAATGATATTGTGGCAAAATACAAAGGCAAGATGAAAGCGGAAGAGACCATACCTGAGACGGATAAACTTACCTCGAAAAGAAAAAGGGTGGACCAGATCTCCGGCGTGGAGAAACAAATTTGGAATGAAGAAGTGTTGGAGAATCAAGTAAGATTTGATTTGGGACGTTGGTACATTGATCCTCTTTTATTTTAGTAAAATGTCTCTTTTTATTCGTTGATGACAGATTGTTTCGATGGCTAAGTTAATGTCCAAAGAAATCAGGATATGGAGGGAAAAATGTGATACCTTTGATATGAGTAAGGTTGAATACGAGAAGGATTTGAAAGAAGCTGCGAGGATAATAAGGGAAAGGGGATTGGAAATCAGGGACAAAAATGAGGAGATATTAAAGTGGCGTTCCAGGCTTGCAAGTGTTGATATCAGGCATGAAAGAGAGATAGAATCACTTCGGGATGACTTGGTGCACGAGACTGCAAAAGCAGTTTTTGAAACTAGAATCCAGATGATTGAGGAATATCAGGCAGGAGAGCATGTGAATTGGGACCTAAATGATGAAAAAATGGCTTTGCAACAAATCCATGATGAAAAAGCGAATGAGGCCTCCAAGGATCTTGAACAGATTGATGATGCTCACGACAGCGACATGGAATGTCTTTCAGGATGGGAAACACAAAAAGGAGGATGCTCAATAAGAAAGATCAGAGGTTTGGAGAAGTTACACCTATGGCGGATGTCACCTGAAAAAACAAAATAAATTTATTCTGGTTTTTTGATGGTATTACTGGGGTGGAATCCCTGAAGACAATTTTAATTTCTGTTTTGGTTATGTAATGGGTCCATAAGGACCAAAGACAATTTCTTTTACGTGTTGGGTTGGTCCAACACTTTTGCACTTTAACTTTGGTATTTTGGATGTTTTTATGGTAACTTTAATCTAGTTAAGGTTTAGTAGTTTTCAAGCATGTCAAGGCTTGTTTTCTTTTGGATGAAATTTTTCTTTGTATGGTTACTTGTTATGCTCGTAAGGTGACATGATAGTATGTCAAAGCTGTAGATACTTAAGATGACATGTATATGTCATAACCACAAGAATAATACGTAAGATCAATCATTTAACTGAGTGGGAATGGGTAAGCTATATGAGTTTACCCATATAGGCCCACCCCACACCTCAATTAAAGAGATAACTTGCGCTCCAGGCGAAGGTGTGGTAACCTAACATCTTAAGAAAGAGGTAATTAACTCTTTAAACCTTAGAAGGGATTGTGTACCTTTACTTGAGAAGAGATGGCCAGTCTCTAACGGAGGAGAATTCGTTGTTCCTTGCGTACTTTTGACATGTCCCCATGTATGTATATCAATACTTCATAAGACAGAAACATGTTAATAACGGACGTCAACTAATGTTGACGTCTCTCCACAAGGTGCGTTAGCGACATCTTGATTTGTAGTGAAAATAAAAAAGTACATAGGAAAAAAGAATGGTTACAAAAAAGTAAAAGATGATCCATACCTGGGAAGAGATGAATTTAGGGGGAGTTTTGTTTAAATGTAATACCTTTTAAGATGTATGGCATTCCAACTTCGTGGTATCATTTGGCCATCCAAGGTTGCCAGGCGATATGCTCCTTTCTCGGCCTGCGCATCTATTAGGTAGGGTCCTTCCCATTTTGGGGCGAGATTGCCAGCATTGAGCTCCTTTGTATTTTGGAATGCCTTTCATAGGACTAAGTCTCCTACTTGAAATCTTCTAATCCTTACGTTTTTGTTGTAAGACCTGGCTACCCTTTGTTGATATGCTGCCATCCATACTTTAGGCATGTCTCTCAGTTCATCTACGGTATCCAAGTCATATATCAAGATGTCTTTATTATGTTCAGATGTCAACAAACTGTATCTGGCCGTAGGTACAAGTACTTCTACTGGAATAACTGATTTTGTTCCAAATACAAGTGAATAGGGGGTTTGACCAGTAGCATTCTTAGATGTCGTTCTGTCAGCCCATAGAACCATTGGTAACTTTTCTGCCCATCGTCCTTTCTTCTGGTTCAGTCTCTTTTTTTTAAGTTGCTTATAATTATTTTGTTGCTAGATTCTGCCTGTCCATTGGCTTGAGGATGAACAGGTGAAGATGTCACCATCTTGACTCCCCAAGATGTCAAGAAATCTTGGATTTTCTTACTAATGAATTGGGAGCCGTTGTCACAAATTATTTCTGAAGGTATCCCAAATCGGCTGAATATATTTCTTTTGATAAAAGATATAACTTCTCGATCACGAACTTGTACGTACGCCTCAGCTTCTACCCATTTAGAAAAGTAGTCTGTCATAGCCAGTAGAAATACTCTTCCACCTGGTGCCCTGGATAATTTTCCTACGATGTCCATTCCCCAAACCATAAACGGCCATGGCGACAGGATATGATGTAGTAGTTCAGCCGGTTGGTGCAGGATGTCCCCATGTCGTTGACAGGAATCACATTTCTTTGCGTAGTCAACGGCGTCTTTTCTCATTGTGGGCCAAAAATAGCCCATTCTAAAAGCCTTGGTATGCAGACTTCTGCCCCCGGTATGATTTCCACATTGTCCTTCGTGCAGCTCCTTGAGAACCTGATGGGCTCTATCTGCTTCTAGACATCTTAAATAGTGACCTGCAGCAGATTTTCTAAACAAGAGGTTATCAATAAGTAAATACTTAGATACTCTTACCCTGAAGGCTCTAGCATTTTTCTCCTCTTTGGGATCGTATCATCTAAGAGATACTTGATAATAGGAGATTTTGTCATAGAGGTTCTTCTTGGAGAGGAGGGTACGTCGACATCTAGAGCGAACATCTCAAGATGATCAATTCTTTGGGATGTCAATATGCACAATTGGGATACTTGTCTCATGAAATGCTTTTGAAGGTCGAACCCAAGTTTGCCAGGGCATCTGCTTGAGAATTTTCTTCTCGTGGGATTTGTTCCAAGGAAAATGATTTGAATTTGGCCGAAAGAACTTTTACGATTTCCAAATATGTCGTCATCTTAGCATTTTTTGCTATGTAGGTGTTTTGGTAGAAAAAACAATAGAGTAGAATCTTAACTTAGTTTAGTGTGTGGATTTAACAATAAGGAGGGAACTATGGAATTCGATTATATGGAACAAAAGCATAAAAAAGAGATAATGACACCACGATTTGTTAACGAGGAAAACCTTGGAGGTGATAACCTCTTTGGAAAAAACCCCGGGAGTTAGGTCTCCAACCTTAAAAGTTTCACTATAATGATCACGAATACAATTTTGGAAGATAATGGAGAGGATTACAAGAGCTTGAGTGTCGAGTGTGTGCGTATGAGCAATAATGTGTTTTTTCCGTCTCCATTTCCCCTTAAATACAAGTAGATATGAAAGAGTCAATACGGTTCCTACAATCTCGGGATTTTGGTTTATCATTTCAACCTCCGTGAGACCAAGTCGCTCGAGCTGTTGAAGATTCGTTGAACGTCTTGGAGAATATCCCGCATTCCTTTCTTAATTACTGAAAAATAAGAATAAAAATATTAGGAAATATTGAATAAGTAAATATTAGAACAATACTTACAGGGTAATGACATCTCGGTATGCAGGATCAACTGAAGATGTCGCCATGTTGAAAAATACCCACAACAATTTGTCCCCAAAAACATTTGACTATGTTGGCAATCGAAGAGGCAAAAATGTTTTTCTTTTGAATTAATGGTCCAACTGTCCGCTCTGCCTGATGGGATGTTTTGGAATACGTGGCGTTAAATGGACGGTTGGGGCGAAGGGTCTGGAGAGTTACTTTTGAAAAAGAATCCTTTTTCTTTTTATTAACCGCTTGGGAGGATAATTTAGACTTCTTAAAGCTTCCTTTTCACCTCCGTTGGCCCACGGCGCCGTTCATCTCCAAGGTAAAACTTCTCCGTCTCTCACCTTCTTCCTTTGCTTATTTTTCTCTTTTTGCTTTGTCAACCATGGGTAGGACCAGGTTGTCTTCGTCCAAACCCAAGAAAGTGTCATCCCCACAAGGTCCCGTAGAAATTAATCTCGACGATTTCGTTTGCGGAAATCTTCTTACTAAACCAGACGAAGAAACTTGTTTGTTCAACGATTCCCAAATAGAGTCTATAAAGCAGCAATGTTGCTTCCCAAATGGTGCAATTTTTCATCCCTTTTCCATAAAACTTAGGTCTGACCATATTTCCCTCAAATGGATCTGTTTTTTCGAATATCCCTTCCTTCTAGGGTTTAGCTACCCTTTTCCACTGTTGGTTTCCGAGTTCTTCCGAAAAACCCAACTCGCTTATGCTCAACTTATGCCGATGGCTTGGCGAGTTTTTGCTTTTGTCATTAAAGTGAACCGAGAAAATGGACTAAACCTAGGGCTCCATGAAATTGCATATTCCTACGATCTTCAACTCTTTGGTTCCAAAAGATACCTATTTAGAAAGAGGTCAGGTAGAAGTCCCTTGATGAGCACCACATCTTCCAGTGATAGGGGATGGAAGAATAGATTTTTCTTTGTTGATAGGACGTCGATTGGAGAAAAGGATGAGACATCGAGCCAATGGAACAAGGGAGGTACTTAAATTCTTACTCTTGTGACTTCCTGTTCTTGAGACAAACTGAATTGTAATTGTTCTTGCTTTTATGCAGATATTGATTGGGGAGAATTGTTTCCACCTGCTGAAGACACTCTAACCAAGATCGAAGAATTTTTCAGGCTCTCTCCAGATAAGAGGTCTCCCAAGGGTTTGTTGGAAGCATCGTCGACTATCCCGGAAGACCTAAAGGCCTCTACTTCTGCAATTATGTCCAGTGGTAAGCATGGTATCTCTTTACCTTTGCTAACTGTTATCAATTTGATGCGTTATTCTTTATTGCCAATATCTATATGTCCATACAGTCTCCAAACCGGTAGTTTCAGGATCTGACTTTGACCTTGATGATATTGAGGCTATGTTCACTGCGCCTGTTGTTAAGATCGAAAAGAAACCTCCACCTGCCTCTAAGAAGATTCTTGTTCCGGATGAGAGCATAGGTATTGGCTCTAGGGTGAGGAAGAGAAAAGCGATTCAAGAGGAGGTGGTAGAAGTTGAAGACACTTTTGAAGAAATGTCCGTGGGAGATTTTAAAAAGAAATGCATGAGTTTCACAACTGGGGTAAGATAATATTAAATGGGTCTGTATTGTTTCTAAAGTTTTATAAGATCTTTTGATATCGAATGTATTATTTTACAGGCGGTAGGACTTATGGAAGGTCTGGTAAAGGAGACGGAGATAGTGAAGAAGAAATCCAAGGCGGACATTGCTTTGGTCAAGAAAGAGAAGACAATGTTGGAGAATAAGATAAAAGAGCATGAGAAAACCTTAGAGCAACAAGTTAAGTTGCTGGCAGAGCAAGAGCAAACGGTAAAGGATTTACTGAATAGCTTGGCGAAAAGCGAGGATGACCACAACAAAGAGATAGCAGAAGTGAAGAATTCCTGCAAACCGTCCTCGCGGCAAAAACTGTCTCTCAATGCAAGGTAAAGATGATGAAGGAGTATCAGGAAGGGAAGGCTGATACTTGGGATATCAATAGGGAATGTGCCTATTTGTTTAAGTTGACAGGTGAGGTGACGGACGAGGGCGAGGTGTCGTCAAGTCCGTATGAAACGATCGTCAAGGATGCACCAGCAGTTGGAGAAGTGACCCCAAATGCAACACTGCGGCGTAAGCCACCTAAAAAAAAAAAAAGTAAAACAACCTTGTTCTTGGTCTTTTGATGATGTTTACTGGGGTGGAATCCCTTAAAACAATTTTATTTTCGTTTGGTTTTGTAATGGGTCCATAAGGACCAAAGACAATCTTTTTACGTGTTGGGTTGGTCCAACACTTTTGCACTTTTACTGTTGGTAGCTCGGATACTTTATGGTTGCTTTAATCTAGTTAGTTTAGTAGTTTTCAAGCATGTCAAGGCTTGTTTCTTTTGGATAATTTTTTTTTTTTTTTTTTTGTATGTTATGCTCATAAGGTGACATGATAGTATGTCAAAACGATAGGTACTTAAGATGACACGTATATGCCATAAACCGTAGGTACTTTAGATGACACGTACATGCCATAACCATAAGAATAATATGTAAGATCAATCATCCAACTGAGTGGGAATGGGTAAGCTATATGAGTTTACCCATATAGGCCCACCCCACACCTCAATTAGAGAGATAACTCGCGCTCCAGGCGAAGGTGTGGTAACCTAACATCTTAAGAAAGAGGTAATTAACTCTTTAAACCTTAGAAGGGATTGTGTACCTTTACTTGAGAAGAGATGGCCAGTCTCTAACGGAGGAGAAATCGTTGTTCTTTGCGCGCATTCGACATGTCCCCATGTAAATGTGTCAATACCTCATAAGATAGAAACATGTTAAAACGGACGCCAACTAAGGTTGACGTCTCTCCACAAAGTACGTTAGTGACATCTTAATTTGTAAAGAATTAAAGAGGTGTATAGGAAAAAAGAAAGGTTGCAACAAATTAAAAGACGATCCATACCTGGAAAGATGAGTTCATGGGGAATTTTGTTTATACGTAATACCTTTTAAGATGAATGGCGTTCCAACTTCGCGGTATCATTTGGCCATCCAAGGTTGCAAGTCGATATGCTCCTTTCCCGGCTTGTGCATCTATTAAGTAGGGTCCTTCCCATTTTGGGGCGAGCTTGCCTGCGTTGGGTTCCTTGGTATTTTGGAATGCCTTTCGTAGGACTAAGTCTCCTACTTGAAACCTCCTAATCCTTACGTTTTTGTTGTATGATCGGGCTACCCTTTGTTGATATGCTGCCATGCGAACTTTGGCCATGTCCCTTAGTTCGTCCACGGTATCTAGGTCATGTATCAAAATATCTTTATTATGTTCAGATGTCAGCAAGCTGTATCTTGCCGTAGGTACAAGGACTTCTGCTGGAATAACAGATTCGGTTCCAAATACAAGTGAGTAGGGGGTTTGACCAGTAGCATTCTTAGATGTCGTCCTGTCAGCCCATAGAACCATTGGTAACTCTTCTGCCCATCGTCCTTTCTTTTGGTTCAGTCTCTTTTTTAAGTTGCTTATTATTATTTTGTTGCTAGACTCTGCCTGTCCATTGGCTTGAGGGTGAACAGGCGAAGATGTCACCATCTTAACACCCCAAGATGTCAAGAAATCTTGGGTTCTCTTGCTAATGAATTGAGAGCCGTTGTCACAAATTATCTCTGATGGTATTCCAAATCGGCTGAATATGTTTCTTTTGATAAAAGATATAACTTCTTTGTCACGAACTTGCACATATGCCTCAGCTTCTACCCATTTAGAAAAGTAGTCTGTCATAGCCAAAAGAAATACTCTTCCACCTGGTGCTCTGGGCAATTTTCCTACTATGTCCATTCCCCAAACCATAAAAGGCCATGGTGAGAGGATAGGATGTAGCAGTTCAGCTGGCTGGTGCAGGATGTCCCCATGTCGTTGACAGGAATCACATTTCTTTGCGTAGTCAACGGCGTCTTTTCTCATTGTGGGCCAGAAATAGCCCATTCTAAGAGCTTTAGTATGTAAACTTCTGCCCCCGGTATGATTTCCACAATCTCCTTCGTGCAGCTCCTTGAGAACCTGATGGGCTCTATCTGCTTCTAGACATCTTAAGTAGTGACCTGCAGCAGATTTTCTAAACAAGAGATTATCAATAAGTAAATATTTAGATACTCTTACCCTGAAGGCTCTTGCATTCTTCTCCTCGACTGGGATCGTATCATCTAAGAGATACTTGATAATAGGAGCTGTCCAAGAGGTTGCTGCAGGAGAGGAAGGTATGTCGACATCTAGGGCGAACATCTCAAGATGGTCAATTGCTGGGATGTCAATATGCACAATTGGGATACTGGTTTGTGAGATGCTTTTGAAGGCTGAACCCAAGTTTTCCAGAGCGTCTGCTTGAGAATTTTCTTCTCGTGGGATTTGTTCCAAGGAAAATGTTTTGAATTTGGCCGAAATAATTTTTACAATTTCCAAATATGTCGTCATCTTGGCATTTTTTGCGACGTAGGACCCGTTGTACTGGTTAACAATTAGCAAGGAATCCATGAACACCCGGATATGCTTGATATCTAAGTCCTGGGCTGCAGTTAAACCTGCAATTAGAGCCTCATACTCTGCTTCATTGTTGGTAGCCTTGAAACTGCAACTGATAGATTGTGGTATTATGTCCCCTTGTGGCGATTTTAGTACAACTCCAAGACCTGTACCTCTCATGTTGGAAGCACCGTCCGTGTAGAGAGTCCAAATTTTTAGGATGTCATCATCTTGAAGTTGCTGTACTTCCAATTCCACCTCTTGTTGCAGGGTTGGACTGAAATCAGCTACAAAATCAGCTAGGGCTTGGGATTTTATTGCAGTTTTGGGCTCGTACTTGATGTCGTATGTGCTTAATTGTACAGACCATTTCGCCATTCTACCTGACATCTCTGGTTTTCTCATAACATTCTTAATAGGATAGTTAGTGCGTATAATTATAGTATGTGTTTCAAAATAGTGCCTTAATTTAATAGAAGCAGTTATCAAAGCTAAAATAAATTTTTGTAAATGAGAATACCTGGTCTCTGCATCTAAGAGTGTCTTACTTATATAGTAGATGGGTTGCTGATTACCATCTCGTCTCGTTACCAAGATCGCGCTTACAGCGCCTTCTGACACGCTAGGTAGATGTAAAGATGTTCTTCCTTCGAGGTTTGGCCAATAAGGGAGGTGTCGACAGTAAGTTTTGAGCTCCTGAAAAGCTTCTTCATGTTGGTCCTCCCATTGGAACTTTTTGTTCTTTCTTAAGATGTCGTAGAAAGGTTTGCATCGATCTGAGGATTTTGAAATGAATCTGGTGAGTGCGGCAATTTTTCCTGTCAATCTTTGGACGTCCTTGACAGATTGAGGTGATGACAGGTTGATAATAGCACGTATTTGTTCTGGGGCGGCTTCTATGCCTCTTTTAGTAACCATATAACCCAAAAACTTGCCGGCCTTCATTCCGAAGTTGCATTTAGCTGGATTAAGTTTCATATTGAAACAATCCAAGATGTCAAAAGCTTGAGAGAGGTTGCTTATGTGATCCTCGGCCTTCTTGGACTTTACTACCATGTCGTCGATGTATACCTCCATTGTGTCCCCAATCTGATCTTTAAACATTTTGTTTACGAGCCTTTGATACGTTGCACCTGCATTTTTTAGTCCAAAAGGCATGGCAATATAACAATAAATACCTGTGGGCGTTATGAAGGCAGTGTCCTCTTGGTCAGATGGTTCCATCTGAATTTGTTGAAATCCTGAGGACGCGTCCATGAATGTGAGGAGTTCATGTCCGGAGGTGGCATCAACTAATGAATCTATGTGCGGCAAAGGGAAAGGATCTTTTGGGCAGGCTTTATTCAAGTCGGTGAAGTCGACACAAACTCGCCATTTCCCGTTTCTCTTCTCTACCACAACCACGTTTGCTAACCATCTTGGATAATCGACCTCCCGTATCATGTTGGCTTTGAGTAAGCGCTCTACCTCTTCCTTGATGATCTGATTTCTGGTTTCTGCAAACTTCCTACGTTTCTGGTGCACTGGTTTAAAGCTAGGATCTACGTTAAGTTTGTGAGTGATGACATCTTTGCTGATGCCTGTCATGTCATCATGTTTCCAAGCGAAACTCTTTATTCTGCTTCTTAATAGGTTCACAAGCTCCTCTTCTATATCTGACGGGATGTCAGTGCCAATAAGTACTTTGATGTCCGGGTTGGAAGGGTCTAGCAATACTTCTTTCACATCATCCTCCCTAGCTTCCAGGACTTCACGTACTTTCCTCGGTAATTGCTATGCTTGTTTTGGAGATGTCGACGCCTTCATTGAAGTTTTATAACATTCCTTGGCTACTTGTTGATCATTGTAAATCTTAGCGACACCCCAAGGTGTTGGGAATTTCACACACTGATGGTAAGTGGAGGGTACGGCCTTCATCCCATGAATCCACGGTCTTCTAAGAATGACATTGTAAGATGTTGCGCAATCAATTACGCAGAACCGCTCCATGGTGTTGAGGCCCTTTGAGTATATTGGAAGTTTGATCTCCCCCACCGTTTCTTTGACTTCACCACTGAAGCCTACCAGCACTGAAGACTTTTTGATGATCTCCGATTCTGGGATGTTCATTTCCTTAAGGGTACCCAACATAATAAGATTGACGGAGCTGCCCCCATCTACCAGGATACGTCGTATTGTACAGTTGGCGATCTGCAAAGAAATAACTAGATCGTCGTGGTGAGGTTCTAGCAGGTTCTCTCGATCGCTTTCATCAAAGGTGATTGGATCCTGGCAGAGCGTCGACATCCTGGGTTGTCTTTCTGGCTTCTCCTCTTTTGACTCCTTAGCATGTCGTTTTGCGGCAGAATAGGATGTTCCACATATTTCTGAGCCTCCACTAATGAAGTTGATCACCTTTGTTGATGCCGGGGAGAAACCGGGTCTTTCAGCCTTCATGAGGAGCTTCGCATTTTCAGCCTTCTTCTTCTCGGATCCCAACAACTCCTTAAGATGTCCTTTCGAGAGCAAATAACCGATCTCCTTTCTTAACGCGATGCAATCTTCGCAACGTGTCCAAAGTCTTCATGGTAAGCGCACCATTTTGATTTGTCACGCCATCCCGTGGTTTTGTCCGTTTTCTTTGGCCATCCGGCTTTGTCTCCCAGGTTGCCCATTGCACAGAGTACACCCGAAATGTCAACGTAAAAACAATAATCAGAAATGTTAGGCACATTATCATTATCTTCATCCTCACCGTCTATTGAAGTAATTTTGCTAGTGTCAATTCTCGGATAAGGATTGGGACGGTTGTTCTGCGATGGGACGATTCATCTTCTGTCGGGATGGTCATATGTCGACATCTTGGACGATGACTTCGATCTTCGCAGCCTCATCTTCCTCCAAGCCTTATGAATCTCAATGCCCCGCTTCCCGACTTCTTCTAGCCGCTTACAAGGAGTCATCACCAAATCCCGATAATACTGTGAATCTTTCTTCAACCCCATTTTGAATGCTTCGTGGTCAGTCGACATGTCAAGATTAGGAATTTCTAGCACCTCTTTATTGAACCGGTGGACGTAATCCTTTAGAGTTTCATTAGGCTGCTGGGTCACATTGTAAAGATCACTTGTCAACCTTTCAAATTGTCGACTGCATGAGAATTGGTTGTAGAACATGTTGATGAGCTGGGCGTATGAACCAATTGAACCTAGGGGTTGTCTAATCAGCCATTTGAGAGCTGGTCCAGACAAGGTGGATCCAAATCCCCTGCATAAGCAAGCCTCCCGTAATTGAAGCGGAATATGGATTATGTTCATCTTTTCTTGATAGTGTGCAACATGCTCCTCTGGGTCCGTGGTACCGTCGTACAACTTCATAGATGGTACACTGAAATGCTTTGGGATGTCGACATTTGCAATTGCTGGGACAAACCGGGATTGATTGTAACAGTTTTGGGTCACTGGTTGAATTGGAGGAGTTACTCCTGGCACGTTCATTATTAGCTCTCTGAGATCCTGCATCTGTTTGGCTAGTGGATTTCCTGCAAAAGGGTTAGCCATAAGAATACGATTGAAATTATTATTATTGAAAAGATTATTTAGCAAACCAGAGTTGTCCGTAGTAGTCGTGACAGTAGTGTTGTCAATGAATGGGATGAATGGGGTGAATCCTGCGGAAGATGGCGTCAATGGGGTGTCCCCAGGCAAAGATGTCGACATCATTAAAGATGTCAGCGGATGAGTTTGAGGAGGACTGCCCATTGGAATGAATTCACTCTGAAATGTAGATCCTCCGGTGTTGTCAAAGTTGAGAACCCTTGCGCGGTGGTGATATGTTCTCAAGCCGAGATGCGATGAGCCGTTGGTCTTTCTGCATCTTAATCATGGAATTGGTCAACACCTTCGAATTGTTGTCTTGCTGGTCCAACCTTTGATTCAACTCCGGTCAGATACTCCTGGATGTCAGCATCTTCATTGGAAGAGGTTGCCCCCTTTTGTGGAGTCTTCGTAGGTTGAGTTGGCTGAGGCCCGGTCTGAGGAGGTGGTGGTAACAAGCTGGTTCTACCTCCTGATGTGGGAATAACGGCGGGACCTTTGCCGGTGGAGGACACATTGGGGGGTGCAGACATAGTGAACTTGATCAGGAAATGATCCAAATAACCGATAAACCACGAGGCCCCTCGGTGGGCGCCAAATTGTTTTGGTAGAAAAAACAATAGAGTAGAATCTTAACTTAGTTTAGTGTGTGGATTTAACAATAAGGAGGGAACTATGGAATTCGATTATATGGAACAAAAGCATAAAAAAGAGATAATGACACCACGATTTGTTAACGAGGAAAACCTTGGAGGTGATAACCTCTTTGGAAAAAACCTTGGGAGTTAGGTCTCCAACCTTAAAAGTTTCACTATAATGATCACGAATACAACTTTGGAAGATAATGGAGAGGATTACAAGAGCTTGAGTGTCGAGTGTGTGCGTATGAGCAATAATGTGTTTTTTCCGTCTCCATTTCCCCTTAAATACAAGTAGATATGAAAGAGTCAATACGGTTCCTACAATCTCGAGATTTTGGTTTATCATTTCAACCTCCGTGAGACCAAGTCGCCCGAGCTGTTGAAGATATGTTGAACGTGCTGGAGAATATACCGCATTCCTTTCTTAATTACTGAAAAATAAGAATAAAAATATTAGGAAATATTGAATAAGTAAATATTAGAACAATACTTACAGGGTAATGACATCTCGGTATGCAGGATCAACTGAAGATGTCGCCATGTTGAAAAATACCCACAACAGTAGGATCCGTTGTAATGGTTAACAATTAGCAAAGAATCCATAAACACCCAGATATGCTTGACATCTAGGTCCTGGGCTACTGTTAAACCTGCAATTAATGCCTCATATTCTGCTTTATTATTAGTTGCCTTGAAACTGCAACTGATGGATTGTGGTATTATGTCCCCTTGTGGCGATTTTAGTACAACTCCAAGACCTGTACCTCTCATGTTAGAAGCACCATCTGTGTAGAGAGTCCAGATCTTCAGGACGTCATCATCTTGAAGTTGTTGTACCTCCAATTCCACCTCTTGTTGCATGGTTGGACTAAAATCAGGCACAAAATCAGCTAGTGCTTGGGATTTAATTGCTGTTCTGGGCTCATATTTAATGTCGTATGTGCTTAATTGTACAGACCACTTCGCCATTCGACCTGACATCTCTGGTTTTCTCATAACATTCTTAATAGGATAGTTAGTGCGTACAATTATAGTATGTGTTTCAAAATAGTTTCTTAATTTAATAGAAGAAGTTATCAAAGCTAAAATTAACTTTTGTAAATAAGAGTACCTGGTCTCGGCATCTAAGAGTGTCTTACTTATATAGTAGATGGGTTGCTGACTACCATCTCGTTCTGTCACCAAGACTGCACTTACAGCGCCTTCTGATACTGCTAGGTAGATGTAGAGATGTTCCTCCTTCTGGGGTTTGGCCAATAACGAAGGTGTCGACAGGTAAGTTTTGAGCTCCTGAAAGGCTTCTTCAGGTTGGTTCTCCCACTGGAACTTCTTGTTCTTCCTTAGGATATCATAGAAAGGTTTGCATCAATCCGAGGATTTTGAAATGAATCTGGTGAGTGCAGCAATCTTTCCCGTCAATCTTTGGACGTCCTTGACAGATTGAGGTGACGACAGATTGATAGTAGCACGTATTATACGTTGCAGGGGCAGCTTCAATGCCTCTTTTAGTAACCATATAGCCCAAAAACTTCCCTGCCTTCATTCCAAAGTTGCATTTAGCTGGATTAAGCTTCATATTAAAACAATCAAAGATGTCGAAGGCCTGGGATAGGTTACTTATGTGATCTTCAGCTTTCTTGGATTTTACTACCATGTCGTCAATATATACTTCCATTGTGTCCCCAATCTGATCTTTGAACATTTTGTTGACGAGCCTCTGATATGTTGCACCTGCATTTTTTAGACCAAAAGGCATAGCAATATAACAATAAATACCTGTGGGCGTTATGAAGGCGGTGTCCTCTTGGTCAGATGGTTCCATCTGGATTTGTTGAAATCCTGAGGATGCGTCCATGAATGTGAGGAGCTCATGTCCGGAGGTGGCATCAACTAACGAATCTATGTGTGGCAAAGGGAAAGGATCTTTTGGACAGGCTTTATTCAAGTCGGTGAAGTCAACACAAACTCGCCATTTCCCGTTCCTCTTCTCTACCACAATCACGTTTGCTAACCATCTTGGATAATCGACCTCTCGTATCATGTTGGCTTTGAGTAAGCGCTCTACCTCTTCCTTGATGATCTGGTTTCTGGTTTCTGCAAACTTCCTACGTTTCTGGTGTCTTGGTTTAAAGCTAGGATCTATGTTAAGTTTGTGAGTGATGACATCTTTGCTGATGCCTGTCATGTCATCATGTTTCCAAGCAAAACTCTTTATTCTGCTTCTTAATAGGGCCACAAGCTTCTCTTCTATATCTGATGGGATGTCAGTGCCAATAAGTACCTTGATGTCCGGGTTGGAAGGGTCTAGCAATACATCTTTCACATCATCCTCCCTAGCTTCCAGGACTCCACGTACTTTCCTCTGTAATTGCTATGCTTGTTTTGGAGATGTCGACGCCTTCATTGAAGTTTTATAACATTCCTTGGCCACCTGTTGATCACTGTAGATCTTAACGACACCCCAAGGTGTTGGAAACTTCACACACTGATGGTAAGTGGAGGGTACAGCCTTCATTCCATAAATCCACGGTCTTCCAAGAATGACATTGTAAGATGTTGCGCAATCAATTACGCAGAACCGTTCCATGGTATTGAGGCCCTTCAAATATATTGGAAGCTTTATCTCCCCCACTGTTTCTTTGACTTCACCACTGAAGCCTACCAGCACTGAGGACTTCTTAATGATCTCTGATTCTGGGATGTTCATTTCTTTATGGGTTCCCAACATAATAAGATTGACATAGCTACCCCCATCAACCAGGACACGCCGGATTGTACAATTGGCGATCTGCAAGGAAATAACTAGACTGTCGTGATGGGGTTCCAGCAAGTTATCTCGATCACTTTCATCAAAGGTGATTAGATCCTGGCAGGGTGTCGACATCACAGTCTGTCTTTTCGGCTTCTCTTCTTTTGACTCCTTAGCATGTCGTTTTGCGGCGAGAATAGGATGTACCACATATTTACGAACCTCCACTAATGAAATTGATCACCTTTGTTGATGCTTTGGGAGAAATTGGTCTTTCGGCTTCATGAGGAGCTTCCACACTTTCGGCCTTCTTCTTTACGGATCCCAAAGCAACTCCTTAAGATGTCCCTTCGAGAGCAAGTAACTGATCTCCTTCCTTAGTGCGATGCAATCTTCAGTAACATGTCCAAAGTCTTCATGGTAAGCGCACCATTTTGATTTGTCACGCCACCCCGTGGCCTTATCCGTCTTCTTTGGCCATCTGGCTTTGTCCCCAAGGTTGCCCATTGCACAGAGTATACCTGAAATGTCAACAGAAAAACAATAATCAGAAATGTTAGGCACATTATCGCTATCTTCATCCTCACCATCTATTGAATTAATTTTGCTAGTATCAATCCTTGGATAAGGATTGGAACGGTGGTTCCTGCGATGGGACGATTCAGTCTTTCTTTCGGGATTGTCATATGTCGACATCTTGGTTGAGGACTTTGATCTTCGCAGCTCATCTTCCTCCAATCTTATGAATCTCACTGCCCTGCTCCTGACTTCTTCCAACCGCTTACATAGAGTCATGACCAAATCTTGATAATATTGTAAATCTTTCTTCAGTCCCATTTTGAATGCTTCTGTGGCTGTCGACATGTCAAGATTGGGAATTTCTAGCACTTCCTTATTGAACCGATGGACATAATCCTTCAGGGTTTCATTAGGCTGCTGGGTCACATTGTAGAGATCACTTTAAAATTACCCGGGATCCGTGCATCCCGCGCATCTCGCATTCACGCGTCGCTGTTTTCGGGGAATGTTCGCCCGGATCCGAGAGGCAGCGCGTTCGCGCCCCGGCATCTGGCTTTTATTCCCGCTTTGCAGCGTTTTCGGTTGGAGGTGTCTCGCCGTATTTTGCTTTTTAGAGTCGCCACGCCGTTTTTATTTTTAAGCCCAAAACATTGAAAAAGGGCATCAGTTTAAAAATAATAATAAACTGTTTTTGTGTGATGAGATTTTGAGTTCGGAGGTCAGATGACTCCTCGAGAAGAGAATATTAGAATCTTAGAGCTCACCCGAGTCGCCTCGTAAAAACGAGTCTTTCGAATACCCCTAATATTCTTTAACTGTTGTGTGTGTGTGTGTGTGCTTTTTAAAAATGCATGCTGTGTCGGATGTCTACATTGTACACTGCGTATTGAAATGTATTGAAATAGTGTAGGAAGGAAGCCTTACCAATGTTGGTTCGTGTCTGTCTTCTGCTGGGGAATAGTGTTTGAGGATGGAATGATGTTCCGGTACGGACCGGGATTGCTTCGGGAGGGGCCGGTTGTCTGCGGACAGAGTTTCGGCGTGCGTTGGGATCGCAGGCTGCGTTCGGGCAGAGTTTCGGCGTGCGTTGGGATCGCAGGGATCACTCGGGCAGAGGTTCGGCGTGCGTTGGGGTGGCAGGAGTCACTCGGGCAGAGTTTCGGCGTGGTTTGGGATCGCCGGTTTGACTCGGAAAGAGCCGGGACACCTCGGGAAACACCAGGCAAGGCCTCGGAGTACCACGAGGGGCCTCAGAGTACCTCGAGAGTGCCTCGAGGCAGCGCGGGAGCATCGCGGGAGCGCTCGGGGAGGCTTCGGAGCACCACGAGGGGGCTCGGAAGGCCTCGAAAGGATCCAAAAGGGGCCGGGAATGCCCCGAAGGGTCTTAGAGGGGAGCCTGAAGGCTAAGGGAGGATGAGAGAAGAGGGAGGATGTGAAAAATGAGGGAGGGGGAGCCCTCTATTTATAGTGCCAAAAAAATGCAAAGAGGTCCGTACGGACCTCCCAGGTTATCCAAAATTTTGGTTTTCCTCGATTTGAGGGAATATGTGATGATGGTGAATATTCTGGAATTATGATGTCCCCTATGCAAAGAGGTCCGTACGGACCATCTTGACATGCAAAGAGGTCCGTACGGACCAACCATGCATGAGGGTAATCATTTTCCCTGGGATTTGAGGGAATATTGTTGACTTCAAGAGGATTCAGTAATTATTAAAGCAAAGAGGTCCGTATGGACTACTTATGCTTTTCCAATTTCCTGAAAATTCCCAAAAGGTCCTTCTGTCCCTTTTTATCCCTGAAAATTCCCAAAAGGTCCCGCAGACCCATTACCAGTTCTTTCCTCAGCAGGATGCACAGGGTGAGGGATCGTCAGAGCCTTCTTTCTTTGATCCTTTCGCCGGATTTGATCCTTCTGAGTACTTTGAGTACCAACCTCCGGAGGGGGCTCGGTACTCTGATGACGAGGATATGACGGGCAAGTTCACCGGGATGCCCGACTTCTCTCTTGATGATCTTGGCGAGGATGATGATGCTGAGGATTCGGACTAGGGTTCATTTGCTTTCCCTCTTTCCATATCTTCTTTTTTTTTCTTTTAGCAACAGACATTAGATGTACCTGTAATAAAACACTCGTATTTGCATGGCAAACGCATTTTATTTTAGGATGTAATGTCATTTTTGTGATTCCCGGGAGTTTTCCTAGAAATTGTTGCTATTATTTTTTTTTATTTTGTGCATGCCACGTGAGCTGAGAGTGCGTTTGTGGGTAGTGTATGTTTGCCGGAAATGGCTTTGGCCAGTGTTTGGGCAGTTTGGAGGAAGGTCCTGCTGAGAACAGTGGTTGTTGTACTGTTTGCTGGGGAAATGGGTCATGGTTACAAGGAGGTCTGTACGGACATACTTAGCATGCAAAGAGGTCCGTACAGACCAACCTTGCTTTTGGGAAGGAAATAAATGCTTTCCAGTGTTTGGTCCTTCCCCATTTCCCCATTTGCAGCCATTTTCGAGCTTTCTTCCCCATTTTCTCTAGGAACCTCCATTTTTGCCATGGATTCTTCGTACGTCCCTAGAATTTTGCTGAGGCTTTCGCAGGAGAGGCAAGCACACTTCCTTGAGCAGCTGAAAATGTGGATGCGGCGTCGTATGAGGCATCAGAGACGGGTTTTCGAGGTAAGGTTTCGTCTTTGCTCGATTTGGTCTTTTAAGGAGTTGGTTCCTGATTGGGAGTTATTGCGGGCTGCCGCGAAGTTATGGGATGTTAGGAGGCATGTGTATTGTTTCTCCTATAATGAAATGGTGCCCACCTTCAAGGATTTTCGGGCTTTGATTGGAGGACCGGAGGTGGAGGCCATCTCGCTTCCTTTGATTGGTGGTGCTGCTGTGAGCGTGAAGCTTGCAGGCTTTCTTCGTACTTCGTTGGTAGAAGTGCAGGGCATGATCCTTGATTCGGGTCATATTGACATTTTTGGGCTGCCGGAGCGGTTCATGGTTGATGATGAGAGTGATGTCTCGTGGGACGCATTTGCCTTGTGCGTGATGGCGACGCTTTTCCTGGTCAGCTCCCTTGGCATTTGCGATGGTGCTTTACTAGATGTGGTTGGGCACTACAGAGCTGGAGAGGATATTGTCCCGTTGGTGCTGGGGGAGACTCTTCATGGTATCGATCGTCTGGCGACTGGGGATCGTTTCATGAGAGGGGGAAGCCCCGCTTTGCTCACCTTGTGGCTGCGAGAGAAACTTCAGGCCATGCCCGAGGCTCCGACGTCATTTAGTCCGTGGTCATTTTCTCAGCGACCTCTTGTGTTGGATATGGATCAGTCCGCCTGGGAGAGATGAATGGCACAGCTTGGTACGCATCAGATCCGTTGGTGGGTCCCTCACTGGAGGATTGAGACTAGGAGGGTTTTGCAGGAAGGGTCCTATGTTGTTAGAGTTCAAGGTTTGTCTTGGTCCTCCTTCTATGTTTCGTCGCTTGTTTCTCGGCAGTTTGGGATGAAGCAGGAGCCTTTGTTGGGCTGGGATGACCTTGCTACTATGGAGATAGCTCCTCTTTGTATGGCAGCTCCAGGTGCTTTTTGTATTTTCTGAGGGTATGGAAGTATTCCGCTTTCCCTCCTGTGGTGCTCCTTAGACGTCGGGAGAGTGTCGTATTGACGACTCAGTATCTGGCCTGGTATGAGCAGCATGTTGGGCAGTCTCAAGTGGCTTTAGAGAGCGGGCGTGTAGCGATTCTGGGACCCGGTTGCCGTAGTAGCTATTGCCTTAGGAGTGCCGAAGCCTGGTCTGACCCTCAGGATGTGACGTCGGGAGACACTTTGTTTAACTACGAGACTAGAGTTGACCGACTGACGGGGAGAGGTCCTCTTCTACAGACTCGCAGGGAGGAGATCCGAGCCGAAGCACGGGCGAATGAAGCCCTGAGAGCGGCTGGATTGTTTGACTCTACGGGGAGAACCCCTGATCTCGGACTGAGAGACGAAGAGTTGGTTCGCGTTGAGCGAAAGAAGACTCGTCGGGGACGAGGGAAGAAAGGGAAGAATGGCGAGGGGACAAGCGCACATGGCGCGGAATGACCTCCGAGGTATCCATTCATTGCATTGTAAACACATTATTTGTTAAATGTATTAAGCTGTCTTTTAGCATGTTGTGAACTTGAGAGTAGACTGTGCTTGAACTCATTAAGAAATGTTGTAACCGTTAGTGATTTGTGATTTACTTTTAAAGCTTTGTCGAGACGCAAGATCTATTGTTCGCTTTTGTTTCTTTTGTGCACCTTGACGGCGTCCATCTTTGAACTTTTGCATTTGCGGACTGAAGCGGCCAGAGCCCTGAAGGCAATCCCTTTTGCTTGGGTTTTGTGCTTGGCTGAGAGGTTGAATGATCCCCTGACAAGTCGTTTGATGGTCATTTCCGTAGCTTCCTTGCCCTTTGTTGGCGTCGGGCTCTTGACCTCAATTTTGCAGCTTCTGCTTGAGCTTCTTTTATTTTCGTTTTTTTTTGTGAGCCCTTGCTCGAGCTCTCTTTTTTTATTATTTTTTTTTGTGAGCCCTTGCTCGAGCTCTCTTTTTTTTTTTTTTCGAAGCGCGTGAAGGCAAAGACAAGCCCCTGGCTTGGAAGCAGACATGAGTCAGTCGTTTGATGCTAAGTGACCCTCGGATGTCCTTTGATGTTGCCGCCGTCATTTGACTTGGTCAAGGTGATGTTGGGGCGTGTTCTTGAAAAGTGCGTATCTTGATGGAGGTCTTGATTGACATTCAAACTTTTGACTTTTTTGTGTATTTTGAGACCGGACCAATTAAGGTTGCCTACGTTCCCCCGGACTAGAGGGCTCAGGTCTGCGTAGTTCGACACTACATGGAGTGCCAAGAGATGCACAGTTGTTCTTCTTCAGGCGAAGTATCTGCGAATTTTGCTTCCGTTATTTGGATTCATGAAGGGATTGCCGTCTAGGTGCATCGGCTTCATGGCACCTCCGGAGAAGATCTTTTGGACCACGAAAGGGCCGATCCATGTGGGTTCCCATTTTCCCAGTGGGTTGGTTCGAGTGGGAGGCTTTTCTTTGAGTACAAGGTCGCCTTCCCTGATGTCTCGGGACTTGACTTTCTTGTCGAAAGCTCTAGCCATCCTGCTTTGATAGGCTCGGACGTGTTCCATGGCCTTTAGTCGTCGCTCGTCTAGTAGAGCCAATTCGTCATGTCGGCCGGAGCCATTCGACTTCGTTGATGTCATTTTCCGGCGGCACTCGGAGTGAGGGAATTTCCGGTTCAATGGGAAGGGTTGCTTCCATCCCGTATGTCGGGCGAATGGGGTTTCTCCCATGGGCTGATTCGGCGATGTGCGGTAGCCCCAAAGTGCAAGGTGCGGCTTCTCGGGCCAATCTCGTCCTCGGGTGGTCATTTTCGGATGATCCGTTCGAGGATTTTGTTTCTTTGCTTCCATGGCGCCGTTTGTTTGTGGCCGGTAGGGAGAAGATTTGTGGCGTGTGATTTTGAATTCGGCCCGGCGATCTGTCGAATTCCCCTCGAAGTGTGAACCATTGTACGATATGACCTCATTTGGGATGCCGTATCGGCGAGATGATGTTTTCCTTGAGGAAATGCGCGACCTTCTTGGAGGTGAGTACCTTGTAGGTCTTGGCTTCGACCCATTTGGTGAAGTAGTCGATGGCTACTAAGATGAACTCGTGACCGTTCTTTGCTGGCGGAGCGATTTTCCCGATGACATCAATTACCCAAGTGGCAAATGGCCGGGGTGTAGTCATGCGGTAGAGATCGTGGGGAGGTAGATGGTTTAGGTTGGAGAACCGTTGACACTTGTCGCGGCTTCGGACAAAGTGGATGCAATGCGCCTCCATGGAGATCCGGTAGTAGCCCATCACGAGAATTATTTGCATCGGGGCTCACGGCGTTCATGTGGGGACCGCAAGCCCCATTGTGGACTTCGTTCATGAACTTGTTTGCTTCTTCTGGGCGATGCAGCGTAGGAGTGGTCCATGGTAGCGTTTCTTGTATAGCATGTCCCCCAGGATGACGAAGTGAGAGGCGAGGCGTTTTAGGGCCATGATGCTCTTGGTTTTGACCCTTTCTGTGTGTGGGTCTTCCTTGTTCATGAAGGTAGTTTCCCCGTTCTGGAGGTATTGGAAGATGCAGTGCATCTTTGGAAATGGCGTCGGACTTGCGTCTCTTTGGCTCTTCAGCAATCTTGCAAATCGTTGTGATTAAAACCTCCTCGGCAGCTTGGGCCCGGTTTTTCTCTTGTTTGACAACATGCTTAAACGTTTGCTTGATGCATTTATTCAATTAATGTGTTTGCCTTTTGTATAGATGAATTGTTATTAACTGTTTTGATTAGTTAACATCATCATTTGTTAAAGATGCAATGAAATGATTTTTTAGAAAGGTCGGACCTTTTATTGAAAGTGTGAAGACTGTACATTGTTGATCAAAGACTCACAATCGTTGGGCGTAAAGCCGTCAACAGACTCAAAAGATGTGAATTCACAGACAACAAGACTCGAAGCTAGACTATAGGCGATGAGGGATTGGACCAGGCTTCATTACTCTCGGGTGGCTGTAGCTCTAGAGGGAGTTGTGCTGGTTCAGGTGGCTAGTCTTCCCTTGGCATGAGTCCCGGAAAATAGCTTGCATGAGGTTCGATTTCAAACCAGATCGCGGAGGTTTTTGGTTGCTCCCCTGATGATGTCCCTCCATTAGTGTTGCCACCAGTCCTTGGGGGTTTTTGATGATAGAAGTCGCTGAGGGCTACTTCTAAGAGGGCGAAGCATTCGGCGGTCGGAGTTGATTCTTGCTTGATGTTGATCACTTTCATAGAATGCGCCTCTTTATGCAGGATCTTTGCTTGGACGACATTTACAATGTCGATTCGAGGCATGCTATATCTCCTTTCTGATTAGGCCTTGGAGGAGGTTGCGCCACTTTGTTCATCTAGGTCGGACACCGGAATGTTGAATTGAACTATGTTGTGATGTTTGTCCTCGTAAGATCCGAGTGTCGGCGGAGGGTTGTCTTGTATCGGGGATCGGTGATGAGCCGGTTTGCAAGAGGGTTTTCGGCGAAGTAAGGGTCTACTCCTCGATCAATCTCCATCGGGCGTCCATCTCTTGATCCTCTCTTAAGCATTCTTCACGGTTGCATATATCGAGTTGTCATCGACCCATGAGCTCTTCGATTTCTAGCTCGTCGCGGCTTAGAGCGTGGATGTAAGGATCCACTTCGTAGCGGGACGGGGTAGGAGACTCATACGGAGAAGAGTATTCGGTCATGTCGGGACCTTCTTCGGTCGTATCTTGCTGGCCAAGCACTTGCCATTACTGCTTGCTTCCGCGGATCACTTCGATCGCTCCATTGGCATTGATGAATTTCGGGCATTGGTGAAGAGTAGATGATACCCGCTTTCATCGATGTATCCAAGGTCGTCAGCAAGCGAGAGAAGGTTGGTTTGATTTCCATGACTTGGAACTCTAGAGGCTCCGGTTGTGCGTCGGGTGGATCCTCGAGATTGATGACTCCTACGATTGGTCGTGCGGTGGAATCGTAGGCTCGGATTACCCGAGGTGAAGGCCTTATCGGGAGCGGTCGATGTGGAGTCGTTTCGGTGTGCTCAGCGATGATGTTGGCTGCGGAGCCGTTATCAATCAAGACGTTCGGGAGGAAGAACATCTCTATTTTTATGAGGATGAGGAGGGCTTCGTTGTGCCGATTCTCACATATCGGCAAGTCATCGTCTGTGAAGGCTAAACGGCTTCCCGTGCTACCGATTTGACTCGGTCTCTTACGGGAACGTTCGATCCATCCATTTTTATGCCTTGGTTGGGGCAAAGATCGTAGGGAGAGTAGCCCTTGGGCGTTCTTGTACGAATTCCCGGTCACGAGACCTTTTGACTACGGTTTCATGCTCCCGGTCATAGCGGGACGGCATGCGGCCGGTTTCGGAAATTGCGGGGGTGCTCTCGCTTGGAGTTTCTTCAAAGGCTATTGAGTTTACCACTGTCGTTCGGGGAATGGATTTCCGATGGTATTGGGACCACGAGGGCGTTCCAATTTTCCCTCCTCAATGAGCCCTGGACCACTGCTTGAGCACGAAGCAATTGTCGGTGGTGTGGCCGGGGTAGTTGTGGAAGGCGCGATGCTTGCTCATATCCATGTTGGGTTTGGGAGTCTTCGGTTGGAAATTCTCGAGAGGTTTGAGAAGATTTAGTTTCACCAAAGCTTGAAATACTTGACCCGAGGGCATTTCGGGTTGTCTAAATCTTTGGGCTTGTGGAAGCGAGGGATTGTTATTCTTTGGGGTTGCTTGATCGCGGTTCACTTGAGCTCCGTTACGAATGTAGTGTCTTGTTCATTTGCTTCCTTTCCTTTGGTCGGGGCGGGAGTTGAAGTTGCCGGGTTTGTTCGATAGCGGTGAGATGAGGCGGGGTTCTTTGTTGTCTTTTGAAGACTCGAGTCTTCTCAAACTTTGTCCGGCGTTGACCATGGCACGGAGATCCGGATAGAAATGGTGGGCGATCAAGGTCCTCAAAGATGGCTTGAGGCGGGAATGGAAGATGTCCATCTGCTCTTCCTTGGAAAGTGGATCCATTATCTCGCTTAGCTTCCGAGTTCCATCTATTCTAGAACTCGCCTTTGGTTCATCATCCTTTTGTTCGGTGGCTTGCAGGTCATGGCGGTTTGTCTCCCATTCAAGGTTGGCACGATACTTCTCCAGGACGATTTCACTGATCTGATCCCACGTGGAGCGGTTTTCTGCCTTCACATTGAGGAACCACCTTAGTGCTGTGGATTTGAGGGAGTGCTAAAAGTGATCTGCCATCTGTTGAGGGGTTGCCCCTTGGGCTCTCATACCCAGAACATAGGTGTCGATGTGGGTTTTTGGGCATTCTGTCCCGTCAAACTTTTCCATTTCCGGCATCCTGAATTTCGGAGGGAGAGGGACCACTTTGCTCGGATCGGTGGCGGGGAGGGAGTCCTTCGAGAACTAGCTAGCTTGCCTTGCATGTCCTTCATTTGTTCGATCAGCCAAGCCATGTGGGGATCGGTATGCGAGGTGGGTTACCGTTTTCAGGGACGGAAACCGAAGATGGAGGTGGATTGGTTGATGGGATCGCCATTCGGGAGTCTTGGGGAGGTAGTTGAGTATATACCAACCCATACCCTAGGGTGTTGAAGTTGAGGGCGTGATTGCCAGGTCCGGTAAGGGTTGTGTTTGGGAATTGGGGAAATGATTCGTTAGCCCCAAGTGGCAGACTAGCAGGTGGCAAGCTTGAAATGTCGGGATATCCGCTCGGGATGCCCGTCCCTGGTAAGCATGGGGACTTTTGATTGTGGTTGCGAGGATCGTATAGAGGCAAAGGATTGAATCCTAGGAGATACCGAGATGCATTGGGATCTGACGGAGCAGGCACGTATGTGTCTTGTTAGTGCGAGCTTCTTGTGTAGAGCCGGGGAAGTTGGCTGTCTTGAGCGGGCATGTCGGAGGCTGCTTGGCCCGCGCTGAGGAGCTTTGAGCGAAGGCTGCTGCGTTGCTTTGGGATCTCGTAGCTTGGCGGAGGCGGAACTTGCTGATAGCTTTGAGAAACCGGGGGGGGCGGTATGTCTTCGTCCTCTATGAGAACAAAGGTTCCGTCAGGTTGGGGAACTGCAACTGTTCCTCGAAGGCACAAGGTGTCTACGATCTAGGCTTGTTGTTCTTCTTGGCGCTTCTTGATGGTTTCGAAGGCTCGCAGCACCTCCTCCATTGTCTGGAGGTTCCTTAGTGGCGGGGTTCTGTTTCCCTCACTGTTATCTATTGATCCCGTCATGGGGGAGTAGCGGACGGTGTGGACCGTTGAACTGGAAGGGCTATCGGACCTTGTGACCTCGATACTGAAAAGGCGGCTCCCAGGTATTCTCAACCACTCTCGGTTCGTTGGAGGGGGTGACGGGCAAGGTTTAGACACAGGAAAGGCCTCACGGGATAAAAGGGGGAAAGCTCACGTGGCATGCGGTTTCCGTTTCTTTCTTTTATTTATTTATTTTTGTTGTTTTAATTTACTTAAAACATGTTTTCTCAGAGTCCAAGGTAGGTTGGAAAAGATTGCTCTTCTTTTTCGCAACTATGCTAGATCCTGGGTCAGTGGAGACCATCTGTGCGACTATAAGCCCCTCGTTTTGCACCTGTATTTCGACATCCCTGGGTGGACAGCCCCGGGCGAGGGTCCTATAGGGCAAGCGGTTTCCACCGGCCTAAAAGAAAAATCGAACCTAAGGACCGAGCTGTCATGTTCGTTTTAATGCGTTAGCCATGTGAATAGTGAACCGAGCCGGCCCTTTGAGTCAAGATCGGGTCAAGAGTTCGGCATGACCTCTCTTTACCTTGCTTGCGCAAGGGATACGTGACATTAAGCGTTAGGTGGGTCATATTGTCATGGGCGACGTATCAAAGGCGTGATGACATGGTGTCATGTGAGCATGGATGTATATCGGGACGGAACATTGTGCAGGTGTAGCCGGAAATCAAGATCGGGTCAAGATTTTAGCATGACCTTTCATTGCTTTGCTTGCGCGAGGATCTTGAGTTCGAGACTTGACTTCGAGAAAAATGGCCGGCATGATATATGTATCCGAGTTTGTATGACACGGACTGGGTAAAAACCAACCGAGTCTGGATAGAGTGTGACTCAAGACTCAAACGTGCAGGGTTGACGCTTGGCTAGGATGGGATGTTTGGAATGATCCCGTGCGCATCCGAGAGGCCTAGGAAGACCAAACGGACTGCAAGCGAGACCACTCCCGGGTTAAGGGTTGTAGTGTGCGGTGTATCCGAGGCGGCGGTGCGCGTAGCGTGCGGTGTAGCAAGCGGCGGTGTGCGTAGTGTGCGGTGTAACCGAGGCAGCAGTGCACGTAGTGTGCGGTCTCTAAAATTCTTTTTCTGAGTAAAACAGAAGTTTTTGAAGAATTTTAAATGTATGCACAGATGTATATTGATGCATTTTTTTTTTTGTATTTTTATTTTTTTTGTAAAATAAAAAGTAAAGCACGTGCACACACACACAACGTTTAAACAAAGGGGTAAAATGAAAGTTTGACCCTCATCATCGTTTTAAAAATCTTTTGTTTTGTTTAAAAAGATTTTAAAACAAAAAGTCCCAGTGAGTCGCCAAAATTACCCGGGATCCGTGCATCCCGCGCATCTCGCATTCGCGCGTCGCTGTTTTCGGGGAATGTTCGCCCGGATCCGAGAGGTAGCGCGTTCGCGCCCCGGCATCTAGATTTTATTCCCGCTTTGCAGCGTTTTCGGTTGGAGGTGTCTCGCCGTGTTTTGCTTTGTAGAGTCGCCACGCCGTTTTTATTTTTAAGCCCAAAACATTGAAAAAGGGCATCAGTTTAAAAATAATAATAAACTGTTTTTGTGTGATGAGATTTTGAGTTCGGAGGTCAGATGACTCCTCGGGAAGAGAATATTAGAATCTTAGAGCTCACCCGAGTCGCCTCGTAAAAACGAGTCTTTCGGATACCCCTAATATTCTTTAACTGTTGTGTGTGTGTGTGTGTGCTTTTTAAAAATGCATGCTGTGTCGGATGTCTACATTGTACACTGCGTATTGAAATGTATTGAAATAGTGTAGGAAGGAAGCCTTACCAATGTTGGTTCGTGTCTGTCTTCCGCTGGGGAATAGTGTTTGAGGATGGAATGATGTTCCGGTACGGACCGGGATTGCCCGGGAGGGGCCGGTTGCACGCGGACAGAGTTTCGGCGTGCGTTGGGATCGCAGGCTGCGTTCGAGCAGAGTTTCGGCGTGCGTTGGGATCGCAGGGATCACTCGGGCAGAGGTTCGGCGTGCGTTGGGGTGGCAGGAGTCACTCGGGCAGAGTTTCGGCGTGGTTTGGGATCGCCGGTTTGACTCGGAATGAGTCGGGACGCCTCGGGAAACACCAGGCAAGGCCTCGGAGTACCACGAGGGGCCTCAGAGTACCTCGAGATTGCCTCGGGGCAGCGCGGGAGCGTCGCGGGAGCGCTCGGGGAGGCTTCGAAGCACCACGAGGGGGCTCGGAAGGCCTCGGAAGGATCCGAAAGGGGCCGGGATTGCCCCGAAGGGTCTTAGAGGGGAGCCTGAAGGCTAAGGGAGGAAGAGAGAAGAGGGAGGATGTGAAAAATGAGGGAGGGGGAGCCCTCTATTTATAGTGCCAGAAAAATGCAAAGAGGTCCGTACGGACCTCCCAGGTTATCCAGAATTTTGGTTTTCCTCGATTTGAGGGAATATGTGATGATGGTGAATATTCTGGAATTATGATGTCCCCTATGCAAAGAGGTCCGTACGGACCATCTTGACATGCAAAGAGGTCCGTACGGACCAACCATGCATGAGGGTAATCATTTTCCCCGGGATTTGAGGGAATATTGTGGACTTTAAGAGGATTCAGTAATTATTAAAGCAAAGAGGTCCGTATGGACTACTTATGCTTTTCCAATTTCCTGAAAATTCCCAAAAGGTTTGTGAGTCTGCGGTGTTTCCTGTGTGTTCGGCAGAGGGTGATCCAGATTGGGGTACTTACACACTTGTCAACCTCTCAAATTGTCGACTGCATGAGAATTAGTTATAGAACATGTTGATGAGCTGGGCGTATGAACCAATTGAACCTAGGGGTTGCCTAATCAACCATTTAAGAGCTGGTCCAGACAAGGTTGATCCAAACCCCCTGCATAAGCAGGCCTCCCGGAATTGAAGCGGAATATGGATTATGTCCATCTTTTCTTGATAGTGGGCAACATGCTCTTCTGGGTCCGTAGTACCATCATACAACTTCATAGATGGTACCTTGAAAGCAGCTTCGGGATGTCAACATTTGCAATTCTTTGGGACAAACCGGGATTGATTGTAGCAGATTACGAGTCACTGGTTGGATTGGAGGAGTTACGCGACACGTTCATTATCGGCTCTACGAGATCCCGCATCCGCTTGGCTAGTGGGTTTCCTGCAAAAGGGTCAGCCATAGGAATACGATTGAAATTATTATTATTGAAAAGTTTATTTAGCAAACCAGAGTTGTCCGTAGTAGTTGTGACAGTAGTGTTATCAATGAATGGGATGAACTGGGTGAATCCTGAGGAAGGTGGCGTCAATAGGGTATCTCCGAGAAAAGGTGTTGACGTCATTAAGGATGTCAACTGTTGAGTTTGAGGCGGACTACCCATTGGGATAAATTCACTCTGAAGTGTAGATCCTTCGGTGTTGTCGAAGTTGAGGATCCTTGCACGCAGTGGTGATATGTTGTCAAGCCGAGATGCGATGAGCTGTTGATCTTTCTGCATCTTAATCATGGAATTGGTCAGCACCTTTGACTGGTTGTCTTGCTGGTCCAACCTTTGATTCAACCTGGTCAGGATACTCCGGATGTCAGCATCTACATTGGAAGAGGTCGCTCCCTTTTATGGAGTCTTTGTAGGTTGAGTTTGCTGAGGTCCGGTCTGAGGAGGTGGCGGCAACAAGCTGGTTCTACCTCCTGATGTCGGAGCAACAGCGGGACTCTTGCCGGCGGCGGACACATTGGGGGTGCAGACATAATGAATTTGCTTAGGAAATGATCCAAATAACTGATAAACCACGAGGCCCCTCAGTGGGCGCCAAATTGTTTTGGTAGAAAAAACAATAGAGTCGAATCTTAACTTTGACAAGTGTGTGGATTAAACAATAAGGAGGGGACTATGGAATTCGATTATATGGAACAAAAGCATAAAAAGAAATAATGACACCACGATTTGTAAACGAGGAAAACCTTAGAGGTGATAACCTCTTTGGAAAAAACCCCGGGTGTTAGGTCTCCAACCTTAAAAGTTTCACTATGATGATTATGAATACAACTTTGGAAGAGAATGGAGAGGAGTACAAGTAGCTTGTGTGTAGAGTGTGTGCGTATGAAAATGTGTGTGTGTTTTTCTTCTCCATTTCCCCTTAAATATAAGTAAGTATGAATGAGTCAAATGATGTTCCTACAATCTCGGGAATGATCTTTATCCTCTTCAACATCCGTGAGACCAAGTCGTCCTTGCCGTTGAAGATGTGTTGAACGTGCTAGAAAATATCCTGCATTCTTCTCTCTTGTTCACTGGAATGTTAATAAAGATATTAAGAAAAATCAAATATGTAAATATTAAAACAATACTTACTGTGGAACGACATCTTGATATGTAGGAGCAACTGAAGATGTCGCCATGCTGAAAAATACCCACAACACCGGTCACTAAGTTTACATCAATTAGAACTATGTTTGCTATAGCATCCGTCTATGGACTAGAGGTTCATCAAATGGATGTTAAAACAACATTCTTAAATGGAGATTTGGATGAAGAGATTTACATACAACAACCCGAGGGTTATGTCTCTAAAGGAGAAGAACATAAAGTATGTAAATTAAAGAAATCTCTATATGGACTTAAACAAGCACCAATTCAATGGTACAAGAAGTTTAAGGAAGAAATTCGAAAGTTTGGTTTTAAGTGTAGTAAAGTAGAAAGTTGTGTTTTTACTAAAGTTACTCTTAATTATAAAGTCGTTATAACTTTATATGTTGATGACTTGCTAATATTGGATCTGATATTAATTGTATTAATGAAACAAAGAACTATTTAAAGCAAGTGTTTGACATGAAAGACTTAGGTCCAGTAGATGTCATTTTGGGGGTTAAGGTGATCAAAAAGGACAAAACTTACATATTAACTCAATCACATTACATTGAGGAAATATTAAAGAAGATTAATTATTTTGATTGCAAAATAAGTAAAAATCCTATTGACCCTCATATGAAGTTAGTTCCAAATAAAGACGAGGCCGTAAATCAAGGAGAATATGCCAAGATAATTGGTAGCATAATGTATGTGGTTAATCATACAAGACCTGATCTTACATGTGCAATTGGCATACTTAGTAGATTTACAAGTAATCCAAGTGAAGAACATTGGACAGAACTAAAGAGAGTACTAAGGTACTTAAAATTCACAATAAACTATGGCTTACATTACAAGTGTAATTCACCTATACTTGAATGTTATAGTGATGCAAATTGGTCATCAGATGTAACAAACTCCAAATCAACTGAGTGGATGGTTATTTACTATTGTAGGAGCCATAGTTGCTTGGTCTTCAAGAAGACAAACATGTGTTGCATTGTCTTTTATGGAATCTGAATACATAGCCATGTCAATGGCTAGTAAAGATTTAATATGGTTTAGAAGATTTCTAAGAACCATACCATTTATTGATTCTAAGAAAGGAGCCACAACTTTGTATTGTGATAATCAAGCTGCCATATTCAATACAAAGAATGAGAGAATATCAAATCATAACAAACACATTGTTATGAGATATAATCATATTAGAGATATGGTTAAAAAGGGAAAGATATCACTTGAGTATCTTCCTATAAATCAGATGTTAGCTGATCCACTAACAAAATCTTTATCAGGGGATAAAATTACAAAGGTCATGAGAGATATGGGACTATTACCGGTCTAAACAATGTCTTAATTGAAACCAAATTTATCTTAAGGTACAAGTCATAGATTTGTCACCTTATGTTTAAAGTTAATAGGAAAATCAACATTAGACATTGGTGAAATGGAAACTTTGATACATTTCGAGTGCATAACTTAAAAATAGTGGGGGTGTCACTATTTGAAAGTTTCATATCTGACCTATGCACTTTCATTACCACAACAAGATTATGATGAATTCAAAATCCTTAATAGACTTATAGCTTTCGTAGAATGCGTTGTGGACATTCTCGATAAGTCTACCTATACAAGTAAAGAAGTGAGAGGACGCTGCTTATGGATTACTCCGGTAAAATTCCTAGAGTACTTGTGAAAACCAGGATTAAGCATAAGGCCCAACTACAAGGTGCTGCCAAGATCAAAAGGAACATGATATCATACATGATGAGGATATGTCTCCCTAAATGTTTCACATTCAACCATAAAGTTTAAGGCTCGTTCACTTAATGGGTATTCGTTATGTAAAGAAGCTGAAATTATTTAGTGTCATTATATGTAAATAAGTGGGGGATTGTTATATGTAGTAGTATTCACATATAATACTTGGTCATCTCCCATATTGAGTTTGTAAAGCAACCTTTCAGTCATGGTATAAAGTCTTGTTTTACATTTCTTGTTTTCTTGTGTCTTCTTTATCCCACATGGAATTACTAATAAAATTTGTGGAGCTAAACTTGTTATATAATAGCTAAGTTTGAAGAGTTCCTATAAGCTTGCTTGAGCTTCCCTCTATTATGGAAAAATGTCAAGTATGGCTTAAAGTTTTGAGTATTATATATATATATATATATATATATATATATATATATAAGAAAGAAAGAATTAAATTAATTAATTTAAATATTAATTATATCTTAATACCGAATAGGGTATTAGGCGGGAAGAAGTAAACCAGTTTAAATGTTTAGGGTTGTGACTCTTTGAATAGACATTCGCTAAAGAGTATGACTGTTCGGAGAGGCACACCGAGATTGGCCGTGCAAGACATAGAGCACGCCCGTGCAAGTATGGAGCGGTCGTGCCAATTTTGGTGACACGCCCGTGCAAAGCATGGAGCGGTCGTGCAATTTTGTTGACTCGGCCATGCAGTTGAGGCACCAGTTCGGATAAGTTGTGTCTTTTCAAGACCACAACACCAACTCTATAAATAGGGCTGGACTCCTTGGAACTGAACTATAGATAAAGAAACATACTGAGTTAATTACTTCCTGAGTCTTTCTTATTATCAATCCTATCTTTCGAAGCAAATAATCATAAGCTTCGATCATTGTTCCATAGTTATTCAAATGAGTGTAACTTTGAATAAGAGTGCGTAGGTTTTGTATCCTGGAGGTGAAATTCGTTGAGACCATTACACCATAGTGGGACGAATTAAATACCTTAAAGATAACATCTTTTGGTGTGCCTAACCTATTGATTCCTTACCCACAATCGAGTCATATACAACATCTTAGCTAATCAAGAGAAGTATGCCACGGAAGAATCTTGATTATCAGAACCATATGAATCGAACTAGGCTCCATTAATCACGAGAGTAGTTTAATGGCTTAGGGATGGTCCTTTAGTGGAAAATACATGGATTTTAACTAGAACATAATGGATTCTTACTAATCATGGACCATCAAAATATAGGGCATGATTAATAGAGAGTACTCGTGCAAAGCCTTCGATTGACAAGTAATGCACAACTTAATGTATCATCCTTGATATATGAATTGAACTATATTTTTATATAAACTTTATCTATTCGTTGACTATATGATGTTAGATTTCCAATCCCAAGAATGTCTTCACATTATAAGAGTTTAATTAAAGTATTTATGTATATGTTTTTATCATTTTCTTAAATCCAAACCATATTTCTCCCATTCTCATCTTTATTCCTTAGTAAAAGCAAATATATCCCAAAGTAAACCATGTCCTCGTGGGATCAACCCGTACTTGCATTAGCTATATTACTATAGCCCGTGCACTTACGGTATAAAAAGAACCGTTAAGGTTTAAGACCTAAACATATATGTGATTGATACATAGCCATATATACACTATGTATATCTCCGTATAAGTAACCCAATATATTCGCTAATACCTCCCCCCTCAAGCAAGACATCCAAAGGAAAGACGCAACTTGACTGAAAGTGCCTGAAAGGGAGGTTTAGTCAAATCCTTAGTTAACACATCAGCAAGTTGATACTCCATAGAAAGATAATTTAGCGTCAAGAAACCATGAGTGACTAACTCACGAATAAAGTGATAGTCAATTTCAATGTGCTGAGTGCGAGCATGGAAGACCGGGTTAAGGGCCATATGGAGTGCCGAAAGGTTGTCACAAAAGAGGGAAGGCGGTGAAAACAGGAGGCACAACTCACGAAATAAATAAGAGAACCAGCAAAGTTCTGCAAAAGTCCTAGCGAGAGCACGATATTTAGCTTCACTGCTAGAATGGGAAACTGTAGATTGTTTCTTCGCCATCCAAGAAACAATGTTTGAAACAATGAAAATACAATCATCGGTCATTGAATGACGATCGTCCGAATCACCTGCTCAATAAGCGTTGGAATACGTACGAATAGAGAAATTTGAGGAGCGATGAAACGTGAGTCCAAGATCAATCGTACTATTGATGAACTGGAAAATCTTTTGGCAGTTATCAAATGAGTGGTGGGAGGTTGATCCATTAATTGACACACTTGATTAACCGAAAAGGCAATGTCTTATCGAGTCAGAGTAAGATATAGCAGACCAGCCACTAGACTACGATACGTAGTGGGTCAGAGAGCAAGCACCGTCGTGACAAGATAGCTGAGAGTGAGGCATAGTTGGTGTGGAAGAAGGCTTGCAGTCGTTCATATTGAAGCGAGCTAGTAGATCTCGGGCATACCGAGCCTGGCCAAGATGCAAAGTAGCTGATATATGAGTTGCTTCAAGTCTCAAGAAGTAACTCAAATCTTCTAAATGGCGACTGTTAAAAGTTTTACAGATATCATCAATAATGGTGTTGATAGCAGATGGAGAGGAACCAGTAATAATGATGTCATCGACATAAACCAGAATGGCCATTGTAGATTCATGAGAGTGTCGAATAAAGAGAGAAGAGTCAGACCGACAGTTGAAGAAGCCAAATCATAGAAAAAATTCATGGATACGCTGAAACTAGGTGCGAGGGGACTATTTTAGACCATACAAAGCTTTGTGAAACTTGCACACGTGAGTGGGAGAAGTCGGGTGAACAAGCCAGGAGGCTGTTTTATTTATACCTCCTCATAAAGCACGCCATTAAGAAAAGCATTACAGACGTCCAGTTGCTTAATATCCCAACCTCAAGAATGAGCAACAGTCAAAACTGTACGGATGGTGGAGGGCTTGACCACTGGACTGAAGGTCTCATCATAATCAAGTCCCCTTATTGTGTAAACCCCTGTGCAACCAAACTTGCCTTATGGCGATCAAGAGACCCATCTGCTTTCCTTTTTACTTTGAAAATCCAATGACAACCGACTACATTCATATCAGGCTGACACGGAACCAATGACGAAGTCTTGTTTCGGTGTAGAGCAGTGATTTCCTTAGTAGTCATAGTCATAGAGGACTGCCATATGGATATTGCGAGGATTGCTTGAACATATTCGGTTCTTAAAGGAGGTCATTGTTAATTGCAACAAGACTATATTCTATATAAATCGGCATGGTATTGTGATGCAGGTAGGCAATAGAGGCAAAACAGATCAGACGGGACTGGGCATGAGGTGGGCGCCTCACCCTGAGCCAGGCGGGCGAGGATTGCTTGAACATATTCAGTTTTGGTTTGGCAAACGGGCTTAAATGGTTTTGTGGGTTTTAGGGTTTATTAAAATATTAAGTTAAGGTTTTATTTATTTAGTATTTTATTTAATTAGTATCTCTAGAATGTTCTAGGAGTAGTATAAATAACATGTTAGGGTTTTTGTACTCGGCAGCTTTTGATTTTTGATTTTTATGAAAATAGTTTTGCTGTGTGAGCAACTATTAGAGGGTTCAATTCCCGTCTTGTTTTCTCAATTCCGTTCAGTCATTCTCTCATTCTCATATAACTTCTGTTCACTCTATCATTTGGTATCAGAGCCTGGTTGAATTAATGGCTGAACGAAGGCGTGGTTGTGGTGTTCATGGTGTTCGTAGTAGTGTTCGTGAAGCGAATCCCCAGGACTACGATCCCCATCACGAACGTGAACTATATGAAATCAAGAAGGACGAATTGCGAAGAAAGATTCAAGATCTCAAACTCCGTTTGTTGTGTTCTGAGATTCGGGAACTCCAACGATACTTTGATCGGGTGGAGGGTCGACGAATCCAACGACAGCTAGCGCGGTTGGAGGACTCGGAATCAGACATATCGTCTGATGATGAGGGTTTAGCGGTGACCAATCCCTCCGTTAGGCATCACGAACTTGGTGACAGGAAGTGGACATATCCTTCTAGGGTTATCGGCGACATGAAGACCGAGATTCCGGAGTTAGAAGGTAAGTCACAGCCTGAAAAGTTTGTTGATTGGTCTATACCACAGGTGTTTGATAAGTGTGATTGCGAGATTTGTCATGTTGTGACAACTCACGTAATTGACAAGGCGGAACACCCAAGGAGGCTGCGACCTCAGTGGACGAAAGGAAGCCTGGGAAAAATACCCAAAGCTATGAACAACATGGGAGCTTCTGCATCAAAGGTGCTGATGTTTAGCCCACGTGTTGATTTGCTATGGAATTCTGAAACCATTCTTGTCTCCCCGTATGAAGATCCGTTTGACACGTATGTGCCCCATTCTTTTGCTCGATACATCATTCAGAAATTACTTAGTGAGTTCTTTGTATCGTTCCAATGGTGTGATTGGATGGATGTCGGGATGAAAGGAATGAAGTATACAATTCGTCGTCGATTAAAAATAAATTTCGAACAATCTTTCCCGTTACGACACTCAAAATTCGTGGACGAATTTTTTCTAAGGAGAGGAGGATGATGCAGGTAGGCAACAGAGGCAAAATAGATCAGACGGGACTGGGCTTGAGGCAGGTGCCTCACCCTAAGCCAGGCGGGCGCCCCGGCAGCAGACGGGAAGAACTTCAGCAACGCGTTGGGCTGGCTTCAGTTTTGGTTTGGCAAACGGGATTAAATGGTTTTGTGGGTTTTAGGGTTTATTAAAATATTAAGTTAAGGTTTTATTTATTTAGTATTTTATTTAATTAGTATCTCTAGAATGTTCTAGGATTAGTATAAATAACATGTTAGGGCTTTCGTACTCGGCAGCTTTTGATTTTTGATTTTTATGAAAATAGTTTTGCTGTGAGCAACTATTAGAGGGTTCAATTCCCGTCTTGTTTTCTTAAATTCCGTTCGGTCATTCCTCTCATTATCATATAACTTCAGTTCACTCTATCATATTGTTCTGTAAATTAGTTATACCACGATATTTGAGTGAAGGGGTAGAGGAAGGATTACCAGAAATATTGGGTGAAGAGGAGGAAGTCTATGAGACTGCAGGGGTATCTGGTGTAACCTTTGAAAGTGGATGGGTGTTCTCAGCAAGTGGAGAAGACTGAAGGGTGTACGGTATTGCGCCCACCATGTGAAAAGGGACTTGCAAGTCTCAAAAAGCTGGCCGAAGCTGAGGGAGAGCATTGGGCTTCACTAGTGGAGGTTTAGGTGAGGGGCTGGAGTTGGGCCGAGATGGGCTTGTGGATTCAGACTTATTACCAGAATAAGCGAGCCTGGTAGGCTGTGGCCTGAGAAGAATAGACTTGCAAGTAAGATGGTCTGTTGGTGGTAGTGGGCCGGATGGCTCATCATGGGTACCTCTTAGCAATGCGTTTGTATTTCTATCTTACCAAGGAAAAGAACTTTCATCAAATATCACATGTCAGGAAATATATACTTTGACATTCGATAAATACATGCAAAGGTATATCCTTTATGAGAGTTATCATAACCAAGAAAGATGCAGTGTGTTGATTTTGGCATAAGATTATGGGCAATGGTAGGCACATTATGAAGGAAACATGAACACTCAAATACTTTAAGAAACATATAGTTTGGTTTTCTTTTCCAGAATTTTTGATAGGGAGACACAAACTTGTGTTGACGCATGGAAAGTCGATTTATGAGATAAACAGTGGTGTTAAATGTCTTTAACCAAAATTTATAAGGAACTTTGGCTTTAGACATAAGACAGAGACCCATTTCAATAATGTAACGGTGTTTGCGCTCGAGTGACCTCGACTACTCCATTTTGTTGGTGAGTATATGGACAATTGAGTTGATGTTTTAATACCAACATTTTGAAGAAATAAAATAAATGCCCGACTAGTAAATTCACCCCTATCAATTTGAATGGTTTTAACTGTATGTACTGCGGATATGCGATGGGATAACTGATTTTCAATATGAGTTTTAAAAGTGCTAAGGATTTGTCACATTAGATTTATGAGTCATAGGAAATGGACACACAAAGCAAGATAAATCATTCACAATAGATAGATAATATCTAAAACCATTCATAGAAGCAACGGGGGAAGGTCCCCAAACATCTTAATGTAGCATATCTAGAGGTTACAATGCATTAAATGTTCGAGAAGAAAAAGATAAATTACTACACTTTCCTATGGGACACCAGTGACAACATTGTTGTTCACTAATTTTATTGCTTAAAGGTAAATTAAATTTCTGACACAAAACTTTAAGAACTGGGATAGATGGATGAACCAAGCGGTCATGCCAAGATGATTGAATCGATCTTTCTCCAAGGAGGGCAACGGGGCTACTCGATGACTTGGAATTAAAAGAGAGCTTGTAAAGTACGCCAGAGTTACTGCCATAAAGAAGAATCTCCTTCGTTGAATTGTCCTTGACACGAAAATCGGAAGAGTCAAGTTCAAACAAACAGTTATTAATTATCCCAAGAAAATTGGCGAATAGATAATAGCGGCTTATGAATACTAGGGATGTACAAGATATTACGGAGATTAAAAGAACAATTATTAGCAACAAGACAGGAACAACCAATGCTAAAAAAATTAGAGCCATTACCAACAGTAACTACATGTTTACGTGAATATGGGTAAGACCCGGAGAAGGAAGACGGATCCGCAGTCATGTGGTTGTTAGTGCCAAAATCAAGGATTTATGGGTCCGTGTAAGCCATGTATGCATTAAAGTTGTTACAGTCTAGAGCCCCTGACTTGGGGTAAAACACAATTGGCACGTGATATCTAGTTTGGGGAGAAGCCCATGACCAGTTCTGTGACCTGAACCACCACGAGCAGACCCGTTTCCACGCCTCCTATTATTTTCAGACCCACAACCAAAACCAACATAATTGTTCCAAGACGGATTCCAACAATTGTTCCACTGTCCGTGAGACTGATAGCCACCATTCCCACGATTACCACCTAATCGATTGCGATTATTCTGGCGATTGCCACAATTATTGTATTGGAAAATGATGTATGGTATCGTTATATATTTGATCCGTTATATTTATACTAGTAAAAGCCCGTGATCGAGGACACGTGTTTTTTTTTAATTTAAAAAAAAAAAATTTTAAGGGAAAAATGGAAAAGGGACAACTTAGTGAGGGCAAAATGGGAAATTTGACATTTGAAACTTTTCACACAACTGTTCACGGACAGTTGTGATTTATACTATAGATGGGTCATGAATAAATGTACCAAAGAGGGACTTTGTAAATGTTTTATATTCACTCAACGACTTTTTATAAGTGGATGTCAATTTAAAGTTGAAATCCAAAGTTGAAAGGCGGTTTTATATTGGACAAATAAATTTATAGTTATAATCTTTGCTACAGATTCTAAGAGATAAAAAATTTATTTAGGTCCATGTAATTGTTATAGGCCAATGGAATAATGTTTTGACCAAGTCAAAACTCATTTCATGAGTTAACGTGGATAGTAAATGTGGATGATGGTTTTAAAAAAAATGGGATTACTCATTCCAAGTTTGACCTATTCACTTCACTATTGCCAAGAGATAATAATGGGATAACCCATTATCTTTTTGAAACTTCCGTGACAGTTAACAACAAGGGTTGAAACAAAAGGTGTGTATATAATACGCAAACTGTGGTCACAGTACGAAGGGATGAAAAACATTTTTCCACTAGATGATCCATTCTTCTTCCTCCCCAAATACAAGTAAAAGCTCCTCATTACCCACTGATATTTAGAAGTAGTCAAACTAAATCGGAAAAGAAGTGCACCCGTTTCGATTTTACAATCGAATTATCCTGAAAGTAGGTTGCTGCAATCTCGTCTGCAGTGCACCCGTAAGTATGAGGACAATACTTCTTCAAGGCTAGTCCGTTCATCGGGCGATTCGATAAGTTTTCTTTACATCTTACAATTTAGTTTTATTTTCTGTTTCTAATTATATTTTTATTTTTCTGTCTAGGCTTCCATTATTGCTTGTTTGGTTTGCCTTTGATTGTTCTTCAATTTAAATATTTATCTACTAAAAATTTATTTTATTTAAATTTGATCAATTGAATTATTTTTTAATTTATTTATTGGTGTCATCGTCATTGTCATTGTTTAAACTTTTATGATTAAAAATATATAATACTATTATTTTCATTGGTATCCTTCTTTTGGGTTATAAAATTCTAAATCAATATTTTTTTTTTTGGGTTGACAACTGATTGTTTGGGTACTAAAATTACAACTCCTTTCATTTTAAAAAATGTCAATCAAAATATTGCAGTGAGTCATTTTTTGTCCAACCAAGTTTTATAACTCAGCACGTTAGTCTAAAGCCATTTTCGAAAACCTGCAATAGTTTTGATAAAAATTCCAACAATCTTGAAGAAGTATTGTTTGCTATTATTTTGTATTCAATTTACTCGGTAGCTGTGGCTGATGGTGAGAACTTGCAAACTGATCCCAATGTGAACAAAACCACTGGTCCCGTTACTACTAAGGTTGGATCTGGTTCTGGTAGCTCTATACCGTATAATGTGGGCACTCTAAGGGTTGATTTAACTGGAATGCCTGAAAAGTTTGCTGGGCATTTTTTTATGCGTTGACAACAACGCATGAAGATATGGTTAATAACCAAGGGCTTGCTTACATTAATTATGACCCCTAATCCATTCACTCGTGATAAGGACCCTAAAGAGTATTTAACATGGCAAGAGAAGGATGAAATAGGCAAATGATTCTGTTAGGCTTGTCTGACACATTGTTCAATGTTTATTACACTCTTCCTGGCACAGCCAATGACCTTTGGGATGAGTTGGATAGGAAATACAATATTGAAGACAAGGGTCTTGAAAAGTATGTAGTGTCTAAGTTCTTGAATTTCGAGATGAAGGAGGGAAAATGGGTACTTGAACAAACTCAGGAATTTCAACTCATTTTACACTCCCTGAAAGAAGCAGATATGCCATTGCTTGAAAAATTTCAGGTGATGTCCATCATTGAGAAGTTTCCTAAGTCTTGGGAGGAGTTTGGAATGACTCTCAAGCACAAAAGGGAAAAGATCTTACTGAAAGATCTTATGCATGCTATCACTGTTCAGGAGCAACATATGAGTAAGGCTCGTAACATTCTTGTTGAGTTTAAACCCAAGGCATATGTTGTAACTGGGGGTAAAGTGGTGAAATCTTTTAAGAATAAACAACCTGCTGCTTCAAACAATCATAATCCACTAAAGCCTAAAAAAAATTGCAAAGAAACTCAAGGCAAACCAACCTTGCTTTACATGTGGGCAGATGGGACATTGGTTAAGGACTTGTCCGAACAAGAAGCCCAAGGCTCAAGATGGTGGACCTCAAGTCAACATGGTGACTGAAGGACCTGACATAAGCGGGTACATTTCTATTAATCCTCAAGGATTCACTATTTATAATTCCAATGAGTGGTTAGTAGATACAGGAGAAAATGTGCACGTTTGCGCTGATAAAATGCTCTTTGTTTCTTACCAGCCTGCGATTGGATGAACAGTGATGATGGGGAACTCAAGTGCAGCTAAAGTGCATGGGATAAGGCGTGTGGATTTGAGATTTCCCTCAGGACGTGTTCTATCTTTGCATCAAGTGCATCATGTTCCTGAAATGAGAAGAAATGTTATTAGTGGTTCTATTTTAGTTAGAGAGGGTTTTGAATTAAATTTTAAGTTTAATAAAGTTGTAATCTTGTTTGGTGGATCTTTTATTGGCAAAGGTTATTTGTCAAATGAACTGCTTAAGATTATGGTTGATTTTATTGAAATAAATTATGTCTCTGAGAATTTTAATTCTTCTACTTTATGGCATTGTCGTTTGAGTCATGTCAATCTATATTTTGTTAAACGCATGATGAATTTATATTTAATTCCAAAGCATACAATTGATAAAACTAAGAAATGTCAAGTTTGTGTGGCAGCTAAACAATCAAGAAAACCTTATCATTCCATAAATAGGTTCAGGTTTACTTGATTTAATTCACACCGACATTTGCGAGTTTAATGGTTTGCTCACTCGTGACCATAAGAGATATTTCATCACCTTTATAGATGACTGCACACCGATATTGCTATGTGTACCTACTTAAGAGTAAAGATGAAGCTCTAGAAAAATACTTAATTTTTAAGAATGAATTAGAGAATCAAACTGACAAGAGAATCAAACATGTAAGGTCTGATAGAGGAGGAGAGTATACTTCGAACTTAGTGGTACTGGAGTGTCAAAAGTTTGGAATTATACATGATGAAACACCTCCTTATTCACCTCAGTCGAATGGGATAGCAGAACGAAAAAATAGAACCTTGCGGATATGATTAACAGTTTATTAGAAAGTTCAGGACTACCTATATATTTGTGGGGTGAAGCCTTGAATACGGCTTGCCATATTCTGAATAGGGTACCTATGAAAGATAAAGATAAGTGTCCTTACGAACATTGGACGGGTAGAAAACCAAGTTTAAAATATTTTAGAGTGTGGGGGCATCTAGCAAAAGTGTTAGTCCCTAAACATAAAAGGAAAAAACTTGGACCCAAAACTGTTGATGCAATCTTTATAGGTTATGTTGAACACTCATATGCCTTGAGATTTTTGGTTATCAAATCTGAAATCTCAGGCATAGATGTGAACACCATTGTAGAATTCCGTGATGCAACATATTTTGAAGATGTTTTTCCCATGAAGACTGGAGTGCCTAAAAATACTTCGAGTGGAAATCAAGACACTACATTGGAATCTATTCCTGAACAAGTGGAAAAGATTTCAATTTTGGGGGTTGGACCCAGTAGTTCTAGTGCAAATGACGTTGAGTCAGAAGAACTAGATGAACCTAGAAGGAGTAAACGAGCTAGGGTTACTAAGGAGTTTGGATGTGATTATATTACTTACAATCTCGAGGGTGATCCAGTAACCTTCAAAGATGCAACGGCTTCACAGGAATCCATTCATTGGAAGGATTCCGTTAAGGATGAAATGGATTCCATTGTTCAAAATGGAACTTGGGAACTCGTTGACCTTCCTCCTGGGTGCACTACCATTGGGTGTAAATGGATTTTTAAAAGGAAGTTGAAACCAGACGGAACCATTGACAAATATAAGGCCAGATTAGTTGCTAAGGGTTTCAAAGAAAAGGAGGGCACAAATTTCATTAATACTTATGCGCCTGTTACACGTATAACTACAATCAGAATGCTTATAGCATTGGCATCTGTATAGGATCTTAATATTCATCAAATGGATGTTAAGATTGCTTTTATTCATGGTGACCTTGAAGAGGAGATTTATATGGATAAGCCTGAGGGATTTGTAGCTAAAGGCAATGAAAGAAAGGTTTTTAAATTGGTTAAGTCATTTTACGGATTTAACAGGCCCCTAAGCAATGGAATGAGAAATTTGATAAAGTAGTTTTATCATCTGGCTTTACTCTGAGTGATGCAGATCAGTGTGTCTACTATAAGGTTAGAGGTGATGATTGTATTATCCTATGCCTATATGTAGATGATATAGTATTGTTTGGCTCAAATGATAATATAATACTTGAGACTAAGTCATTCTTAAAAACAAAGTTTGAAATGAAGAACATGGGGGTAGCAAGTGTGATTCTAGGGCTCAAGTTGACTAGATCAACTAAGGGTATAGCTATCTCTCAATCTCATTATGTTGATAATGTTATTGAGAAATATGGCTATAAAATGCTAGAATCGCAAAGACACCCTATGACCCTTCTATAGCTTTGTATAAGAATGAAAGTGGTGTTCCTGTGTCTCAGTTGAGATATTCTCAGATCATTGATAGCTTGGGATACCTATCAAACTGTACTAGACCTGATATTGCATTTTCAGTGTCTAAGTTGAGTCGGTACACTAGTTGTCCAAATAGAACTAATTGGGGAGCCTTGGATAGAGTACTTAGGTACTTGAAAGGAACTAGTTCCTTAGGCTTGCATTACAGTAAATATCCTCCTGACCTTGAAGGATATAGTGATGCGAGTTGGATAGCCAATAACTCTGGAAGTTATGGATGTACTGGGTACGTGTTTACTTTTGGTGGAGGGGCTGTAGCTTGGAAGTCCACCAAACAGATTATTTTGTCTCGATCTACTTTCGAGGCTGAGTTTTGTGCTTTGGATACTACTGGAATCATGGCGGAATGGTGTATGGGATTTATGTCCGAGTTACCAGTCATTAGTAAACTGATTCCACCTATATGTTTGCATTGTGACAGTATGAGCACAATAGCAAAGATCAAGAGTACCAAGTACAATCAAAAGACAAGAAGACACATTCAAGTTATACTAAAAACTATAAGGAAATTTGTGTCTCAAGGGGTATTTGTTGTTGATTTTATGGGATCCAAAGACAATACAGCTGGCCCCTTAACTAAAGGACTTGACCTTGGTCAGGTTGTAAAATCCAGGATAGGAATGGGACTCAAACCCATAGTTGACTCATCTGTAGTGGCAACCCAACCTACCTGAGTGGAGATCCCACAAAGTAGGTTCAATGTGGTATAAACAAGCTTCAAGAGTGAGTTGAGCATCTTGATAAAAGTGACACGAGAGTGTCTCTGTCTATTCCTTGACAAACCTGGTAGATGCTAGATGTTGCAAGTTAGTAAGAGCTTATAACTCTGAATGGGATCAAGATTTAAGGCAGGGTAGTTGCAACACACCCTTGGAGATGCCCAACTACGAGAATGTTATTGTCAGGCCGCAATTAGAGAATGTGGGTTGATTCTCGAGAACATTCTTGAGACAGGATCAGGACGTATGGCCGAAATGCGTCACCCTTATAGATTACTTCTATTGCATTTAACATGTAGTTGTTTACCAACACCATCACAATAAGGATCAAGTTCAAGAACATAGTTCACTTAGTTCCTGTGGAGGTTTTTGTTTACAACTTAGGTAATGGTTCAAATCGGAAGATACCATTATTGAAACCATGTTATGTTAGTGCATGTTGAACTTTCAACTATGGATTTGTGGGGGATTGTTGAAAAATGATGTATGGTATCGTTATATATTTGATCCGTTATATTTATATGGGTCATGAATAAACTTACCAAAGTGAGACTTTGTAAATGTGTTATATTCACTCAACGACCTTTTATAAGTGGATGTCAATTTAAAGTTGAAATCCAAAGTTGAATGGCCGTATTATATTGGACAAATAAATTTATAGTTTTAATCTTTGCTACAGATTATAAGAGATAAATAAATTTATTTAGGTCCATGTAGTTGTTATAGGCCAATGGAATAAAGTTTTGACCAAGTCAAAACTCATTTCATGAGTTAACGTGGATAGTAAATGTGGATGATGGTTTTAAAAAAAATGGGATTACTCATTCCAAGTTTGACTTATTCACTTCACTATTGCCAGGAGAAAATAATGGGATAACCCATTATCTTTTTGAAACTTTCGTGGCAGTTAACAACAAGGGTTAAAACAAAAGGAGTGTATATAATACGCAATCTCGGCTGCAGTGCACCCGTAAGTACGAGGGTAATACTTCTTCAAGGCTAGTCCGTTCATCGGGCGATTCGATAAGTTTTTTTTACATCTTACAATTTAGTTTTATTTTCTGTTTCTAATTATATTTTTATTTTTCTGTCTATGCTTCCATTATTGATTGTTTGGTTTGCCTTTGATTGTTCTTCAATTTAAATATTTATCTACTAAAAATTTATTTTATTTAAATCTGATCAATTGAATTATTTTATAATTTATTTAATTGGTTTCATTGTCATTGTCATTGTTTAAACTTTTATGATTAAAAATACTCCCTCCGTCCCACGTGATAGTGGACTAACTTTTTGGGTGTAGGAATTAAGGAAAAGTGATGTAAGAAAGAGAAAAAGTTAAATGTTGTGAGTATGAAAAATTAAATAGGAGAGAGAATGAGTGGGAGGAATAGTGAGGAGAGAGAATGTTGTGAGTGTAAAAGTGAAGTAGGAGAGAGAATGAGTGGGTGAAATAGTGAATATTCTTTGCCATTTTGGGATGTTTGCATTCACGTGGGACGGACCAAAATAGAAATAAGTTTGCATTCACGTGGGACGGAGGGAGTATATAATACTATTATTTTCGTCGGTATCCTTCTTTTGGGTTATAAAATTCTAAATCAATGTTTTGTTTTGTTTTTTTTTTTGGGTTGACAACTGATTGTTTGGGTACTAAAATTACAACTCCTTTCATTTTAAAAAATGTCAATCAAAATATTGCTGTGAGTCATTTTTTGTCCAAAGTTTTATAACTCAGCACGTCAGTCTAAAGCCATCTTCGAAAACCTGCCATAGTTTTGATAAAAATTCCAACATATTGTTGCCGCCTTCTCGATTACCTGTAGAACTGAGTACCGACGCTGGAGGGATGCTCTTATTCTTGGTGGCTAGTGTTGTCACTGTGGGAGCTAGAGTTGCGAATTTGAGAAGTAACATCTCCTCTTTCAGAAGCAAATCGGTCATTACATCAAAGGTAAGAGGATTTTGAGCGTGGATTGCAGCGACAGCCATCAGGAATTCCTTGTATTCTTGACTTAATCTGCACAACACGTGATGGATTAACACATCTTCATCAACAGGGTCGCCGGCGGCTGTAAGGGAGTCGGAGATAGACATGGCTTGGAGAAGATAATCGGAGATGGAGGTATCTGGGGTTTTCTTCAAGTCGTGTAATTTCTTCTTAAGGTTATCAATTTGAAGTGCAGAGAAGCCCAAAATTTTTTGGACAAAGCAGTCCAAGAGGCAGGGGCAGTGTCACATGAATTAAAGTACGGTTGAACAGAGTGTGTCACCGTCCCTTTAATCCACCCATAAACCAGTTCGGTACCCTTTTTCCATAGGGCGTGTTCGGGATTATCAGAACCATCGGATATTTTAGCCGGAGGTTATTCTGGGTTGATGATGTAAAGAAGATCATCGATAAATAATGTTTTTAGTTTGACTTGACACGTAAATTAAGAAAAAATAAATTTTGTGAATATAAAAAGTAAAGTATGAGAGAGAAAGTGGGTAAATAATTTTTGTTGTGAAATGACAAATGGGTTTCATTATTCATTTTAAATCATAAAGCAACTAGGAATTTTAAACTAAACTGGTACACTCTAAAAAGGAAAGTAAAAATATTAAAACGCAACGGATGGAGTACTAACGATTTCTTAATGTTCAAATCCAAAATATTTGATAGTCCAACATTTATTGTTATATATGTTGTGGGTAAATTCAGGATTGCTACATCTTGAATAGTTGCAAGCATGTCGTCATCTTCACACCAGTGGATAAGGTAAAATTTACTTATATAATTAATTCTTTATTTATTTATTTATGTTATATATTTAATTACAGGAATAAAAAGAACGTGGGAAAACATATTCCATAGACTCCTTTCAACGGTTGAAGAGACCAAGTCAAAGATAAAGATAACATGGCCGAAATTCTAGAGAGATTTGTTAGGATTTATGTTATCTTCAGTTATTTTTTCTATTTAAAAGCTTATGGCTGGAACACATCAAACACACACGCATTACTCACACACAGTTCACAAACACTTTGTAATCCGCCATAGCTTCATCTTTTGTAACTCATAAATATTAATACTATTGTTTGGGAAGGTAGGTGCTCATAATCACCTCCCGAGGTTTTGTGCCGGCGAGATAGTTATCTCAAGGTTTTTTCTCGTTACATGATCGAGCCATCCTAGTTTCATTGTTACACCGATTATATTCTATTGCACCTTCCTCAACTTTATTTTGAATCTCTTTATTATTGATTGTTTTTTACCAAAACAGTTTGGCGCCCACCGAGGGGCCATTGGTTTTTTAATCGGTTTAAAATTCTTACATTTCTACCATGTCTACCCAACCTATAACTTCCGTCGTCAGCAAAACCATTCCTAGCAGTGTGAATCCTCAAACCAGTAGCAGGCCAACAACCGGAGGCCAAGAAACATTGCCTCCTCCTCCGCCTGTGAATTCTGGCAAGAAACAGATGTCGCCATCTCCTGATCTTGATATCAAGAGCATGCTCATTCAGATGAAGAATCAGCTGGATCGCCAACAGAATAGCACCTCTTTGATAGCCGAAAGCTTGATAAAGGTGCAAAAAGACCAAGAGTTGCTCTCCAAAAGAATGGATGCTGTCTCTCCTTACCGTCCCAGAGTCCTTGATTTCAATATTGGGGACAACTCTCAAACTTTCAATGAATTCCTTCCGATGGCATCATCTGTAAGGATGACGTCATCACCAATCCTGACGTCTTCTCCCCCCATAACGACTTCTGTGGCGATGTCGACACCCTTAGCCACCAGTGCCTATAGGATGACTTTTCCAGAAGGACCCATCTTCACTAATAGCACTGTCCTAACGTCCTCTGCAGATAATGCTAATCCTTTTATTAATTTCAATACTAGTTCTGCTTTGGATAATATTGCTCGTACTACTAACCCTTTTCCAGGTACCTACATTGCAAATCAGCTTCAGGAGTTGAGAGATATTATCATGAATGTGCCAGGTGTCACCCAGCCTATCCAGCAGGTCTCCCCAATGTGTTACAATCAGTCTCGCTTTACTCCAGCAATTGCGCATGTCGACATCCCGAAAGGATTTAACGTTCCTGCTATGAAGTTGTATGATGGAAGTTCTGATCCCGAGGAGCATGTCGCCCACTACCAAGAAAAGATGGAGATCGTTCGCATTCCGCTCCAGTTTCGTGAAGCTTGTTTGTGTCGAGGGTTTGGTTCGACGTTGGTAGGACCAGCATTGAAGTGGCTGATCCCTCAACCCCCTGGTTCCATTGGCTCATTTGCTCAACTTGTCCACATATTCAACAATCAATTATCTTGCAACCGACAATTTGAGAAGCTCACTAGTTGATCTTTACCGTATCACCCAGCAGCCCACCGAAGCCTTAAAGGACTATGTTAACAGGTTTAAAATAAAGAAGTTCTGGAGATCCCCAACCTGGACATGGCGATAGCTGCAGAAGCTTTCAAAATGGGCTTGAAGAAGGATTCCCCTTACTATGAAGATTTGGTGAAGAACCCATGCAAGAAGATGGAGGATATCCGAAATCGAGCTCTAAGATTTATCACGCTGGAAGAGGACAAGGTGCAGCAGTCCAAGAATCCTGATAAGGCTTCATCATATGACCATCCTGACAAGAAGATAGAGTGTCTCACCAAAGACAGAGCAGATCCAGACCCTACCAAAGAAATGACCATAACAAAGTCAGTTGTGTGGAAGATGATGGAGATGGTGATGATTTTGAATCTCCTAAAATTTCTGATTATTGTTTCTCTGTTGATGTTTTAGGTATCCTGTGTGCAATGAGCAATCTTGGAGACAAAGCAAGGTGGCCTCGAAAGATTGACAAGTCATCCAGCTGGAGGGATAAATCCAAGTAGTGTGCTTACCATGAGGATTTTTGACATCTTACTGAAGATTGCATCGCCTTGAGGAAAGAAATTACTTACCTATTGTCTAAGGGACATCTCAAAGAGCTCCTTGGGAACCGCAAGACCAAGACAGAGAACAAAGAGCCCGTTGCAACCAGACCGCCATCTCCTCCACCGGTAACAAAGGTAGTTAATGTTATTAGTGGTGGTTCTGATATTTGTGGTACTTCTTATTCTGCAGCTAAGAGATTTACCAAGCAAGCCAAAGATGAGAAGCCCGAAAGATCCTCAAAGATGTCGCAGCTCACATCCCAAGATGTCATCTCCTTCGAAGAAAGCGACAGGGACAACGTTATGGATCCTCATCAAGATGCCTTGGTCATTGCACTCCAGATCGCCAATTGCAAAGTCAGACGTATCCTAGTAGATGGAGACAGTTTAGTAAACATCATTATGCTAGATGCCTTGAAAGAAATGAAGATCCCTGAAGATAGCATTGTAAAAAGAACCTCCGTGCTCGTGGGTTTCAGTGGAGAAACCAAAAGCACAGTGGGTGAGATTACACTTCCAGTTTATGTCGAAGGTATCAACTCCATGGAGAGATTCTGCGTGATTGATAGTGCAAAATTTTACAATGTAATTCTGGGAAGACCCTGGATCCGTGGAATGAAGGCAGTGCCATCCACCTATCACCAATGTGTCAAGATGCCGACACCCTGGGGAGTTGTCAAGGTTTACAGTGATCAGCAGTCAGCTAAAGAATGTTATGTGACTTCCATGAAGGCATCGACATCTCCCAAGATGCATAGCAATTACAGAGAAAGGCCCGTGAGGTTCTGGAGGCGAAGGAGCATGATGTGAAAGTGATACTCTTAGATCCCTCAAACTCAGATCTCAAGGTGCTGATTGGTCAAGATGTTCCAGCAGAAATCGAAGAAGATCTTGTCAACCTCTTGAAAAGCAGGATTAAAAGCTTCGCCTGGAAGCATGAAGATATGACAGGCATCAGCAAAGATGTCATCACCCACAAACTCAACATTGATCCATCCTTCAGACCAATCCACCAAAAGAGATGGAAGTTCGCGCAGGAGAGGAACATAATCATCCAGGAAGAAGTAGACAGATTGCTCAAAGCTAAAATGATCAGAGAGGTCGAGTACCCAAGATGGCTAGCAAATGTGGTGGTGGTAGAAAAGAAGAAGGGCAAATGGAGAGTTTGTGTCGACTTCACAGACTTAAACAAAGCTTGTCCCAAAGATCCTTTCCCTTTGCCACACATTGATACTTTGGCAGATGCTACTTCTGGACATGAAGTGTTGCCTTCATTACCCCAACATGTATTTATTGTTATATTGCAATGCCTTTTGGACTAAGAAATGCAGGTGCTACATACCAGAGGCTAGTCAACATGATGTTCAAAGAGCAGATTAGGAACACCATGGAAGTATACATCGACGATATGGTGATAAAGTCGAAGAAAGCTGAAGTTCATGTTCGGGATCTTACTCATGCATTTGACATCTTGGACAAATTAAACATGAAGCTGAACCCAGCAAAGTGCAATTTTGGCATGAAGTCCAGTAAATTCTTGGGTTACATGGTGATGCAAAGAGGGATAGAGGCAAGCCCGGAGAAAATAAGAGCCATCATCAATCTAACATCACCCAAATCCATAAAAGATGTTCAAAGATTGACAGGGAAAGTGGCAGCATTGAATCGATTCATCTCAAAATCCTCAGACAGATGCAAGCCGTTCTATGACATCTTGAAGAAAAATTCCAGATTCGAATGGACTGATAAGCATGAACAAGCCTTTCAACATTTAAAGCTATACCTGTCAATGCCTCCCCTTCTCTCAAAGCCTCAAGAAGGTGAGCCATTATGTGTCTACTTAGCTGTCTCCGAAACCGCAGTTAGTGCCGTCCTGGTCCGTGATCAATATGGCCTCCAGCAGCCAATATACTATGTAAGTAAAACACTGCTCGATGCGGAAACCAGGTATTCACACCTTGAAAAGTTAATATTAGCTTTAATTTTTGCCTCAATTAAGTTAAGGCATTATTTTGAAACTCATATCATTGTCATTCGTACTAACTATCCAATAAAAAGTGTAATGAGATAACCTGAAATGTCAAGAAGTATGGCCAAATGGTCCGTTCAACTAAGCACTTATGACATCAAGTATGAGCCTAGAACAGCAATAAAATCACAAGCACTTGCAGACTTTGTGGCAGACTTTAGTCCAAGCATGCAACCAGAAGTAGAACTTGAAGTCCAACAACTCCAAGATGGGGACATCCTGCGGAAGTGGACTCTATTCACAGATGGTGCTTCTAATATGAGGGGCACATGGCTAGGTGTTGTTCTAAAGTCACCACAAGGGGACATCATACCCCAGGCCATTAGTTGTGATTTTAAAGCCACCAATAATGAAGCAGAATACGAAGCCTTAATCGTGGGCCTAACCGTGGCTCTAGACATGAACATTAAAGCAATACAGGTATATAGTGATTCATTATTACTTGTCAATCATTTTAACGGTTCCTATGCAGCAAAAAATGCCAAGATGACAACTTATTTGGGCATTGTGAAAATTGTGGCAAGCAAATTTCAAATCTTCTCTTTTGAACAAATACCCCGAGAGGAGAACTCTCAAGCAGATGCATTAGCCAATCTGGGATCAGCTTTCAAAAGCTTATCTCAAACCAATATACCAATCATACATGTTGACATCCCTGCAGTAGAAAGGTTAGAACTCTTCTGCACAGATGATGACATCTCAGATAATCAGATGGAGATATCTTGGACGACGCCAATAATTAAATATCTCCTGGATGGAACCATCCCTGATGAGGAAAAGAATGCTAGAGCATTCAGGGTAAGGATTTCAAGATTCGTATTAATAGATAATGTGCTGTTTAAGAAATCATTTGCAGGTCCATATTTGAGATATCTCGAAGCTGACAAAGCCAATGAAGTCCTAAGAGAATTGCATGAAGGATCACGTGGTAACCATTCTGGGGGCAGAAGATTATATACAAAGGCTCTAATAATAGGTTACTACTGGCCAACAATGCGTCAAGATGCTGCCATCTTTGCCAAGAAATGTGATTCCTGCCAGAGGCATAGCGACATCTTGCATCAGCCCGCATAATTGCTTCATCCAATCCTCTCTCCTTGGCCATTCATGAGGTGGGAATGGATATAGTGGGAAAATTGCCTAAAGCTCCTGGAGGGAAAGTATTCTTGCTTGCAATGACTGATTATTTCTCTAAGTGGGTTGAGGCTGAATCCTACGTGCAAGTTCGTGATAAAGAAGTCTTATCCTTCATCAAGAAAAATATATTTAGTAGATTTGGCATCCCCTCTGAAATAATATGTGACAACGGCTCCCAGTTCATCAGCAAGATGGGGAGTTAAGATGGTGACATCCTCGCCTGTGCATCCTCAAGCTAATGGCCAGGCAGAATCAAGTAACAAAATAATCATCAATAACCTAAAGAAGAGGCTAGATCACACACCAAAGAACGCGACAGGCTAAACCCCTTATTCCTTAGTATTTGGAGCAGAAGCAGATATCCCGACAGAAGTCGTCGTCCCTACTGCCAGATTCAAGATGTTGACACCTGAGAAGAATGATGCCAACCTGAGTCATGATCTTGATACCATAGATGAGCTAAGGGATTTAGCCAAGATCAGAATAACAGCATATCAACAAAAGATTGCTAGATCCTACAACAAAAATGTTAGATTACGAAAATTCCAAGTTGGTGATCTAATCCTCCGAAAGGTGTTTCAGAATATAAGAGAGCCCAATGCTGTAAAGATGGCTCCCAATTGGGAAGGGCCATACTTAGTTGATGCTGAAGCAGGTAAAGGCTCCTATTGGCTGTCAACTCTGGAGGGAGCAAGGATTCCCCGAAGTTGGAATGCCATTCACCTCAAGTCCTACTTTATGTAAGTTTGCATAATTACTTTACGATGCAAATAAAACCAAGGTACGATCTTTACCATTCTAGTTTCAATAAAAATACTTGTTTCCGTTTTTGTTTATTTTTTGAATGATTGCTGACTTAAGCATCGGAGGGGCGTTAGCTGTTAGCCCACCCCTAACATATTTCTGTTTTGCAAGGAAACAAGAAGCATTTGAATAAAACTCCTTGATAAATTAAGATGTTAGCATCCTTCCAAGAAGTTAACATCTTAAATCAGGTACGACCTTTTTCTTACTTTCTGTTTAAAAAGTATTTTTATGAACTTCTAGTACCTTTTTACTTTCTTTTATCAAATAAAATATGACATCAGAAAAGATATCGAAATCTCTCATTAACTTGTTATTTTGCAAGAAGTCTCCAATTCATTCCAAATCCTCGTGAAAACAATCGTTTTGAGACCGGCCATCTCACCTCCGTTTAAGGTACTTAATCCCTTCAAAGGTTTAAAGAAATGAATTTCTTTCATCTCATTAAGGTTTAAACACCTCGCCTGGAGCGCACGATGTCAACCTTGGTTGAGATGTGTGGTGGGCCCGTATGTTTAATATATTCGAATTACCCATTTCCACTCAATCAATGTGTTAGACCCTAAGATTTTTACAATTGGTTATGACACATACGTGTCATCTAAGAACAAACGGTTATTGACATTTACATGTCAACCTAAGTAATTGCAAAGGATTTCTACATCCACTCGCAAGTTGTCACTATCTACGAAGAGGTTAACATATCAACCTCCTAAATTCATTTTTCACAAAGATGCTTGAGAAAAGTTTTTCACCAAAACCCAAGCAAAAGTTTTTACCTACAGAAAGCATAAAAGTGTTCGACCAACCCAACACTTGAAAAAGCAAATTGTCTTGGCCCTTATGGGCCGATTACAAACCAAAATATTAAAAAACATTGTCTTTGGGACACAACCCATTTCTCAAACCAAAGTTTTTTACCAAAAGAACCATTTTCTTTTTTCCTTTATGGGGTGGCTACTGCCGCTGTTATTGTTGCTGCTCCTTCCTCAAAGATGTCATCATCCTTAGCAGCTGAAGATCCTTCTCCTACCTCCTCTCCCTTAGCATCGAAGGCCTTCAAGAGTGAACGCTGTTGCTCAACATTCCACTCTGTATGCTTCCCAACATGAAATTCCTCCATCATTTGAACTTTGATTTCTATCATGCTTCGGGCAGCAGAGGCCATCATGTTCTTCTTTATATCTTCAATCTCTTGCAGCTGGGTGTATTGGATGGAAGACATTCCTTTCATCAAGCTTTCCACCTCATTCTGTAGATCTTCATTCTTCTTAGCCGAAGCCTCCCTCTGTTTCTTGATCTGTACAACCTCCAGCACCAACTTCCTATTCCTTTCCTCAAGACTGCTCATTCTTATCTTAGTTGAATCAAAACCCTATAAAAGCCAAAATTAGATCAAACTCTGAGATGCATTATTCAAATAAAAAATTCCTTTGAAAACTCTGTTTTTTCAAGAAACTTACCACTGCAGCCCTAGCAAGCGCCTCCTCTACATCAGCCAAGCCTGTTTCATCAACATTTATCACCTCCTTAGAACTACTCTTCCTCTTCTTCACCCTTGCTCCTACAGATGGTGCCTCCATCTCTTTCTTAGGCACTAATAACTGATTGCTTGCCTGGGTTTGCCCAACGAAATCTTGAAGATCCTTTAGAGAAAAAACAGCAGTAGACTTTGAAACTGTTAAGAAGGCGTGCTGTCAGAAGAAAGCAGAATCCAGACACACAAAAGAAAAATTTTATAGAAAAGATTTAAAGATTTTACCGGTAGACATTTCGGTAGACGGTGGTATCTCCTTGTTTTCAGAAGTAACTATGGCTTCAAAAGGCTGGAATGATCGCTCCCCCTCTGAGAACTCCAACAATCTTCTCACCTTCCCAATTGTCTCGACAGATGGAGGGAAAAGCTTAGCCCAATCAATAGCTGCAAAAACAATACCAAGAAAATTAAAAACAAGTGCGGGAAATAAAGAAAAATTGAAGTTTGAAAGAGGGATACCTTCCCTATTCCATCCAGTTGCCAAGAAATCTCCTTCCTCCAAGGAATCCTTCTCAACAAAAAAGTATTTCGATTTCCAACCCCTATCATTCACGGTTACATTAAAAAACAGAGGTTTCATACCTGACCTAGTCTTAAGAAGATATCTTGTGGAGCCAAAAGTTTGGAGCTCGTATACAAAGGCCAACTCCCTCAAACCTATGTCTATTCCAAACTCACGGTTCACTCGCAGAACACAAGAAAAAATTCTCCAAACCATGGGCATCAGTTGGACAAAAGCCATGTTAGTTTTTCTAAAAAACTCACTTACCAATACAGGGAAAGGATATGAGAAACCTAGAGTGAAGGGGTATTCATATAAACAAACCCATTGCAGAGATACGAAATTAGACCTAAGGAATACATCAAAGGGCCTAAAGATGGTGGAATTCGGGAAGCAGTGACGATCCTCGACAGATTCAATCAACTCGTTGTTGAAAACACAGATTTCCTCATCTGGTTTTGCCAACAAACCTTCGCACGAAAAACCCCATCCTCGTCCAAACTCAGAGGGTTTTTCGCAGCCTTGCCCTTTTTTGATTCAACCATTTTTTTCAAAAAAGCAAAAACGGAGAAAAAGAGAGGGAAAGATTTTACCTTGAAGAAGAAATCACCGTCGTGAAGAAGGAGATGGATGAAAACGATTGGAAAAGTGGATAAGAAAGTGAAATAAACTCCGCAAAAAACCCTAGATCCTTGGGTAGTTATGCTAATTAAGTTGAATTAAACCTCTCAACTGCCACGTATCTCTCCGAATTTAATTAACTGCCCGAGCTTCTAGAAGGAAGTTGAAAAAACCGTCATTTTAAATTCATTTAAAGACAGTTTTTGGGGACAATTGCTGTGGGTAAATTCAGGATTGCTACATCTTGAATAGTTTCCAGCATGTCGTCATCTTCACACCAGTGGACAAGGTAAAATTTACCTATATAATTAATTAATTATTTATTTATTTCTGTTATATATTTAATTACATGAATAAAAAGAACGTGGGAAAACATATTCCATGGACTCCTTTCAACGGTTGAAGAGACCAAGTCAAAGATAAAGATAACATGGTCGAAATTCTAGGGAAGTTTGTTAGGATTTAAGTTATCTTCAGTTATTTTTTCTATTTAAAAGCTCATGGCTGGAACACATCAAACACACACGCATTACTCACACACAGTTCACAAACACTTTGTAATCCGCCATAGCCTCATCTTTTGTAACTCAGAAATATTAATACTATTGTTTGGGAAGGTAGGTGCTCATAATCACCTCCCAAGGTTTTGTGCCGGCGAGATAGTTATCTCAAGGATTTTCCTCGTAACATAATCGAGTCATCCTAGTTTCATTGTTACACCGATTATATTCCATTGCACCTTCCTCAACTTTATTTTGAATCTCTTTATTATTGATTGTTTTTTTACCAAAACAATATATATGAATTTTTCTAAACAGAGATTGTCAAAGCAAGATTTTTCCATGTGCCTATCTGGTCGTCCTTCAGTTTTATTAAAGTTCATTTCTCTTTTTAAGGAATATACAACAAAGATAAACTAAAACTATGCTATAATTACTTGGTAACATGAACTATGTTCCCTGTAATGAGGAAAGATAGATGGGAGACTGAAAATTGAACGGATCAATTTTTCTATGTGATGCTGAGGAATTGGATTGGATCATTGCTTCGTCCAATAGTAGGGTATAATCCAACACTTGACCTGAAATCAATGAACACACGATTAGCCAGGGGAGATACCCTTGGGCGTGAGGATAATATTAACGTAACTGAAGCATGACATGTGCCGTATGATATACTCCCTCCGTCCCACTATTGTTGACACCCAAGGAGTGGGCACGGAAACTAAGAAGAAACAATTAAATAAAGAAAATGTGTGGTAGAAAATGAAGAGAGAGAATGAGTGGGATAAATAGTAGTGTTGGTTGAATAAATTGAGTGGTGGAAAATGAAGAGAGAGAATGAGTGGTGGGGTCCATTAATATAAAAATATAAAAACTTGATTATTTTTGGAAGGTGTCAAGTGAAGTGGGACGTCCCAAAATGGAAAGAAGTGTCAAGTATAGTGGGACGGAGGGAGTATATGGTTTATATTTCGATATATCGATCCCTCCCATAGATAGATAGAATTTGATGTTTATGTTAATAGATAAGATTATGTGCTTCGGGAATAAACTGTATTGACAAGGGTATTCCAAATGTAAAAGTAACATTACCTTCTAAAGGCGGTATGAGAGGAGTATTTTTAGTGGTGCACCGGACTTGAAACATGGCTAGGAATCAGACGAGATTCTAGGGATTGATTCGATCAATTACGTGGTTCTAGCGTTCTGTTGATAATCGTTAAGGCGACGTTGGTCAGTCTGGTCGAGGTTGTCCACTTTGGTAAGGAGCGACCCGAGTTGAGTACTTGGAACTAAGCTGGCATGTATGTATAAGTATGGGGCCAAACGTCCGACCAAATCGGGTCGGGACCTGACTAGGTCGGACCAAGGTCTTGGTCGACTTGGCTAGATGGTCGTCCAGTCAGAGGGACGTGGAGACTGGCCCGTTAGGCATATTTGGCTTACATAGGGAGTGGACATAGGACTTGACTCACTGGGCCTAGCCCGTTATATTTATTCTGTTCACTATGTATTCCCAGTTTCCTCTGTGGCTTTCAAAATGCCTCGTATATGTGCTTCAACCTTAAATGATACGTCAAGAAAAAGTAACAAAAATCTATTCTAAAATTTGTTCCGGAAATCAGAGCACAATAGATCAATTCTACAAAATGTCAACTCATCGATACTTGGAACATCTAAGCAATTTAGCCATAAAACTGTACAGGAATCTTGAGCACAATATATATATTTGTCTATCTCTATCCCACCAATTCTCTCTCTGAACATTCTTATGGCTCATCAAGTTAAGGAAATGCAAGAAATCCAACATGAGGTTCCGCCCGTACCACTCATATTATCATTTTGTAACCTCAGTGTTAGAACAGAGTATATGTACTAGAAAGAAAACAAATAATCACACAACACAGATATACGTGGTTCACCAACTACGTACACGGGTAGAGGGAGAGAATATTATTATCAAACGAAAATTAACAGATTACTATCTCTCTAATATAGCGCACGAATTCTTAGGCACAAGAATTACTATATGTGCAAACCCAAGATCTAGAAAACAGATGAGCAAACTGAACTACTCAATTGTTAGGGAGGTGTGCTATTTATACGGCCTACTCTAACCCTGCAGGGTTTTGCAACCCTATGCCAAATCTGCCACATGAAGCCTAAAAATGCACCCAGGGCGCTATCACCTCTTCCATAAATCATCCAGCGCGCGATTGCCCCAAAATGAGCACGATAGCTCCCTTTTGACAGAGATTCGGCCCGGTCGCGCACTTCTTCCCGCGCGGTCGCTCCTCGGATACTTCACAGGAATTCCGAAAATTGATTGTTTAAGCTCTAATTTAGACGTCTCCAACTTCGATGACACCAAATTCAACAAATCTCCACCTTGACATCTAACCTTCACATCATAACCAAAACTCCCCTCTACCTCAGATGTTATCTAATAGCTGCGAACATTCATAAAGTTCACGCAATATTGTAACTTGCTAGTTGGAACGGACTTTAGGACGGAGGACAGAGGACGTACTCATTTGATTTATCCGTCTTGAATTGCCTAATAATTATAGCATTTTAAGAAATGGAAATTGGCAAACTGAAAAGGAAAATGAAATTATCTTTTTGAGAGAGGGAATATAAAAGAAACGAAAAAACCAAAATCAAAATGACTGTTTTATATCAGAAACTGATTAAGTAATTGCATACTACACCCAGAACAAGATTTCAATTTTCAATGACAAGCTCCATAAGTAAAGTCATCAACAAAAGCACAGTAATCTTAACATTAAATAAGTCATACCGATAAAACAGATCAACAACATTATTCATGTCTGGAAATGCATGCCTTCAAGGTATTAAACAACACCACAGTACGTTCGCAAAGCACTAGGAAGCGTACGATTTTCCACCTTGCTGTAGAACTCGAGAAATTTGAGATGATCAAACGGCTTGAATTGTAAGGGATGCGCTTCATCAACTAGCTCTTCCGGTATCTCCACCATCTTGCCCTCCAAGAACGTAAATTGTGCAATGGAGTATCTTGTTCCATTCCCGTTCATAGTGACTCGATGATAAGGAGAATAGAGTCTGTTGTTACTCCATGCCTAAATTCCAACCAAATCATTTTTGTAATCAATGATTTTATGCAAAAGAGGTATAGCTTAAGAGACATTAAAAGTAATTTAATTCAACTTAGTTAGAATAAGGAAAGTAACAAATTACCATTGCTGCATCACATGACATAACTATATAAGATGAAGGCTCAATTAGCTCAACCGGAAACCATTGCCCATCCTTTGCTTGCACTTCTAACCCATTAACTTGATTTTGATGAAGTATCGTGGATGAAGTCCTTATCGGTATGAGAGACAAATCCCATTTTACTCTCGTCCTCTTTGGGGATTCTATATTTTGTCGCACGACAAAGATATGTGGCTGCCTTGATGTGAGATTCATAATATTTCTCTACTCCGTAGCTCTCAAACACCATTCTTGTCACGTTTTGCTCCAACTCCGCTGCTAATTTTGTGTATGCGAGAATTGTGTCGCTGGCAAATTAAAAATAATTACGCAAAAGAAGGGTTATTGTTTTTCTTAAAAAAAAACAAAAAAGATATTTTGTACAAAATCAAAATGAATTAATAGTGTGAATTACCTGAAAGTGTCATTTCCATTGGGCCACAAAACATTAGTGAAGCTTTGAACACCTTCAAGGGTATTGGAATAATCGATTCCCAAGCTTTCATAAAGGGGTATGAATGGGATTTGGCCAACATAGCCATACAAAGGCTTTGTCGACGTATTTTTGACTTTGGTTTCAAGTGGAAGGTCAAATAAGTTTTGTAATTGACCAAAGACAGCTTCATGAAGCTCTAATGGGATCTTATCGTAGACTGCAATGAAACATCCATACTCTTCCAAGGCAGCAGTAACTTGAGTTGATGTGGTGATCCAAGAATCTGAACCAGGTTTCAGGTTTCTCTTGTTTGTGAAGTCAATAGTAGGAAGTTTGTGCATTGTAATACAGGGTGTTGCCATGAAAATTATCGACTAAGTCTCTCTATGTTTAGGCTTGTTATAAAACGAGTGAAGATTTTATGATGGAGTTAATTACTTGTTTCTTGAATCTTGACCTTTTTTTTTTTTATAGTTGAGTAATATTTGGTGCATTGTGGCATAGCAAGTAATTTCACATTTTTGTTTTATTGAGATAAAGTGAATCAATGTTATCTTTATTTTTCTTCTACAACACTGTGTCCTTGATGTAAGATTACTCGTTAATCTATCTACAAATATTCAAATTATTAATGTTTTTAATTTGTACATTAGTATTTTGTTGTTAATAGACAATCGTTAGGTAGAACCTCGTACAATGAAGGGAATAAATGAAATTTTGAGTTTGAAAATGAAAACTAATTCTTAAAAAATTCTCAACATAATTGTGAGGGAAGGCGTCATTGGGTAGTCTTCGTTAGGTAGAACCTCGTACAATAGAAGCCGAAAGCATTTTTCACCACTGTCAGTGAGCATGTGCTAATCTTCAAGCAGATGTTAATTTAAACGATATTAATATAAGCATTATTGATCAGATCCAATCGCACACTTCAATAATTTCCCACCTAACATTTTGGCTAGAACTAGTTGGCTGCATCTTATAGCATCAACAACAGGAATAATATATGCCAGAGAAACAAAACGGGAGGGATTACATATAATTTGTATTCTATAAAAGTTTATAACTTCGTGAATGATTTGTTTAAGGAATAATTATAACTATATGGACTGTGTTGGAAATTTGATTTCAAATATGGGTTTGACCAATATTTGACCAAAAATTTCATATAATTTCATTTTATGTAAATGCAAATAAAATGCATATTTATAATCTACATTTAAAATAGATTAATGTGATGTATTTATTTTCTCAAAACTAAATTGTGGTGAACGAGAAATTAATGCTCAAAATATGTAAGTTGAAATGTCTTTACGAATAGTTTATGTGAATATCGAAAACCATATCCCACATTCCCTAAAAAGCAAAGGGCACATTAGCACTTTAGGTCACGCTTTGCACTTGAGCCCTAAAGTTTGTCCAGCTCACCCAGCTAGATAGTTCGGTTCGTGGGTCGGCGGTTCGGTGCATGCATGGCTCGGGGTAGGAGGTATGGTTCGTTCGGCGTGGTTGGTGGCTGGTTCGGTTGGACTGCTCAAGTGGAGCGGGCCGCTTATTGGGCTGAACGGGTGTGATGGGGCGGATGTGCCTCCTCGAACGAGCATGGGCAGTGCAGATGGATAGTCCGCGTCCCTTCCAATGGGCGCGAGTATACGACGGAGCTACGTAGCTCCGTCGAATCTGTTGCCTTGATTAGATCGGATGGTCCAAATCCATCCGACCGGAATTGTGTCTCTTCCCAACAAGTACCACATCTCCTGGAAAACTATGAAAAGGTCCCTAGGATGCCAGTTTCATTCATTCCAATCATCTGGACCATTAGCATCAACAAGCAAGAGAGAGCATATTGCAGCATAATTCCTTTCAAGTCCAGAATTTCCAACCATTCAGATTTGTTCGCCAAATTCGTTAAATTGAAGTGCTTCAGTTATGACAGTTAAAGCTGTTTCATCTTACGAGAATATTATTAGTAGCCGTTAGCACCAGTACGGGGCAACTACTTTTTACGGAGATTGTGTCCAATACAAGCCTTGACTTTCCCCATTTCGATTTATTTATTTTTAGTTATTTCTTTTAAGAATACCTTTTCTTTCAAATTTCTATCATATTTTCCCAACAATCATAAGAAGTAAATTACATTTTAAAGAAATGACAACCGAAAACAAATCCTCCCAATCATTCGGGGCTACACTTCGTCAACAGTTAATTGCGACGAACCAGATTGTTGCACCTGCTCCTGCTCCGACTCACCCAACACTTGGGAAGGAACTATCGAAGTTTATAGGGGAGGATTTCAAAAGTTGGCAACAAAGGATGTTGTTACTTTTGACCGCCCCTAGTTTGCAGAAATTCTGGAAGAGGACCCTCTTGCCTTGCTATCCATAATGATGATCGCGATTCGTAAAGGTGGATAGCCAAAGAGGCAAGGGACTATAGTTATCTCATATGTAGAATGTACATATGGAGTGGGCTAAATGATACCATTTACCGAGAGCACATTCTCGTGGAGGCGGCCAAAGAGTTGTGGAACTCTTTGGAATGCGTCTATATGATTCAAGAGACCGGCTCCAGAAATCAAGCCAACATCATTGAAAGGTTGAACGGGCTTGATTTAGCAACAATGGTGTGTGAAACCAACATAGCAAAGTTGGAAGTCAACATAAGAGAATTTTGGATAGACACTGGAGCTACCCGCCACATATGTGCTGATAACGATAGCTTCTCATTCTATACTCCCATCAATGGAAAATCAATTATCTCGTTAATAGTATTCATCTTTTTGGTATTCTTAGTAATACTTTTGATCAGAGTCGACCTAAAAACACCGATAGAATTTCCTGTCCAACGCTTCCTAATCCTCGACTTTATCTCGCTCTTGCTTCACACCCCCATAAATGGCTTGTGGAAATCGTTACTGTCTACGAAATCTTCTAGCTACATCTTCCAAAAACCAAAGTCTTATCAGTCAAACTTTTAGCCCTTGTTTGTCATTGTACATCTTGACTGCTTAACCCCTAAGATCGCACAACCGAAAATCTGATACCAATTGTTGGGGATTGCCGATACATGTTAAGCGGATCAAGTTTTGCAGGCTAATAAGCTATATGTCAATTTGAAGAAATGTGACTTCATGGCAACTCACTACAAGAAAACAGGGCAATTGAAACGGATTTTTCGGTTGCAATTCAGGAAAATCGGTTGCAAATTGATGTTTGCAACCGAAAATTTCCGTTGCAAAGGCAGTGCTTTTGACCGCTGTTTGGGTTGCAAAATCCTTGCAACGGAAAAAGTAGTTGCAAATTTTGTTGCAATGTGTTTCCTAGAACAATTTTTACATCCGTTGCAAACAACAACTGATTTATTTCTGTTTCTAAAATTTGCAACTGATTTATTTCTGTTTCTAATTGCAACTGATTTTTCTGTTTCAAATATGTTATTTCTGTTTCTAAAATTTGCAACTTATTTATTTCTGTTTCTAATTGCAACTGATTGTTCTGTTTCAAATATGTTATTTCTGTTTCTAAAATTTGCAATTGATTTATTTATGTTTCTAATTGCAACTGATTGTTCTGTTTCAAATATGTTATTTTTGTTTCTAAAATTTGCAACCAATTTATTTCTGTTTCTAATTGCAACTGATTGTTCTGTTTCAAAAATATGTTACATAAAACTAAATTAGCAACTAAATTTTTCAGTTTCAAGTATGCAACCTAATTTGCAACGAAAAATTATGTTGCAAAAAATTATTTTCTAAAAATAAAATATTACTAATATTATAAATATTTCTCAATTGTACATGATTGAAAATTTAACTTAAAATATCTTAAATCAAACAATAAAAGAGGTTAAAGATCGTAATGGTAATAGTCTGAAGCCAAGGCAGTTCCCCACCTATCATCTTCGCATTGAAATAGGCTCTCTTCATATTGGTTTTTACGCATATGTTTGAAAGAGTAATCTTCACTTCCCGAAGGAACAGACACCCGGTGATCATTCAAAGACAAAGCAAAGACCAAGCTCGCTTCGACTTGCTACAGGAATTGGATAATGTAGAAAGCAAAGTTTATCCGGCAAAAAAAAATAAAATAAAATAATAATATCTTACATTCTTCTTCTTATCAAAAAACAAATAAAATAAAATAATAATCACTTACATTCTTTGGCAGAAGTCGATAAATTGGAGTACAGCGCTCGCAGTTAGACAGGTCCAGTTCTTGAATTGGTTTGGCCATATACTTATACTTGCTCGAAAACAGAATCATCTTGTGTCCTCGTTCCCTTTCTCTGAGATCCCTACCAGAATCTCGATTTCTGTCTCTTATCATCTACCTTTAATGATCTTGGTACATGTCCCTCATTCAAGACAATTCCTGCGACTGAAAGAAACTATAATTACTCCCTCCGTCCCAAAATGAATGTCCAAAAAGTTTTTAAATTCGCTCTTGATCAAGAGCAAAAAAATAAAATAAAATGGACATTCATTTTGACCTAGGTAGTAGATTTTAAGCACTAATAGCAACATTGTTAATTATCCTTAGTAGAACAGGTTGGAGCTATAAATTAAGAAGTTCAATGATGGATGAAGAATATATAAAGAAATAACATCTGAACAGTCATACTACTTACTTTTACTCCAAACACTAGCAAGACCACCATCTGCAGATAATTCTACGAGACTTACCACTTATTGCAATTGTGATCTTGTGATCATTTCTTTGCTGTAGAAATTGATGCACTTTACATACTCTAGGCGATCATCCGGATTACGTAGGATTTTCCTAACTTTCTCACAGAAAGCTAGGTCTTGCTCATGCATGCCTGTCCCAACATAAACTATACTAGGGAGGAAAATGAAAGAGTGGCAGAGGCGAAAAATTGGACTAAATCTGTCAAGAAACCCATTTAAGGAAAAAATAGGCCATCTAATCAATGAAGTTCATATCAAGATCGGCAAAAAATGACACTGACAACATAAACACAAACAAATATAGGCATAACATAGCGCAAGTTTTCACAGATCAAACAACAATTGTTTTACTATAAAAGAAAAAGAAGCAACTGAGCATAATTAACAAATACAAAATAGTGTAAAATACAATGTTCCCACTACATTGATAAGTCTTTTAGCAATACCTAAATTTTATTGCCTTAATGTATTTCGTACACTACTTTTTGACACACGAGGGACTTCATGTTTATGTAGCATCATTAAAAGAGAGGCCGTTGTAAACATCAAGACATTTGGATTACAAGAACCTTGGCAGTACAAAAAATAAAGCAATGCATAACCTAAGTATATTGAAGCAAGGAAACCACCATTTCTGATGGTCTCATCTCCATGAACTCCGCATAGAAAGTCATAAGCATTGAGTGGTCAAATTATTGTAGTTAGAAGGCAGATCTTTATCTGAGTTATAAGGGTAAATGAACTATTGGCTTGCCAATAAGCGTAAAGTGAACTGGTGCATCATTAAGGTTTAAATCTACTATCATTGCAATTAAGGAGAGTATAAATTAAAACATTAAAGATATCGAACTTATTGGCACGGATTTTACTTCAAGATTCTCCAAAACCTTCCCCACCTTGATTAAATTCATCCATGTCTTCACCCCTACATCCAGATTTACGTTTACGTTGCATTGCATCATTATCATACAAATGCTATAAGAAGCTCTAAAATCTGTACTTTAAGAAGCTGTGATACAGGTCTATCAAGCAAGTTAGACACGTAATAACAGGGAAAATACAGCAGAGTTACTTGGAGTTGTAACAAATAAACATTTTGGTGCCCAAGAAACTAATGCCCTATCAGTAGTAGCTTATTTTGAATATGAAATATGCCGTTATCTTTAAAGGCCAAAATCTAATGAGTTTACCAAGCGCCCTCCAGCTATTATGGCACTAATAACAACAATAGCCTTCACAGCAGCCAATCCAAGAGCTTCAGCAATTGCTTGGAACCCAATCTGAGAACATGAGATTAATTGCAAGTATAAGAATATTTGAAACTGAAATTAGTGAACTTACAGCTTTGCTTGCAATTTTACATGAAGTGTGCCACTGCAATTGCATAGAGAACCTCTACCTCCTCCATGTTGTCTTCCATTATCAAGAGAAGCCCAACCCCTACCATTTGCTCCCACGTTGGCTTGATTCACTTCCAAAGCTATGACTATAAGTAAGCCCATTGTGTGAATAGCCTCTATTATAAGAGCTTGCACCAGATCCAAACCCGTGGTATGACCTTAGTTGTTGAGAAGTCTGTATAAAAAGAGAAAGAAGAATAAAAATAGAGGAGAATCACAGAGATCATTGGTGTTTTACGTTTAACTCTCTTTACACCATATGCATATATCAAAATCACACTTAACAAGTGGCATCGACTCACATCATAATCCCAAGATGGAGTCCCTTTCCTCTCAGTAATATCATTTCATTTGCACCCTTCAACTCCTTAATGACAGGTAAAGGCCTTGGTTGATCACCACGATCATCACTGCATATTAGTAAGCAAAAGGTTAGAGCGAATACATGTGTATATTAAAACATAGCCAGAGCATTGTAAACATAACTATTGCAGTATAGTATATAATTATGGCAGGAAAGCTCTAAGCTATTCGAGAAAATCATCTGTACACTTAAAAAGTTATGATGAATGAAAGCAAAGACTAGCGCACACACACACACACAAGTATGTAGATATGAACTCCAGAAGGCTGTTCTTGCTGTACAAGGTCAACTCACTACCTGGAAGGTAAAGCATGTGGTCAAATCTGCAGATACCAATCATAATGGATTCATCGATCAAAACGAGGTTTAAAACCTTGCCTCCTTTGTTGAGAAGGAACTCAACTTCAGGATTATTGCTTCCTTATAAGTTCATGTAGATAGGCAATCTTGTCAAAAACTATGTTGTTTCTCTTAACTAGTGTTCTTTTCGGAAGGTGTTGTACAATTTATGCTAACACTGATTTAATTAAATGTAAAATTCATGTGGAGCTTCTTGCATTTAAATATGATCTACTTACTAGCAAGTTTATATACAAGCAAGCAGGATTGCCAGCTAAAAATTGATCTCCCCCTTGCTTTAAATGTTATGCCAGGGCAGGCTCTGTACAGTCCCCTGTCCATCCTCCTGTCGCAGTTTCCTCAGTTCCATAATTTCTGAGCTACTGCATTTTGACACCAGAAAAGTTACCCTAATACCATGGTCAACCGAGTTCCAAATTCAAGGGGGCATCATCTTTGAACTCAAAAAGATATTTTAGTTTATAATTGACTTAGAGGTTACCTGAATAATATCATAGAAAGCAAAGCCTCTATCGGCAAGTCCCCAACTATCATGGAGTTAATATATTTGCAGAAACCTTCAAGTACCAATAGAAGAGGGTGGAGCTTGAGTTGGTTTATGCATATGTTAATATACAACCAGTGATAGGACCCTGGTGACAACTTCCGTATAGATTCATCAACCCATACAGTTTTGGAAACCTATTCTCACTATATGATTTATAGTTTGAGAACTATGTAGAATATCAATAACCAATTAGCATCGAGCAAAACAGAAACAAGGATTCCAGCAGTCCTAAATATGGAGTAGAACAAATTCAAAGCACTTGACAAAGCTACTTTGAGCAAAATATAGCTATGAATTGAAGATTAAAAGAGCGTCAAACCTCCTCGTATGTGGAAATGGGTGGAAATATGCTATTAACAAGATCATGAAGGGATGTATAAGATTTTGAATCGACACGACGGTTCACAACAACCTCCCCCTGTCAAATTCAAAAGCGCCATAAGATAAATCATTTAATGGTATTTGGTCAAGAGTAATAATAGATGGTTAAGATTTCTAAGCACCTTAGGATTGATAATGAAGATTTTCCCTTTCGGTATTCAATCTCAAGGTAACTAAACTCATCTGTATCTTTGTTTCCAAAACCAGCATAGAAAGGGTTTCTATCAGTGGGAAAACATGCCTTGATATCCTGCCAATTTAGAGATAAACAAGAATAAAGTTCCTCATCAAATCAGTACAAGAAACAGATGAGTCAATACTATAACAACCCCCTCCCCCAGTCTTTGTGTCATTCTCCAAACATGCAAAAGGATTATGTTCCATACCTTTTCAAGAATACCTTGGCTTCCTTATTTCTTTTTATTATTATTTTTATAAGAAAAGAAGATTATATTAGAAAATATCAATTAACAAAAGTATGGACAAGGAGTCCATCAAAAAGAAAAAACAATAACAAGAAACTACATTATACTAAAGCAGCAATCCAATCTATCTTTAAGCCATTTAAAGATAGCACACGAAAGAACGGAAATTTTATGGTGGAAATAAATAATTACTATAGGAACTTTGAAAGGGTACGGAGAACTGCTAATATTGTTGCATCATCGCATCTGCATATTAGCCATACCTCTGAATAATATAGAAACACAGGACAAAGAGGAAAGTCTTGGTCGCTCAGATACAACCTACGTGGTTCCCAATTTCTTATTCCATTATCCAGATGAATGCTGAAATTAGCATGAATCTAAAACACAGTTGCTTGAACTACAACTAAATTGAATACCTAGGAATCGAAATTCAACAAATTCAATAGCTATTAGAAAAAAAAATCTTAGAAAAATTGGGCAACATTGATTAGTAACTGGAATGGAATTAGGTCATCAAACATGAACTAGGTTTTTCCAAATTAAATTCCGAATAATCAGCTCTACGCTGTCAAAACAGAGCAATTAGTTGAATGTTACAAATGCAAATATTTCTTACAGAAAGAGCGAGAGATCAACAATCATGGAACCTTACATAGAGAGAGAATCAGAAAAAGGGTATAGAGAGAATCATAAAAAGGGTTATCAATACCTTGTTCAATTCGGTGGAGAGGGAAGGAGATGTATTCAGCCGTAGTAGGAGACGCCGGCACCACGAGAAGTCGCAGTAGTGGAGAGAGAGAGAGAGAGAGAGAGCGAGAAGAGAAGAGAAGAGAAGATAGAGAAGAGAAAGGGGCATGTTTGCGGTTTGTATGGGTTAGATTAGGTCGCAAATAAGCCAGGGTAAAACATACGCCGCTGCTACGCTGCCGTTTTGACTAATTTTTTACAATTTAATAAAATAAAAATAATTTTCGATTAATTGCAACTGAAATTGAATGGAAAATTTGAAACGGAAGTTTATCCGTTTAGAAATCCCTCGCAAAATTAGGCGGGTTTCTTCCCTCCAAACTTTTTGCGGCCAATTTTTTTTAGTTCAAAATATATAAATTTTATATTAATAAATGCAACTGAATTTGAAACAGAAAATTGAAACAGAATATCATCTGTTTCAAAAACCGTTGCAACCCCGAAACATGAAGCGACAAAATGGTTTTTCGTTGCAATATGAGTTGCAATATTAATTGTGCACGTCAATTTTCAATGAGCACTTTTTACTCTGAAACTGATTTCAATTCGGTTGCAAAAATATGTTTCAGTTGCCTTGTTCTGAAACTGAATTCAATTCGGTTGCAAAATTCCGTTTCAGTTGGCCTGTTTTCTTGTAGTGACTAGACTTGTTTTCTTGGGTTTTATTGTGGGAAAAGATGGCATTCGGGTTGATGATTCAAAAATTAAAGCTATTCAAGAGTGGCCTACTCCAAATACAGTGACTGAGGTTCGTAGCTTTCATGGTTTGGTGACCTTTACAGAAGGTTCATTCGAAATTTCAGTTCAATTGTGGCTCCGTTAACAAATTTCTTGAAGAAAGGGAATTTTTATTGGGGTCTGAACAGCGATAAAGGTTCGAGGAGATAAAGGAAAAGCTGACTACTGCACCATGTCTAGCGCTATCGAGTTTTGAAAAGTTATTTGTGGTGGAGTGTGATGCTTGAGGAATCGGCATAGGAGCAGTGTTGTCCCAAGAAGGAAGACCGGTGGCTTTCTTTAGCGAAAAGCTAAGTGATGCACGTCCAAAATGGTCTACTTATGAGCACGAATTTTATGCAGTGGTGCGAGCTTTAAGGCATTGGGAGCATTATTTGATTCCAAATCAGTTTGTGCTATATACTCATCATCAGGCGTTAAAGCATCTTAATAGTCAGAAGCAGATTAACAAGATGCATGCTCGATGGGTGGCGTATCTACAACAATTTCCTTTTATTTTGAAGCACAAACCTGGACAGCAAAATAAAGTGGCAGATGCATTGAGTAGGAGAGCAACTTTGCTAGTTACGATGCATAGTGATATTGTGGGATTTGAAGTTATCAAAGATTTATATGAAGCAGATGATGATTTCAAGGAGATATGGGTTGTGTGTAAGACCAGGGCCACACAAAATGATTTTCACATCTATGATGGTTATCTCTTTAAAGGAAATTGTATGTGCATCCCTCGTGTTTCTTTACGAGAAAAGTTAATTCGTGACTTGCATGGAGGAGATCTTAGTGGGTTGAATTGATAAGACTATCTCTAGTCTTGAGTCTCGTTATTTTTTGCCTAAGTTAAAGAGAGATGTGCGCGGGTTTGTGAGCAAGTGTTATACTTGTCAAGTGGCAAAAGGACAGTCTCAAAATACAGGTTTATATACCCCTTTGCCTGTACATAATGGTATATGGGAGGACTTGTCGCTGGATTTTGTTCTTGGTCTTCCGAAGACTCAACGAGGGGTGGATTCAGTGTTCATTATGGTGGACAGATTCTCTAAAATGGTGCACTTTATTCCATGTCGAAAAACTTCAGATGCTTCTCACATTGCTCGATTGTTTTTCCGTGAGGTTGTTCGTTTGCATGGGGTGCCTATATCTATCACTTCCGATAGAGATACAAAATTCTTAAGTCATTTTTGGATAACTCTATGGAAGATGTTTGACACTTCTTTGAAGTTCAGTAGCACCGCGCATCCTCAAACAGATGGTCAAATAGAAGTTGTCAATCGAATATTGGGTAATTTGATTCATTGCATTTGTGGAGAACATCCAAGGCAGTGGGATCAAGCTCTTCCTCAAGCTGAGTTTGCATTTAATAATGGTGTTCACAGTTCTACCGGAAAGTCTCCTTTCTCTATTGTGTATGTGCAAACTTCCCGTCATGATGTGGATTTGGTAAAGCTTCCTAATGCTCCAGGATTTAGTGCAGCAGCAAGTAAAATGGTGAAATAGTCGCAAGCCATTCAGGCAGAAGTAAAGGCGAAATTGGAAGCGACTAATGCTAAGTTCAAGGCTACTGCAAATAAGCATTGTCGTGTTGCTGTGTTTGAAGAGGGGGACGAGGTAATGGTGTTCTTACATAGAGAAAGGTTTCCAATCGGGAAGTATCACAAGTTACAGCCAAATAAGTTTGGACCTTACAAAGTTCTTAAGCGCATCAATGATAATGCCTATGTGGTGGATCTTCCTAATACTATGGGTATTTCTAAGACTTTCAATGTGGCAGATCTTTCATTATTTCATCCTTCTTCCAAGGTGCCTATGTATCCTGACAATCCGAATGACTCGAGGGCGAGTTCTTCTCAAGTGGGAGGGATTGATGTGGAACATCTGAACATAATCAAGAAGTCCAAGGGATAATGAATCTGCAAGTGCATGGAGACATCAATCAGGAATATTCCAACAGTCAATACATTGAACATCATTTTTTGTTTTCTTTTATTTTCACATTCTGATTCGTAGTATTTATATGTCGTAGATGCCTATATAAAGGGGTTCAAGGTTGTAGAGTGAGGGCATCCATTATCAGATTTATTAATAAACTTGGTATTATCCAATTCTCTTTCAAAGTCTCTAATTTACAGATTATTTGGTTTATCGAGAGTTGTTCGTGTAACAATTCCCTTGTTCTTCGAGTCTCGCTCGTGCAGCGATTCTTAGTACGCTTCCGCATCACACGCACAAAACAGAAAATAAAGAACACCCAATCGAAGCAATAAAATAGATACTAGAATTGTTAACCCATTTCATCAATATAATTGACTATGTTTGAGGCACCACCAAGCTGTGATCTTGGACTATAATTTGTTAAGTCTGAGATACAATTAGTTTAGGGGCGGAACATTGCTTATATAGGTGCCCTGGAATAGTACTAAACCTAGACATAAAGGAAATCCCAAAATCAGAATTTCGGCCCAGCATAAGTAAACACGGCCCAACATTGCTTATATAGGTGCCCTGGAATAGTACTAAACCTAGACATAAAGGAAATGGCTGTTGAGTATTTAAATGAGCATAATATTTATTCTGGTTAGTGAGTTAACTGACAAAAGCCGAAAGCATTTTTGACATTTTTCGCCACTGTCAGTGAGCATGTGCTAATCTTCAAGCAGATGTTAATTTAAGCATTATTGATCAGATCCAATCGCACACTTCAATAATTTCCCACCTAACATTTTGGCTAGAACTAGTTGGCTGCATCTTATAGCATCAACAACAGGAATAATATATGCCAGAGAAACAAAACGGGAGGGATTACATATAATTTGTATTCTATAAATGTTTATAACTTCGTGAATGATTTGTTTAAGGAATAATTATAACTATATGGACAGTGTTGGAAATTTTATTTCAAATATGGGTTTGACCAATATTTGACCAAAAATTTCATATAATTTCATTTTATGTAAATGCAAATAAAATGCATATTTATAATCTACATTTAAAATAGATTAATGTGATGTATTTATTTTCTCAAAACTAAATTGTGGTGAACGAGAAATTAATGCTCAAAATATGTAAGTTGAAATGTCTTTACGAATAATTTTTGATGAATATCGAAAACCATATGTGACGTAGCGGAAGACTTGATAGATGTCAATTACTAGAAGAATTTAATCGATCCTAGCAAGAGACCTTCAACCCACATTGAATCGCGCACGATTGCCGGGAATTGGACAAAAGGAGAACACTCAAACTTTCGGATTTAGAAGAGTAAACACTCAATTTTTATTAATCAACAACTGAAATTGGGAATTACAATTAACCCTAATTATTTAGTGACTCTAGGACTTGAAAAACAAGTCAAAAACTTCCCAAAATAACCCTAGTCTATATAGTAACCTAATCAATCAATAAAACCTTAAAATAAAGTCCTAATATACTTCTAATACCAAAAATATTACCTATTTAAAATAAATTCCGAAAATAAAAAATAATAACAAATAAAAATAGTAGAAATCAAATCCTAACTTGTCATAATAATTTCCCTTCATCATTCTCCCCTGCTTGAAGAAAATTCGTCCTCGAATTTTAAGTTTTGCTTGAATTGAAGCACTTGGAACTATTTGACGGACTTTAAATTTAGTACCACTCGCCATGATATCTATCCAGTCTGTCCATCCATTCATGAGAAAGTTCTCAATAATCTTCTTTTTGAAGAACCAAGAATCTGAGACATTAGAACTCTCAACATTGAAATGATCTTCGTAAGGATGACCAATGTCAAACTTCCACATCAATTTATATTGTGAAGATTCAACGCCAACCATTGGTACACCCATATGATGAGATGTTGGTAATTGACAGATTTCACAATTACATTCATCATAAATAGGTGGTTTTGACTAATCGATGGAAAGTTCGGTAGTCGCCGATTCGACGAAAGGCCACGAAATATCACCACCACCAGAATCCACCGCCCAGTCTCGCTGTCCGTCGCTGCCACCAGGTCTAGGCTGATTCCTCCGAGCCTGTTGATTGAACAAGTCGGTCATCCAGGCCGTTAACTGTTCCATCAACAAATCCATACGTTGATCTACGATGGATCCGATGCGTTCCTCCAAAACCGCCTCATCACGCTCGTAGATCGCTTCCACAGTTTGTCTCTTCTGCCCCCGAACCATTCTTCCTGAATCGGACGACAAGCTCTGATACCAACTGACGTAGCGGAAGACTTGATAGATGTCAATTACTAGAAGAATTTAATCAATCCTACCAAGAGACCTTCAACCCACGTTGAATCGCGCACGATTGCCGGGAATTGGACGAAAGGAGAACACTCAAACTTTCGGATTTAGAAGAGTAAACACTCAATTTATATTAATCAACAACTGAAATTCGAAATTACAATTAACCCTAATTATATAGTGACTCTAGGACTTGAAAAACATGTCAAAAACTTCCCAAAATAACCCTAGTCTATATAGTAACCTAATCAATCAATAAAACCTTAAAATAAAGTCCTAATATACTTCTAATACCAAAAATATTACCTATTTAAAATAAATTCCGAAAATAATAAAATAATAACAAATAAAAATAGTAGAAATCAAATCCTAACTTGTCATAATAATTTCCCTTCATCAATATCCCACATTGCCTAAAAAGCAAAGGGCACACTGGCACTTTAGGTCACACTTTACACTTGAGCCCTAAAGTTTGTCCAGCTCACCGAGCTAGATAGTTCGGTTCGTGGGTCGCGGTTCGGTGCATCCATGGCTCGGGTTAGGAAGTCTGGTTCGTTCGGAGTGGTTGCTGGCTGGTTCGGTTGGACCGCTCAAGTGGAGCGGGCCGCGTATTGGGCTTAACGGGTGTGATGGGGCGGATGTGCCTCCTCGAACGAGCATGGTCCAGTGCAGATGGATAGTCCGCGTCCCTTCCAATGAGCGCGGGTAGCTCTGTCGAATCCGGTGCCTTGATTCGATCGGATGGTCCAAATCCATCCTACCGGAATTGTGTCACCTCCCAACAAGTACCACAACTCTTGGAAAACTGTAAAAAGGTCCCTAGAATGTCAGTTTCATTCATTCCAATCATCCAGAGCGCATCAATATGTAAGAGAGAGCATATTGCATCATAATTCCTTTCAAGTCAAGAAGTTCCAAACATTCAGATTTGTTCGCCGAAGTCGTTAATTTGAAATGCTTCTATTTATGTCAGCTAAAGTCGTTTCATCTTACGAGAATATTGTCAGTAACCGTTAGCACCGGTGCGAGGCAATTACTTTTTACGGAGATTGTGTCCAATACAAGCCTCGACTTTCCCCATTCTGGTTTATTTATTTTTAGTTATTTCTTTTAAGAAAGCCTTTTCTTTCAAATTTATGTCATATTTTCCCAACAATCATAAAAAGTGAATTTACGTTTTCTTAAAGAAATGACAACCGAAAACAAAACGTCCCAATCATTCGGGGCTACACTTCGTCAACAGTTAATTGCGACGAACCAAATTGTTTCACCTCTTGGGTAAGAAACTAGCAAAGTTTATAGGGGTAGATTTCAAAAGTTAGCAACAAAGGATGTTGTTACTTTTGACCGCCCCTAGTTTACAGAAATTTGGGAAGAGGACCCTCTTACTATCCAGAATGATGATCGCGATTCGTAAGGGTGGGTAGCCAAAGAGGCAAGGGACTATAGTTATCTCATATGTAGAATGTACATATGGAGTGGGCTAAATGATACTCCCTCCGTCCCACACCAAGGTTCCTTGGTGTGGATTTCACGATTTTTAATTTTTTTTTTTTAAAGTGGGTAGAAAACTAGAAAAGAGAGAATGTAAAAGTTCAATGTGATGTAGGGAATAGTAGTTTATGATTGGTTTTTTTAAGTGGGTAGAAGATTAGAGGAGAGAGAATGTAAAAGTTAAAAATATTTAATAGGAGAGAGAATGAATGGGAGGAATAGTAAGTTAATGATTAGTTTTTTTGTAAATATGTTAACTTTATAAGGGTATAATGAATGGTTTTTTTGTAAATATATTAAATCATAAGGGTATAAATATATTCAAAACTTGCCATTTATGGAAGGGAACCTTGAAGTGGAACGGACCAAAAAGGAAAGTAGGAACCTTGAAGTGGGACGGAGGGAGTACCATTTACCGAGAGCAATGTCTCATGGTGGCAGCCAAAGAGTTGTCAAATTCTTTGTAACGGATCTATATGATTCAAGAGACCGGCTCCAGAAATCAAGCCAACATCATTGAAAGGTTTAATAAGCTTGATTTAGCAACAATGGTGTGTGAAACCAACTTATCAAAGTTGGAAGACAACATAAGAGAATGGTGGATAGACACCGGAGCTACACACCACATATGTCACTAAAAGAAAATAGGTAGATACCGACATATTTTCTCGTCGGTAAATACACAAAAATCCGTCACTAAATCCAATTAGCAACGGATTAGTGATGGAAAAATTTCATTGTTAAAACGTGCGTTGGTAAAAATTCGACAGAATATCGACGATTTTCCATTTGATTACCGACAGATTTCCGTCGCTGTTGTTTTAAAATCCGTCAGCAAATTCGTAAAATAGTCGACGAATTCAAAGCAAATTGCGACGGATTAGGGACGGATTGTCCGTCTTTATTTAAATGATCATTTTATTTTTGAACCATTTTAGCGACGGATTAGTGACGGATTATTCCGTCACTATTTATTAAAAATTTCAATATTTTTTTATATGCCTAATTATTGAGGGCTTTCCCGACGAATATTTCCGTCGCTAAATTTGCATTTTATATTAATATATATATATATATATATATATACTCCCTCCGTCCCATTACAAACCACAAACTTTCCTTTTTGGTCGTCCCATTACAAACCACAAATTTCCTAAAATGGAAAGGAATCTTTACTATTCCCTCCACTCATTCTCTCTCCTACATTATTTTAATACTCACAACACCATTATAATTCACTATTCCCTCCACTATAATTCACTTTTCCTTAATTCCCGTGTCTACAGTAAATTTCCCATTACTAATGGGACGGAGGGAGTATATATATATACCTAATAATTGAGTAATATACAATAAATAAAAATTATGATAATAATATCGAAAAAAATACGTAAAACAACAAAATAAATTAAATTTCTAAGAAATATTAAAATACCTAATCCTTGAATTCCACTCTACATCCTAAAAATACAATTTATTGATAATAATAATTTAATAATTTAAATTATAATTATCAATAAATTATATACATATACCCAAAAATCTCATATTTTAATCTTTAAAATAAATATTAATAATGTTTATTACTACATCCTAAATCTCATATACTCATACCTCAAACCTTAAACCCTAAATTGTATACATATACCCCAAACCCTAAAAATAGAATTTATTGATAATAAGTAATAATTGACATTTTAATCTTTTCTTAAATCATATTTCTACCCCTAAACCCTCATTTCCATATTATAATAATTAGTAAAAATAATTTATAATAATATTATATCATATACCCAATCCCTTAAACATATATCCTAAACCCTAAATTATATGCCTAAACACCTTATAACTCATACACATAAAAAATTAAGAATTTTTAAATTAAATAATTTTTAATATATCCAATCCCTTAAACATACACCAGACTCCCATACCCTATACTATACCCTAAATCATAACTCATATCCTATACCATATACCCATACACCAAACACCCTTACTTTATACCCTAAATCATTGACTCCGTATCATATACACATATCAAATATACTAAATCATAGCCCATATACATATACCCTAAACCTTAACCTATACCTAAAATAGTTTTATTTATCAAAAAAAAAAGTATATATGCTATTGTCCGTCCCTCTTCTATTGTATACGTTTATTTCTTTAAAAACTCTTAACTTTTTATATAACTTTTTGTAAAAAATTTCAATACTAACCAACATCTCAAATAGTTTTATTTATCCAAAAAAAAATATAAAAAAATTAAAAATATATATATGATATTGTTCGTCCCTCATCTATTATATACTTTTATTTCTTTAAAAACTCATCACTTTTTTATATAACTTTTTGTAAAAAAATTTACTACCACTACAAGAAAACTGACACATACCGACGGAAATTAGCGACGGAAATAAATCTGTCGCTATTAGCAATGGATTAGCAAAGAAATAGCAACGACCTAGAGTGAAAAACAAAAAACGAATTTAGGATGAGATTACCGACGGATTTAGCGACGTATATGCCAACGGATTCCATTTCGTCTCTAATTCGTCGCCTTTTTTTGCGCACTTTTTTACAGATGGATTTATGACGGAATAGCGATGGATATTTTTACCATCTGATTTGAGTCGTTGTTAAGTGATTTAAAATAATTATTAAATTTATATTTTAGGGTAGCGACGGAATAGTGACAGATTTAATTACTGACGGTCGTTGTTAAATGATTTAAAATAATTATTAAATTTTTATTTTAGGGTAATGACGGAATAGTGACGGATTTAATTACTAACGAATTAAAATCCGTCGGTAAATAAATTACATATTATTACCGACGGATTAAATCGGTCAGTAAATAAATTACATAGCATTTACTTTTTTTTATTTTATTTTTTTGGATAAATAAAACTATTGAGATTTTAGTTAGTATTGATATTTTTTTTAAAAATATTTATATAAAAAAAGTTAAGAATTTTTAAAGAAATAAAAGTATATAATAGAAAAAAGAGAGACGGACAATAGCATTTAATTTTTTTATTTTTTTTTTAATTTTTTTTTTGTTAAATAAAACTATTTGAGATATTAGTTAGTAGTGAATTTTTTTTTTTTAAAAAAGGTATATAAAAAGTTAAGAATTTTTAATGAAATGAAAGTATATAATAGGAAAAAGAGAGACGGACAATAGCATTTAATTTTTTAAATTTTTTTTATAATTTTTTTTCTATAAATAGAACTATTTGAGATATTAGTTAGTAGTGAATTTTTTTTAAAAAAGTTATATAAAAAAAGTTAAGAATTTTTAAAGAAAAGAAAGTATATAATAGAAAAAAAAGAGACGGACAATAGCATTTACTTTTTTAATTTTTTTAATTTTTTTTGTATAAATAAAAATATTTGAGATGTTAGTTAGTAGTGAAATTTAAAAAAAAAGTTATATAAAAAAAGTTAAGAATTTTTAAATAAATGAAAGTATATAATAGAAAAAAGAGAGACTGACAATAGCATTTACTTTTTTAATTTTTTTTTGGATAAATAAAACTATTTGAGATATTGGTTAGTATTGAATTTTTTTACAAAAAGTTATATAAAAAAATTTAAGAATTTTTAAAGAAATAAACGTATATAATAGAACTGGGACAGACAATAACATATATACTTTTTAAATTTTTAAATATTTTTTTTGGATAAATAAAACTATTTGAGATATTGGATATTAGTGAATTTTTTTACAAAAAGTTATATAAAAAAAAGTTAAGATTTTTTAAAGAAAAAAAAGTATATAATAAAAGAGGGACGGACAATAACATATATACTTTTTTTTTGAATAAATAAAATTAATTTATATGTTGGTTAGTAGTGAATTTTTTACAAAAAGTTATGTAAAAAAGTTAAGAATTTTTAAAGAAATAAATGTATATAATAGAAGTGGGAGAGACAATAGCATATATACTTTTTTAATTTTTCTATATTTTTTTTTGGATAAATAAAACTATTTTAGATGTTGGATAGTAGTGATATTTTTTACAAAAAGTTATATAAAAAATTAAGATTTTGTAAAGAAATAAAAGTATATAATAGAAGAGGGACGGAAAATAACATATATACTTTTTTAATTATTTTTTTTGGATAAATAAAACTATTTTAGATGTTGGTTATTAGTGAAATTTTACAAAATGTTATGTAAAAAAAGTTAAGATTTTTTTAAAAAATAAACGTATATAATAGAAGTGGGATGCACAATTGCATATATATACTTTTTTAATTTTTTTTTATATTTTTTTTGATAAATAAAACTATTTTAGAAGTTGGTTATTATTGAAATTTTTTACAAAAAAGTTGTATAAAAAAAGTTTAGATTTTTTAAAGAAATAAAAGTATATAATAGAAGAGGGATGGACAATAACATATTTACTTGTTTAATTTTTTTATATTTTTTTTATATAAAAAATTATTTGAGATGTTGGTTAGTAGTGAAATTTTTTACAAAAAGTTATATAAAAAATGTTAAGAATTTTTAAAGAAATAAAAGTATATAATAGATGAGGGACGAACAATATCATATATATATTTTATATTTTTTTATATTTTTTTTGGATAAATAAAACTATTTGAGATGTTGGTTAGTAGTGAAATTTTTTACAAAAAGTTATATAAAAAGTTAAGAGTTTTTAAAGAAATAAAAGTATACAATAGAGGAGGGACGGACAATAGCATATATATTTTTATTTTTTTTTTGAGAAATAAAACTATTTGAGGTATAGGTTAAGGTTTAGGGTATATGTATATGGGTTATGATTTAGTATATATGATATGTGTATATGATACTGAGTCTATGATTTAGAGTATAAAGTATTGGTGTTTGGTGTATGGGTATATGGTATAGGATATGAGTTATGGTTTAGGGTATAATATAGGGTATGGGAGTCTGGTGTATTTTTAAGGGATTGGATATATTAAAAATTATTTAATTTAAAAATTCTTAATGCTGATAACGAGAGCTTTTCGTCCTACACTCCCATCAATGGAAGGAATGTGTACATGGGAAACTCTGCTAGTTTCAATGTCGTGGAACTTTGAAAGGTTGTGCTGAAGATGACTTCAGGATTCATCTACTCAACAATCAAAGCAACATTTAACTGAATACAATTTTTCATGAAGCCTGATGCCTACTTGCAGAAGATAACACACAAACTTTTAAGACAAAAACAACCACCAAAGTCCCTAGACTATGAACGAATAACAGATATCCAACATGGATATAGTGTAGATCAATAATTTTGAACTTGTAGTGACATTAAAATATATTTTGGAAACAAATATTGGCTATATTTTTGTAATCAGATTTGTATAGATTTGTGTGTTTTTTTAATTGTTTTGTTGGTAATAGTCATTTACCATGCCAATATTATTTAGTAGATGGATATGCTAAAAATTTAAGGAAAGTGAGTCAGATGATATTATGTCTTATTTTGCAATTCACAAGACCAAAATGTTAACAATGAAGCCTTTCGGCTAATCGCATCTGCAACCACACTAGCTTTCCCAGATGATATAAAATAACGCAATCAATATCTTTTAATACTTCTAGTCATTTCTCTACTTGTTATTCAATTCCTTTTTAAGTAACCAGGGACTGCAACTCTTCTGGTTGGTAAAAATCTCAATTTTAACTTCATATAGATAATGTCCCACTTAGGTAATACAAAAGAATGACAATCAATTTCATGACAAGAATAGGAAAAATTCTGATCTGTTAGTGTTCACTTCCTCGAAGTATAAGATATTCCTTTCCCATTCTGCATAAGAATACAACCCAAACCTTTCTTTTGACGTGTACTAAAATCACAAAGTTCTCACATCCATCAAGTAGGGTAAAGATCGAACTATAGCCAATCTATTCATTAACTCTGCAAAATTGGTTTCACCCTTTTGCATTCCATATCAATAATATCTCCTTCTGAGTAAATCACCCTCAAAAGTTAATTAATTATTATCTGATAACAATCTGTCAAACCTAGAAAACTATGGGATTCTAACACTGTCAAAGGTTGTTCCATTTGACCAGAGTCTCAATACTCGAGAAATTACTAACCATGCCCAAGCTTGAGACTATAAGACTCAAAGTTACAATCTTCTCGAGCCACAACTCGCACTTACCGAATTTCGCAACCAATTTATTCTCACGAAAACCAGTTACATAACTTGCAATTAATTCCCATAATCTCTTCATAACTCTGAATAACCCAAGATATCATCGTAAAAATTATCACAAAGTTATCAGAATCAGGTTTAAAAACTCGACTCATCATATTCACCAACACATCCGGTGCCCTTCTATAAGGTGCTTTTGGATCTGGCACTAACCTGACATTAAATCAATACGAAATTTAACTGTCCTAACTGGCAGCATGAAATACTCTGAGGAAACACCTCACTAATTAACTTACCACTGGTAATTAAGATATTTCAGGTGACTTTTATTCAAGTCCAACACAGAAACCATATAACATTCACATTCTTTAGACCATACATTTAGGCTTTTAATGCATATATAACATAAGTATCAAATAATGACTTATCTGCCTCAGCCACAAACAGAGGCAATCAAACATAGAAAAGGAGACTCTCTTTTTGTGATAGTCTACCCAAACACAACAACTACTTAACCACTGCAGGCCAAGGATAACAACAATATCACGAATTGGTAATTCTACCAAATTCACTTGCAATCCATGCCCACATATAATCATGTCACAACCATGATAATCAAAGAAAATTCGAGGTACTCTCTCATAGGAGTTGAAACCTCTAGCACATAAGGCAACACTTAGGCCATTTATGCAAGTAAAAACAAAAATGCAATGCCACATAAGAATGGGATAAACTAGGATCTATAAAAATATGACCCCTAATCCCTGAGACAGGGAATATACCTCTAATAACTGCGAAGGAATCTATCTCTCCATAATCCCAAGCCAAGACTCGGCCTTAGACTTTCTACTTTGCTTACCCTTCAATATCTCTCTTTGTACCACAACTTTGTTGCCCTCTTTGTTGGCCACTGCCTGTTGTCTGTCCTTGTCGAAATCTAAATCTAGGACAATCTTTTCTGATATGACCCATTTCCCCACACTTCATACATTTCCCTTGTTTTTTCCAACACATCTCTTCTGTATGTCCACTCTGTTGGCAAAATTTACAAATCATGCCAAAATGTTGACCAGATACTGGGTAAGTCGTAGAAGCTGCTATCTGTACCCCTCGAACACTTCCGAAAACTGAAGAACTTCGCTGCCCTCTGATCAGTCTGGAGCCTTGTCCCGGATACTTTAACTTCCTTCCATCCCTTTTCAATCCTCCTTGGTGCTTCTCAAGGACACTCTCAATCTGAAATGCCCTATCCAAGGTCGTCTGATAATCAGCAAAGGCATAAGTCGATAATTGTTTCCTCAATTCGGGTCTCAAACCTTTTACAAACAGATAAACTCTCCTCAATTCATGGGGTACCAAGTGAGTACAATGCCAAGCCAATTCCATAAACCTTGCCGAATACTGAGCTACCGTCATGGATCCCTGTTCCAGACGTAAGAAATCCACCTCTATCTTATTTTGGGTAACCATGGTAACAAAATAATCCTCGAACTTCCGAGTGAAATTATCCCAAGTTTGGGGCATATGATCCCGCTCCCAACTTTCCTGTAAAACTTGCCACCACTGATCCGCTGGACCTTCCAGCTTGAAAACGGCACACCTAATCTTTTCTTCATCAGGTATTCCCATGGCCTCAAAGATTTTGTTCATTGCTTCTAACCATTTTTCTGCCTTCCACGAATTCGGATCTCCATTAAAGCTTGGTGGATTCATCCTTACAAAATCCTCTATCCCAGGTTTTGGTCGTACCTCAGGTTACTGTTGAGCTTGTCCCTGAGCTGCCATGTTCTGTAGAAAGACCCTGAACATATTCATCATTTCTATATTTTGGTCTCCTCCTGTTCCCATATTATTCACATTTCCGTGATCCCTTTGTTGGTCATCACCATTTCCCGCCATTGAACAAGTTTCTGCATTAAACACTCGGTGTCAGATATCTCACACTCCCCCTTAGGCTAGACATCTACCCTTGACTTCTAACTTGGCCTCTGATACCAACTGTGGGCGCCCCCCAACTCCCGGAACCTAAAACTCGTGTCCCAGGATGGAGGGTCCCAAAATACCCTTTTTTTAAAAAAACTTTTCTTTACATTAACTTGAAAAGTATAACAACCCATTTTCAAAACAATTTCAAAATAACCTCTCTACCTGGAGGTGATATATAACCCTGCTTCTACCAGTTATAACCTGTATAAGTTACAAGTACTACAACTGTAACGGCTTACGCAAGCCAACTTTAAAAAAAACCAATCCCAAGATTAATTACAACATAATATACTGAAAATGTTTTATAACAGTTTCCCAGTATAAAATAACAACAACTACTCCCAACTCCCACACAAGTATATACATACCCTGACAACCCAAAATACGATCCAAACTCTTTCTCGGCCTCACCGGTATGGTCCACCTGTCTCAGCTGAATCTAAAACAGTAAAGGGAGAAGGGGTGAGAATAAATCTCAATAAGCTATTATACATGCAACAATATGCCATACACTATGCAACACATAACAGGTTGCTCACAATCACATTGGGAAAACAGTAAACACTTTACGTTACCTTTTTCGCCTGACCAGCAAGTCCTACAATAGGAAAAACAAAATAGGTTGCTCATATAATATGCAACACACACGGGTTGCTCAACTAATATGCAACACATAAATAGGTTGCTCCATATCACATTAGTAAAGCGGTAAACACATTTCGTTACCTTGTCTTTACCTTTCCCATCTGAGTCATATGTAGTACTACGGTGGGAGTTATACTCCTCTCATTTTGTGAACTGCTAGTGCATATCCACATCTTATACGACCCCTTGCAGAGATCCATATAAGCTACCTCGCTATCTTGTGAACGGTTCATACCTATCCACAGAAGCTGTAACCCCACTCCGTGGCCACAGAAGGGGGTAAATGGTCACAAGTATAAGCAAATCCAAGCACCTTATGAAATATCTTCTCATAAGTGATTATATTCCCTATACCCCCGAGGCTCAGCTGATACAACTACATTTAAGCACATAACAGATACTTGAAATTAAGTCTACCCCATGGGACATCAACACATATATATAACATGGTACTGCAACTCATGTTAAACCAATCACAATAGTGCACATATATTTCAACACTATTGAATAACAACAATCTAATGACATTGTATTAATACTAATGCTCAACAAATGAAACAGTTCAACACGTATTTAAACACTATGTGCACAACCAACGATGAACATGTAAACACTTATGGCACAAAGTATATCACATAAGTCGTACATATCCATGCTCAACCCAATGAAATAGTGCCACATATATTTCACGCACTATTCAAATCAATAACCACATATAGGTAACCACGTACGGATACAATATCATCTAAGTAGCCCTACACATTCATGCACTAAGGTTGAACACTTTCCATCAAGGTTCCAACCAAGTGAATAGTGTAATACACATTTTACACATTATTTGATCCAACAACCATGTAAATATAATCATGTAAGGCACCATGTATCACATATGAGGCCTACATATTCATTACACATATATAATCCAGCAGCAGGGTATTGATACTCCTGCCCAAACCAATGAAGTAGTGCAACATTTATTTAATGCACTAAATAACCCAATAACCATATACATGTAACCACGTAGAGGTATAATGACATACAAGTAACCCTACGTGTTCATAATATAAAAATAGACACCTTCTATAAAGGTTTCATATGCAAATACCAAGTTTTATCAACTTTGATTCAAGTTTAACAATTGCCTTTCAACCCTTTTTGAGACAATATTTAAAACCTTTCCCATTATCCATTTAGACCATTTAAAGTTCCATAGTGTAGTAATAAAGTTGTACTAGAATCATGGTTGAAGAGTGCTCAAATATATACTACGTAGACTAGGTGTCAATGCTTAGAAAATGGTTCAAGGACTGCAGGGTAGGGCACGACTCGTGCCCTATTACATCCCCAACAGAAACTGTCGTCCCTTGAAGGTCATGACTTGTCCCAGACTGACTTCAAGTGTCACACGACTTCATCAAACAAGGACACGACTCGTGCTTCAGGGCACGAGTCGTGCCCAAGCCCAGAAACTTCTGTTCCTACAGAAATCTCAGCAGAACAAAGCACAACCCATTTTCTTTCATACACCTTCCCTTTAGCCCACTTTTACCAAGTCTAGGCATCAGTATATTGATTCTAAACACAGAAACATACTCTCTCCAAGACATACAACAAGTATACAACATATTCTAATTCAACCCATTTCATATTATCACCCTTTAATATGTTCCTTTAACCAACTTATTTTCTTTCCATTCCAAACACCAAGTGAATGATCCAGAATTATCACAAATCAGTTATAACATCATAATATCATCATTTATATATATTATGAACATTTATAGAACAAAATCATAATAACTTACCAAAATAGGCCGAAATAAAAAGAAGATTTGATCGGCTCTAAATGATCCCCTCGCTTCCCTGAGCAATAATATGAAGTCCGGATTAAAAACGGATTGACGGTTGATTTGTGAGGATTTTTGGAAGATAATTCTAGGTTGGGACCTTCTGGAACATAGAATAATGAGGAAAAACTGAGGAAGGAAAATACTCTTCTTGGATAAGATGAGAAGGATATTTATAAAGAAATTTTACACTTTAGCTCCTCCAAGTTCTAATCTCCTACAAACCACTACCTTATACTTATTTTTACAAATAAGCACCTCAAGGCTTTTTATAACACTTTCATTTCAAATTTCAAATATTATCATTTTACTATACAATTTCCCATTTATCTCTTTTAGACATTATATAATCCATATTGATTTATTAATATCTAAAATCAAGTAATTTATCAACTTATGAAAATAACACATAACCAAATCAAATTACCAATCCAAATACCAGAATAAACACATAGTCATTCCAAATATCACATAATGCATAAGAGGAGATGCAATGCACCCCAACCCCCACGTGCTTCACGTGGCCAAATTAGTGCTCGGGCTTAGGGTCGTGACATGGACTCTACTATCGGCCGTCCATCTTACGGGGGCATGATAGAGATATACCAAATCACAATATTATATTATGTTTTCTTATTTTAATAGTTTCTTTATTGTTATAATTCCTTATTGTAATAGTATTCATTCTCCTTTTGTAATTATATATTTCATTAACTAGTGATTTCTAAGTTGTATATATATTCATACAATGGTAATAATAAAACTTGAGTCATTCATATCAATTTTCTCTCTCTTCATGTATGAATTCACTTCGTCTATCATTCTTTATTCTATTATGGTATCAGAGCATCAAGATCCATAATGGGACTTCTCCGCCAAACCCTAGCGGCAAAACACTAAAGCCGCCCCACCCTCAAATACTACATTGCTTTCGCCATCCACCAATAAACCCTAAAAAAATATTTCTTTTCTCTATATTCAATCCCCTCGGCTAAAACCCCCCTTAGGCCGAAACCCTATTTTTTTTCCTTTTCTCTATTTTCAAATGCCTCGGCTCAAACCCCCTTAGGCCAAAACCCTAAATTTTTTTTCTTTTCTATATATTCAATCTCCTCGGCTAAAACCCCCTTAGGCCGAAACCCTATTTTTTTTTTCCTTTTCTCTATTTTCAAACCCCTCGGCTAAAACCCCCTTAGGCGAAACCCTAATTTTTTTTCTTTTCTCTATTTTCAAACCCCTCGCCTCAAACCCTACATTACTCACCTCAGCAAACCCTACAGTCGCACCACCCACCTCAGCAAACTTACTGTCGAAACCCTTTCACCTCCTTCAAAATCCCCTTGGCAAAACCTATAGCCAAAATTCTATCCTTCATAACTACCACCTCACTGCCGCCCTACCACCTCACTTTTGGCGCAACCCTACAACCGCCCCACCCTCGAATGCACGCCACCACCGACAAATAACCACAATGGCAACGAACAACCACATCAAATCAGACAACGTACATGTCCAGGAACACATCCGTCTCCAACCTCTACATCAAACCCGATTCATCTCATCAAACGTTCATTTCCAACTCAAATATTGACGTTTGTCATTCAAACACTCATTTCAAAACTCAAAATCGACGTTTGTCATTCAAACGCTCATTTCCAACTCAAAATAGACATTTCTCATTCAAATGCTCTTTTCAAACACAAAATCGACGTTTGTCACTCAAACGCTCTTCTACCAAAATCAACGTTTGTCATTCAAACTAAAGATTCCAGTTCGTCATTCGAACTCCTTTTCAAACTCAAAACCGACATTTGTCATTCAAACGCTCCTTTACCAAAATCAACATTTGTCATTCAAACCAAGATTAAAGCTTGTCATTCAAGCTCCTTTTCAAAAGCAACACGAACACACACACGCACACTTTCGAGAAAGGTAGAAAGACTCGTCATACGAGGCATTTTGGGTGATCTCAATATACTCTTCCCGAAACGTAACGTGACCTCCGAACCTAACAATCTCTGTTCAAAAAAGCCTTTTCCTATGTTTTGGCTACCAATCAAAACGACCTCCTTTTCAAAGCCTTTTCCTAAGTTTTGGCTACCAATCAAAACAACCTCTTTTTCAAAGCCTTTTCCCAAGTTTTTGCTACCAATCAAAACGACCTCTTTTTCAAAGTCTTTTCCAAGTTTTGGCTACTAATCAAAACGACCTCCTTTTTCAAAGTCTTTTCCTACGTTTGGCTACCAATCAAAACGAACTCTTTTTTCAAACCAGACTTTTTCAAAGTTTAGGCTCATAATACAAAACGGCGTGGCGACTCCTCTCCTTTCGGCGAGGTCCCAAGTGCGAAAGCCGCTCGCCGCATTTTCGGTGCGCGATCCGGGTAATTTTAGAAACATAAATACGCTCAAATCTAGAAAATAAAATTAAATCTGAAAAATCAAACCCAAATCTAGAGAGAGAAGTTCTAGATCTAAAAAATGGTGAAAGAGTCGCAAGCCATTCAGGCAGAGGTAAAGGCAAAATTGGAGGCGACTAATTCTAAGTTCAAGGCTGCTGCAGATAAGCATTGCCGTGTTGCTGTGTTTGAAGAGGGGGACGAGGTAATGGTGTTCTTGCGTAGAGAAAGGTTTCCAATCGGGAAGTATCACAAGTTGCAGCCAAATAAGTTTGGACCTTACAAAGTTCTTAAGAGCATCAATGATAATGCCTATGTCGTAGATGCCTATATAAAGGGGTTCAAGGTTGTAGAGTTAGGGCATCCATTATCAGATTTATTAATAAACTTGGTATTATCCAATTCTCTTTCAAAGTCTCTAATTTACAGATTCTTTGGTTTATCGGGAGTTGTTCATGTAAAAATTCCTTTGTTCATCGAGTCTCGCTCGTGCAGCGATTCTTAGTACGCTTCCGCGTCACACTCACACAACAGAAAATAAAGAAAACCCAATCAAAGCAATAAAATAGATACTAGAATTGTTAATCCATTTCATCAATATAACTGACTTCGTTTGAGGCACTACCAAGTTGTGATCTTGGACTATAATATGTTAAGTCTGAGATACAATTAGTTTAGGGGCAGAACATTGCTTATATAGGTGCCCTGGAATAGTACTAAACCTAGACATAAAGGAAATCCCAAAATCAGAATTTCGACCCAGCATAAGTAAGCACGGCCCAACATTGCTTATATAGGTGCCCTCGAATAGTACTAAACCTAGACATAAAGGAAATGGCTGTTGAGTATTTAAATGAGCATAATATTTATTCTGGTTAGTGAGTTAACCGACAAAAGCCGAAAGCATTTTTGACATTTTTCGCCACTGTCAGTGAGCATGTGCTAATCTTCAAGCAGATGTTAATTTAAGCATTATTGATCAGATCCAATCGCACACTTCAATAATTTCCCACCTAACATTTTGGCTAGAACTAGTTGGCTGCATCTTATAGCATCAACAGCAGGAATAATATATGCCAGAGAAACAAAACAGCAGGGATTACATATAATTTGTATTCTATAAAAGTTTATAACTTCGTGAATGATTTGTTTAAGGAATAATTATAACTATATGGACAGTGTTGGAAATTTGATTTCAAATATGAATTTGACCAATATTTGACCAAAAATTTCATATAATTTCATTTTATGTAAATGCAAATAAAATGCATATTTATAGTCTGCATTTAAAATAGATTAATGTGATTTATTTATTTTCTCAAAACTAAATTGTGGTGAACGAGAAATTAGTGCTCAAAATATGTTAGTTGAAATGTCTTTACGAATAGTTTTTGTGAATATCGAAAACCATATCCCACGTTGCCTAAAAAGCAAAGGACACATTGGCACTTTAGGTCACACTTTGCACTTGAGCCCTAAAGTTTGTCCAGCTCACCAAGCTAGATAGTTCGGTTCGTGGCTCGGCGGTTCGGTGCATGCATGGCTCGGGGTAGGAGGTATGGTACGTTCGGCGTGGTTGCTGGATGGTTCGGTTGGACTGCTCAAGTGGAGCGGGCCGCGTATTGGGCTGAACGGGTGTGATGGGGCGGATGTGCCTCCTAGAGCGAGCATGGTCTGGTGCAGATGGATAGTCCGCGTCCCTTCCAATGGGCGCGTCGAATCCGGTGCCTTGATTAGATCGGATGGTCCAAATCCATCCTACCGGAATTGTGTCTCTTCCCAACAAGTACCACAACTCTTGGAAAACTATAAAAAGGTCCCTAGGATGTCAGTTTCATTCATTCCAATCATCCAGAGCGTTGTCATCAATAAGCAAGAGAGAGCATATTGCAACATAATTCCTTTCAAGTCCAGAAGTTCCAAACATTCGGATTTGTTCGCCGAAGTTGTTAATTTGAAATGCTTCTATTTATGACAGTTAAAGTCGTTTCATCTTACGAGAAGATGGTCGGTAACTGTTAGCACCAGTGCGAGGCAATTACTTTTTACGGAGATTGTGTCCAATACAAGCCTCGACTTTCCCCATTCTGGGTTATTTATTTTTAGTTATTTCTTTTAAGAAAGCCTTTTCTTTCAAATTTATGTCATATTTTCCGACAATCATAAGAAGTAAATTTACGTTTTCTTAAAGAAATGACAATCGAAAACAAAACCTCCCAATCATTCGGGGCTACACTTCGTCAACAGTTAATTGCGACAAACCAAATTGTTTCACTTCTTGGGTAAGGAACTAGCAAAGTTTATAGGGTGGATTTCAAAAGTTAGCAACAAAGGATGTTGTTACTTTTGACCGCCCCTAGTTTACAGAAATTCTGGAAGAGGACCCTCTTGCTATCCAGAATGATGATCGCGATTCGTAAAGGTGGGTAGCCAAAGAGGCAAGGGAGTATAGTTATCTCATATCTAGAATGTACATATGGAGTGGGCTAAATCATACCATTTACCGAGAGCAATGTCTCATGCTGGCGGCCAAAGAGTTGTGAAACTCTTTGGAACGGATCTATATGATTCAAGAGACCGGCTCCAGAAATCAAGCCAACATCATTGAAAGTTTGAATGAGCTTGAATTAGCAACAATGGTGTGTGAAATCAACTTATCAAAGTTAGAAAACAACATAAGAGAATGGTGGATAGACACCGGAGCTACACGCCACATATGTCACTACAAGAAAATAAGCAGATACCGACATATTTTTTTTTCGTCAGTAAATACACAAAAATTCGTCACTAAATCCAATTAGCGACGGATTAGTGATGGAAAAATTCCATTGTTAAAATGTGCGTTGGTAAAATTTTTGACGGAATACTGACTATTTTCCATTTGATTATCGACGGATATTTTCGTCGCTGTTGTTTTAAAATCCGTCGACAAATTCGTAAAATAGTTGACGAATTCAAAGCAAAATGCGACGGATTAGCGACGGGTTGTCCGTCTCTATTTAAAAGGTCGTTTTATTTTTGAACCATTTTAGCGACGGATTAGTGACGGATTATTCCGTCACTATATTTATTAAAAATTTCCATATTTTTTTATATGCCAAAGTATTGAGGGCTTTCCCAACAAATATTCCGTCGCTTTGCATTTTATATTAAAAAAAAATTATACTCCCTCCGTCCCAATCTAAATGTCCAAACTTTTCTTTTTTGGCGTCCCATTGAAAATGTCTCATTTCCAAAAAAGGAAACTTTTTTTCACTATTCCACCCACTCATTCTCTCTCCTACTTTACTTTTACACTCACAACATTCTCTCTCCTAACTATTCCTTCCACTCATTCTCTCTCCTATTTAATTTTTCATACTCACAACATTTAAACTTTTTCTCTTTCCTACCTCACTTTTTCTCTTTCTTACCTCACTTTCCTTAATTCCCGCGTCGGACTCATTTTTGGACATTTAGATTGGGACGGAGGGAGTATATATATATATATATATATATATATACATATATATATACCTAATAATTTAATAATATACAATAAATAAAAATTATGATAATAATATCGAAAAAAATACGTAATACAACAAAATAAATTAAACTTCAAAGAAATATTAACATACCTAAGATTGAAGTCCACTCTACATCCTAAAACAATAATGCCTAAAAATATAATTTATTGATAATAATAATTTAATAATTTAAACTTCTAAGAAATATTAATATACCAAAGTAATAATTGATAGTAATAAATTATAAAAAAATACTTATTAACAATAATAATAATTTAATCTTTAAAATAAATATTAATAATGCTTATTACTACATCCTAAATCTCATATAATTATACCCCAAATCTTAAACCCTAAACTATATACATATACCCCAAACCCTAAAAATATGATTTATTGATAATAAGTAATAATTGACATTTTCATCTTTCCTTAAATCATATTTCTACCCTTAAACCCTCATTTCTATATTATAATAATTAGTAAAAATAATTTATAATAATAATAATAATTTAATGTATAAAATAATATTATATCATACACATAAAAAGTTAATAATTTTTAAATGAAAGAATTTTTTATATACCCAATCCCTTACACATATATCATATACCCAATCCCTTACACATACTCCCTCCGTCCCGGCCGAAGTGTCTCAAAATGAGATTGGCGCGGAAATTAAGGAAAGTGATGTAAGAAAGAGAAAAAAGTTAAATATTGTGAGTATGGAAAATTAAATAGGAGAGAGAATGAGTGGGAGGAATAGTTAGGAGAGAGAAAGTTGTGAGTATAAAAGTAAAGTAGGAGAGAGAATGAGTGGGGTAGGAAGAGTATAAAAATAATAAAAACATTCCTTTTTGGGATTGAGACATTTTAAATGGGACGCCCAAAAAGGAAAGTTGAGACACTTCAGGCGGGACGGAGGGAGTATATCCTATACCCATACACCAGACACCCATACCCTATACACTAAACCATAACTCATATCCTATACCATATACCATATACACCAGACACCCATACATTATACCCTAAATCATATATATTGTATCATATACACATATCATATACTCTAAATCATAACTCATATACATATACCCATACACCAGACTCCTATACCCTATACTATACCCTAAACCATAACTCATATCATATACCATATACCCCATACACCATACACCCATACATTATACCCTAAATCATAGACTCCGTATCATATACACATATCATATACACTAAATCATAACCTATATACATATACCCTAAACCTTAACCTATACCTCAAATAGTTTTATTTATCAAAAAAAAAAAAAATTAAAAAAAATATATATGCTATTTTCCGTCCCTCTTCTATTATATATTTTTATTTCTTTAAAAACTCTTAACTTTTTTATATAACTTTTTGTAAAAAATTTCACTACTAACCAACATCTCAAATAGTTTTATTTATTCAAAACAAAAATATAAAAAATTAAAAATATATATATGATATTGTTCGTCCCTCATCTATTATATACTTTTATTTCTTTAAAAACTCTTAACTTTTTTTATATAACTTTTTGTAAAAAAAATCACTACTAACCAACATCTCAAATAGTTTTATTTATTAAAAAAATAAATTAAAAAAGTAAATATGTTATTGTCCATCTCTCTTCTATTATATACTTTTATTTCTTTTAAAAATCATAACTTTTTTATATAGCTTTTTGTAAAAATTTCACTACTAACCAACATCTCAAATAGTTTTATTTATCCAAAAAAAATATAAAAAAAATTAAAAAAGTAAATATATGCAATTGTCCATCCCATTTCTATTATATACGTTTATTTCTTTAAAAATTCTTATCTTTTTTTATATAACTTTTTTTAAAATTTCACTACTAACCACATCTCAAATAGTTTTATTTATCCAAAAAAATATAAAATAATTAAAAAGTATATATGCTATTGTCCGTCCCTCTTCTATTATATACTTTTATTTCTTTAAAAAATCTTAATTTTTTATATAACTTTTTGTAAAAAATTTCACTACTATCCAACATCTAAAATAGTTTTATTTATCCAAAAAAATAATATACCAAAATTAAAAAATTAAGTATATGCTATTGTCCGTCCCACTTCTATTATACTCCCTCCGTCCCAATAGAAGCTTCCCATTTTGCCATTTTGGGTGTCCCATTAATAGCTTCCACTTTCCTTTTTTGGCAAAGGAATCTTTACTATTTCCTCCACTCATTCTCCCTCCTACATTATTTTAATACTCACAACACCATTATAATTTACTATTCCCTCCACTCTTTCTCTCTCCTATTTTCAAATTACACTCACAACATTTTTTCTTCCCACCCATTTTATTAATTTGCGTGCAAGGTAAAATTTGGGCAGCTTCTATTGGGACGGAGGGAGTATATGTTTATTTCTTTAAAAATTCATAACTTTTTTATATAACTTTTTGTAAAAAATTTCACTACTAACCAACATCTCAAATAGTTTTATTTATTTAAAAAAAATAAAAAAAGTATACTCCCTCCTCCCAATAAAAGCTTCACCAATTACCCAAAAGGGCGTCCCGTTAGAAACTTCACCTTTTCTAAAATGGTAAAGAATCTTTACTATTCTACCCACTAATTCTCTCTCCTATTTCACTTTTATCTCCTATTTCACTTTTATACTCATAACACTTTTTAAATTTACTATTCCCTCCACTCATTCTCTCTCCTATTTTACTTTTACACTCACAACATTTTCTCCACTTACTTTTTTCCTTAATTTGTGTGTCAGGCCAAAATGGCCAAGCTCTTATTGGGACGAAGGGAGTATATGTTATTGTCCGTCCCTCTTTTTTTTATATACGTTTATTTCTTTAAAAAATCTTAACTTTTTTATATAACTTTTTGTAAAAAAAATCACTACTATCCAACATCTCAAATAGTTTTATTTATAAAAAAAATTTAAAAAAATAAAAAAAGTATATATGCTATTGTCTGTCCCATTTCTATTATATGCATTTATTTCTTTAAAAATTCTTAAATTTTTATATATAACTTTTTGTTAAAAAATTCGCTACTAACCAGCATCTCAAATAGTTTTATTTGTCCAAAAAAAATTAAAAAAGTAAATGCTATTGTCCGTCTCTCTTTTTTCTATTATATACTTTCATTTATTTAAAAATTCTTAACTTTTTCATATAACTTTTTTTTAAAAAAATTTCACTACTAACTAACATCTCAAATAGTTTTATTTATACAAAAAAATTAAAAAATTAAAAAAGTAAATGCTATTGTCCTTCTCTTTTTTTTTCTATTTTATACTTTTTTTTCTTTCAAAATTCTTAACTTTTTTTATATAACTTTTTTAAAAAAAATTCACTACTAACTAACGTCTCAAATAGTTTTACTTATACAAAAAATATTAAAAAAATAAAATAGTAAATGCTATTGTCTGTCTCTCTTTTTTATATTATATACTATCATTTCTTTAAAATTTCTTAACTTTTTTATATAACTTTTTTTAAAAAAAAATTCACTACAAACTAACATCTCAAATAGTTTTATTTATCCAAAAAAAAATTAAAAAAAAGTAAATGCTATTGTCCGTCTCTCTTTTTTCTATTATATACTTTCATTTCTTTTAAAATTCTTAACTTTTTTTATATAACTTTGAAAAAAAAATATCAATACTAACTCAAATCTAAATAGTTTTATTTATCCAAAAAAAAGTAAATGCTATGTAATTTATTTATTGACGGATTTAATCCGTCGGTAATAATATGTAATTTATTTATCGACGGATTTAATCCGTCAGTAATTAAATCCATCACTATTCCGTCGTTAACCTAAATTAAAAATTTAATAATTATTTTAAATCAATTAAAAATGACTCAAATCCGTTGGTAGTAATAAGTAATTTATTTACCGACGGATTTTAATCCGTCGGTAATTAAATCTGTCACTATTCCGTAGCTACCCAAAAATATAAATTTAATAATTATTTTAAATCATTTAGCAACGACTCAAATCCGTCGGTAAATATATCCATCGCTATTCCATCGTAAATCCATCGGTAAAAAAGTTCGCAAAGTTTTGGCGCCAAAATGGCGACGGATTAGAGACGGAATGGAATCCGTCGGCATATCCGTCGCTAAATCCGTCGGTAATCTCGTCCTAATTTCATTTTTTTGTTTTTCACTCTAGGTCGTTGATATTTCGTTGCTAATCCGATCCTAATGGCGACGTCGCAAATTTTCGTAGGTATCTTTCAGTTTTCTTGTAGTGTGTGCTGATAATGAGAGCTTCTCGTCCTACACTCCCATCAATGGAAGGAAGGTGTACATGGGAAACTCTGCTAGTTTCAATATCGTGAGACTTTGAAAGGTTGTACTGAAGATGACTTCAGGCAAAGAACTGACTCTCGTGGATGTGCTGCACACTACAAGAAAAAAGGCTTTTTGTGACTGCTAAAAGCCGTCACATATGTACGAAAAGCAGTCACGAAAAGGTAACGCGACTGGGAAATCAATCGCCATGACAGTCGCGTAAACCCTTGTCGCAATAGCTTAAAGCGACGGGATAAGCAGTCGCCTTAGAGACTTATTTTCCGTGAATGCTTTTTGCCGTCACGTAAAGGGTTTTTAAATTTTATTTATTTAATTAATTAAATCACAAATGCAATCACGTTAGCTAGTATAAGACGACTGGGTATGCAATCTCGTTAGCTTGTGTAAGGCGACTGAAAATGCAATCATCTTTGCTTAGAGAAGGCGACTGAAAATGCAATCACCTTAGCTTGTGTAAGGTGACTGAAAATGCAATCACCTTTGCTTAGAGAAAGCGACTGAAAATGCAATCACCTTATCCCATTGTAATTGTTCTACCATCACATTAGTTCTTAATGTTTCATTACAATAATATAATTATTTATAGCATTATTACTACATAATATTATGAATTAATATTGATAAATCCACAAACTTTTCCAAAACTTAATTAAAAACAAACATTAAATCATTTAAAACTAAATACATTATCTCAAAATAACATCCACCATCACATTTAACAAACTATTCATGTCTTACTAAACTTGTTCAAGAATCATTCTACCATATTATGTTCAAAAATCAATAGTCTAAGGGTATAAACAACATTTATAATAACCAGTATCTTACATTACGCTATACAAAGATTTAGAAGCCGTTTGAACATCAAGATCACACTTATAATCATACTTGGAACCAACGAGCCAGCGAAAACATCAATTTTTATGACCGCGTCATTAGCATAAGCTTTCTCAGTTCTGAACGAGCCGATCATTTCCCCCTCTGTTTTCTAACTTCCACATGACAAACAATCCTCCCTGTTTGTTAAGGAGCAAACCATTTGTGACATTTTGGTGCTATCATCTTCTTCTACTTTGGTTTTTTCCTGCTGCATTGGATTAATAGTAGGTTTAATATTATATACTCCCTCCGTCCCAAAAATGAATGTCCAAAAATTTTCAAATTTGCTCTTAATCAGAGCCAATATAAAAAGTTTTTGTACATTCATTTTTGGGACAGAGGGAGTACCATAGAAAGAGGAAAACGAATCCCTTGCAATAATAACTACAATCTCCATCCCAAAATAATGTCACGGTTTGACTTTTTTGATCAACTTGGTTGAACTTCCAACCAATAATTGTATAAAATTCTAAACATTTATATTAAGTGCACCATTAAGAATACAACCAATATCAATTATTTCATAGAAGCTTGGTCAAGGTTCAATTAAGTTGACCAAGAAAGTCAAAATATGACATTATTTTGGGAAGGAGAAGAGTAATAAGCTAGAACAGTGAGATTAGAGAAAATGGGAGCAGTCCAGTGTTACCTTAAGAATGGAAGTATCAACAGTGAACTTGATTGCATCCACTGTAGCACGTGATAGCGCAGATAATACATCCCCGTCTTCAAACCCTTGTGTCCAGAAACAAAGCAATGTACAATGAGAAACATTATAACTTCACAAAAATTCAGATTTTCTGATTGAAATCTCAAATTTCAACTAATATGTTCAAGACAAAAAAGGGTGTACCTTGGACCATGCATGGAAGTGCAGAGAAGTAAGTTTTCCAAAATTGGGCTGTTCCATGTGGATATTAAGACTTTGGCTCTGGTCAATGTAGCATCCTCGATCAACAGCCATATCCACCAATGTTCTTTGCTTGATCTCCCAAACAATCCTAATTGTATAAATCCGTTATGGGATTGGAAATTGGAAATAGATAATGTAACCAAAGAAATCTAGGAATTTCTATAAAATCTCATCACCGTACTTATAAATAGCTCTGAGGTCTTCAGGAATCTCGGAAATTTTCTGAACAGAACCACTCTCATAGACTATCTGGTTCTTAAGAGTGGGAGACCAAAGGCCCATCTCAGTTAGGTCATGTAGAAGATGTTTGTTGACCATTCATAAAAAAATAAATAGAAGTCTTTTAGTTGCAAGAAAACCTTAAGACTCTGCGACTGTATATTAGAGGTATATGGCTCAAAGCACTCGTTATTCCCAAGAATCTGGCTTGTTGAAGCAGTAGGCATGGGTGCTACAAGAAGTGAATTTCTTACTCCATTTTGAGCTACCATTCCCCGAAGAGCACTCCAATCCCACATACTAGAAGGTGTTACTCTCCACATGTCTGGTTGAAGAATTCCCTACAAGTAACCAATGCCAAATAGCAGAGAGAAATTAGTCTTTGCACAAGCATCACAACTTTACATGCAAATCTTAGGGATTTGGAGTAACATATACCGTTGCTTCACGTCTCTGACTATTTACCATCCACCTTACTAATTACAGAAGAAGGAAAAATTATATTAATAATAATTATAAAAAAAAATCAACTATAACTCTTCATTAGGTAGAGTAGCAAATTTTCCTTAATTGCCCCTTTAAAGGATAACTAAGATACATAATGGCAATTTAAAGGGACAAATTTTAGGCTTGGGTAATCCAAATTCTAGAAGATTAATTATCTTAAGATCTGCGTCAACCTCTTTGACCATAAGTGATTGTTTCTCTGGTGCATTTTGGCTTGTGTAGACATCCCCCCTCCCCTTGAGTTCATAAGTTCAACTTTGAGTTCTTCACCAAATGAGTGCCCCTTTGATACATGAAATCATTCAACATTAACCCTAAAATTTGATTTTCTTGGATGCCACTTTAACAAAAGTGGCTCAGAAACTAGCAAAGTGAAATCATTTTACAAAAAGTAGCTAAAATAAACATAATCAAGCGGGTCAGAATTAGTTGGCCACCAGACATACCTGTGACTAGTATATACTTGACCACATTGCGAGCATGTGAGATACACTCAACCGAGTCAGAATGCATAAAAGTACACTGCAAAGTGCAGCAACAATATAATTACTAAAGACCAAAAAATCTTACTGGTATTCAGGGCCGGAACTGCTAAGCACATCGAAGCTTGACCCAGAAACAAGGAAGATAACCACAATAAAAGAGACCAAACATGGTACTACTGAGCTGAGCAAAACGAGGACTTCCTCTCTGTAAAAGCAATGTCATAGCAAAGACAAATGCAGTACAAGTCATGGAAACATCAATTTGTCCCACATATCTGACGGTACATTAGAGGCAATGATCAGTAACTGAAGGACAATAAACAGCATTAACAAGCTCGAAAAAAAACTCAACTATGCTTCAAGATTACAAAAAAAAAAAAAAAATTGAGAGAGAAACTTCTCCGAACACCCACTCTGCCAAACTCAACTTAAGATTCGTGCATATATGACTGCATTTTTAAAGGTAACTAAATTCATTAAATCGCAAAAAGAAGTGCACATCTGTACATAAGATTTTAAAATAGAATCTACCAGAAAACATAGCAATTTTAAGTGTATAATTTGACAGCTAAAAAAATATAAAGCATCTCATCTCCTCCAACCTTATCTTAAGCTACACTACATAAATAAATGGACTACCTTTTTATCGATAAATGAGTACTTCAAGAGAGCAAAAGGAGCACATTATGCAACTCGAAAGTAAGAAAATAGGAATTATAATGTGATTATTGTATCACATGAAGAGATGATATGGACTGACGTTAATTGCTGACAGATGCATAATATCAAATGCCAAGATAGATTATATATATATATACCGAAGAGATTATTTACTTAAACCAATAATGGTGTTAGGATTTGAACAAGCCAACAGGCTTCTAGGGTGGTTTAACCCAACAATGCACAACACAATATAAATTTATTTATCAAAGCCTTGTGGAAAACAAAACCCTCGCAAACTATTCATAATCTAAAGAAAACCCTAGAAAGAAATAAACCATGAAAATTAGGGGAAGAACACCAGGAATTAAACCCTAATTTTGGGTTAAAAATAAACCCCAAATCGAGAACTTAGCTAATCAACAAAAATACACCAACAAAATATACCAAAACAGTCGAAATTTGACTTTTCAAAATCAAATCAAACTATCTTAAATTCATACAAGACGCAATATTTGTATACTTATAGATCAATTTCGGATCAAAATGGTCAAATCCATGTTAAAAACTCAAAATATGAGGGGAATTATACCTCTTGAACTGGCTCAGTTTTGGATCGGAGAGAGAGAGACAACGAGCGGAGAGAGACGACGAGCGGAGAGACGACAGGAGCGGAGAGACGACCGGAGCAGAGTGAGGCGGAGCGGAGCAGAGAGGGAGAGAGCGGATAGAGAGGGAGAGAGCGTATAGAGAGAGAGAGAGAGAGGCGCCTTCTTTCTGATTATGATTTAGATCTGAAATTTATTTACTTCTTTTTCTTTTTTTTTTTGTATTACAAGATTGCATTGGCAGTCACCTTTAACTAAAATTATTTTTTACTTGTATTTAAATTGATTAAATTATCTAATTAATCAAACGTGATTGCAAAAGTCATCACAATTTCAAAAAAGCGATCACGTTTGATTTTTCATATTCACGTTTGTTTCCCGCGTTGGCGCTCCGGACAAAATTGTCAAACGTGATTGCACATGTGGTTGTAACGTGATTGCTTTTTATTTCCATCTCCTTATCTGGTCTATGGAGACTACTTTTTTTAGCCATCACAGAAAGCAGTCACAAAAGACTATTTTTCTTGTAGTGGCATGTCCTATACATTCACAAGAACCTATTTTTCCGGATTGTTGTAGAGAAAGGTTGAATTTAGATTAGTGTTTGAGTCAGATAAGTTTGTATTGACCATGAATGGTTTGTTCCCTGAGAAAGGATACCTTGATAAAGGTCTTTTTAAAATGAATGTAATTAATGTTTACCGCCTAGAGGCAAAGAATAACAGTGTTTCTTTTGTTTACTTATTGGATAGTCCTAATTTATGGCATGATATATTAGGTCACGTGAATTCAACACAATTAAGAAGTTAGTGAGTCAAGAAATTATTCCTATGTCTTAATTTCAACACAATTAACGGTTATCCAACATGGATGAAGAATGGCCGCAACCAAACTTTCTTTCTTATTTCAATTATGGAACATCAAAGTAGTAGGATATAGTGTAGATCAATAATTTCGAACTTGTAGTGACATTAAAATATATTTTGGAAACAAATATTGGCTATATTTTTGTAATGAGATTTGTATAGATTTGTGTGTTTTTTAAATTGTTTTGTTGGTACTAGTCATTTACCATGCCAATATTATTTAGTAGATGGATATGCTAAAAATTTAAGGAAAGTGAGTCAGATGATGTTATGTGACTAGTTAACTTTTGTTAGGTTTATAATGATAATTTGGAAAGAATCATGTCAAAAAAAGATGGATGATAGTTCTGTGATGATATTTGCCAAAAAAAAAAAAAGTTCAGTGAGGATATTTGAAAATGGGAAAAAGTTGAGTGATGATCATTTCATTATTTAGCCTTTTAATATTGATAAAAAAATGGGTTTGTGAGTTGTACATGTATGATAGTTGAAAAATGAGATTTGATTTTCTGTTTTTTTTTTTTTTGAAAATAAAAACAGGTCTCGTGGTTGGAATATATGACGTATACTCAAATCATTCAATTATGAGATTAATTAAGTCTGTGATTTGGCCAAGGAGTGCTCAAGAGTGAGTGAGTGAGCGAGCAGAGCGCAAGTTAATGAGAGAAGTATTAGGAATATAATATTAGAATTCTATATTCTATATTATATATTGTTAAATATTTTATATAGTTTAGGAAACTCAATTTTTGTATTAGATTAGGAAAGAAAATATTTGTATAGATCTAGAAATCTTCTAGAAAATTACCTCCTCTCATTGTAAACCCTATAAATATGTATCCCTAACATCATAATTAATTGAGTCTTTCGTACCTATTCTTTTCTTCCTTGTATGATTGGCTTCGTCTCTCTCTCTCTCTCAAATCTTATATGGTATCAGAGCAGATCCATAAGGGGACTTCTTCGTCTCTCTCTCTCTAAAATCTTATATGGTATCAGAGCAGATCCATAATGGGACTTCTTCGTCAAACCCACCACCATTCGCTTCTGCCACTCTACCAATCCTTTCTCCCCCCCCTCCCTCTCTTTTATTTTCTTAAGCTTTCGACACTTCTTCTCCCATAGTCGAACAACTAAACCCCTAGGCCTTTATTCTTCTTCTTATTTTTCACTTATCTCAATGTCACGTTGAGTATTAGTTCTTACTTTCCTAAATTTTCTATTTTCTTAAATTTTTGACTTAGTCTCGTCTTCAGCCATATACAAAAACCCACACAAATACCCATTCTTCAACACCTCCTAAATCATAACCCTAAATTGCTTCCTCAATGGCCATCCCACCCTAACACAACACTCGAGCTCTTTGCTCAATCTCCCTTTAAAAACTAAACCCAATTCGTCGTTGAGATGTAAAATAAAATTCTAAACCAATTCGTCGTTGAGACGTAAAATAAAACACAAACCCAATTTGTGTTGATACTTAAAATCGTCGTTGAGACGTAGTTGATGAGACGCAAAATTCCTCGTCATTGTGACGTAAAAATTCCGTCATTACGACATAAAATTATCGTCATCGCTACGTAAAATAGTACTTGTACAATATTCTTACTCTTACCCCTTATTACCTCTTTTCCTTATAGTTTTTGTCATTACGACGTAAAATAAACAACAAAGATCAACTCGATGATATCTTCACAACGCTACTTCACCAAGCTCACCTTCATATTATTATGTTCAAGATTGGACTCTGCTATCGGCCGTCCATCTTGCGGGGGCATGATAGAGATATACCAAATCACAATCATATATTATGTTTCCTTTTTTAATAGTTTCCTTATTATTATAATTCCTTATTGTAATAGTATTCATTCTCCTTTTGTAATTATATATTTCATTAATTAGTGATTTCTAAGTTGTATATATATTCATACAATGGTAATAATAAAACTTGAGTCATTCATATCAATTTTCTCTCTCTCCATGTATGAATTCACTTCGTCTATCATCCTTTATTCTATTATGGTATCATAGCATCAAAATTCATAATAGGACTTCTCCGCCAAACCCTAGCGGCAAAGCCCTAAAGCCGCCTCACCCTCAAATACTACATTGCTTCCGCCATCCAGCAATAAACCCTAAAAAAAAATTCATTGCTCTATATTCAATCCCCTCGGCTAAAACCCCCCTTAGGCCGAAACCCTATTTTTTTTCCTTTTCTCTATTTTCAAACCCCTCGGCTCAAACCCACTTAGGCCGAAACCCTAATTTTTTTTCTTTTCTCTATATTCAATCTCCTCGGCTAAAACCCCCCTTAGGCCGAAACCCTATTTTTTCCTTTTCTCTATTTTCAAACCCCTCGGCTAAAACCCCCTTAGCCCGAAACCCTTTTTTTTTCTTTTCTCTATTATCAAACCCCTCAGCTCAAACCCCCCTTAGGCGGAAACCCTAAAAAAATTATTTTCAAACCCCTCAGCTCAAATCCCCCTTAGGCTGAAACCCTAATTTCTTTTCTTTATTTCTCTTCTCCAAACTTCTCCTGCCTCAAACCCTACACTACCCACCTCGGCAAACCCTACAGCCGCACCACCCACCTCAGCAAACTTACTGTGCCCTTCCACCTCCTTCAAAATCCCCTTGGCAAAACCCATAGCCAAAACTCTATCCTTCATAACTACCACCTCACTGTCGCCCTACCACCTTACTTGCGGCACAACCCTACAACCGTCCCACCCTCAAATGCACGCCACCACCGACAAATAACCACAATGGCAACGAACAACCACATCAAATCTGACAACGTACATGTCCAGGAACACATCCGTCTCCAACCGCTACATCAAACCCGGTTCATATCATCATTCTTCAAGATTAGACTTATCCAAAGATCGTCCATCTTGCGGGGGCATATTAGGAATATAATATTAGAATTCTATATTCTATATTATATATTGTTATATATTTTATATAGTTTAGGAAACTCAATCTTTGTATTAAATTAGGAAAGAAAATATTTGTATAGATTTAGAAACCTTCTAAGAGATTACCTCTTCTCATTTTAAACCCTATAAATATGTACCTCTAACATCATAATCAATTAAAAAAATAAACAGGTCTCGTGGTTGGAATATATGACGTATACTCAAATCATTCAATTATGAGATTAATTAAGTCTGTGATTTGGCCAAGGAGTGCTCAAGAGTGAGTGAGTGAGCGAGCAGAGCGCAAGTTAGTGATAGAAGTATTAGGAATATAATATTAGAATTCTATATTCTATATTATATATTGTTAAATATTTTATATAGTTTAGGAAACTCAATTTTTGTATTAGATTAGGAAAGAAAATATTTGTATAGATCTAGAAACCTTCTAGGAAATTACCTCCTCTCATTGTAAACCCTATAAATATGTATCTCTAACATCATAATTAATTGAGTCTTTCGTACCAATTCTTTTCTTCCTTGTATGATTGGCTTCGTCTCTCTCTCGCTAAAATCTTATATGGTATCAGAGCAGACCCATAATGGGACTTCTTCGTCAAACCCACCACCATTCGCTTCCGCCATTCTACCAATCCTTTCTCCCCCTCCCTCTCCGTTTTTTTTTCTTAAACTTTCGAAACTTCTTCTCCCATAGTCGAACAACTAAACCCCTAGGCCTTTATTCTTTTTCTTCTTTTTCACTTATCTCAATGTCACGTTGAGTATTAGTTCTCACTTTCCTAAATTTTCTATTTTCTTAAATTTTTGACTTAGTCTCATCTTCAGCCATACAATAAAACCCACACAAATACCCATTCTTCAACACCTCCTAAATCATAACCCTAAATTGCTTCCTCAATGGCCGTCCCACCCTAACACCACACTCGAGCTCTTCGCTCAATCTCCCTTTAAAAACTAAACCCAATTCGTCGTTGAGATGTAAAATAAAATTCTAAACCAATTCGTCGTTGAGACGTAAAATAAAACTCAAACCCAATTTGTGTTGATACTTAAAATCGTCGTTGAGACGTAGTCGATGAGACGCAAAATTCCTCGTTATTGTGACGTAAAATTTCTGTCATTACGACATAAAATTATCGTCATCTCTACGTAAAATAGTACTTGTACAATATTCTTACTCTTACCCCTTATTACCTCTTTTCCTTATAGTTTTTGTCATTACGACGTAAAATAAACAACAAAGATCAACTCGATGATATCTTCACAACGCTACTTCACCAAGCCCACCTTCATATTATTATGTTCAAGATTGGACTCTGCTATCGGCCGTCCATCTTGCGGGGGCATGATAGAGATATACCAAATCACAATCATATATTATGTTTTCTTATTTTAATAGTTTCCTTATTATTATAATTCCTTATGGTAATAGTATTCATTCTCCTTTTGTAATTATATATTTCATTAATTAGTGATTTCTAAGTTGTATATATATTCATACAATGGTAATAATAAAACTTGAGAGATTCATATCAATTTTCTCTCTCTCCATGTATGAATTCACTTCGTCTATCATCCTTTATACTATTATGGTATCAGAGAATCAAGATTCATAATAGGACTTCTCCGCCAACCCTAGCGGCAAAACCCTAAAGCCGCCCCACCCTCAAATACTTCATTGCTTCCGCCATCCACCAATAAACCCTAAAAAAAATTTCTTTGCTCTATATTCAATCCCCTCGGCTAAACCCCCCTTAGGTCGAAACCCTATTTTTTTTTTTCCTTTTCTCTTTTTTCAAACCCCTCGGCTCAAACCCACTTAGGCCGAAACCCTATTTTTTTTTCTTTTCTCTATATTCAATCTCCTCGGCTAAAACCCCCCTTAGGCTGAAACCTTATTTTTTCCCTTTTCTCTATTTTCAAACCCCTCGGCTAAAACCCCCTTAGGCCAAACCCCCCCCCCCTTTTTTTTTTCTTTTCTCTATTTTCAAACCCCTCAGCTCAAACCCCCCTTAGGCCGAAACCCTAAAAAAAAACTATTTTCAAACCCCTCGGCTCAAATCCCCCTTAGGCCGAAACGCTAATTTCCTTTCTTTATTTCTCTTCTCCAAACTTCTCCTGCCTCAAACCCTACACTACCCACCTCGGCAAACCCTACAGCCGCACCACCCACCTCAGCAAACTTACTGTCGAAACCCTTTCACCTCCTTCAAAATCCCCTTGGCAAAACCCATAGCCAAAACTCTATCCTTCATAACTACCACCTCACTGCCGCTCTACCACCTTACTTGCGGCACATCCCTACAACCGCCCCACCCTCGAATGCACGCCACCACCGACAAATAACCACAATGGCAACGAACAACCACATCAAATTAGACAACGTACATGTCCACACTACAAGAAAATTGCCAAATAGCGACAGACCAAATTCTGTCGCCATTAGCGACGGAATAGCGACGGATTAACGACGGAAGCAAAATAAAACGAAAAAATCAGTTACCGACGGATTTAGCGACGGATTAGCGACGAATTTTAGCGATAGACATGAATCTGTCACTAATCCGTCGCAATAGTGGCGCCAAAAAAGCCCGCCCATTTTAGCGACGGATTTAGAGACGGAATAATGACGGATTACAAAATTTTTTAACGACGGATTTTTTCTATCGCTAAATAAATAAAAAATAAATAAATATTTTTCCTTTTTAAAATTAGCAACGGATTTAACGACGGATTTAACAAAAATAAATTACCGACGGAATTATTCTGTCGCTAATTAGTAAAAAATAAAAAAAATATTTTTCTTTTAAAATACCGACGGATTTAGCGACGGATTTTAGAAAAATAAATTACCGACGGATTTAGCGACGGAAATTGTTTTTTAAAAAAATAACTTTCTTTCTAACTTTTTATGTAACTTTTTGAAAAAAACTTCAATACTAAAAAATATCCAAAATATTTATTTATATTCATAAAAAATAAAAAAATATACATTTATAAATAAAAATTAAAGAATTTTACCAGTCCCTGATTTCTTTATTATACTTTCATTTGTTTTTTTTTTCTAACTTTTTTTATATAACTTTTTGAAAAAAACATCAATACTAAAAAGTGTCCAAAATATTTATTTATATTCATAAAAAATAAAAAAAACTATACATTTATAAATTAAAATTAAAGAATTTTACCCGTCCCTGATTTCTTTATTATACTTTCGTTTGTTTATTTTTTTTCTAAATTTTTTTATATAACTTTTTGAAAAAAAACTTCAATACAAAATAATTTCCAAAATATTTATTTATATTCATAAAAAATAAAAAAAACTATACATTTATAAATAAAAATTAAAGAATTTTAACCTTCCCTGATTTCTTTATTATACTTTCATTTGTTTATTTTTTTCTAACTTTTTTTATATAACTTTTTGAAAAAAACTTCAATACTATAAATTGTCCAAAATATTTATTTATATTCATAAAAAATAAAAATAAAACATACATTTATAAATAAAAATTAAAGAATTTTCCCGTCCCTGATTTCTTTATTATATTTTCATTTGTTTATTTTTTTCTAACTTTTTTATATAACTTTTTGAAAAAAACTTCAGTACTAAAAATGTCCAAAATATTTATTTATATTCATAAAAAAATAATAAAAAAAAACTATACATTTATAAATAAAAATTAAAGAATTTTAGCCGTCCCTGATTTCTTTATTATACTTTCATTTGTTTATTTTTTTTCTAACTTTTTTTATATAACTTTTTGAAAAAAAAACGTCAATACTAAAAAATGTCCAAAATACTTATTTATATTCATAAAAATTAAAAAAAACTATAAACTTGTAAATAAAAATTAAAGAATTTTATCCGTCCCTGATTTCTTTATCTAGTAACGTGAACTCCTAATAATGATATAAGTCGTGTTTTCGTGAGATATCTATGAAAAATAATAGCAATCCTTTGAGCAAATTCTCAATTCATGTCCACCAGATGGTGTCTTCCTTAGGCATTAGAAGCAATGTAAACCTGAAAAGAATCATTGCCTGCAAAATCTCCAAAAAAAATCCCATGATCACATAAGTGTTTGACATTAGTTTCAATTATTATTTATGCAAGTATCAAATTCAAATCATAACAAACTATAGGTCGCAGATGGATATACATCAACAATATACAGGCGAAACATTATTGCTTCCTAATTATAGATTAAACCCACTAAAACAGCATGTATAGCTAATAGCATTATCCACATACGGATTGGTGACTGTGATTACAAAACATTAACCATGAAACTTAAAGTGTAAAGACAATAATGAACTTTAGATCCTAAAATAATAATTATGTGTGACAGCTAGTGCAAAAGCAATGAACTGGGTGGGTGGATAAGTGCATTATAGGTAGCATGTAAGTCAAACATAATACTAAAAGACTAAACTAGTAATATGCAAATTAGCACATCAATTTACTACTACCTCTAATCACAAAATGAATTATTAAAAAAAAAATCAAATATTTGCTTTCTCAATTTGAGCAGTGAACCTGAAAAATATGTGGAGAGAATATAATTTTATGTTATTTTATCTCATGGAATAACAATGGCCATAACACATTTATACTAATCATCTAAAAAATAAATTGGGAAACTTGCACATTTCATGCTCCAGATATTGCCAGGGATGTCACTAAACTGTGATTCACACAAAAAAGTGCAAGATAGACTCATAACAAAACAAATGGTATTGAAATGCTAGCTTTTTAAAACTCAGTTTACATAAAATAAAAAAACACCGAAAGACAAAGTGAAATTGCTTCAATATTAACTAATCATGTAAAGCATGAGATAGTAAACGATAAATGTGTCCATCAGCTATAAGATCTAATACTGCTACTAACAAATAATACAACGAAGACATGCATGGAATTAAAATCACAAACTTGGATCACTTTATACTACAAAATGTTAAGACCCTAAATCTACAAAAGCTACTACAGAATCCGTCTTCCTCGAAGTTTGAACAGTAAAACTTACCCTTACAGTTCATAACAAAACTCGAAGCAGGGTACTTCTCCTTTCCCTCACCATTCGTAATACTAAATCAAGCCAATGAGTATTTAAACGAAAAGATACCAAAGAGCTACCTAAGATGCTCCCTGATTACCTAAAAATACTATAAAAAAAAAATCAAAAGGAACAATCATATCCATACAACCCAATGATTACCTAAGATGCTACCTGATTTGCTGGAGGAGGATATCTTTGTTACCTGTTAATCTCAATCCATGTTTCCTCAAATAAACCTTACATTGATCCACTTTCAGCTTCTCCACCTGCCCATCAAGAAAAACACCATTCAGTAAATAAAAAAAACACTTTTATCTTATTGTATCGTACTGATTTTTTGTAAAAAAATAAAAAATTCACATAGATTAAGAAAGTTCACTTTTAAGCAAATTTAGTAGTTCTACTTTGCAGTTTTCTATTAGCAGTTCAGTTTTTTTTTTTTTTGCATGGCAGTTTTTTGTAAGTGTGGGAAGTGGAAAGGGAGGGCGAATTTGGACCGTCAGATCAATATTGTGAGAAAGAATCTGAGCCCCTCTTTGTCTTGGCTGTTTTTCCCTATTGTAATATAGATTATTATTAAGTATTATTATTAATTATAAAATAATAATTATTAATATATTCAATTATTTAATTGAATAATTAACAATAGCATCATTATTATTACTAGTTATTATTACTAGTTATTATTAATAATATTATTAAGTATTATTATTATTTATATAATAATAATTATTAATATATTCAATTATTTAATTGAATAATTAACAATAGCATCATTATTACTAGTTATTATTAATATTATTATTAATTATATATTAATAATTATTAATATATTCAATTATTTAATTGAATAATTAACAATAGCATCATTATTATTACTAGTTATTATTAATATTATTATTAAGTATTATTATTAATTATATAATATTATTTTTATTAATTATATAATAATAATTATTAATATATTCAATTATGTAATTGAATGATTAACAATAGCATCATTATTATTACTAGTTATTATTATTATTATTATTAAGTATTATTATTAATTATATAATAATAATTATTAATATATTCAATTATTTACTTTTTTGATATTATGCATTATTACTAGTTATTATTAATATTATTATTAAGTATTATTATTAATTATATAATAATAATTATTAATTGATTTAATTGAATAATTAACAATAGCATCATTATTAGTATTATTATTAAGTATTATTACTAATACTTTTTAAATAAATAAAATTATATAATATAAAAACATTTACTTTTTTGATATTATGTATTATTACAAGTTATTATTATAATTATTATTAAGTATTATTATTAATTATATAATAATAATTATATATTCAATTATTTAATTGAATAATTAACAATAGCATCATTATTAGTATTATTATTAAGTATTATTACTAATAATTTTTAAAGAAATAAAAGTATATAAAATAAAAACATTTACTTTTTTGATATTATTTATTATTACTATTTATTATTAATATTATGATCCATGTGGTTATTTGAGACCCAATAAAACAATGTCATGTGGCATTGTTTTATTGGGACTCAAATAATCACGCGGATCATGAGCTAAACCAAATCCAATCATTCACACATTCAATCCAACGATCCACATTTCTTCTAAACAAAACCAATAATTTCTCTCCCTATTTCTCTCCTCATTTCTCTCTCTTTATTTTGAGTTTATCAAAACCCACGCCTACCCGTCTTCTTCTCTCTCATTCTTCTCATTCTTCTCTCTCAATCATTTCTCTCATTCTTCTCTCTCTGTCAAACAACATTCCTCAACCGTCTTCTTCTCTCTCATTCTTCTCTCCGTCAAACAACCCACGCCTACCCATCTCCCAACCTTTTTCCAACTTCCCCTTCATCGTCGCCGTCGCCATATTCCATGGATTCCAACGAACTAAAGCATCTACCCACTACCCTTCATCGTCTCCGGCGACGGCGATGGTAACGATGGATCCGCCGGTCACCGGCCGTCCCCAACCCCTGGATCCGCCGTTCCCCTCCAACGTCTTCTTCTCTCTCTCCCCAATGCCGTCTTCTTCTCTCTCTCTCCCCCAACGCCGTCTTCTTCTCTGTAAATTGTCTGTGAAACGGCTTAAACAAAGTCACCATTCTTATTGCAGTCTATCAGCCCATTTTGGAAATGTTTTCTGGTTAGTTCTATAGTTGGTATCACTAGTCTAATCCTAAATTGTTTTGTATTCATGTTTCCAACGTTTTCGTGTCAGGTACATCAATGTATGGTTCTTCACCATTGACCATATGGAGCTCATTTCACAGTTACTTGAAAACCATAGGCACCCCCAAGTTGAGAAATAAAATGAGAAGAAAAAGAAAAGGGGTCGATTAAGTGTTTATTTCATAACAATCACTGATCACTTAGTAGTTCTAACTGTTTCGACTTTCTATTGAACAAAAATCATGAGAAGTAGCAGTAAAATGTAAAAGGGTAGTGTGTGTGTGTGGATCTGAGGTTCCCAAATGTGATTTTGTTGATTTTTTGTTTTGTAGATCTGGGTTTGCCACAAAAATTGGATGATTTTGATAGTGATATTGGTGGATTGATGGATGGTGTTGGTGTTGGTGATTGTAATTGTTGAAACATGACAGACTGATTTGAGAATAAACTATGTTAATGGACTGATTTGAGAATAAATTATGTTAAGGGACTGATTTGAGAATAAAATATGTTAAGGGACTGATTTGATAATAATAGAACTTAAGGGACTGATTTGACAATAATAAAACTTAAGGGACTGATTTAAAAATATTTACAAAAATTATATATATATATATATATATATATATATATATATATATATATATATATATATATATATATATATATATATATATATATATATATATATATATATATATATACTCCCTCCGTCCACTTACTTACTTCACACTTTCTATTTTGGGCGTCCAAATACATACTTCACACTTTGTTTTTTTTAACCTGAAATGAAAATTTTTTATTATTAAAATATTAACCCTACCCCACTCATTCTATCTCTTACATTACTTTAATACTCACAACACTATTATAATTTACTATTCCCTCCACTCATTCTCTCTCCTATTTTACTTTTACACCCACAACATTTATATCATTATTTTTTCCTTAATCCACGCGTGAACAGTAACTGTGAAGCAACAAAGTGGACGGAGGGAGTATATATATATATATATAATTTTTTTTAATAATAAATATCAAAAGCGACGGATATATCCGTCGGTAATTTTATATTTCAAAAATAAAAAATATTGAAAAAAGAAACTTTAAAAAAATTAAGAAAATTGTGAAAATTTTGAATAAATTTTAGCGACGGAAATGTCCATCGTTAAATCCGTTGTTATTAATGTCGCCAATACATTAATTTTGTCGTTCATCTTCAACATTTAGCGACGATTTTTGAGTTTTAGCGACGGAATCATCCGTCGTTACTTTAACGACAGCCCAAAAATCTGTCGTTAATATTTAGCGACAAGGGTTTTAGCACCAGATTTTTTCCGTCGCAAAATGCCTTTAGCGATGGATTTTTGGCTTTTAGCGACGGATTTTTCCGTCGCTAAAACCTGTTTTTCTTGTAGTGCCAGGAACACATCCGGCTCCAACCGCTACATCAAACCCGGTTCATCTCATCATTCTTCAAGATTAGACTTATCCAAAGATCGTCCATCTTGCGGGGGCATATTAGGAATATAATATTATAATTCTATATTCTATATTATATATTTTTATATATTTTATATAGTTTAGGAAACTCAATCTTTGTATTAAATTAGGAAAGAAAATATTTGTATAGATCTAGAAACCTTCTAGGAGATTACTTCCTCTCATTGTAAACCCTATAAATATGTACCTCTAACATCATAATCAATTGAAAAAATAAACAGGTCTCGTGGTTGGAATATATGACGTATACACAAATCATTCAATTATGAGATTAATTAAGTCTGTGATTTGGCAAAGGAGTGCTAAAGAGTGAGTGAGTGAGCGAGCAGAGTGCAAGTTAATGAGAGAAGGAGTGCTCAAGAGTGAGTGAGCGAGCGAGCAGAGCACAAATTAATGAGAGATTGGCACAAGCATACATTGTTGAGTGCTGTAGAGGTAGTTTTGTCCGTAGAGCTTTAAAAACGAATGATGTAATCATTTGTGTATAAAATATGCGATGTAATTAAAAAAAAAAAAGATAATTCCAAAATGTTGGATGATTTGTTACAAATTGCGAAAGTACGCTGTATTTTTTGACATGCTTTTTGTATAATTTGTAAACATTTTTGAAAGTAGTATTTTTTATACACTAAACAAATTGTTGCATTATATGATGAAAATTGCAAATGGGTAAAATACGCTGCATAGGTTATGTTGGAAATGGGTAACGGAAAGTAATGTTTGACTTAACGTTGATCTAGTTTCTAACGGAAGTTCGTAATTTGTTAACGAAACTAGTTACAAAATGTAGTCTACATTTGTTGTAGAATATTAAACTCTTTTAATGTCTCAAAACCATTTAGGGTGAATGAGAATTAATGACAAAGGTCATTTGTAACTTAACAAAAGTTGGTTAAAAGGTAAATTAAATCATTTGGATTTAATTAGATTTGAACAGTGTTTTTGGGTGATGAGATTTGGCTCAAAACTGATCAGAACGAGTGGGGACTCTGAGCACGAGTCGTGAGCACGAATGGACCTCAATGGACTTTGGCTCAAAACTGATCAGAACGAGTGGAATGCTTGGGAACGAGTCGTGGGCACGACTCGTGCCAAGGAGCACGACTCGTGCCCTTCACTGCTGTTCGAAAAATTGCACCTTTTCAAGGGAAAAGGCACAAAACCTTTTGACTCTCTTTATATACTTCCCCCTCCGAATTTCAATTCATTCATACAGTCATTTGAGCCTTCCCACCCTCTAGTAAGATAGAAAAACATACCCAAATCATTGGCATATTGTTGCATCAAATCATTCAAAGTCCAAAGTTTCAAACTTAGTGTTGTTCGTTAGAGTATTTGATTTGGAGTGCTCCTATCATATACTAAAAGTCGTTTTATCTTACTAGAAGATTGCCATTGAAAACGTAAGCACCTGTGCGGGGCAATAACTTCTTACGGAGATTGTATTTAATACAAGACTCGACTTGATTTCATTTGTCTTTTCAATCTCCGTTACTTTTGCCGTTAGTTTTTCTGTTAAGTCTTAAAGAAGCCATACACAATTTCCAACAATCGTAAGAAGTTATTTACGCTTCTTCAAGACCTTCAAAGATGGCAAATGAGAAAGACGTCTCCTCATCCAGTAAAGGGAATGTTACGCCTCCTTCTCAAGGTGACGCTACATTCAACCATGTTGCACCCGCTCCTACACCACATCACCTTGGTCATGGTGAGAAACCCGCGAAATTCACTGGTGTGGATTTCAAGAGATGGCAACAGAAAATGCTATTCTACTTGACCACCCTAAGCTTGCACCGCTTCTTAAAGGAAGATCCTCCGGCGGTGGAAAATGGTGATCCCGACCCCCAAAGGCAAATGGCAAAGGAGGCTTGGGCTCACGGTAATTTTTTGTGTAAGAATTACATCTTAAATGGACTTGACGATGCACTATACAATGTGTATAGTACCGTCGAGTTATCCAAGGCGTTGTGGGACACCTTGGAAAGGAAGTACAAGATCGAAGACGCCGGGTCAAAGAAATTTGTCGTCGGTAAGTATCTTGACTTCATGATGGTCGATTCTAAATCGGTAACAACTCAAGTAGATGAATTCCAAATCATTCTACATGGGCTTGATGCCGAGGGGATGATCATGAATGATCCATTCAAGGTGGCCTCTATCATTGAAAAGTTGCCACCTTCGTGGAAGGATTTCAAGAACTATCTTAAGCATAAACGCAAGGAGATATCCTTGGAAGACATTGTTGTTCGTCTTCAAATTGAAGAGAACAATAGAATCAACGAGGCCAAGGTTGCTAAGGGAAAGATGGAGGCTAAGGTCAATCTCGCCGAGGCTAGCACAAGTGGCACAAAGAGAAAGCATTCCGAAAATGCCGGGAATGCTAAGAAAGGGAAGAAGAAGGGCTCTAAGAAGTTCAAGGGGTCTTGCTATAATTGTGGCAAACCGGGCCACTTAGCAAAAGGACTGTCGTCTTCCGAAGAAAGAGGCAAATAATGTTGACCACATGAACCTAGACTTTGCGGCGATGATCTTTGAGGCCAACGTTGCAAACTTGGAGGAGAATCCAAAAGCTTGGTGGATAGATACCGGTGCTACACGCCATATTTGTGGTAACAAAGAGAGTTTCTCCTCCTATACTCCCATCTCCGGAAGAAAGCTCTACATGGGAAATTCTGCGACCTCCGATGTTCAAGGCATTGGAAACGTGATATTGAAGATGACTTCCGGAAAAGAATTAACCTTGTTGGATGTGCTGCATGTTCCAGACATCCGTAAAAATTTGGTGTCCGGCGCTTTGCTTAGTAAGGCCGGTTTTAGACTAGTATTTGAATCCGACAAATTTGTACTAACCAAGAATGGTTTATTTCTTGGAAAGGGTTACCTCGAGGAGGGCCTTTTCAAGATGAATGTGATGAATGTGATCCGCCAAGGTGCGATGAATAAAAATTGTGTTTCTTATGTTTACTTGTCGCAAAGTTCTAATTTATGGCATGATAGATTAGGACATGTAAACCTCGACACCATTAAGAAATTAGCGAGACAAGATTTAATCCAAATGACTAAATCCGACTCGACTAATAGGTGCGAAGTTTGTGTTGAGGCAAAAATGACGAAGTCGCCATTTAATGCAATACAAAGAAACATAACTCCTCTCGAGTTAATTCACACCGACATATGTGATTTAAAACTTGTGCAAACTCGAGGAGGTAAAAAATACTTCATTACATTTATAGATGATTGCACAAAATTTTGTTATGTCTATCTCTTAAGAAGTAAGGATGAAGCCTTAGTGGCTTTTGAGACTTATAAGAAAGAAGTTGAAAATCAACTTAACTTGAAGATTAAGAAAATTAGAAGCGATAGAGGTGGAGAATATGAAGCACCTTTTGAAGGACTATGTTGGGAATCCGGCATAATTCATCAAACAACGGCTCCATATACCCCTCAATCTAATGGAGTTGCGGAACGCAAAAACCGTACTCTCAAGGAGATGATGAACACGCTTTTGATAAGTTCAGGCTTACCCGACAACTTGTGGGGAGAAGCAATACTCACTTCTAATTATGTTCTTAATAAAATACCCAAGAAAGGTATTGATAAAACACCCTATGAATTGTGGCATAATCGTAGGCCATGTTTTAAATACCTTAAAATGTGGGGGTGTTTGGCCAAGGTTGAAGTACCTAAGCCGAAACAAGTCAAGATTGGTCCAAAGACCATTGACTGTGTTTTTATTGGATATGTCAATAATAGTAGTGCCTATCATTTTATAGTGCAAAAATCGAACATTCCTGATATGCATGTAGGAACTACTATAGAATCAAGGAATGCGGTATTCTTTGAAAACATCTTTCCGGCTAAGGACAGGAAAGATGTAGGTTCTAATAAGAGAACACATGAATCTACAATCGGTCCTTCTCAAATAGAAGATAAAGAACCGAGACGTAGCAAAAGGGCAAGAGTGGAAAAGTTTTTTGGTCCTGATTTTCTATCTTACATGTTAGAAAACAAACCAGCAACTGTTAAAGAGGCTTTATCCGGTCCAGATAGTTCATTCTGGAAAGAGGCCATTAACAGTGAAATAGAATCCATAATGCTCAACAATACTTGCGAATTAGTTGATCTCCCTCCAGGTTGCAAACCATTAGGTTGCAAATGGATCCTTAAAAGGAAGTATAAGGCGGATGGATCAGTCGATAAGTACAAAGCTAGGCTAGTTGCCAAAGGCTTTCGACAGAAAGAGGGATATGATTTCTTCGATACATACTCCCCTGTCACAATGATCACATCTATTCGGGTTCTCATAGCTATTGCAGCAGTGCATAATCTTGAGATACACCAAATGGATGTGAAGACTGCTTTCCTAAATGGAGAGTTAGATGAAGAAATTTACATGGAACAACCCGAAGGGTTTGTTGTTCCCGGTAAAGAAAGAAAGGTGTGTAAACTCGTAAAGTCCTTGTATGGACTGAAAGAAGCACCTAAACAATGGCATGAGAAGTTCGATAGAACCATGTTATCAAATGGATTCAAGATTAATGAATGTGACAAATGTGTCTACATTAAAAGAACATCTGAATCATTTGTTATCGTTTGTCTTTATGTAGACGACATGCTCATAATGGGAAGTAATCATGATTTTATCATGAATACCAAAGGCATCAAGAAGAACTTTGACATGAAAGACATGTAATTAGCTGATTAATATTAGGGATAAAGATCTCTAGAACATCTGAAGGATTAGTTCTTTCACAATCCCATTACCTAGAGAATGTTCTTCGGAAATTCAATGTCTTTGATGACCCTCCGGCTAAAACACCGGTAGACTTGGCTCTACATTTAGCCAAGAACAAAGGGGAACCAGTTTCTCAACTGGAATATGCAAGAATAATTGGCAGTCTGATGTACTTAACGAATTGTACACGTCCAGACATTGCATATTCAGTGAGCAAACTAAGTAGGTTCACAAGCAATCCTAGTACTGATCATTGGAAAGCACTAATGAGAGTACTAAGATATTTAAAGTATACATTAAACCATGGGATACTTTACAAGAAATATCGAGCAGTATTAGAAGGATACTGTGATGCCAATTGGATATCGGACACGAAAGACTCTAAGTCCACGAGTGGATATGTATTCACAATAGGTGGAGGAGCAGTGTCATGGAAATCCTCCAAACAAACGTGTATAGCCAGATCCACGATGGAATCTGAGTTTATAGCTTTGGATAAAGCTGGGGAAGAGGCAGAATGGCTTAAGAACATCCTGGAGGATATTCCTTGTTGGAGTAAACCTGTGCCTGCTGTTATGATACATTGTGATAGTCAATCAGCAATAGGAATGGCACATAATAGTATGTACAATGGTAAGTCTAGACATATTCGTCGTAGACACAATACCATTAGACAGTTGATCAAGAATGGCATTATCACTATTGATTATGTAAAGTCATGTGATAACTTAGCGGATCCGTTTACCAAAGGTATAAATCGAGATCAACTGTATAAACTGTTAAGGGGAATGGGTTTAAAACCCACAATAAAAGGACTTATAGCGGACACTCAACCTTGAGAAATGGAGATCCCAGGCCCTTGGTTCAATGAGACAACCAAGTTATAAGTTCTAGTAGAGTTACTTGGAAACAACAACTCGGTTTATTAACCTGGAGATGTTGAATACTCATTCCCAGAACATCCAAGTACAAGCACATGCAGCAGTGGTAAGGATAAGTTGAGAAAACTTTTAATGATTTCTATACCTACGGGTGGAGTATTAAATGATACTCCTTTTAGTGAGAATCACCTATATAAGCGAGAGGTAATTAGGCCGCCACTAAATGAACGCTTATGAATGAGATACGGTCCAGGGCCAAAATGGACAAAACGTGAGAACAACAATTGTTAGAGCTGTTATTTTGTGAGTATTATTGTCTTGGTATACATCCGACAGTCACTGGTTCAAAGCAACTCGCTACCAAATGGCTAGTATATCCGATAATATTTCACTAGGGAAGATTCAAGGCCACAAGCTATCTATCCCGATGTAATAATAGTTCGCCGGAACTTTGGACGAAACTGCATTCATGCATTAATTGTCATTCATGTGGGGGATTGTTGGAAATGGGTAACGGAAAGTTAAGTTTGACTTAACGTTGATCTAGTTTCTAACGAAAGTTCGTTATTTGTTAACGAAACTAGTTACAAAATGTAGTCTACATTTGTTGTAGAATATTAAACTCTTTTAATGTCTCAAAACCATTTAGGGTGAATGAGAATTAATGACAAAGGTCGTTTGTAACTTAACAAAAGTTGGTTAAAAGGTAAATTAAATCATTTGGATTTAATTAGATTTGAACAGTGTTTTTTGGTGATGAGATTTGGCTCAAAACTGATCAGAACGAGTGGGGACTCTGAACACGAGTCGTGAGCACGAATGGACCTCAATGGACTTTGGCTCAAAACTGATCAGAACGAGTGGAATGCTTGGGAACGAGTCGTGGGCACGACTCGTGCCAAGGAGCACGACTCGTGCCCTTCACTGCTGTTCGAAAAATTGCACATTTTCAAGGGAAAAGGCACAAAACCTTTTGACTCTCTTTATATACTTCCTCCTCCGAATTTCAATTCATTCATACAGTCATTTGAGCCTTCCCACCATCTAGTAAGATAAAAAAACATACCCAAATCATTGGCATATTGTTGCATCAAATCATTCAAAGTCCAAAGTTTCAAACTTAGTGTTGTTCGTTAGAGTATTTGATTTGGAGTGCTCCTATCATATACTAAAAGTCGTTTTATCTTACTAGAAGATTGCCATTGAAACCGTAAGCACCTGTGCGGGGCAATAACTTTTTACGGAGATTGTATTTAATACAAGACTCGACTTGATTTCATTTGTCTTTTCAATCTCCGTTACTTTTGCCGTTAGTTTTTCTGTTAAGTCTTAAAGAAGCCATACACAAGTTCCAACAGGTTATTAATTATTCCACAAGGCAAGAAGGAACAGTAAACATAAATGACGATGCAAGCCTCGGACTGGTCCGGCACAATGCTTATTTAATCTAAAGCAAATACATTACTGAAAACACTTTCATGAATTAATAACCTCAAACAATTGCAAGCTAATGCGTTAATAGTAAAATAAAACGCAGGAACGGAGTTTCGATTTTGGAATAAAAGGCAGAAATTATTCCCTTTGTTAATGACTTTCATGTTGTGAGCTTAAAAGAATCTAACGGCGTTCCAGGTCTTGGAATCTTAATCTTGAAGTAGGCTCGATAAGATTGAAGATATTCCGAGAACGTGAAAGGTTTGAAAAGTGGTGGTTCTTCATCACTAACAAGCTCCTTTGCAGGTTCTATGACTGCTGAAAGGCTGGGATTGAAGAAGCTGACAATGGATGATCTTGCATTAGTTGAATTTGTCACTGCCCGGTGCTCCGTACTTTTTAGTTTTCCATTACTAATAACCTGCAGCAAATGAGAATTTTTTTTTAGTATTATTTTTAAAATTATTAAAAATGGCAAATTGCACATTAGTTACCCAAACTTTATTAACTGTTGCATTGGGATTATCTACATTGAAAATTTTGCAAACTCCTTCCTTACATTGACTTTTTGTTGCAATCCATGGGAAAATTTGTTAAAAAAATAGCTTTCGTTAAAATATCGATCATGTGCCATGCTTGCAAGTGTAAAAGGGACATTTCAGTTGAAATTGAGATATACCCTCCTTCCTGAATCGACTCACCCACTTTCCAGAAAACCCCTCCGTGTCCCCCTCCCTCTCTCAATATCTTCTTCCTCTTTCTTCTTCCACCACCGCCAAAAGCACCATAAACCCAAACCATCATCCATTAAAGTACACATGCACACACTCACACACACAACCAGGAACACACACAACCAGAAATCAAGCACACTGTACCTCCATTTGGTGACATGCGCTGACAACCAATGCATTCGGAACATGCTCGACCCCAACCCACTGCCCACCTTTGAAGATTTGAAGTCCATACGAGTCTTGTTGAACCACAGATATGACCGAAAGGTCATGGTGCCCTCCTATTCCGAAGGTCAAACTTGGATCTGGGCAAGATGGGTAATGATTTATCACCATCAGCTGCTCTTTGCTCAAGTCTTCTCCAAAATAGCCCTCTTTAAGTCCTAGGCCTTCGCATATAAGATCCAAAAGTTTGAGCCCCAGCTTCCTGACCTCGACTGAATATGCCCCAACTACTTGACTGCAAAGAGTAGTATTAATTAACCATAGTAATAAAAGTAAACTATCTTCTCTGATCAGTATATATGATATTTAGATCAAACAAACTTAAGTTGAAAGACGGATTTACCGATATCTATCAGGTTTTTCAGGCCATGATTGGATATGCTGGTCTAAAGGATGACAGGGGTGCATTAAAACATCCTTCCAGGAATGAACTTCCTCCTCTGTGTAGGTTGTACTACTTGTATATAGTATACAACCCTTTTGTTTTTTCTCAGAGTATAAGCTTTCCTTGTCCTCAACGGATAGATTAAAGAAATCATTGTACACTTTCATGGCCTCATGCATCATATCTTCTGGAACTCCATGATTTATCACCTGCAATTGTAAAATAAAGTTACTCTTGACCCAGGAAAAATGTCATCTTCCCAAACAAAAAAAAAAAACAGTCGCGCTTCAGAAAGATAGAATTATTCAAGTGCAATTTCATGAAGGTACAAACATTGTTAAAAATAGTGTAGCTTAGAAGAATCTGTATGGTTCTCCCTAAGAATATTTGTCAATCTAACCTGAAAAAATCCATATTCCTCACAAGCTTTTACAATCTGCATAACTATATCACCTCTGCCACGTCCTGCAGTTCGACTTAGGTCAATCACCGGAATATCTTTGCATATTGTAACCAGCTTCTCCGCCCGTAATTCAGCTGGCATAATGTAGCTAGTTGGCACAGAATCAACATTCTTGGACCAGCTTGAAACCATTTTCGCCATTCTTTCAAACCTCTTCTTTAGGAGAACACAAATTTTGTAGTATGCTAAGCTTACAACATTGAAGGGGCTATATAATGCCTTCAAAAATGGCATGGTAAATATTCCGAAACTAGGCCATCTTTTTTTACTTTTTATATTATGTTTTAATAAAAAACATTGAATGTGACAAATTAAACTACTCTAGCAGATGCAAATACTATGCCCATGTGTAGACAAGCGTACTCTGTTTTGATGTGGCTTGGTTGTTATTAAATGTTTGGTTATAACTAATAAATCATTTTATTTCTGCTCTTTAGAATTTATGGTACTTGGTGTCCAGAAAATTAACATCTTACATTTGTTAAAAAAAAACTGTCGTTAAATTTGGTAGGGGAAGCTTGTACCTCCATTGTGTTCTGATTTGGCACTCAAAATTCTTATTAATTGACGCTCAAAACAAATCTCATTAATTGACTTTCAAAACAATGACAATGAACAGATGGTTCTAACAAAAACTATGAAATTATGAAATGATGACCTTTTACAGAATAAAACGGTAAAAGATAATCAGATTTGAAACCATTATACTCCAGGTTCCTGAAAGTTATAGGAAAGTAAAACCTCTTCACAAGTATATAGCTTGTAGGTTTTACACATTAGTTAAGCTTATAACTTGTAGGTTTTACACATTATGATGCAAGTTGATACATGGCAGAAACAGAATCGGCAGAAGGTAGTAACAAAAACAGAGGCAGCAACAGAAATAGGGCATCAACAGAAACAGATGGAGGAAGCAGCTGAAAGCGAGGCGCCAGCCTCACAACCAGCCAGGCGGGCGCCTGGGCAGCAGCAGGCGGAACATCAGAACATCAGAAACAGGCCTGCGGCTGGCAAAGGACAATGGGCTTCAACGTTGCTGGGTTTAGGGTCTAAGTGTTTGTTTTATGAATTATTAAGTTAGGGTATTTTGGTCATTTCTTTGGAAAGTTGTATTATGGTTTGGTAGGGTTTTAGAATGTTCTTAGAATTAATATTTAAACATTGTTAGGGTTTTGTTTTAGGCAGACTTGTTGATTATTGAATAAAGAAAATAAAGGAAAAGCTGAGGCTTTCTTTATCTAGGGTTTGTAACCCATTGTTTCTGGTTCTTTCCCTTCGATATCAATCTCAAGGCTTCATTGGACATCACATTAGTTATGAAATGATGACCTTGTACAGAATAAAACGGTAAAAGATCATACTACAGCGTATCACTAACTGAACTGTCAGGTTTAATCACATTTTTGGTTTTGTTGAGGTTCTAGCTAAAATGATGTTAATTTTAGTGCCCACCTCTTAGGTTTAGCCAAGTATGGTTGCCCACCACCATCATAATTTTCTCTCTTTATTATAACAATAAAATAGTGGGCACTTATATTTGGCTAGATTTGAGGGGACACTAAGTTTAACCGAGCCAAATTTTACTTGGTCCTACTGATGAAGCTGCATTGTTGAGGTGTAGCTTAAAATAAAAATACTGGGTCGATAGCCAACAAGTCGGCCCCCATCGTCTAGTGGTTCAGGACGCCTTCTTTTTTTCTTCTCATCGGTGCCACATAGTAGGTTGAGAGTCTTTTAGCTGTAGAAATTGAGCAAAGATAATTAGCAGTGAGTTATGCCTTTCGATTATTGGTTTATGGCTGCACTTGTAGCAAAACGTATATCTTATCTTAAAAGATGGGGTATTTTTGGTACAAATGAAGAAGGAATGTTAAACTGTCCAACTCCATAAAATTGAACTACTATTTCACTAAAATCTCGCTAGATGATGCAGCGAAAGCTTAGTAACGATAGATACCAACGTTCGTTGAGTTTGCGCACGAACTACCGCACGTCAATCTTCCAAAACTCATTGAGGTGTAACCTACCGAGGCTGGGGCATCAATTGCTTTTAACAAACCCTAAAAGCGTATTAAATAGTTCGCTAACCCTAAATGCAATTAAATTAAAAATTACAGAAAAGTCCAAAACTTATCAAAAATCTTCCGAGGCCCATAACTTTGGTTAAACAGTGTCATGCTCATTCTAAGTTTCGATCATATTTTTCAAGAAACCTCAAGGCCCATTCTACATCATTCTCCTCAGGCTCGAGAGAATTCGACCTCGAATTTGCAGCATCGTCGTCATCAGAAGCATCATCATGGAATGAAAGCAAATGCTTGACGTTGAACACTTCGGCTGTGCGGATATGGCTTGGTAGCTTCAACCGATAAGCATTGGGGTTGATCTTCTCAATAATTTCCACAGGCCCAATCTTCTTTGTCGATAGCTTATTGTACAAGCCAGCTGGGACACGATCCTTGGTCAGTTCTGCCCACACAAAGTCCCCAACCCGAAACTCCACATGTCGGCGACTCTGATCAGCAACCTGTTTGTACTTAGCATTGGCAGACACCAGATTATCATGCACCGCCTTATGAACCCCCTGCAGTGCTGTGACAAAATCGACGGCCTTCCCATGAACCCTGATGCCATCATATAAAATAGATTGGGCCCGAATAATAGGAAATCAGGCCCAATAGCCAGTTGTGGGCCAGGCCCACTGGACCTGGGCCGTCCAAGGAAATCTTTCCACATGGAGCGACATTAAAGGAGTAGGCCCCATGGGTTATGATAAGGCCCAGGAAAGGAGGAGCGTGGGAGTACGGTTTTGCGGGCAGTATAGCCATGCGAGAAACGTGGCCGAGCCCTGCAGGCCTGATGAATGAGGGAATAGGGGGAGTATGTTGTCCGCAGGCTACCTGGGTTAGGGCGACATGATAGATGTTGCCGCCTTGGCTAGGGTTGTCGCCAATACGACATGGGACTTTGAGTGTTACCAGGACGTTGTGTCGATTGTCGCCTACGCCCCTAACCCTAAATATTAGTGATGGATGATTGATGTGACAAGGTGAATAGTGAAATCCCACTAAGGTGAAGTTGGTTGGGAGTCTTTCCTTGGATGATTGACAAGTGTCCCCCCATGTGCAAGGCACATGGGGGGGGGCTTGGGAGTATATAAAAGTGAATAGTGTTATTTAATGGGTATGTCTCTCTCTCTCTACTCTCTCTCTCTAAGTTTCCATTAATATATCTTCTTCCTTGTCCATCTAACCTTATTCTCACGCCGGAGGGGGTACGCCGGAGCCACCCCCAGCCTAGTTGACGTGTGTTCCTTGTGTGTAGGCGAGCAGTCAGAGAGGAAACAGCCGAGGTATCCACTGCATTTCAGTCCCTGTGCAACCAAGTTTTCTTATGGTAGCATCAGTTGGTTCCGTTGCCGGGACAAATCTTCCTCTTTGTGTGACTGTTCGAGGTTTGCTGTTGGTTTGAAGATCACCGTCAGTTTAGTAGCTACTGGGTTTCATGTTTTAGGGTTCGTATCCCTTGGTGTTTTTCCAGAAGAGGTGATCAAGTTTGTTGTTCTGGAAAGAGGTTGTTGTGTGGTAGTTTATGATCATTGATAAGCCCAAAAAGCGCCCAAAATGGTTCAAGAAAAGAATACCCAGACGAAGGATACTCGGAATTTGGAGCTGGAGACGCCTAATCGCAAGGATGCCCGCGGGACGAGATCGAGAACTGCCCGAGAAGGCGAGGTTCATACTACCGAGACGGATTCAGCAATTAGGAGCGCCAGGAGGCGAGAAGATAGAGAGCGAGAAGCAAGGAACAAGGAAAAGGCTGTAGAGCAAGATCCCGTTCCGTCTAAAACCAATAGTGCCATGGCCGAAGCTGAGCAGATAAGGAAGGAAAATGCGTATATGATGAAGGTTCTCGCGAACAATGAGAGATTAAAAAAGATGGGCCAGGCACCTACGGTTATCCCGCTTGAGCTGTCAGTTGAAGTGGATGGGCAGGATAGAGGAAGGCGGAATGCCAGTCAGAGTGTATCAAGGAGGAACGAGGGGCGAGCGAGGGACATGCCGCCGCCCGAGAAGGAGGAAAGAGTTCGTAGACGCCGAGATGATGAAAAGGCGAGGTCTGAAAGGGCCAAAAGAAGGCGTGTAGGTCGCAGTGAAGAAGGGAGGATTTATCACAAGTCAGGAAATTCGCGTGATGATTCTTATTACTTTGGATATGAAAGTGACGAGGGATCGACGGCGGACAGAGATTATATGCCAAGTCGCTCGAGGTATTCTGATGATGAGACATATGTGAGAGAAATATCACATAGGTCAAGGCATTCTGATAAAGCTCGCCGAGATGAAGTGTCGCCGAGAGATAGAGATCGTAAGTGGCGAGAAAGGAGTGATAGAGAAAGAAGGGAGAAAGCCGCAGAAGTCGAGAAGATCGCGGAGGCTATCAGAGTGGCAAAGGCTTTGAAAGCCGTAGAGTTAGCCAAAGCCGCAGAATTAGAAAAAGCCAAGAAAAGTGAAGATGATAAGTGGAAGTCGGAAATGGTAGAAATGGCGAAAATGATTAAAGAGTTGGAGGCCGGATCCAAGCCCAGCGAAGTCAAAGGCTCATATTTGGCCCCTTTCGCGAAGAATATTCAGATTGTCGCCCCCGATCCCTCCTTCCGTATGCCCAATTTACCAAGTTATTCGGGGAGCACCAGGGCTAACACTCATATTGGAGGGTTTGAAGTAACGTTGTCGCTACTGACCGATAATGAAGCCGTAATCTGCAAGGCGTTTGCGAGCACTCTTGCCGATCACGCACTGGAGTGGTTTTTAGCACAGCCTGCGGAATCAGTGTTAGGGTATCAGGACCTCAAAAATAAGTTTTTAGCGAGATTCAGTGGGTCAGGAGCCCAGCCCGCGCAAAAAACTGAGTTGTGTAGTTTGAAGCAGAATGAAGGAGAGAGCATTTTGGCTTTCACTGATAGGTTTATGGGAGTGGTAAATCGAATTGCTGATGTCAGTCAAAGCGAGATCATTATGTTGTATAACTCAGGGTTGTTGTCTGGGCATTTCAAGGCGGAATTTTGTATGCGGCTGCCCAAGACAACTGGCAAATTATATGAAAGGGTTAGAGCGTATTGCATTGGTACTAAGGAAGAGTTAGTCAAGGTCTCCCCACCGGCAACAGGCTCCAGCAGGAAGAGTGTTAAAGAAAGAATAGAGGTTATGAAAGAGGAAAATAAAGGCGAGATAGGAGGTCGCAGCGGAAATCGTTCTGGTGGGGGCAGGAGCGGCCGAGGTAGGGGCCAGGGTCAGGGAAAGATGATCAAGTTCAGTAGGTTGAATACTAGGTTGAATACTACTTTGAGTGAGATCTTTAGGAAAGAGGAATTCCCAGAGCCTTATCCCATCAGAGAAGGATCTTATGCCGCCCGGGATCCGAACTAGTATTGCGACTTTCATAAGGATAAGGGGCATGGTACGGAGGATTGTTATAATTTGAGGAGGATGGTACAAGGGAGGATTGATAATGGCGAATTCAAACAGTATCTTGATGGCAGTAAGAGGCGAGATGAAGGAGGGAACCAGGAGAAAGTGCGGGATAGAAATATTGTTGATGTGATTCAGGATCCATTGCCTAGCGCCGCTCAGCTTGATAATCAAATTATGATGTTGTCGCACAGTTTCGACATTCCCCCGTTTGTCGCCAGCAAGGACAGGGTGATTAGTTTTTCAAGAAGTGAGCTGGCTGCTACAAAGGGTCATGGGAACCAACCAGTGATCATCACCATTTGTCCGGGAAATAATGTAGTGCAGCGTGTGATGGTGGATTCAGGAGCAAGCAGGAATGTCTTGTACTATGAGGCTTTTAAGAGGATGAACTATACTGATGCAAACTTGGTACCCTATAAGGGATATCTAGAGGGATTTACAAATCATTCAGTCAAAGTAAAGGGGACTATCCTGTTGGAGGTAGAGATTGGTGAAGGTGAATTGGCGAGAAGTGAGCAAGTCGAGTTTATGGTTATCGACTTAGTTTCCGCGTACAATGCTATAGTTGGAATCCCTTTTCTCTTAAGTTTTGAAATGGTGCTTTCTATCCCGCATCAGAGAGTAAAGTATCCGACTCCTAGGGGTGTGGGATGTCTGAAGAGTGAAGCAATCACTGTGGTGAGAAAGAAAAAGGAGATGATGAAGGCCAAGGGGGCTTCTACTAGCTCGATGACGATAAAATCCGATTCTCGCCAGTTAAAGATTAATATGATTAAGTCTGTGGAGACTGAAGATCAGTGGCTAATGACTGAAAGTATGAAGGAGGGCACGGCTTTGATTGTCGCAGGGGCAAATGAAGAGGCTAAGCGAGATGAGATGATGGTCACATGGCGACCTAATTGTGTAAGCACTGAGCAGGACGTCCTAGAAGAGTTGGATCTCGGTATGGAATTCATGGATGGGAGGCCAAACCTGAATTACTCTGGGACAGTTCAATTTGTTCAAATGAAGGAGCCCAGGATTGAGGAAATAATGGTAGAAGACATTTTCGCTGAGTCTGATGAGGATTATGAAACAGTGGAAGTTGAGGATGAAAAAGGTCGACCTACGGGCAACACATTCAATAATCCTGTGAAGGTGATCCCCGCCAGTACCATAGTCAATAGAAAGCGGAAAATAATAGAGGTGGAAACTTTAGAAACCCGGGATGAACCCGAGATTCAGGCTGGCGAGGAGTTGGAAGAAGTCGAGATCAACAGATACTTCCCAGAACAACGGGTTAAAATTGGGAAACAACTATTCAGGGATGAGCGAGAAAGGCTGGTTGAATTTCTGAAGGATAACTTGGATGTGTTCGCTTGGCGGCCAGAGGATATGAAAGGGATCGATGAGAATGTCGCTTTCCATTGCTTAAATGTCGATCCCAATGTTGAGCCATTCAAGCAAGGGGTTAGGCATTTGTCGCCCGAGAAGGAAAGAGCAGTCATGGAGGAGGTTGATAAGTTGCTAAAGCCGGGAATTATAGAAGAAATCCAAAATCCTGTTTGGTTGGCATGTCCTGTTATGGTGTTGAAGTCGAATAAGAAGTGGCGGATGTGGATTGATTTCACCGACTTGAACACCGCTTGCCCAAAGGATTGTTACCCGCTGCCTAAGATTGACAAGTTGGTTGATTCGATTGCCGGGCACAGGGTCTTCAGCTTTATTGATGCTTATTCGGGATACCATCAGATCAAAATGTGCGAGAATGACAAGGCGAAGATGGCTTTTCGAACTCCCAAGGGTAATTTATGTTACAAGATGATGCCTTTTGGCTTGAAGAACGCCGGGGCGACTTATCAGCGAATGGTAAATGAGGTATTCAAGTTGCAGATTGGGCGAAACTTGGAAGCTTATATTGATGACATGGTGATAAAGACAAAGGAGTATGATCATGTGCTGGATCTCACTGAGACATTTGAAAATCTAAGAAGGAACTCAATGAAGTTGAACCCAAGTAAATGTACGTTTGGTGTCACGGCGGGAAAGTTTTTGGGTTTTCTGGTGAACAGGCGCGTGATAGAGGCTAATCCCGAAAAGATTCAAGCTTTATTGGATATGTCGCTGCCTAAGTCGATCCGAGAAATCCAGAGGTTAAATGGAAGGATTATCGCTTTGGGGAGATTCATTTCCAAGTTGGCAGAAAGGTGTTTGCCGTTTTTTAAGGTTTTGAAGGGGGTAAAGAGTTTTGCGTGGAATGAAGAATGTGATGTCGCTTTTGAGCAGATGAAGACCTATCTAGGCAAGCCGCCTATCTTGTGTAGCCCTGTGGAAGGGGAGGAGTTGTTTGTATACTTAGCTGCTTCAGATTTGGCCGTGGCCGCCGTCTTGGTGCGAGAAGATAAGGGGGGTCAGAGGCCGATTTACTATGTTTCGAAGGCATTGAGCGAGGTTGAGTCAAGGTACTTCAATGCCGAGAAGCTGGCTTACGTCTTGGTAGTGGCGGCGCGAAAACTGAGGGCTTACTTTGTCGCTCACACCATTGTCGTGTTAAGTGATGCCTCTCTAAAAAAGATTTTACAACGGCCGGATGCCGCAGGAAGGTTATTGAGATGGTCTATTGAATTGACTGAGTTTGATCTGAGGTACGAATCCCGCCGCGCAATCAAGGCGCAAGCTTTGGCAGATTTTATAGTAGAGACATCTTTCATAAGATCGCGAGATGAGACTAGAGAGAATAAGGAGAAAGAGAAAGGGGAGAATCAAGGTGGGCCTAGTTCGATGACAGAAAGGATAAGGCCGCCTGATTGTTGGGTTTTGTATGTTGATGGCTCGTCTTCAAAAGAAAGGGGCGGGGCGGGAATCACCCTGACTTCGCCTAATGAAGAGGTCAAGTGTGAGAAAGCGTTAAGGTTTAACTTCAGTGTTTCAAATAATCAAGCTGAGTACGAGGCGTTGATTGCCGGAGTAGAATTAGCGCGAGATATGGGGTTGACTAAGATAGTGATTCATTCAGATTCTCAGTTGATTGTTAATCAAGTGAAGGGTGATTTCGGAGTCTTGAGCGCTGTTCTGATGAAATATTGTAATTTTGCGAGAAGCCTGTTGAGAGCATTTGAATTTTGGGAGTTGGTTCAGGTTGACAGGGCTGATAACTCGCGTGCGGATGAGTTGAGTAGGGCAGCGGGATCAGACGGGCAAGGTTCAGCGAGCGAGCCGCTGTTGGAATATATAGATATGCCGGTAATCGTAGGCCGCGGGTTGCAGAGATTGTCGATGCCGAGAAGGATTGGGTCATAGAGATGAAGGAATTCTTGCTTACAGGAGAGTTGCCGCCTGATGATGATAAGGAAAAGTTTATTAGGGCGACATCTCCAAGGTTTACGGTGCAGGATGGAGTGGTATACAGGAGATCCTTCTCAAAGCCGCTAATGAGATGTGTTGAGCCAAGTATGGTGCAGAGAGTGTTGTTTGAAATTCATGAAGGCATTTGTGGAGGTCACCCTGGTGCGAGAACGCTAGCTGATAAGGTATTGTTTCATGGATATTATTGGCCAAGTTTGAGAAAAGATGCTGAGGAATATGTGAAAAAGTGCGAGAAGTGTCAGCGGTTCGGCAATATTCCCCGACAACCAGCTACTGAAGCGAGCACGCCTTTAAGAAATCTTGACTTGGCCGTTCGACATGTGGGGAATTGACTTGATAGGGCCCTTTCCGAAAGCAAAGGGCGGCTGCCAGCACATTGTCGCTGTAGATTATTTCACGAAATGGACGGAGGCAAAAGCTTTAACGACAATTAGTGAGGACCAGGTTATCAAGTTTGTGCAAGAAAATATTTGGTGTAGGTATGGGGTTCCCCGAGCAATCATCTCAGATCATGGTACTCAGTTTGGAAAGAAATTTTTGGCAGAATGTGCAAGGGTTAATGTGAAACATTGGATGTCAGCGGTATATAGGCCGCAGTGCAACGGCCAGGCGGAAGCGGCAAACAAGCAGATCATTGTAACTTTACGCAAAAACCTTGAAGGAAGAGGAGGAGCATGGCTTGAGGAATTACCTATAGCTTTATGGTATGTGCGAACCACTGTCAAAGGCTCAACAGGGGAAACTGCCTTTGCCCTTACATATGGATCGGAGGCTATGGCGCCCGCCGAGATGGCGCTGCCGACATATCGGGTTGCTTACTATGACGAGGCGAGAAATGGGCAGAGACGGTGCAATGATTTAGATTTGGTTGATGAAAAGAGAATGTATGCGAGAATGAAGATGATCAACTACAAGCAAAGGATGAAAGCCCAGCATGACAAGCGGGTTAATAAAAGGTCTTTTAATGTTGGAGATTGGGTCTTGAGAAGTGCAGAGGTGACTGGAGCCAAGCCCGGGTTCACCAAATTGAGCGAGAAGTGGGAAGGCCCATTCCAAGTGGCGAGTGTGGTGCGAGAAGGAACGTATAAGTTGCGGAAACAGGATGGCGAAGAGCTGAAGAATGCTTGGAGCGTTGACCATCTCAAGCGATTCTATCAATGAAGCCTCAGCGACCTCCTTTTGTCCCCCTTTTTTGACTGTTGACCATAGATCGCAAAAGTTGTATAACTTTTTCTTACTGTTATTTTGATTGTCACTAAGAAGGAAAAGTTATGTAAAATTTGTAGATCTGATGGCATGTAAATTTGTATATAGTATGAAAGTAATGGCGGGAAGCACTTTCACCACGATTGTTGTGGAATTGGTAGTTGGTAATACTCCGATAATTTTCTTCTTTGTCAATGGTTGTATGAACCAGGGCGATAAGAGGTTGCCGCTAAAGCTTGAAGATGGTGATCAAGATTGTTGCCGCTAAAGCTGCGACAAAGTTGATAGAGATTGTTGCCGCTAATGCTGCGACAAAGTTGATAAAGATAGTTGATAAAGCTTAAAGATAGTTGATAAAGCTTAAAGATGGATTGATAAAGCTTAAAGATGGTTTGATAAAGCTTAAAGATGGATTGATAAAGCTTGAAGATGGAGGCAACCTGGGGACATTGAGGCCCAGGCGCGGCGTCTGGAGATAGTGGTTCCAGACGTCTAGAAAAGTCCCAAAATTTTTATGGGCAAGATTAAAGGGGCGGTGACCTAGAAGAGCGAAATGCTAGGCACCAAACCTTGCGACCTGGAAGAGTGAAATGCCAGGCGCGGCGACCTAGAAGAGCGAAATGCTAGGCGCCTAGAAAAATTCCAAAATTTTTATGGGCAAGATTAAAGGGCGGTGACCTAGAAGAGCGAAATGCTAGGCACCAAACCTTGCGACCTGGAAGAGTGAAATGCCAGGCGCGGCGACCTAGAAGAGCGAAATGCTAGGCGCCTAGAAAAGTCCCAAAATTTTTATGAGCAAGATTAAAGGGGCGGTGACCTAGAAGAGCGAAATGCTAGGCACCAAACCTTGCGACCTGGAAGAGTGAAATGCCAGGCGTGGCGACCTAGAAGAGCGAAATGCTAGGCGCCTAGAAAAGTCCCAAAATTTTTATGGGCAAGATTAAAGGGGCGGTGACCTAGAAGAGCGAAATGCTAGGCACCAAACCTTGCGACCTGGAAGAGTGAAATGCCAGGCGTGGCGACCTAGAAGAGCGAAATGCTAGGCGCCTAGAAAAGTCCCAAAATTTTTATGGGCGAGATTAAGGGGCGATGCCTTGGAGATAGTGGTTCCTTGGCACCAAACCTTGTGACCTGGAAGAGGGAAATGCCAGGCGCGGCGACCTGGAAGAGCGAAATGCCAGGCGCGGCGACCTAGAAGAGCGAAATGCTAGGTGCCTAGAAAAATAATATACATATAGACAACGATTTCAAGTCGCTACTTGAAGGAACCTGAAAAGAAGTCTGATTGTCGCCAGACAGAAAGTTTTTCATAAGGTATGTTGCATATGATCCTAACAATAAAGTAAGGCTGCCTAAAGACAAGCCTCACTCTTTCTGAGGGAGTAGTATGTATATAGATAAGAGAAAGGGACGAGAGTCTTCGATGAACTATCGAAGCAAAATTGGAGGCATTTCAAAGGCAAGTTTAAAACAAGTAACGATAAGTAGAGCAATGATAGTAAAGAGTAAAAATAAAGAGATAAAGTGGCATTGCGACATTCGAATAGTCAAAGTAGGCATTAAGGAGCATTCACAATAATCAAAGGCATAACAAAGTCGTTAATAGCGACATCTAAGATATTGCAAAGCAGGAGGTTAAGAGAGCCATATAAGAACGCAAAAAAAAATAAAAAATAAAGTATTAAGTCGCAAACCGCGACGTCAACCATAAAGGACTTAAATGTTTATGCCGCAAACCGCGACCTTATAACCATATCAAGTATTTAAGTCGCAAACCGCGACACCATGAGATCATGAGAAAAAAGAAATTCAAATGTCTAAGTCGCAAACCGCGACATTTCCAAAAATTATGAAACCATTATCTCAAAGCAAGAAAATAAAATTGTCTGAGGCAAACCATCAAGTATCTTACGCAAAAAGAGAATCAATGTTGTTCAAGGAGCAGAGGGTTGGCTTCCGCCAGCAGAAGTTTGGGCAGCGCGGAGGGCTTCGCGAGTGGCATTCTTGGCGGCTAAGAGGGCTTGGCCTTTTTCGCCAATCAGATCCACCCACATCGATAGAGCGTCTTTCTCAATCAGAGAAGGGGGATCCCAAACCGGCTTGCCCAAGAGTTTATCTTCTGCGGCCAAAGCGTTAAGCTCACCCTCTTCATAAGGGACAATGGAATGGCCGAGGCGGCAAAAGTCGATGTAAATCTGCTCGGACCCCCATTTAGCGATAAGCTCCGGAGTAATGGCTGGGATTTCCTTAGAGCTAGCCGCCGCTGCCCACATGACATGGAGTAAAGCTTTATCGTACATGTCCATCGCGTCAGTCTCTGCTTTCTCTTTGTTGGCGACTATCTCTTGGATCAAATCGTCATTCTTTGTCGCCATGACCAGCTTATCGGCTTCTAGGGCACTAACCTTCTCCTCCAACACCAACTTCTCTGCAGAAATCTCTTTAGCTTTATTCTCCGCCTTCAAGGCTTTATCCTCGCTCACCTTAAGTACCTCTGCCGTCTTCAGTTTCTCGCCTTGCAGTAGTGCCAGCTCCCTCTCCATCTCTCCACACCTATTCTTATACTTCTCTTTTTCAGCCACCGGGTGCTTGCGAGCATTATCAGCTTTCTCGGACTCGCGCATCACCAGTTTGTATTTGTCCCTGAACCCGCGCAAAGTACTCGCTATCTGTAAAAGTTCGGGAAAAAGTTTAATATTTTGAAGAATGTTGATGAATTAAAAGTAAAGTATTAAGTGTAAAGTATTAAGCGGCAATACTCACCCCACAAATCTGAAGGCCGGCAAAGTTCAAGGACAAGTCGGTGTCTTGCTCAATTACTTCCTTTATCGCCGCCTTGTCGCATATCCGCTCAAGCATGCCGACCCCAATGAGACTGTTGTGAGGGTCGCGGGAATAAATATTAAAACCTTCCAGTGGGGGAACAGAAGCAATCTCTACACCAAGATCATAAAAACCATCTCTCTCCGTAGGCATCTCAAACCCCTCTCTAAGCCAGCTCACCAGCTCGGCCTCACCCTCAGTTGATTCCTCCACGGCCTCTGCTTCCTCTTCAGTGTGCCCCCTTTTGTGAGGGCGGGAACCAGAAGGTCGGGGGGAGTTGGCTGGCGGGATGAACTCTTCTGTGACAACCTCAGCATCCTTTGCACCTGTCTCTATTTCCATCTCCTCTTCTCGCTGCGAAACAGCTGATGACCATTGGGGAGTTTTGGCTCTACTGGATTTTCGCGTCTGGCCCGCTGCTCTCTCGGCGGCAGCCGCGGATTTCTCGCGAGCTATCGCCTCAGAATCATCCCCTTCGCGAGAAATTGGGTGCTCTAACTCTGAAGCCTTGGATAAGTCGGCTTGGCGGGCATTGGTAAGTCGCTTGCGACGACCATCAGATCTGGCAGCAGCATTAGCACATCTATCGGAAATGTCCATAAGTCGAAATCCTGAGTTGGAAAAAGACATCAAATAAAGAGAAATAGGAAAAACGAAGTAAAAAGTATTCAGGCGAGATACGTACTTAAAACCTCATACATAGCATTGCAACAATGGCCTTTCTTTTGGCAAGGTCCACACTCGGCGGCAAAAACATTCCCAGAATGAAGGTCCCAACCAGGGTAGGGATCAAGTGGCTCTATGATCAGGCGAGATTCGTCGTCAGGGTAGCGGTAATCAGGAAGACCAACTTTTCTAAGTAATGAAGGGCGAGATAGTATATCCCGCCACGAAAACAATGCCAGCCCTGTGTCGGAGGCATCCTCTAAAACCTTAAAAATTTTTGCTCTTAGCCTAGTGTCGCCAGAAACTAAGGCATTGCGGGTTATGATCTTGGTGTATATGTCGCCAAGGTCACAAGGGTGAGTCCAGCCTTTGCGAGATGTAATCAGTAGTGGGTTGGATTGCCAATTGTGGACTTTCCTAGGTAAAGGGGTAAGAAGTCTAGGATGCTTATATTTGACGGAAAGTCGGTTCTCAACTACACCCTGCCTCTGAGATACGGAAGTATAACCGTCAAACAAATTAACGAACAAGGGAATAGTGGGTTCTTGTTTTAGGGCCCTACAAATCACTAGGTAACTCGTGAGGACCCTGACAGCATTAGGGTGAAGGTCGACAACAGCTGCCTGAGCATGGATTAAAACGGCGACAAGGAAAGGATCTATTGGAATCCTCAGACCGGCGTCTAATTGGGATGGAAACACTATAATCCCATCATCCCTATTTCGCATAGCGGCCAGAGACAAGTCCCCAACATATGGCTCTACATGATATATATCTGGGTTAATCTCGTACTTAACATAATGGTGAGTTTGCGAATGGGTATAAGAAGAACTGCTGGAGCCTGCGACCTCAGGGTTGGAAGAACCCTGCGAGATAGGTTGTCGCTCTAAGGTCTCGACCGCTAGGGTATCCGAGACATCGTGGTCAGAAGTTGAGTTTGAAGAAGACATGACCTGTGAATAGAAGGGAGGACCAAGTAAATTGGGGGCTATGATAGTACCAGAGAAATCAGTTTAAGGAAAGATAGATGTCACAGGCACGAGGGGGGTATAATTTTGTGTAGAAAGTGTGCATGGAATCAGGTGTTTGTGGGAAAAGAGGAAAGGGCGACATCTAAACTCATGTCGCCTAAACACGGAGTGAAGATCCGCAAGGGAGATTCAGGCCCATGCCCTTATCTCGCTTTTCTAAAAACCCTCCCCCCATCTATTGCGCTCTAGCCAAGTTTAACAGATTTTGTAAAACGACTTGGCTATTTATGAAAACTGAAACTCACAATGCGAGAATTCAAGCGAGAATTCAAGCAAGAATTCAGGCGAGAATTCATGCGGGAATTCAAAATTAGAAAATAATTACCTGGAAAGCTGCAAACTGGGAGAAAAGTCTGAAGAAGTAGCTGAAAAGGGAGCTGGAAAGCTCTATACGCCACATGTCCTCCTCTGAAATTCCTTGGAACGCTCCAGAGTATGCAGAGAAATTGGAAATAGGGTCACCGGAAATTGGGGCGTCTTCGGTCTGTGGGAAGTGAAGGATGTAAGATGATGGTGAGGGGCTTTTAAACTCCGAAAATGTAGGAGTAGAAAGGTTTAGGGGGATTTCCGAGAGGTAATTAAAGGGGGGTGTGATTTTTGAAATTCCCCCCATTATTGTGAACATTTAAAAAAGAGACGGCTCGTTTCCCAAGGTAGGTGTACGGCTGCCAAACCGTCTGGCTCACCCCCATTACGACACGTGTCCCCTCGGTGACGAGCAAATCCTGTTCCTCGCCTAAGATAGCAAAAAATTGCGAGAATCATGCGACATTAATGAAAGTTCTCGCCTGGACCATAAATAGTCCAAGGCTTAAACTTGGGGGCTTCTGATGCGATCATATAAAATAGATTGGGCCCGAATAATAGGAAATCAGGCCCAATAGCCAGTTGTGGGCCAGGCCCACTGGACCTGGGCCGTCCAAGGAAATCTTCCCACATGGAGCGACATTAAAGGAGTAGGCCCTATGGGTTATGATAAGGCCCAGACAAGGAGGAGCGTGGGAGTACGGTTTTGCGGGCAGTATAGCCATGCGAGAAACGTGGCCGAGCCCCTGCAGGCCTGATGAATGAGGGAATAGGGGGAGTATGTTGTCCGCAGGTTACCTGGGTTAGGGCGACATGATAGATGTTGCCGCCTTGGCTAGGGTTTTCGCCAATACGACATGGGACTTTGAGTGTTACCAGGACGTTGTGTCGATTGTCGCCTACGCCCCTAACCCTAAATATTACTGATGGATGATTGATGTGACAAGGTGAATAGTGAAATCCCACTAAGGTGAAGTTGGTTGGGAGTCTTTCCTTGGATGATTGACAAGTGTCCCCCCATGTGCAAGGCACATGGGGGGGCTTGGGAGTATATAAAAGGTGAATAGTGTTATTTAATGGGTATGTCTCTCTCTCTACTCTCTATCTCTAAGTTTCCATTAATATATCTTCTTCCTTGTCCATCTAACCTTATTCTCACGCCAGAGGGGGTACGCCGGAGCCACCCCCGGCCTAGTTGACGTGTGTTCCTTGTGTGTAGGCGAGCAGTCAGAGAGGAAACAGACGAGGTATCCACTGCATTTCAGTCCCTGTGCAACCAAGTTTTCTTATGGTAGCATCAAACCCGCATCTTACTAGGCAGCTCAAGCAAATCAAGAGGACCGCGAAGCAGAACTGAATAAACAACATGGAAAGGGATGAAGCCAGTACTGCGATTGACAGCATGATAATGGGCAAACTCGGCTTGGCATAATTTCAGATCCCAACCCTTGACATGTTCCCCTACCAAACAACGTAGCAGATTACCAAGGGACCTCTTCACCACCTCCGTCTGCCCATCCGTTTGCGGATGATACGCACTACTAAATTTTAGCTGGGTGTTCACCATCTTCCATAGACTACGCTAAAAGTGGCTAAGGAACCGAGTGTCTCTGTCCGACACGATGGAAGTGGGTAATCCATGAAGTCGGTAAATTTCATGAAAAAATAACTGGGCCACATTAACGGCATCAGCAGTCTTCTTGCAAGTAACAAAGTGAGCCATTTTTGAAAAATGATCAACAACAACGAAAATGGAGTCATGACCTCGCTGTGTGCGGGGCAGTCCCAATACAAAGTCCATACTTATGTCCACCCACGACTGCGAAGGGACTAGGAGTGGTATATACAAACCCGCATTAGTGGCAGCGCCCTTAGACTTGTGACAGATCCGACACCGTTGGACGTATTTCTCTACTTCTCGGCGTATGCTGGGCCAAAAGTAAGAGGACCGCACCAACTGCAAGGTCCTATCTCGTCCCACATGACCCTCCCCATGGAGTTCCTGGATGATCTGCAACCGTAAGCTACAATCTGGAATACAAAGTTGATTACCCCAAAAAAGAAACCCCTCGTGCCATATGAAATCTGAACTCTGTCCGGCCTCCATCTTATGAATCACCCCAGCAAAATAAGGATCAGTAGCAAGTAAGTCGCGGAAGGAATTGAAGCCGGGTACTTCAACCCGCATAGTTACCAGCAAATTAGATCGGCGACTGAGCGCATCTGCAACCCTGTTGGTAATGCCGGCCTTGTGCTTAATCACAAAGGTAAATTTCTCCAGATAAGCAACCCAACGAGCATGCCTGGGTGATAACTTGTCTTGGCTATGCAAATGCCTCAACGAAGCATGGTCGGTGTACAAAATAAACTCCCTGTGAAACAAATAATGGCGCCAATGCCTGACTGCTTGAACCACAGCGTACAACTCAACGTCGTATGTACTGTAGCGAGTCTTTGCACCAGTAAGCTTTTCGCTAAAATATGCTACAGGCCTACCATTCTTACTCATGACCGCCCCAATCCCCACCTTTGAAGCATCAGTGTGGAGTTCAAATGGTTGAGAAAAATCAGGAAGCACCAAGATAGGCGCTGTTGTGAGGCATTCCTTGATCAACTGAAATGCTGTTTCGGCTTCATCCGTCCGGGAGAACTTGTTGCCCTTCATTTACTCTGTAATCGGTGCCATAAGACTACTAAAATGGGAGATGAAGCGCCTATAGAAGGATGCCAAGCCATGGAAACCCCTGACTTCAGTAATGGATGTGGGTCTGGGCCATTACTGAACTGCCTCGACTTTAGTTGCGTCTACATGTAGGCCATCACCAGAATTATATACCCCAAAAACAGAACTGAGGGAGTCATGAATACACATTTCTTCATTGCAGCATAGAATTTTTCCCTGCGCAGCACCGTTAGAACCTCTCACACATGCTGTAAATGGTCACCTTCAGTAGCACTATAAATCAAAATATCGTCGAAATACACCACCACAAACTTACCAATAAAAGGCCTTAATAACTGGTTCATAGCACGCATAAATGTGCTAGGGGCATTCGACAGCCCAAATGGCATCACCAACCATTCATACAACCCCTCTCGGGTCATGAAAGCTATTTTCCACTCATCCCCGGGTCTAACCTGAATTTGATAGTAGCCACTTTTAGATCCAGTTTAGTAAAAACAGTAGAACCACTAATCTGATCTAACAGGTCATCCAAACGAGGAATAGGAAATCGATACCTGATAGTAATTTTGTTGATGGCTCTGCTATCCATGCACATACGCCACGAACCGTCCTTCTTGGGTGTTAATAAAGCCGGGACAGCACAAGGGCTCATGCTTTCACGAATTTGCCCCTTGGCTAGCAACTCCTCAACCTGACTTCGTAACTCCTCATGTTCTTTGGGACTCATCCTGTAGTGTGGTCTGTTAGGCAAAGACGCCCCCGGGACCAAATCGATATGGTGTTGTATATCACGAAGGGGTGGCAACCCTTCAGGTAAGTCATTTGGAAATACGCTGGCGAATTCTGTTAATAATGGTACCACTGCATCAGGAACTGCTATTGTCTCCGTAACCTCCTTGCCAATCAACACGAACACTGTCTCAGCAGCCTGTAGCTCCACATCAAACTGAGCTAAAGACAGCAGATTCTTATTCGTGGTAGTAGGGGGTACTTTTCGACTGGCTTGCTAGGTACCAACACAATTTTCGACCCCTCAAATAGGAAATTATAATTATTGGCTCGCTCAACGTGTATCACTCTTCTGTCAAACTGCCAAGGGCGCCCTAATAACAATTGACAGGCATCCATAGCTACCACATCACACCATATTTCATCCTTATATTTTGACCCAATTGAAAAAGACACAAGGGCGCGTTCTGAAACTGTTACCTCTCCACCTTTCTTAAGCCAAGCGAGTTTGTACGGCTTGGGGTGTTTTTCGGTTGTGATGTGCAGTTTCTGCATTGCCTCACGTGACACTATGTTTTCACAACTGTCTGCGTCGATCACGAAGCGACAAACCTTTCCCAGGATGGTACACGTAGACTAAAAAATGTTGCTTCTCAACCAGTCATCTTCATAATTTGCTTTTGGTGTCAAACATGACCGTCGCACCACCAATGCAACTCCCACTTCCCCTTCAACCATCTCTCCATCCTCTATTGGATCTGTGTTAAAGATGGGATTTTCTGCAATCTCGTCGTCGAAAGCATCGCTATCCTCATCAGCTTCAAAAAAATGCCTTCTTACCACCCTTTATACACTCTGACATTCGATGCCCAGGCTCCCCACATGCAAAACACTCCATGGTGTTGTTGCTCGCTCCCTTACTAAACTGATTGCCAGCATGACTCACGCCACTACTACTAGTGTGGGGAGCATTCTCAGTATTATAACCTCCTCCAGTACTCCCACGTCGCGACTGTTTCTCAATCGCTAAGGCCCTCTGATGGGCTGCAGACACGGAAACAAGATCAAACATATTAAGGGTATCCTAAATCTGGACCCGTAAACCCCCAATATAACGCGCCACTAGTTAATTTGCAGATTCCTGAACTTCGCTCCTGGCCAGCAGTTGGTAAAATTCGGTGGTATAGTCATCTACCAATTTCACTCCCTGCTTCAAATTCTGCAAGCGTTGGTACAAAAGTCGCTAATAATTATAGGGCAAGAATGTCACTACTACATTTCTGACCTAATGTAACGCATCTAATGCATCTAATATAACGCCACAAGCTAATGTAACGCATCTAATGCAACGCCAGAGCTAATGTAACACATCTAATGCAACGCCAGAGCTAATGTAACGGCTAATGCAACGCCAGAGCTAATGTAACACATCTAATGCAACGACAGAGCTAATGTAATGCATCTAATGCAACGCTAGAGCTAATGTAACGAGTCTAATGCAACGCCAGAGCTAATACAACGGCAAATTTTGCTTAATGCAACGGCTTTGATCTCAGCGTTACATTAGATTTTTCTAATGTAATGGCTAAATTACTAATGCAACGCCAAAACCCTAAACCCTAAACCCTAAACCCTAAACCCATATCCTATATCCTATACCCTATACCCTATAACCTATACCTTACACCCTATACCCTATACACTAAACCCTATACCCTATATCGTATACCATATATACTATATCCTATACCCTATACCCTATACCCTATACCCTATACCCTACACTATACCCTATAACCTATATCCTATATCCTATACCATATACCCTATACCATATACCCTATACCCTATACACTATACCCTATACCATATACCCTATACACTATGCCCTATACCCTATACCCTATGCCCTATACACTATACCCTATAACCTATATCCTATATCCTATACCCTATACCCTATACCCTATACCCTATATCATATAACTATACACTATACCCTATACCCTATACCCTATAGGGTATAGGGTATAAGGTATAGGGTATACCCTATAGGGTATAAGGTATAGCCTATAGGATACAGGGTATAAGGTATAGGGTATAAGGTATAGGGTATAAGGTATAGGGCATAGGGCATATGGTATAGGGTATACCCTATAGGGTATAGGGTATACGGTATAGGGTATAGGGTATACCCTATAGGGTATAAGGTATAAGGTATAGAGTATAGGGTATAAGGTATAGGGTATAAGGTATAGGCATAGGGCATAGGGCATATGGTATAGGGTATACCCTATAGGGTATAGGGTATAGGGTATACCCTATACCATATACCCTATACACTATACCCTATACCCTATAGGGTATAGGGTATAAGGTATAGGGTATACCCTATAGGGTATAGGGTATACCCTATAGGATATAGGGTATAGGGTATAAGGTATAGGGCATAGGGCATAGGGCATATGATATAGGGTATACCCTATAGGGTTTAGGGTATACCCTATACCCAATACCCTATAGGGTATAGGGTATACCCTATAGGGTATATCCTATACCCTATAAGGTATAGGGTATAGGGTATACCCTATAGGGTATAGGGTATAGGGTATAAGGTATAGGGTATAAGGTATAGGGCATAGGGCATATGGTATAGGGTATACCCTATAGGGTATAGGGTATAGGGTATACCCTATAGGGTATAGGGTATAAGGTATAGAGTATAGGGTATACCCTACAGGGTATAAGGTATAGGGTATAAGGTATAGGGCATAGGGCATAGGGCATATGGTATAAGGTATACCTTATAGGGTATAGGGTATAGGGTATACCCTATAGGGTATAGGTTATAAGGTATAAGGTGTAGAGTATAGGGTATAGGGTATACCCTATAGGGTATAGGGTATAGAGTATAGGGTATACCCTATAGGGTATAGGGTATACCCTATAAGGTATAGGGTATAGGGTATACCCTATAGGGTATAGGGTATATCCTATAGGGTACAGGGTATAGGGTATATGGTATAAGGTATAGGGTATAAGGTATAGGGCATAGGGCATATGATATAGGGTATAGGGTATACCCTATAGGATATAGGGTATAAGATATAGGGCATATGGTATAGGGTATACTCTATAGGGTATAGGCTATACCCTATAGAATATAGGGTATAGGCTATACCCTATAGGATATAGGGTATAGGGTATAAGGTATAGAGTCTAGGGTATACCCTATTGGGTATAGGGTATACCCTATAGGGTATAGGGTATACCCTGTACCCTATAACTTATACCCTATACTCTATAGCCCTATGCCCTATACCTTATACCATATACCTTATACCCTATAAGTATTATTAATATTTTAAAAGTATAATTATTTTTTTTAAATTTATTTTTGAATTGAGATAAATATTTTAGACATTTTTTGGTAAGGAAGTTTTTTTTAAAAAACTATATAAAATAAGTTAGAAATTAACTAAATATTTCTATCAATTATTACTTAGGTATATTATTATTTCTTAGAAGTTTAAATTATTAAATTAATGAGTATTATTATTAATTAATAACATTATTGTTATTAATTATATAATAATAATTATTAATATATTCAATTATTTAATTGAATAATTAAAAATAAAAGTATATAATATAAAAACATTTACTTTTTTGATATTATGTATTATTACTAGTTATTATTAATATTATTATTAATTATTATTTTTTTTTAATTTATTTTTGAATTGAGATAAATATTTTAGACTTTTTTTGGTAAGGATGTTTTTTTAAAAATTTATTAGGCATAATTAATTATTAGTACTATTATTAATATTAATTAATTAATATTAATAATTCATTAATAAATATTATTGATAATAAATATTATTGATATTAGGCATAATATTATTTTATAGTTTAAATTATTAGTATTATTAGTAAGTATTATTAATAATAGCATCAATATTAGTATTATTATTAAGTATTATTACTAATAATTTTTAAAGAAATAAAAGTATATAATATAAAAATATTTACTTTTTTTATATTATGTATTATTAGAATTGTGGACCGTTGGATTGAATGTGTGAATGGTTGGATTTGGTTTTGCTCATGATCAGCGTGATTATATGAGAACCAATAAAACAATGCCACATGGCATTGTTTTATTGGTTCTCATATAATCACGCGGATCATGAGCAAAACCAAATCCAACCATTCACACATTCAATCCAACGGTCCACAATTAATTAAAACAAAACCAATAAATCTCTCTTTCTCTCCTCATTTCTCTCTCTTTATTTTAATTTTCTTTTCATTTTCATTTCAGTTTAATTCTCTCCTCATTTCTCTCTCTCTCCGCAGACCAGGCCACCGGAAGGAATCCATGCTCCGCAATTTCTCTCTCCATCTCTCTCTTTCCACACACCCACCGGAATCCTACCCTTCCCTTTCCCCCTCAATTCGACTCTCCCCATCGAATAATCCATGGCGCCTTCCCTTCCACCCTCAATTCGACACTCCGGCCACAGATCTGGTCATCTCCGTCTCCTTCTCTCTCTTCGCACACTCCGTCTCTCCGTCATCTCTTCACACCCTCCATCTCTCTCTCAGATATTATTTCTTCAATTTCGTTTTGATTTTTGTTTTGAAGAAACTTAATTTATTCTATTTTTGTTTAGAATTGATGGGTTTGGTTTTTTGGTGTTGATGTTAGTGATGGTGGTGATAGTAGAGGGATGGTGGCGTCGGTGATTGAGACGGTGGTTGGTGGTAGTTGATGGTGGTTGATGGTAGTTGTGGTATAAGGAAGTTTAAGGGACTGTTTTGACAATAATAGAACTTAAGGGACTGATTTGACAATAATAGAACATAAGGGACTGATTAAAAAATATATACAAAAATTATATATATATATATATATATATATATAATTATATATATATATATATATATATATATATATATATATAAGGTCCTATTATAATGAGAACAAATTTATATGAGAACCATAAGAACCACTAACAGCCATTGGATTAAAAAATATATCAATGCTCAGTTAAAAAAATAGAGGGAGTGGCATTTTCGTAATTATTTCATTTAAAATCCTTCTCAAATTTCAAAATAAAATATCTCAATATCTATAAGTCGAAAAAAATTCGAAAACAACGATTTTTTTGTCTTGACGAGACGATTCAAACTAGATCCTGAAGATAGTATTTTGAAAAAATAATATTGACTTATAGATTACTTAACTAGTGTACATTATTTAACTAGTGTACATTACTTAACTAGTGTGCACGAGTTAATTACTTAACTAGTGTACATTATTTAACTAGTGTACATTACTTAACTAGTTTGTGTTGTCTTAGTGAACACTAGTTTGTGTTGTCTTAGTGAACACTAGCTAGTTGTCTTAGTGAACACTAATTTGTGTTATCTTAGTGAACACTTTGTGTTGCTAGTGTAACCTAGTGTACACTAGCTATGTGTATCAGCATTACCTAATGTAAACTAGCTAGTTTAACTTAGTGTACTCTAGATATGTTGTCATAGTGAACACTAGCTGTGTTATCTTAGTGAACACTAGCTGTGTTGTATTAGTGAACACTAGCTGTGTTGCTTATGTACACTAGCTAGTTGTCTTAGTGAACACTAGTTTGTGTTATCTTAGTGAACACTATTTGTGTTGTATTAGTGAACGATGGCTGTGTTGCTTATGTACGCAGCTAGTTGTCTTAGTGAACACTAGCTGTGTTATCTTAGTGAACACTAGCTGTGTTATATTAGTGAACACTAGTGTGTTGTATTAGTGAACACTATTTGTGTTATCTTAGTGAACACTATTTGTGTTGTATTGGTGAACACTAGCTGTGTTGCTTAGTGAACACTAGCTGTGTTATCTTAGTGAACACTAGCTGTGTTGTATTAGTGAAGACTAGCTGTGTTGTCTTAGTGAACACTAGCTGTGTTGCTTATGTACACTAGCTAGTTGTCTTAGTGAACACTAGCTGTGTTATCTTAGTGAACACTAGCTGTGTTATATTAGGGAACACTAGCTGTGTTGTATTAGTGAACACTAGCTGTGTTATCTTAGTGAACACTAGTTGTGTTGTATTGGTGAACACTAGCTGTGTTGCTTAGTGAACACTAGCTGTGTTATCTTAGTAAACACTAGCTGTGTTGTATTAGTGAAGACTAGCTGTGTTGTCTTAGTGAACACTAGCTGTGTTGTATTAGTGAACACTAGATGTGTTGCTTATTTACACTAGCTAGTTGTCTTAGTGAACACTAGCTGCGTTATCTTAGTGAACACTAGCTGTGTTGTCTTAGTGAACACTAGCTGTGTTGCTAGTGTAACCTAGTGTCCCAAACTGAGTGAATCGTTTTTTCAAAGTTGTCTTCGATAGATATCAAAAAGGAGTGTCAGTCCAAAAAAAAAGTATCTTCCAGCCACAAATGAGTGTCAACCATTTTTTACTTCATAAAATAACTTTGCATTTGGCTAGTGTACACTAGCTACCTAGTGTATACTAGCCAAATGCCTTAGGCAGCAGGACAAAAGCATTGGGCCAAGCCTTTGTGTACACTAGCTGTTGTAACTTAGTGTACACTAGCTAGTTATCTAGTGTACAATAGCTATTTTTTTTAGTGTATACTAGCTGTGTTGCTAGTGTAACCTAGTGTATACTAGCTGTGTTGCTAGTGTACATTACTTAACTAGCTAGTGTACACTAGTTAATTAGCCAGTGTTTTAAAAATTAGACGTTGTTCAATATTATTTTTTCAAAATCCTATCTTCAGGGATCTAGATTGAATCGTCTCGTCAAGGCAAAAAAATCAGTGTTTTCGAATTTTTTTTCGATTTATAGATATTGAGATATTTTATTTTGAAATTTGATTTTAGGTACTCATCTACTTTTTGGCGTTACATTAGGTATTGAACTACTTTTTAAATTGGCGTTGCATTAGGTACCCATCTACTTTTTGGCGTTGCATTAGGTGTTCATATAGTTTTAAAATTGGCGTTGCATCAGGTATTTACCTGATGCAACGCCAAAGTTCTGGCGTTACATTAGCTTACTATGTCGTTGCATTAGACCTAAGGCAACGCAAGAGAATGCAACGGCCATTTGGGGTTACATTAGGCCTAATGTAACGGTTTTTGGGCCCTAATGAAACGAAAATTGGCGTTACATTAGGTCAGAAATGTAGTAGTGTGTAGACCGTAGGTGCTTCTTCATCTTATCCCAAGAGGCTATTTTTGACTTACCCTACCTGATACGAGAGAGTTTCAGTTCTTGCCACCAAGCAGTAGCCCTCCCACGCAATCTGGTTGCCATGAGAGGCACCCGCCTGTCCTCTGGTATCAGTTTAAACTCCAGAATTTCTTCAACGGTCGCCAACCAGTCAAGAAACTCTTCCGCCTGAAGACTGCCATGAAACTCGGGTATTTCAGTCCTCATACCCGTCTCCCACCGCCTTGTATCTTCAGCAATCTGGACTCGTGGTTTTCTGCGACGAACCTGAGGGATGTCCGCGTAGAACTCGTCGCCATCCTCTCCATCAGTCTCACCGACGAGCCAATCCTCCTGCCTGTTTTGAGTTCGAGGCTCGGGCGTACCTCTCCGATTCTGATTACCCAACATCTCAATCATTCTTTCGGTCATCACTATCATCATATGTTCCATCCTCTCGTCTACAATTTGTCCAATCCGATGTTCCAACCGAGCATCATCAGCACGTTCATAAACCTCTTCCAAAGGTTGTTGTCGCGGGTTACGTCTTCCCACCATGATCGATTTGGCTCTGATACCAAAATGATGCAGCGAAAGCTTAGTAACGATAGATACCAATGTTCGTTGAGTTCGCGCACGAACTACCGCACGTCAATCTTCCAAAACTCGTTGAGGTGTAACCTACCGAGGCTTGGGCATCAATTGTCGTTGATTCAAGGAATACCGAAAATTGGAAAGAAAAACAACGATGTTACTAAGATGGCAAAAGCTGCTTTTAACAAACCCTAAAAGCGTATTAAATAGTTCGCTAACCCTAAATGCAATTAAATAAAAAATTACTGAAAAGTCCAAAACTTATCAAAAATCTTTCGAGGCCCATAACTATGGTTAAACAGTGTTATGCCCATTCTAAGTTTCGATCATATTTTTCAAGAAACCTCAAGGCCCATTCTGCATCACAAGACCGGAAAAGTGTGGCAACCCAAAAATGCTACTGTTAAAACATAGATGAGAAAATAGCGAGCAAGAACACAAAATCAATAACACACAACACAAGATATGTGTGGTTCATCAACTTGGCTACGTCCATGACAACAGAGGGAAAAAATATTTATTATCACTTGAAAATGTGATTACAAACTCTAGTTTAGTTCACGAATTTTGATCACACACACACATATATATATATATATATATATATATATATATATATATATATATATATATATATATATATATATATATATATATATATGGTGCTCAAATGAGAATGTATTTAAATTGGGAATTATGAGAATCAGACACAACCATTTAAATAAAGTAAATTAATTGTTTAGGTTAGTTGTCTTTTTATAAAAAACGGTGGCATTTTTGTAGTTTTTGTTAAAGTCGGGAGGTAGTATATCATTTGATCGTCACTTTTCAAAATATGCCACATCATCATATAAATTTTTCTCAAATTTCAAAACTAAATATCTCAATATCTTTTAGGCGATTTTTTTTTCGAGAACACTGTTTTTATCGTATTGACGAGGCGAATCAAACTAAATCCCTAATATATGATTTTGAAAAAAAAATGTTGAATAACAATGAAAATCTCCTCATACACTTGGATTCAGTAGCTATAGCTACTGAATCCAAGTGTATTTTAAACATTTCAATTGAATTCATCAAAAATATACATGGATTCAGCAACTAACAAATTATTGAATCTATGTGCAATGATCAAATTACACATTCAGTAGCTACTTAGTATAAACATATGATGCAGCATGGAAGCGATAGATTCGTGATTAATGCAATAATCACAAGAATTCTCAAGCGAAGAACCCTAAAACACAATAAACTGGAATCCAACAAAAAAGAGATAAAATCCTTGAATTAAAACGATCAAAAAATGAGTTTAAACATGCCCTAAAAGTGTTTAAATACTTCCCCAAACCCTAAGACAAGATATTAAACCAATTACCAAAATAACCCCAAACTATAAAGTCAAACACAGTAAAAACGGAATTAAAAAACGAAATTAGGAAACCCATTGACGACGCGAGGCACCCGCCTGGACAGGGCCAGGCGCCCGCCTAGAGTCCAGAAAGATTGGTTGTTCTCGACGCTTATTGAGGCGCTCGCCTGGGCTAGCTCAAGCGCCCGCCTCCCCTCCAGCAACCACGGCCTTGGTGACTCCGTCGTGAAGCGCCCGCCTCGGCCGGAATGAGGCGCTTGCCTGGGCGCCAGAAGAAACTCCCAAGTTGACACTATTCGAGGCGGCCGCTTGGGCTGGTGTGGGGTGCTCGCCTGGGCTCCAGTCGCCTTCTGCATCAGTCTCCTCCACCTCCAAATAACTCTACCTCGAGTTCACATCTGGATAAAGGACTCCATCCGCATGGTACTCATAAATATCAGCGACATTGAACGTATTAGAGATGTTCAAATCATCGGGAAGAGCCACCACATAAGCATTATCATTAATCTTTCGGGTCAATTTGAACGGTCCATACTTACGGGGCTGTAACTTCTTGTAAGTACCAACGAGAAAACGCTCCTTCCGCAGGAACACCATAACATCATCACCAATTGTGAAAACTTTCACCCGCTTCTTTTTATCAGCAGCCGCCTTATTTTTCAACCCCGTAGCCTCTAGCTTAGCCTTGACCACTTCCTTGACAGCTTGCACCTCCTTGGCCATATTTCTAGCAGCTTGACTCACCCCACGACCGTTAGGTAACGGCACCAAATCAACCACATGCCTAGGAACAAATGTATAAACCAAGGAAAAAGGTGACTTCCCTGTCGCCGAATATACTGTACTGTTATAAGTAAACTCCACTTGTGGTAATGCTAGATCCCATGTTTTGGCTTGTCCCCACAAACACTCCTAATCATGTTTCCCAAAGTCCGGTTAGTGACCTCTGTCTGTCCGTCCATCTGCGGATGTGCTGTAGAACTCTTATTCAGTGAAGTGTCGAACATACGCCATAAAGTAATCTAGAAGTTGTTTAGAAACATGGTGTCCCTGCCCGAGGTAATGGACCTAGGAACTCCATGCAGTCGCACAATCTCCCTGAAAAATAACTTCGCAATATTGGATGCATTCGCCGTCTTCTTGCAAGCAATAAAATGGGACATCTTGGAAAACTGATCCACCACAACAAATACAGAATCCACGCCCCGCTGTGTCCGAGGTAATCCCAAAACAAAGTCCATGGATAGATCCAGCCAAATATCATCCAGAATAGGTAGAGGTAAGTAAAGACCAGTATTTTGAGACTGACCTTTAGAAACCTGACAAACATAGAATCTCCTAACAATCGAACTCGCGTCCTTCCTCAAATGAGGCCAGAAATAACGCTCCTCCAAACCTGCAATAGTCTTGTCTCGTCCCAAATGTCCACCGAGACCCCCACCATGTAAATCCCAAATCAGTTTCTCCCGTAAGGAAGAAATAGGAATGCACAACCGATCCCCTTTAAATAGAAAACCATCAAGGATATGAAAATCTGCACTCGGATGTTTGCCCACACGCTTCGACCATATCTCCATGAAATCTGCATCCTCCTCGTACAAATCTTTCAGCAAGTCGAACCCCACAACCTCCTGGGATAAAGTGAGTAACAATGAGGCCCTCCTGCTCAAAGCATCCGCAACCTTGTTTTGAACTCCGGACTTATACTGAATAATAAAAGGGAACTTCTGCAAATAGCTAACCCAGCGAGCATGCATCTTGTTTATCACCTTCTGACTATGTAAGAACTTCAAAGCAAGATGATCAGAAAACAGAATAAACTCCCTCTGAACCAAATAATGCTCCCACTGTCGCAATGCCCGAAAAACTGCATAAAACTCTTGATCATAAGTACTCCACTTCTGTCGAGCCTCACTCAACTTCTCATTGAATAAAGCCACCGGTCGCTTTTCTTGTGAGAGAACTGCTCCAATTCCCACGCCACTAGCATCACACTCCACCTGAAATATCTTGTCAAAATCTGGTAAGGCAAGAACTGGTGCAGTGTAAAGCTTTTCCTTGATGAGGGCAAAATTCTGATCTTGCTCAAAACCCCACTGAAATTTCCCCTTCTTCAGATACTCGGTAATAGGTGCAGTAATGGTGCTAAAATCACGCACGAACCTCCTGTAAAAGGTAGCCAAGCCATGGAAATTACGCACCTCTGTGATTGATTGTGGGACCGGCCACTCCCTTATTTTCCTCACCTTCTCCTCATCGACTTGAATCCCATCTTCACCAAAAACAAATCCCAGAAAGAGCAATTTGTTGGTGCAGAATATACACTTCTTAAGATTGATATACAACTGATTATCTCTTAAGACCTGCAACACTTGTCTAAGATGTTCCAAACGTGCAGTCCTATCTTTACTATAAATCAGGATATCATCAAAATAGACTACTACAAAAGAGCCAATAAAAGGTCGGAATACCTGGTTCATCAGCCTCATGAAGGTGCTAGGGGCATTAGATAACCCGAATGGCATGACCAGCCACTCATAAAGACCATCCCTGCTCTTGAAAGCTGTCTTCCACTCATCTCTAGGTCTGATCCGAATCTGATGGTACCCACTACGCAAATCAAACTTCGTAAACACCTTAGAACCGTATAACTAATCAAGCATGCCCTCCAAACGAGGGATAGGAAATATGTACTTGATGGTGATCTTATTGATGGCCCTGCTGTCAACACACATACGCCATTGATTCCCCTTTTTAGCACAAGAAGGACTGGTACTGCACACGGACTCATACTCTCCCTAATGAACCCCTTCCGCAACAAGTCTTCAATCTGCTCCCTAAGTATCTCATTTTCCTTAGGGCTCATGCGATAATGCGGGAGGTTTGGCAGACTAGCTCCCGGAATCAAGTCAATCTGATGCTGAATGTCCCTCATAGGAGGAAGCTCGTTAGGTAACTCTTCAGAAAGCAACTCCTGAAATCCTGACAGAAGCTTTTCAATGTCCCTTAGCATCCCGATCTCTACACTAACAGAACCCAATAACCCTTTAACCACTATCGAACAAAAGAACTCTGCTTCATCAATAGTTGCTACTAGCTCCTTCTCGTTTTGTATGAACATCACGACCGGTTTCTCCTTCTCAACCTGTTTCTCGAAACGCAATACAGGAGCTATAGCAATTTTATGTTTATCCCATGTTAACATCAACACATTATCCCTACCTCAATAAGTAATATTGTGATCATACTGCCATGGGCGACCAAGCAATATGTGACATACATCCATACTCAGAACGTCATAGACAACCTCCTCCTTATAATACCTGCCAATGGAAATAGGGACCCTGCAAGTTCGTGTTACTCGTAGTTCCGAACCATTATTCACCCATCCCAAACTATAAGGATTATCATGAGGTTCAGTTTTTAAACCTCGAAACTCAACCAATTTCTTCGAAACAATATTTTCAGTACAACCATTATCAATAATCATATTACATACCTTGTTCTTAACAGAACAGTATGCTCTCAACAGATTCTTCTGTTGGCCCTCGTCTTTGAAAGAAAGTAGTATTTGTTGAAGCACGCACCCTACCCTCTCATAAGACTCCTCTTCAGTAAATTTGACCCCTTCATACTCATTATCTTCGGGTTCTTCCTCTTCATACTCATGCAAAACTGCAGCAGTTCTTCGGGTGGGGCAAACGTTCGACCTGTGACCACGTCCCTGACAAGGAAAGCACTTATCCCCTGTTGGCTTGGCATAAGGATTTGCTATTTTCTGTGCTGGAGCCTTGTTCCCTGCGCTACTACTAGCACTGACCGTACTCTTGGCCTACGGAGTTGGGTCTTTATCAGCTACTGCTTCAGAACTACCCTGCTGTGGAAACCTGCGAAAAGGAGTAAAATTCTTTGAGCTCGACTTCTCCATGAGTTCAGCTTTCAAAGCTAGAGTGGAAGCGTCCGTCAAAGTCCACACCTGATGCAAACCCATCTTTTCTTGTATTGAACCCTTCAACCCATTAATGTAACGAGCAATTCTCTGATCCTCGGTCTCCTCAACCCTAACCCGCGCAATATACCTCTGAAATTCAGTAGTGTATTCATCAACCATTCTCTTACCCTGCACACAGTTGAGATACAGTTTTTACAAAGTCTGTTCATAATCTGTCGGTAAAAATCGTTCCGAAATCAACTGCTTCATACGCCTCCAGGTTTTAATTGGCCCCTTTCCCTTGTCGTCGCCTCTGACCAACAAGTTTTTCCCACCAAACTGCAGCAGTACTCTTCAATCGGATCGCCACAATCTTTACCTATTTATTCGTGGGTACCTCCATAACCTCGAAAAAAAGATCAACGTCATTCTGCCAATCAAGAAAATCCTCAATACCCATGGTTCCATAGAATAATGGAATGTCAGCCTTAATCCTATAATCCTGGCGGTGTCGATTACCACCCTGACCCGGCTCATCATCACTATCAACCATATCATCGGAATTGGAACTAGAATCCTCTTCATCTCGATTTTCTACCCTTCTAGGGCGTCGGTCCTGTTCAATCTCCTTGTCTCTCTCGCCACCACGGTCTTGATTAGTACGAGCATTTGGACCCTGTTGAGCAGCCACCAACGTCGCAATCTGTGTCGTCAACGCAGAAATAGCGGTGGTTATTCCATCGATATTTGCTCGTGTTACTTGATCCCCCATAACGAATCAATGATGAAAGACAGGATAAAGCCTGCTATGATACCAACTGACGCAGCACGGAAGCGATAGATTCGTGATTAGCGCACTAATCACAAGAATTCTAAAACGAAGAACCCTAAAACACAATAAACTGGAATCCATCAGAAAAGAGATAAAACCCTTGAATTAAAATGATCAAAAACTGAGTTTAAACATGCCCTAAAAGTGTTTAAATACTTCCCCAAACCCTAAGACAAGATATTAGACCAATTACCAAAATAACCCCAAATTATAAAGTCAAACACAGTAAAAACGAAAATAAAAAACGAAATTAGGAAACCCATTGACGACGCGAGGCGCCCGCCTGGGACTGGGACTGGGACAGGCCAGGCGTCTGCCCGGAGTCCAAGAAGATTGGTTATTGTCGACGCTGATTGAGGCGCTCGCCTGGGCTAGCTCAAGCGCCCGCCTCCCCTCCAGCAACCACGGCCTTGGTGACTCCGTCGTGAAGCGCCCGCCTCGGCCGGAATGAGGCGCCTGCCTGGACGCCAGAAGAAACTCCCAAGTTGACACTATTCGAGGCGGCCGCCTGGGCTGGTGTGGGGCGCCCGCCTGGGCTCTAGTCGCCTCCTGCATCAACGTATCTACTGAATCCAAGTGCAAGGTTCAAAAATACACATGCATTCGGTATCTAAGTAGCAAGTTAATTCAAGTACAATGTTCAAAAATATACATGGATTCAGTTATTTACGGAATACATGTGCAATGTTCAAAATACACTTATGTAATGTTCAAAATAGACATGAATTCAGTTGCTAAATAGCTACTAAATACAAGTGTAATGTTCAAAAATACACATGGATTCAGTAGCTACTGAATCCATGTATAATCTTCAAAGTAAACATGGAAGTGCAATGTTCAAAAATACAAATAGCATCATTATCTAATTAACTACTGAATCGAGCATGCGCTCTCATGAACTGCTTGTCGTTTTACAATTTCATTCATATGTATTTTGAACATTACACGTGGATTTAGTAGTTGGTTAGATACTTAATCCATGTGTATTTTTGAACATTGCATTTGATTTCAGTAGCTAATTAGCTTCTGAATTTATGTGTAGTTTTGAATATTGCATTTGGATTTAGTAGCTAATTAGCCACTGAATACATGTGTATTTTTGAAAATTGCACATGGATTGAATAGTTAAATATCTACTGAACGCATGTGTATTTTGAACATTGCAAATAGATTAAGTAGCTTCTTACCAATGAATTTATATGTATTTGAATTTATATGTATTTAAACAGTAACTCATATTAAATGTTTAAAATACACTTCGATTCAATAGTTATGAATGAAAATAATTGAAATCTATTATGCTAAATTGATTGAAACTGTTAACGACTCTTATACTAAACTTTCTTTTTGGATTCATGTTTTTCGAGGATTATTGGTTGACGATAATTATAATTATCGGCACCCAAGCATGTGACTCAAACATTGGATTCCACAGTTCGTAGTTAGTTTATTTCAAGTAGAAGTTAATTTATTCAACTAATATTTATCAATGATGGGATCCAATGAAATCATAAATATTTTATTAACTTTTAATGGATACTGCTACTATATGTTACACCAACTCTCCCATTGATATCTGCTTTAAATTCCTTATTTAACTTGCCTTGAACGGAGCACTAAAACCATGGATTCCTCCCTTCCATAGACTAAAGCTTCTCGTTGTAGACTTCACCAAATTATGTCAAAAAATCAAACCGTGTGATTTGATTCGTTTCGATTTCAAAACGCGGTTTAAAATGAAACCCTAACATCTCTACAACACATGTTAAATCATCAATTTTTGCTGTTGCGAATTATTTTTGTTATTATTATTATTTACCTTTCATAATTTTTAATTTCTTTATGGCAAGTCGAAAATCTACATTGTAGATGTTCCAACTTGAGGGAGGTGTTAGGATATTGATAGTTATTCACAAGAAAGGAAAATGTTTAGTTAACTAAGTTGGTATTAAGTCAACTTAGAAAAGTTATCTAAGTTAGAAGTATTTTCAATAAGGATTATTTATATTAAAATAAGTAGATTTGTTCTTATAATAACGGGATTTGTTAGAAACATAACAGAAATATGATTCATATGTTTGCATAAATATTAATCTGCGTATGTAAACTTTGAGACAAAAAATAATACATAATATATTTATTGTTATTTCACATAATTTATCACAGGTTAAGCGATATTTTAGTTGGGATATTATTAAAGTATGCCAATTGATATGGTTTTTGTGTGTCTGCCACGATGCCTTTATCAGTAAGTTGAGAATTTGTTTAAGCACTGCCAATGAGCTTTTAACTCATATAGCATCTTAATTTCAATTTGAAAAATTTAGGGTTAGAAAAAATAATTAGTTGAAGTACTTAATAAACAAACGAATTAGCAATGTACTGTCTGTCACGATACATGTTAATGTATAAATGAAAGAAAATAAATTATTAATTGTTATATTTAATGGGGCTTGTGCATTCGGACTGTAAATAACCTATATTTATAGTAGATGAGTTATATTATATACTAATTGAATAACAGTTTATAGTACTTGACCCATTGTAACTGGACACCAGCAGAACCTGGACACCAATAGCACCTGGGCACCAGCAGCACCTGAGCACCAACAGCTGCATGCATGCCAGAAACGTTTTTGATGATTTCAACTGCTTGTGTAACTGCCGCAATAAATGCAGTGATTAAGAAAATTAAAAAGGGTTTTAATTCTCTAGCAATTTTGATTTATTTGGCAACTATACAAAGGGAACAACAAGAAGAAGAATCAAACTGATTTCCATAATCTCAACACTCTATTTTCTCAGCATATTGAGTAATCTTTTCCTTTGGCATTGTGCATTGCATCAACGGTGATATTGTCCAAGCATATAATTTCAGTTCGCCGGAGGTACTATTGTGCAACCACCGTCCGGTCCCTCTGTTTTATCCTGTTTTATCCTGGGAGACGAACGTCCCGTTTAATCTCAAGCACAACTCGGTGAGGGGTCGAATTTGTCTTAAGGAGAGTATCACACACGACTCGGATAACATCAAGAAGATTATCAAAGAATATTTCTCCTACGGTTTCTCCTCTTTTAATTTTATGTTGTAATTTATTTTTCAATATATTGTAAATCTTTTCTTACTTTGTGCTTATTATAAGATTTTATCTAACAATCTTAAGAAAAATTCCCTATTTAAAAAAGGATTACAGATTTGAGAATCCGGTGGAGCGGCGGCCACGGGAGAAAAATAGAAAACGATGGAAGAGGAGGATGGAAGAAAATTCCAGCAACTTTTTTTTTTTTCACTACACACACACATGCACGCAAAAAAGCGCCTAGGAGATAAATCCTAGGGAGAGAAAGCCTTCCCTCTAACTTTTGGGGGGATCGAACCAATGACCTCCAGGTTGAAAGTCAGGAGCTCTAGCCAGCAAGCCAAATCCCCATGTGCATTCCAGCAACTTTTTGCAATGACCAGCAGTGGTAAAATTGTAATTCCCGATTAGTTAACCGTTGGATTGATCTCAAATTTGGTGAGTGAGTTCTAAACTCATATACAAACAATCTGGACGGTGGAGATCGAAATCTTTTATGTGGAGATCATGATATAATTTTTGGATCAGAACAGTTTATGGAAGAAAAAAAAATATTTTCTGAACATATAATGAACTAATGGATGCACATCAAGGATGTTGCGATGATTGTGTAAAATAGTTGTGGCGATGCCACTTCTAGTGTTTATATAATGGGTGATATATCTCTTATGATTCATGAGATCACAGGGAGAAGAATCAAAAAGTTCGTAGGAACTAAATTGAGAAATTGAACGTTGAAAGATGTAGTCTTTAACATTAATATGGTTCACAAGAATCATAATGAGAAAAATTGAATAGTTCGTTGGAACTATGTTGAGAAGATGAACGTTAAAAGCTATAGTCTTTAACGTTGCATTTTATCAATGATGTATTGACAAAGATGATAGGGCTTCTTGAAAGAAGTTGTTAAATCCTATTATTGTCATTAGTGACAAAGTCACAAAGATAAAAATAATAGAGCTTCTTGAAAGAAGTTGTTGAATTTTATTATTGTGAACATTGACAAATGTTACAAGAACTAAAACCATAGGGCTTCTTGAGAGAAGTTTTTAAAACCTATTGTGGGAATATGTGACTAATGTCATAAAGATAAAAACAATAGGACTTCTTGAAGGAAGTTGTAAAATCCTATTTTGTTTATGATGACAAATGACACAAAATATTTAGAAGGAGAACTTCTAAAAGATATTGTGTATTATAAAAAAGAGAATGTGACTTTCTCTAATTTAGAGGTACTTCAAGATGAGACCTTTAAAGTTTTGGATAATTAACATCCAACTATAATCACAAAATCTGGGGAGAAACGCGTTTCTCCGTCGCTTATGGAGAAACGGGGCTAAGTATGTAGCGCGACATACTTAGCCACAACAACTGGATATCTTTTTCAAAGCTTCTGGATATCCAGAAGCTTGAATATGGATATCCAGAAGCTTTGAAAAGGATATCCAGAAACCAAATATTTTTTCTGGCTATCCTTTCCAAAGCTTCTGGATATCCATATTCAAGCTTCTGGATATACAGAAGCTTTGAAAAGGATATCCAGAAAAAATATTTGATTTCTGGATATCCTTTCCAAAGCTTCTGGATATCCATATTCAAGCTTCTGGATATCCAGAAGCTTTGGAAAGGATATCCAGAAACTGGCTAAGTATGTCGCGCGACATACTTAGCCCCATTTCTCCAGACGCAACAGAGAAACGCGTTTCTCCCCAGACCGACTCAACTATAATTCCATTAAGGAATTTAGAGATTTATAAATATGAGTGGTTATAAGAAATAAATTGGATTAATTCTCCTATTGAATTAGCAATTTATTCTTGGAGTTAATTCTCTAATTAAGTTAGAGAGTTATATTTGTAACAATAAAGTTATAATTGTTGAAAATTAAAGCCAATATTTGGTTTGTGTGGAAACAAATCTCTAATGGGGTGTGGTTGTTCCAAGTATTCCGGATCACCATAGTGAGAAGTTATAAAATTTTGTTCGCCTTGACTTTAAGTGATGGCAATAAAAGATGATCTACATGACCACCTTGAACTTAGAGAGGTTTCTTACGAAAGATCCTACAAAGTTGGGTGAAAATGTGATGGATGTTCAAGCCGTGAGTGCGGTTGAAGCAAGTGAATTTTCTTTATCGGAACTATATACTTAATGAATCGTCGGATTCCTTATAAAATGTGTATAGTACCAAGAAAATTGCAAAACATTTGTGGGAGTCGTTGGACTATAAATATAAAATCGAGAATGCGGGAGCAATGAAAATAATCGTAACCCGCTTCCTTGATTTTAAATAGTGGACTCCATAAAAGAAATAAAAATCGTGTGGAAGAAGTGCACTACAAGAAAATAGGCAATTACCGACGGATTTTTCCGTCGATAAATACACAAAATCCGTCACTAAATTGATTTAGCGACGGATTCCCGACGGAAAAATTCCGTTGGTAAAACGCTCGTCGGTAAATCTTTCGACGAATTACCGACGGATCTCAATCAGCTTTAGCGACGAATTTTTCTGTCGCTATTGTTTTAAAATTCGTTGGTAATTTCGTAAAATAATCAACCAATTTAAAGCATTATGCTGACGTATTAGCGACGGATTTTTCGTCGCTATTTAAATGGTCGTCTTATTTATTGGACTAATATAGTGACGAATTAGCGACGGATCATTCCGTTGCTATTATTTATTAAAAAAAAATCAATATTTTTTATATGCCAAATTATTGAGGGCTTTCCCGAAGAATATTTCCGTCGCTAAATTTGCATTTTATATTAACAATATTATATATATAAATTTAAAAATATATATTATTATATTTTAAATATATATAAATATATAAATATATATATATATATATATATATATATATATATATATATATATATATACTCCCTCCGTCCCGACCGACTTAGGATTTTTTGAAATGGCACGGGGATTAAGGAAAAGGTAAATGTTGTGAGTGTACTTTAAAAATAGGAGAGAGAATGAGTGGAGGAAATAGTAAATTATAATGGTGTTGTGAGTATTAAAATAATGTAGGAGAGAGAATGAGTGGAGAGAATAGTGATTTAAGGTTTCCATTTTGGGCCGTCCTAAGTCAAGTGGGACGCCCAAAATGGCAAAAAGTCCTAAGTCGGCCGGGACGGAGGGAGTATATATATATATATATATATATATATATATATATATATATATATATATATATAAGTCCCTTAACTTTTTTTATTCCCAAATCAGTACCTTAACTTTAATTTATCTTAAATCAGTTCTTAATATTTCATAGTTGCACTTTGCTCCCCTAAACTTCTTGTATACTCAAATCAGTCCTTACAAATCTTTCATTTCAACTTTGATCCTTCAACTTCTAAAAATTCGGATCAGGCCCCACAAATTTCCACCACCATTAACCACCAGTAACCACCAGCAACCACCACCAAAATAAATAATATGCTACAAATCATATCTGAATTCAAAGAAAAATTTATATTATCACATACAAGCAAATGAGGAAAACAGAGACAAAGAAAATGGAGAAAGAGAGAGAGAGAGAGAGAGTGACGGAGGGCAAGCCCTGGAAAACCATAGTTTTAGGAGTCCTCCATTAGCCCAGTGGGAATCTTTCCGTTGATCGATCAATCGATTCAAAAAGAAATTCAATGAATTCCTAGATTTACAAACAAACAATTGTTGCAAGGTTTTGAAGAGAAAGTTTTTTAATTGAATTAAAGTCTATTTAGCTTGCTTGTTATAACGCGGAAGGAGACGGTGGCGGAGTGGTGGATCCATGGTTCGGAATGCTGTATGGTTGGGGAAGGAAGGGAGAGGGAGGCGTATTGGGGAGATGTGGTGGCAGTGACGATAATTAGGGTTAGGGAAGGAGGGGGCGACAGATGAGAAAAGGGATGAGGGAGGACTGGCCGGAGAAGCTGTTGGGGTGGTTGGTGGTGCAGGTGTTGTGGTCGGAGAAGAGGCAGGAGACCGGGTAACATGGTGGGCAGGTAGCCAGATCCGGCAAGATGGGTCGGCGTTGGGAGGCGGACGGCTGCAAACAGAGATATAAGTGAGGGAGAAAGAACGGCAGCAAGCAAAACAGAGAGAGAAATAAGGGAGAAAGAACGGCTGAAGAAATGAGGGAGAAAGAGAGAAAATAATATAGAGAGAAAAGAATAGAGAGAGAAAATAATGTGGTTGAGTTTTTTTATGTTGAATTTGGACCATAGGATGTGTGTGATTAATGGTCCAGATTGATTTAAAATCCATCCATGTGAAATTAGGGGAGCCAATCAAAAGAAGTGTATTTGTGTTTTTGATGGATGAATTTGAATCATTTGATTCATTTATATTTGATGTATTTAATGGTGAAGATGTTGCTTGGGGTAGTGATCCAAGTGTATATATATGTTCTAATGATTTATTGTCACCTCTTATATTTATTTGTATATCACAAAAATCTCTTAATGACCATAATAATTAATAAAAATAATTATTAATATAAAAAATGATTTAAAATATAAAATAATAGTATCTAATAATTAAATAATAAATAACAATATATCGTAATAATAATATACATATTTTCTTGTTGATTATAATAATTATTTAAAATAATAAACAACAATAATAATAATTTGTCTTTCAAAAAAATTATAAATACAAAATAATAGTTTATCATAATAAATAAATAAATAAATAAATAATAATATTTAATAATAATAATAGTAATAATCATTATTAATAAACCAAGCAAATATCAAGAAGAAGAATATTTACTAATATTATTGAGAGATAATAAAAAATAATTGAATAATATACAATATATAAATATTATGATAATAATATCGAAAAAATACTTAAAACAACAAAATAAATTAAACTTCTAAGACATACCCTAAACACAAATTTATATACCTAAATCCTAAATCATATACCCCAATACCCTAAACCCTAAACCATACCCCATACCCTAAACCCTAAATCATAAGCCTTAACACCTTATACCCTATACCCTATACCATATACCATATATCCTATATCATATACCCTATACTCTATGCCCTATATACTATACCCTATATCCTATATACTATATTCTATACCCTATACCCAATACCCTATATATACTATACCCTATACCCTATATACTATACCCTATACCCTATATACTATACCCTATACCCTATACCCTATATACTATACCCTATACCCTATACCTTATACGCTAAACCCTATACCTTATACCCTATACCCTATATACTATACCCTATACCTTATACCCTATACCCTATATACTATGCCATATACTCTATACCCTATATACTATACCCTATACCATATACCCTATATACTATACCCTATACACTATACCCTACACTCTATACCCTATACCCTATATCATATACCCTATACCCTATACCCTATACCTTATACCCTATACCCTGTACCCTATACACTATACACTATACCCTATACCCTAAATGTATAGTTTTTCTATTTTTTATGAATATAAATAAATATTTTGGACATTTTATATTATTGATTTTTTATTCAAAAAGTTATATAAAAAAAGTTAGAAAAAAAATAAACAAATGAAAGTATAATAAAGAAATCAGGGACGGGTAATATTCTTTAATGTTTATTTATAAATGTAAAGTTTTTTTATTATTTTTTATGAATATAAATAAATATTTTGGACATTTTTTAGTATTGGAGTTTTTTTCAAAAAGTTATATAAAAAGTTAGAAAAAAAATAAACAAATGAAAGTATAATAAAGAAATCAGGGACGGATAAAATTCTTTAATTTTTTATTCATAAATGTATAGTTTTTTTATTTGTAAAAAAATCCACTACTAACCAACATCTCAAATAATTTTATTCATCCAAAAAAAAAATAAAAAAAGTATATATGTTATTGTCCGTCCCTCTTCTATTATATACTTTTATTTCTTTAAAAATTCTTAACTTTTTTTATATAAATTTTTGTAAAAAAAAAATCACTACTAACTAAAATCTCAAATAGTTTTATTTTTCAAAAAAAAATTAAAAAGAATTATAAAAGTAAAGGCTATTGTCCGTCTCTCTTTTTTCTTTTATATACTTTCATTTCATTAAAATCCTTAACCTTTTTTATATAACTATTTTTTTTAAATTTTCACTACTAACTAACATCTCAAATAGTTTTATTTATCCAAACAAAAAATTAAAAAACAAAATTAAAAAAGTAAATGATATTGTCCGTCTCTCTTTTTTCTATTATATACTTTCATTTCTTTTAAAATTCTTAACTTTTTTATATAACTTTTTATAAAATAAATCACTACTAACCAACATCTCAAATAGTTTTATTTATCCAAAAAAAGTATAAAAAAATTAAAAAAATATATATGCTATTATCCGTCCCTCTTCTATTATAATCCGTCCGTAATTAAATCCGTCACTAATCCGTCGCTAACCTAAAATATAAATTTAATTATTATTTTAAATAATTTAGCAACGACTCAAATCCGTCGGCAATAATATGTAATTAATTTTCCGACGGAATATAATCCGTCGGTAATTAAATCCGTCACTAATTCGTCGCTAACCTAAAATATAAATTTAATAATTATTTTGAATTATTTAGCAACGACTCAAATCCTTCGGTAATAATATGTAATTAATTTACCAATCCGTCGGTAATTAAATCCGTCACTAATCCGTCGCTAACCTAAAATATAAATTTAATAATTATTTTAAATAATTTAGCAACGACTCAAATCCGTCGGTAATAATATGTAATTAATTTACCGACAGATTATAATCCGTTGGTAATTAAATCCGTCACTAATCCGTCACTAACCTAAAATATAAATTTAATTATTATTTTAAATAATTTAGCAACGACTCAAATCCGTCGGTAATAATGTGTAATTAATTTACCGACGGATTTTAATCTGTCGGTAATTAAATCCGTCACTAATCCGTCACTAACCTAAAGTATAAATTTAATAATTATTTTAAATAATTTAGCAACGACTCAAATCCGTCGGTAAAAATATCCGTCGCCATTTCGTCATAAATCCGTCGGTAAAAAGTGTGCAATTTTTTGGCACCAAAATGGTGACGAATTAGAGACGGAATGGAATCCGTCGGCATATCCGTCACTAAATCCGTCGATAATCTCGTCCCAATTCGTTTTTTGTTTGCCGTTGCTATTTCGTCGCTAATCCGTCAGTATTAGTGACAGATTTATTTCCGTCGCTAATTTCCGTCGATATCTGTCAGTTTTCTTGTAGTGGTGAAATTAGTATTCCATAAAAACCATGTCGAATGGATGGTGTTGAGTGAAATTCTCAAGTGATGACAATAATTGAAAAATTGTTTCCCACTTGAAGATATTTTAAAATCACCTCAAATATAGATGAATGGAAATGAATGTTGAGGTGCGTGCTATTCGTCTTTGTGTTGGAAAAGAGAATATAATTTTTTGGAGGAAAAAAATTGTCTAACATTTCTTGTGGTGAAAGCAAATGTGATGAACCATGCCGAAATGCTTAATACAAAGACAAAGTTAGTCAAACTTGTTTGAAATGTCAAAATTGTTTGAAAAGTCAAACGTGTTTAAAAAGCCAAAATTGTTTGAAAAAGTCAAGCATATACCTTGTGTCTTGAGAGACAATTGTGATGTCATCAAGAATGTTATTCATGATGTTTGATTGAATGAAACGAAAGGGTATTTAAGTGATCAATAATGAGAATGAATATCTTTATATGGTTAAAATAGATTCAAACAAGACTTATCAAATATGTGCTTGAAGTTATAATCAAGGCATATTAATGCAATAATCACATGATTTCTCAAGCGAAAAACCCTAAAACACAATAAACTGAAATCCACCAGAAAAGAGATAAAACCCTTGAATTAAAATGATCAAAAACTGAGTTTAAACATGCCCTAAAAGTGTTTAAATACTTCCCCAAACCCTAAGACAAGATATTAAACCAATTACCAAAATAACCCCAAACTATAAAGTCAAACACAGTAAAAACGGAAATAAAAAACGAAATTAGGAAACCCATTGACGACGCGAGGTGCCCGCCTGGACAGGGCCAGGCGCCCGCCTAGAGTCCAGAAAGATTGGTTGTTCTCGACGCGGATTGAGGCGCTCGCCTGGGCTAGCTCAAGCGCCTGCCTCCCCTCAAGTAACCACGGCCTTGGTGACTCCGTCGTGAAGCGCCCGCCTTGGCTGGAATGAGGTGCCTGCCTGGATGCCAGAAGAAACTCCCAAGTTGACACTATTCGAGTCGGCCGCCTGGGCTGGTGTGGGGTGCCCGCATGGGCTCCAGTCGCTTCCTGCATCAGTCTCCTCCACCTCCAAATAACTCGACTCCGAGTTCACATCTGGATAAAGGACTCCATCCGCATGGTACTCATAAATATCAGCGACATTGAATGTATTGGAGATGTTCAAATCATCGGGAAGAGCCACCACATAAGCATTATCATTAATCTTTCGGGTCACTTTGAACGGTCCATACTTACGGGGCTGTAACTTCTTGTAAGTACCAACGGGAAAACACTCCTTCCATAGGAACACCATAACATCATCACCAATTGTGAAAACTTTCACCCGCTTCTTTTTGTCAGCAGCCGCCTTATTTTTCAACCCCGTAGCCTCTAGCTTAGCCTTGACCGCTTCCTTGACAGCTTGCACCTCCTTAGCCATATTTCCAGCAGCTTGACTCACTCCACGACCATTAGGTAACAGCACCAAATCCACCACATGCCTAGGAACAGATGTAAAACCCAAGGAAAAAGGTGACTTCCTTGTTGTCGAATGTACTGCACTGTTATAAGCAAACTCCACTTGTGGTAACGCTAGATCCGACTGTTTTGGCTTGTCCCCACAAACACTCCTAATCATGTTTCCCAAAATCCGGTTAGTGACCTCCATCTGTCCGTCCATCTGCGGATGTGTTGTAGAACTCCTATTCAGTGAAGTGCCGAACATATGCCATAAAGTAATCCAGAAGTGGTTCAGAAACATGGTGTCCCTGTCCGAGGTAATGGACCTAGGAACTCCATGCAGTCGCACAATCTCCCTGAAAAATAACTTCGCAATATTGGATGCATCCGCCGTCTTCTTGCAAGCAATAAAATGGGACATCTTGGAAAACCGATCCACCACAACAAATACAGAATCCACGCCCCTCTGTGTCCGAGGTAAGCCCAAAACAAAGTCCATGGATAGATCCAGCCAAAGATCATTCGGAATAGGTAGAGGTAAGTAAAGACCAGTATTTTGAGACTGACCTTTAGAAACCTGACAAACATAGCATCTCCTAACAATCGAACTCGCGTCCTTCCTCATATGAAGCCAGAAATAACGCTCCTCCAAACCCGCAATAGTCTTGTCTCGTCCCAAATGTCCACTGAGACCCCCACCATGTAAATCCCAAATGAGTTTCTCCCGTAAGGAAGAAATAGGAATGCACAACCGATCCCCTTTAAATAGAAAAACCATCAAGGATATGAAAATTTGCACTCAGATGTTTGCCCACACACTTCGACCATTTCTCCATGAAATCTGCATCCTCCTCATAAAATTCTTTTAGCAAGTCGAACCCCACAACCTCCTGGGATAAAGTGAGTAACAATGAGGCCCTCCTGCTCAAAGCATCCGCAACCTTGTTTTGAAGTCCGGACTTATACTGAATAATAAAAGGGAACTTCTGTAGATAGCTAACCCAACGAGCATGCATCTTGTTTATCACCTTCTGACTAGGCAAGAACTTCAAAGCAAGATGATCAGAAAAGAGAATAAACTCCTTCTGAACCAAGTAATGCTCCCACTGTCACAAAGCCCAAAAAACTGCATAAAACTCTTGATCATAAGTACTCCACTTCTGTCGAGCCTCACTCAACTTCTCACTGAATAAAGCCACCGGACGATTTTCTTGTGAGAGAACAGCTCCAATTCCCACGCCGCTAGCATCACACTCCACCTGAAATATCTTGTCAAAATCTGGTAAGGCAAGAACTGGTGCGGTGTAAAGCTTTTCCTTGATGAGGGCAAAACTCTGATCTTGCTCAAAACCCCACTGAAATTTCCCCTTCTTCAGACACTCGGTAATAGGTGCAGTAATAGTGCTGAAATCATGCACGAACCTCCTGTAAAAGGTAGCCAAGCCATGGAAACTACGCTGCACCTCTGTGACTGATTGTGGGACCGGCCACTCCCTTATTGCCCTCACCTTCTCCTCATCGACTTGAATCCCATCTTCACCAACAACAAATCCCAGAAAGAGCAATTTTTTGGTGCAGAATATACACTTCTTAAGATTGATACACAACTGATTATCTCTTAAGACCTGCAACACTTGTCTAAGATGTTCCAAATGTGCAGTCCTATCTTTACTATAAATCAGGATATCATCAAAATAGACTACTACAAAAGAGCCAATAAAAGGTCAGAATACCTGGTTTATCAGCCTTATGAAGGTGCTAGAGGCATTAGATAACCCGAATGGCATGAACAGCCACTCATAAAGACCGTCCCTGCTCTTGAAAGCAGTCTTCCACTCATCTCCAGGTCTGATCCGAATCTGATGGTACCCACTGCGCAAATCCAACATCGTAAACACCTTAGAACCGGATAACTAATCAAGCATGTCCTCCAAACTAGGGATAGGAAATCTGTACTTGATGGTGATCTTGTTGATGGCCCTACTGTCAACACACATACGCCATTGATTCCCCTTCTTTGGCACAAGAAGGACTGGTACTGCACACGGACTCATACTCTCCCTAATGAACCCCTTCCGCAACAAGTCTTCAATCTACTCCCTAAGTATCTCGTTCTCCTTAGGGCTCATGCGATAATGTGGGAGGTTGGGCAGACTAGCTCCCGGAATCAAGTCAATCTGATGCTGAATGTCCCTCATAGGAGGAAGCTCATTAGGTAACTCTTCAGAAAGCAACTCCTGAAATCCTGACAGAAGCTCTTCAATGTCCCTCGGCATCCTGATTTCTACACTAACAGAACCCAACAACCCTTTAACCACTATCGGACAAAAGAATTCTGCTTCATCAATAGCTGTTGCTAGCTCCTTCTCGTTCTGTATGAGCATCACGACCTGTTTCTCCTTCTCAACCTGTTTCTCGAAACGCAATACATGAGCTATAGCAATTTTATGTTTATCCCATGTAAACATCAAAACATTATCCCTACCTCGATAAGTAATATCGTGATCATACTGCCATGGGCGACCAAGCAATATGTGACATACGTCCATACTCAGAACGTCACAGACAACCTCCTCCTTATAATGCCTGCCAATGGAAATAGGGACCCTGCAATTTCGTATTACTCGTAGTTCCGAACCTTTATTTACCCATCCCAAACTATAAGGATTATCATGAGGTTCAGTCTTTAAACCTAGAAACTCAACCAATTTCTGCGAAACAAGATTTTCAGTACAACCATTATCAAAAATCATATTACATGCCTTGTTCTTAACAGAACAGTGTGCTCTCAACAGATTCTTCCGTTGGCCCTCGTCTTTGGAAGAAAGAAGTATTTGTTGAAGCATGCACCCTACCCTCTCATCAGACTCCTCTTCAGCAAATTTGACCCCTTCATACTCATTATTTTCGGGTTCTTCCTCTTCGTACTCATGCAAAACTACAGCAGTTCTCCAGGTGGGGCAAACGTTCGACCTGTGACCATGTCCTTGACAACGAAAGCACTTATCCCCTGTTGGCTTGGCGTACGGATTTGCTGTTTTCTGTGCTGGAGCCTTGTTCCCTACGCTACTACTAGCATTGACCATACTCTTGGCCTGCGGAGTTGGGTCTTTATTAGCTACTGCTTCAGAACTACCCTACTGTGGAAACCTGCGAAAAGGAGTAAAATTCTTCGAGCTCGACTTCTCCATGAGTTCAGCTTTCAAAGCTAGAGTGGAAGCGTCCGTCAAAGTCCACACCTGATGCAAACCCATCTTTTCTTGTATTGAACCCTTCAACCCATTAATGTAATGGGCAATTCTCTAATCCTCGGTCTCCTCAACCCTAACCCGCGTAGTATACCTCTGAAATTCAGTAGTGTATTCATCAACCGTTCACTTACCCTGCACACAGTTGAGATACAGTTTATACAAAGTATGTTCATAATCTGCTGGTAAAAATCGTTCCGAAATCAACTGCTTCATACGCATCCAGGTTTTAATTGGCCCCTTTCCCTTGTCGTCGCCTCTGACCAACAAGTTTTTCCCATCAAACCGCATTAGTACTCTTCAATCTGATTGCCACCATCTTTCCTATTTATTCGTGGGTACCTCTATAACCTCGAAAAAATGATCAATGTCATTCTGTCAATCAAGAAAATCCTCAATACCCATGGTTCCATAGAATAATGGAATATCAGCCTTAATCCTATAATCCTGGCGGTGTCGATTACCACCCTGACCCGGCACATCATCACTATTTGCTCGTGTTACTTGATCCCCCATAACGAATCAGTGATGAAAGACAGGATAAAGCCTGCTCTGATACCAACTGACGCAGCACGGAAGCGATAGATTCGTGATTAGCGCACTAATCACAAGAATTCTCAAGCGAAGAACCCTAAAACACAATTAACTGGAATCCACCAGAAAAGAGATAAAACCCTTGAATTAAAATGATCAAAAACTGAGTTTAAACATGCCCTAAAAGTGTTTAAATACTTCCCCAAACCCTAAGACAAGATATTAAACCAATTACCAAAATAACCCCAAACTATAAAGTCAAACACAGTAAAAACGGAATTAAAAAACAAAATTAGGAAACCCATTGACGACGCGAGGCGCCCGCCTGCCGCCTGGGCTAGCTCAAGCGCTCGCCTCCCCTCCAGTAACCACGGCCTTGGTGACTCCGTCGTGAAGCGCCTGCCTCGGCTGGAATGAGGCGCCTGCCTGGACGCCAGAAGAAACTCCCAAGTTGACACTATTCGAGGCGGCCGCCTGGGCTGGTGTGGGGCGCCCGCCTGGGCTCCAATCGCCTCCTGCATCAACGTATCTACTGAATCCAAGCGCAAGGTTCAAAAATGCACATGCATTCGGTATCTAAGTAGCTAGTTAATCCAAGTGCAATGTTCAAAAATATACATGGATTCAGTTATTTACGGAATACATGTGCAATGTTCAAAATACACTTATGTAATGTTCAAAATAGACATGAATTCAGTTGCTAAATCGCTACTAAATACAAGTGTAATGTTCAAAAATACACATGAATTCAGTAGCTACTGAATCCATGTATAATCTTCAAAGTAAACATGGAAGAGCAATGTTCAAAAATACAAATAACATCATTATCTAATTAACTACTGAATCGAGCATGCGCTCTCATGAACTGCTTGTCGTTTTACAATTTCATCCATATGTATTTTGAACATTACACGTGGATTTAGTAGTTGGTTAGATATTGAATCCATGTGTATTTTTGAACATTGCATTTGATTTCAGTAGCTAATTAGCTTCTGAATTTATGTGTAGTTTTGAATATTGCATTTTGATTTAGTAGCTAATTAGCCACTGAATACATGTGTATTTTTGAAAATTGCACTTGGATTGAATAGTTAAATATCTATTGAACGCATGTGTATTTTGAACATTGCAAATAGATTAAGTAGCTTCTTATACATGAATTTATATGTATTTGAACATTGCACTTGGATTCAGTAGTTACTTTGCTACTGAATTCATGTGTATTTTTTCTTAATACAAGTGATATGTTCAAAATACACTTGAATTCAATAATTACAAATGGAAATAATAGAAATCTATTATGCTAAATTGATTGAAATTGTTAACGACTCTTATACTAAACTTTCATTTTGGATTCATGTTTTTCGAGGATTATGCTTCGTTGTGGCTTTGATGCATTATTGGTTGACGATAATTATAATTATCGGTACCCATGCATGTGACTCAAACATTGGATTCCACAGTTCGTAGTTAGTTTATTTCAAGTAGATGTTAATTTATTCAACTAATATTTATCAATGATAGGAATCATAAATATATTATTAACTTTTAATGGATACTGCTACTATATGTTACACCAACTCTTCCGTTGATATCTGCTTTAAATTCCTTAATTAACTTACCTTGAACGGAGCGCTAAAACCATGGATTCCTCCCATCCACAGCCTAAGCTTATCGTTGTAGACTTCACCAAATTATGTCAAAAAACCAAACCGCGTGGTTTGATTCGCTTCGGTTACAAAACGCGGTTTAAACTGAACCACCGATACATATACAATATATGTTAAACATCAAATTTTTGCTGTTGCGGATTATTTTTGTTATTATTTTTATTTACCTTTCATACTTTGTATTTTCTTTATGGCAAGTTGAAAATCTACATTGTAGATATTCCAACTTGAGGGAGGTGTTAGGATATTGATAGTTATTCACAAGAAAGGAAAATATTTAGTAAACTAAGTTGGTATTAAGTCAACTTAGAAAAATTATCTAAGTTAGATGTATTTTCAATAAGAATTATTTATATTAAAATAAGTAGATTTGTTATTATAATAACGGGATTTGTTAGAAACATAAAAGAAATATGATTCATATGTTTGCATAAATATTAATCGAGTGCGTCTGCTGAGAAACGCGTTTCTCCATAGCTATGGAGAAACGTGTTTTTCATAGCCAGAAGCTTTACATTTGATAACCAGAAAAAAAAAACCCAAGGCCAAGACCAAAAGCTTCTGGATATCCAGAAGCTTTGCATTTGATAGCCCGAAGCTTTGCGGTTGATATCCGAAGCTTTGTATTTGATAGCGAGGAAGGATGTGAAATGTATATCCAGAAGCTGTTAGGTGCATATCCGTAAACCTGTTAGGTGCATATCCAGAAATGTGTTAGGGCATATCCAGACATTGCTATTGAAGGTTTCTGGATATCCATAAACCTTCAAATGTATATCCAGAAACATTTTGAAGGTTTCTGGATATTCATTTGAAGGTTTCTGGATATCACTTTCATAGGTTTCTGGCTATCTAGCTCATTGTCGCGCGACATGTCGAGACCCGTTTCTCCATAACTTATGGAGAAACGCGTTTCTCCCTAGATTTTGTGATATTAATCTGCGTATGTAAACTTTGGGACAAAAAATAATACATAATATATTTATTGCTTTTTCAAATAGTTTATCACAGGTTAAGCGATATTTTAGTTGGGATATTATTAAAGTATGCCAATTGATATGGTTTTTGTCTGTCTGCCACGATGCCTTAATCAGTAAGTTGAGAATTTGTTTAAGCACTGCCAATGAGCTTTTAACTCATATAGCATCTTAATTTGAATTTGAAAAAGTTAGGATTAGAAAAAATAATTAGTTTAAGTACTTAATAAACAAACGAATTAGCAATGTACTGTCTGTCACGATACATATGTTAATGTATAAATGAAAGAAAATAAATTATTAATAGTTATATTTAACGGGGCTTGTGCATTCGGACTGTAAATAGCCGATATTTATAGTAGATGTTTTCGTAAAAAACAATCAACAATAAAGAAATTCGAAATAAAGTTGAGGAGGGTGCTGTTGTGGGTATTTTTCAGCATGGTGACATCTTCAGTAGCTCCTGCATGTCAAGATGTTACTCCACTGTAAGTATCGTTTTAATATTTACTTATTTGATATTTCCTAATATCTTTATTATTATTTTCCAGTGAATAAGAGAGAAGAATACGGGTTATTTTTGTAGCACGTTCAACACATCTTCAACGGCAAGGATGACTTGGTCTCACGGACGTTGAAGAAGATAAGACTATTCCCGAGATTGTAGGATCAACTTTTACCCATTCAAACTTACTTATATTTAAGGGGAGATGGAGATGGAAAAATATAAATACTCTCGTACACTCACACACTCTACGCACATCTCTCTTGTAATTCTCTCCATCTTTCACAGTTGTAACTAAATTATTATAGTGAAACTTTTAAGGTTGGAGACCTAACTCCCGGGGTTTTTTTCAAAGAGGTTATCACCTCTAAGGTTTTCCTCGTTAATAAATCGTGGTGTCATTCTTTCTTTTTATGCCTTTGTTCCATTTAGTCGAATTCCACAGTCCCCTCCTTGTTATTTAATCTACACACTTGTCAAAGTTAAGATTCAACACTATTGTTTTTTCTACCAAAACAATTTGGCGTCCACCGAGGGGCCTCGTGGTTTATCGGTTATTTGGATCATTTCCCGAGCGAATTCATCATGTCTGCACCTCCCAATGTGTCCGCCGCCGACAAGGGTACCGCTGTCACTCCAACATCAGGAGGCAGAACCAGCTTGTTGCCGCCACCTCCTCAGACCGGACCTCAACAAACTCAACCTACAAAGACTCCACAAAAGGAAGCGACTTATTCCAATGTAGATGCTGACATTCGGACTATCCTAACCAGGTTGAATCAGAGGTTGGATAAACAAGATATCAATTCCAAGGTGTTGGCCAATTCCATGGTCAAGATGCTGAGGGATCAACAGCTCATCGCTTCGCGGCTTGAAAACATCTCACCATTGCGTGCAAGGAACATCAACTTCGACAACACCGAAGGATCTACGCTCCAGAATGAATTTATTCCAATGAATAGTCCACCTCAAACACTTCAACAGACATCCTTACCCGGGGACACCCTAATGACGCCACCTTCAGCAGGATTCACCCCGTTCATTCCATTCATTTACAACACCACTATCACAAATACCACGGATAACTCTGGTTTGCTGAATAATCTTTTAAATAATAATAATTTCAATCGTATTTCTATGGCTGACCCTTTTGCAGGAAACCCACTAGCCAAACAGATGCGGTGATCTCGGGAGCCGATAATGAACGTGCCCTGTGATAACTCCTCCAATCCAACCAAAGGTCTCGTAACCGCTACAATCAATCTCGGTTTGTCCCAGCAATTGCAAATGTCGACATCCCGAAGCATTTCAACGTTCCATCTATGATGTTGTATGACGGCACCACAGACCCAGAGGAGCATGTTGCTCACTATCAGGAGAAGATGGACATAATCCATATTCCGCTCCAATTCCGGGAGGCTTGCTTATGCAGAGGATTTGGATCAACCTTGGTCGGACCAGCTCTCAAATGGCTGATTAGGCAGCCCCTAGGTTCAATTGGTTCATACCCCCAGCTTATCAACATGTTCTATAACCAATTCTCGTGTAGTCGACAATTTGAGAAGCTGACAAGTGATCTCTACAATGTGACCCAACACCTAATGAAACTCGAAAGATTATGTTCACCGGTTCAATAAGGAAGTAATCGAAATTCCCAATCTTGACATGTCAATGCCTACGAAGCATTCAAAATGGGATTGAAGAAAGATTCACAGTATTATCAAGATTTAGTGATGACTCCTTGTAAGCGGTTGGAAGAAGTCAGAGTGTGGCATTGAGATTCATAAGATTGGAGGAAGATGAGCTGCGAAGATCAAAGTCCTCGTCCAAGTCGTCGACATATGACCACCCTGACAGGAAAACTGAATCATCCCATCGTAGGAACAATCGTTCCAATCCTTACCCAAGAATTGATACTAGCAAAATTAATTCAATAGACGGTGAGGATGAAGATAATGATAATGTGCCTAACATTTCTGATTATTGTTTTTCTGTTGACATTTCAGGTATACTCTGTGCAATGGGCAACCTAGGGGACAAAGCCAGATGGCCAAAGAAGACGGATAAGCCTACGGGATGGCGTGACAAATCAAAATGGTGCGCTTACCATGAAGACTTTGGGCATGTTACTGAAGATTGCATCGCACTAAGAAAGGAGATCAGTTACTTGCTATGGAAGGGACATCTAAAGGAGTTGCTGGGATCCAGAAAGAAGAAGGCTGAAAGTGCGGAAGCTCCTCATGAAGTCGAAAGACCAGCATCTCCCCCAGCATCAACAAAGGTGATCAATTTCATTAGTGGAGGCTCAGAAATATGTGGCACTTCCTATTTTGCCGCAAAACGACATGCTAAGGAGTCAAAAGAGGAGAGGCCAGAAAGACAACCAAGAATGTCGACACCCTGCCATTATCCAATCACCTTTGATGAGTGTGATCGAGAGAACTTGCTGGAACCCCATCACGACAGCCTAGTTATTTCCTTGCAGATCACCAATTATACAATCCGGCGTATCCTGGTTGATGGGGGTAGCTCTGTCAATCTCATTATGTTGAGCACCCTCAAGGAAATGAACATCCCAGAATCGGAGATCATCAGGAAATCCTCAGTATTGGTAGGCTTCAGTGGTGAAGTCAAAGAAATAGTGGGGGAAATAAGCTTCCAATTTACTCAAAGGGCCTCAACACCATGGAGCGGTTCTGTGTAATCGATTGTGCAACATCCTACAATGTCATTCTTGGAAGACTATGGATTCATGGGATGAAGGCTGTCCCATCCACTTACCATCAGTGTGTGAAGTTCCCAACACCTTGGGGTGTCGCCAAAATATACAGTGATCAGCAGGTGGCCAAGGAATGTTAAAAGGCTTCAATGAAGGCGTCGACATCTCCAAAACAAGCATAGAAATTACAGAGGAAAGTACGTGAAGTCCTGGAAGCTAGGGAGAACGATGTGAAAGAAGTATTGCTAGACCCTTCCAACCCGAACATCAAGGTACTTATCACAAAGCTGACATCCCATCGATATAGAAGAGAAGCTTGTGGACTTATTAAAAAGCGTAGTAAAGAGTTTTGCTTGGAGACATGATGACATGACCTGCATCGCAAAGATGTCATCACTCACAAACTTAACATCGATCCTAGTTTTAAACCAAAGGCACCGTAAACGAAGAAAATTTGCAAAAACAAGAAACCAGATCATCAAGGAAGAGGTTGAGCGCTTACTCAAGGCCAACATGATCCGAGAGGTAGATTATCCAAGATGGTTAGCAAACGTGGTTGTAGTTGAGAAGAAGAATGGGAAATGGCGAGTCTGTGTTGACTTCACCGACTTAAATAAAGCCCGTCCAAAAGACCCTTTCCCTCTCGCCTCACATAGATTCGTTAGTTGATGCCACATCCGGACATGAGCTCCTCACCTTCATGGATGCATCTTCAGGATTCCAAGAAATCCAGATGGAACCATCTCGACTGGAAGACACCGCCTTCATAACGCCTAACAGGTATTTATTGTTATATTGCTATGCCTTTTGGACTAAAAAATGCAAAAGTAACATATCGTAGGCTCGTCAACAAAATGTTCAAAGATCGATTGGGGACACAATGGAAGTATATATTGACGACATGGTAGTAAAATCCAAGAAAGCCGAAGATCACATAATCAACTTATCTCAAGCCTTTGACATCTTGGATTGTTTCAATATGAAACTTAATCCACTAAATGCAACTTTGGAATGAAGTGCAGTGGAAGTTTTTGGGTTACATTGTTACTAAAAGAGGCATTGAAGCTGCCCCTGCACGATATACGTGATATTATTAACTCCGTCGTCACCTCAATCTGTCAAGGACGTCCAAAGAATGACAGAAAGATTGCCGCACTCACCAGGTTCATTTCAAAATCCCTGATCGATGCAAAGCTTTCTATGACATCCTAAGGAAGAACAAGAAGTTCCAGTGGGAGAACCAACATGAAGAAGCCTTTCAGAGCTCAAAACTTATCCGTCGACACCTCCATTATTGGCCAAGCCTCAGGAGGAGGAACATCTTTACATCTACCCGGCAAAAGATCGAAGGCGCCTGTTAGTGCGTCTTGGTGGCGTAACGAGATGGTAGTCGCAACCCATCTACTATATAAGTAAGACACTTTTAGATGTAGAGACCAGGGTATTCTCATTTACGTAAGTTAATTTTAGCTTTGATAATCTGCTTCTATTAAATTAAGGCACTATTTTGAAACACATACTATAATTGTGCGCACTAACTATCCTATTAAGAATAATATGTGAAAACCGTAGATGTCGTGTCGAATGGCGAAGTGGTCCTGTACAATTAAGCACATACGACATTAAATATGAGCCTGCAACAGAATAAAATCTCAAGCTTTAGCCGATTTTGTGGCCGACTTTAGTCCAACCATGCAACAAGAGGTGGAATTGGAGGTTCAAAGAATCTTCAAGATGATGACATCCTCAAGATCTCGGACTCTCTACACGTATGGTGCTTCTAACATGAGAGGTACAGTCTTGGTGTTGTACTAAAATCGCCACAAGGGGACATAATACCACAATCCATCACCAGTAGCTTTCAAGGCCACTAATAATGAAGCGTAATACGAGGCATTAATTGTGGGTCTAACTCAAATGCCCAGGACCTAGATGTCATGCATATCCGGGTGTTTATAGATTCTTTGCTAATTGTCAACCATTACAATGGATCCTACATAGCAAAAAATGCAAAGATGACAACATATTTGGAAATTGTAAAAATTCTGGCGGTCAAATTCAAAACATTTACTTTGGAACAAACATTCCACGAGAGGAAAATTCTCTGCGTATGCTCTCGGCAAACTTAGATTCAGCCTTCAAAAGCATTTCATAGACAAGCATCCCAATTGTGCATGTTGACATCCCAAAGAATTGATCATCTTGAACCTGTTCTGCTCTAGATGTCGACGTACCTTCCTCCTTCCAAAGAAGAACTTCTTGGACAAACTCCTATTATCAAGTATCTCTTAGATGATACGATCCCAGCCGAGGAGAAAAATGCTAGAGACTTCAGGGTAAGAGTATCTAAGTATTTACTTATTGATAACCTTTTGTTTAGAAAATCTACTGCAGGTCACTACTTAAGATGTCTAGAAGCAGACCGAGCCCATCAGGTTCTCAAGGAACTGCATGAAGGAGAGTGTGGAAATCATACCGGGGGTAGAAGTCTGCATACCAAGGCTCTGAGGATGGGCTATTTTTGGCCCACAATGAGAAGAGACGCCGCGGACTATGCAAAGAAATGTGACTCCTGTCAACGACATGGGGACATCCTGCACCAGCCAGTTGGGCTATTGCATCATGTCCTGTCGCCATGGCCATTTATGATTTGGGGAATGGACATCGTAGGAAAATTACCCAGGGCACCAGGAGGAAGAGTATTTCTATTAGCTATGACAGACTATTTCTCTAAATGGGTAGAAGCTGAGGCGTACGTACACTACAACAAAAAAGGGCTTTGACAACGTTTAAAAAACGTTGTTAAAGACCTTTGACAACGTTTTTTAAAACGTTGTGTCATCCACCGTTGTCTTAGGTCCCAGTTTAAGACAACGTTTTTTGAATGTTGTAAAAAAGGTCATCAAACGTTGTATCCAGGCTAATGACAACGTTTATTAAAACGTTGTAGTAAGTATATTGACAACGTTTTTCTAAAACGTTGTAAAAATAAAATGACAACGTTTATAAAACGTTGTAAAAGATATTAAGACAACGTTTATAAAACGTTGTCTAAATTCTTAAGACAACGTTTCTTTAAACGTTGTCTAAATATATTTTACAACGTTTTATAAACGTTGTCATTTTATTTTTACAACGTTTTATTAAAGGAGGATAAGATGAATGGAACCTTGTATTATTAATTGGTGACGCTGTGTGGCAATGGAAATCAATTTTGCCCCGCCGTCGATTGTAGTCCGCCGATTATCACCAGGTCCGACTAAGATTTTGCCCTAACCTTGCCGTCGATCGATGCCCTTAGCTAGAATGGGAAGAAATCGATTTGGGGTATGTTTATGCGGCTAATGGAAATCTCTGTGTGGAAATGGAAATCGTTGCGTGTGGTAGTTTTTGGGGATGGCTTTGAATTTCGCGGTATGTTTAAGCGGCTAAAATGCCCGCTCTTCTTCTTGACTTCTTCTGTTTTTATTTTCTTTTTCTTTTTCTTTTTTTTTTTTTTTGAGGAATATGTCAACGCTTATAAAAAACGTTGCCACTTTTTTAACAAAGTTTATTAAAAAAACGTTGTCGTCCTCAGGCAACGGTTTTTAAATAAACGTTGTAAAAATCCACTATGACAACGTTTATTCAATAAACGTTTTTATAATGACTATACTACAACGTTTTAAGATAAAACGTTGTTAAACCCTGTCAATGACAACGTTTCCTTAAAAACGTTGTTATCAAAAACGTTGTTAAAAGTCATTTTTCTGGTAGTGGTACAAGTTCGTGACAGAGAAGTAATCTCTTTCATCAAAAGAAATATATTCAGCCGATTTGGGATACCTTCAGAGATAATTTGTGATAACGACTCCCAATTCATTTGTAAGAAAACCCAAGATTTCTTGACATCTTGGGGAGTCAAAATGGTGACATCTTCACCTATTCACCCTCAAGCCAATGGACAAGCAGAATCTAGCAACAAAATAATCATAAGCAACTTAAAAAAGAGATCGAACTGTAAGAAAGGACGATGGGCGTAAGAGTTGCCAATGGTTCTATGGGTCGACAGACGACATCTAAGAATGCTACCGGTCAAACTCCCTATTCACTTGTATTTGGGACAGAATCCGCTTATTCCAGCAGAAGTACTTGTACCTACGGCCGATACAGCTTTGTTGACATCTCGAACATAATAAAGACATCTTGACATATGACTTGGATACCGTAGACGAACTAAGGGACATGGCCAAAGTTCGGATGGCGGCATATCAACAAAGGGTAGCCGATCTTACAACAAAAACGTAAGGGTTAGAAGGTTCCAAGTAGGAGATTTAGTCCTACGAAAGGCATTCCAAAATACAAAGGAGCTCAATGCAGGCAAGCTCGCCCCAAAGTGGGAAGGACCCTACCTAATAGATGCACAGGCCGGGAAAGGAGCATATCGTCTGTCAACCTTGGATGGCCAAATGATACCACGAAGTTGGAACGCCATTCACCTTAAAAGGTATTACATCTAAACAATGCACCCCTTAAACTCATCTCATCCCAGGTATGGACAATCCTTTATTTATTTGTAACCTTCCATTTTCCTATTTACTATTTTCTTAGTTCATTACAAATCAAGATGTCACTAACACAACTTGTGGAGAGGCGTCAACATAGTTGACATCAATTTTTAACATGTCTTTGTCTCATGAGGTGTTGACATACGGAATTGGGGACATATCGAAAGTACGCAAAATCAGAAGAACAATGAATTCTCCTCCGTCAGAGTCTGGCCATCTCTTCTCAAGTAAAGGTACATAATCCCTTCTAAGGTTTAAAGAGTTAATTACCTCTTTTATAAGATGTTAGGTTGCCACACCTTCGCCTGGAGCGCAAGTTATCTCTTTAATTGAGGTGTGGGGTGGGCCTATATGGGTAAACTCATATAGCTTACCCATTCCCACTCAGTTAAATGATTGATCTCATGTTTTATTCTTATGGTTATGACATGTACGTGTCATCTTAAGTGTCTACCGCATTGACATACTAACATGTCACCTTACGAGCATAACAAATAACCATCCAAAAGAAAACAAGCCTTGACATGCTTGAAAATTACTAAACTGCAACTAAGCTAAAGTTACCCTAAAAACATCCTTAAAAAGTTAAAAACAACATCCAAACTACCAAAGTTAAAATGCAAAAGTGTTGGACCAACCCAACACATAAGAGAAATTGTCTTTGGTCCTTATGGACCTATTACATAACCAAACCAAAATTAAAATTGTCTTTAAGGATTCCACCCCAGTAATACCATCAAAAAAAAAAAAAAAAACCAGAACATAATTATTTTACCTTTTTTCAGGTGACATCCGCCGCAGGTGTTGCTTTGGGGATAACTTCTCCAACCTCTGCACTTCCTTCTTAAGCATCCTACTTTTTGTGTTTTCCTCCTGAAAGTCATTCCATATCGCTGTCATGAGCATCATCAACCTGTTCAAGATTCTTGGAGCCCTCATTCATCTTTTCATCATGGATCCGCTGCAAAGCTGCCTTTTCATCATCCAGGTTCCAGTTCACATGCTCTCCTGCCTGATATTCCTCAATCATTTGTATTCTAGTTTCAAAAACTGCTTTCGCAGTTTCATGCACCAAGTCATCCCGAAGTGCTTCAATCTCCCTTTCATGCCTGATATCAACACTTGCAAGCCTGGACCGCCATTTTAAAATTTCATCATTTTTGTCCCTGATTTCCAATCCCTTTTCCCTTATTATCCTTGCAGCTTCTTTCAAATCCTTCTCGTATTCGACCCTACTCATATCAAAGGTATCACATTTATCCCTCCATATCCTGATCTCTTTGGACATTAACTTAGCCATCGAGACAATCTGTCATCAACGAACAAAAAAGACATTTTACCAAAATAAAAATCAATTTACCAAAGATCCAAATTAACTCTTACCTGATTCTCCAACACTTCTTCATTCCAAATTTGCTTCTCCACGCCGGAGACCTGGTCCACCCTTTTTCTTTTCAAGGTAAGCTTATTATCCATATCAGGTATGGTCTCTTCCGCTTTCATCTTACCTTTGTATTTGGCCACAATATCATTCGTCGTAAAGCCGGATCGAGTCACTGCATATAAGGACATATGTTAGCACGGATTTAATAGAGTCGCCAATGCAATGACACGTTGATTTTGACTCACTTTTTTGGAGAACGTCGTGACTATGTACTTGAGAAAGAAGGATAAAAACTGCATCCTTTAAATCTACTCTCACCATAATATAGTAAGAGACATCTGATTTGGATAAGAATTCGATGATAACGATGGTTATCAAGAATTACGGTTGCTAGTTCCTATCGAGACACTTTTTCTTTCTAGCCGCCACGTATCCTTAACCGTCCCATCATGCAAGCTGGCAGTTGAGCATTTATTGGAAGAAAAATATTTGCCTCTTCAGTTGCCAAAATAGCCAAATATTTTTGGGGACAAATTGTTGTGGATATTTTTCAGCATGGTGACATATTCAGTTGCTCCTGCATGTGAAGATGTTACTCCACTGTAAGTATTGTTTTAATATTTACTTATTTGATATTTCCTAATATCTTTATTATTATTTTCCAGTGAATAAGAGAGAAGAATACGGAATATTTTTCTAGCACGTTCAACACATCTTCAACGACAAGGATGACTTGGTCTCACGGACGTTGAAGAAGATAATACTAATCCCGAGATTGTAGGAACAACTTTTACCCATTCAAACTTACTTATATTTAAGGGGAGATGGAGATGGAAAAATATATATACTCTCGTACACTCACACACTCTACGCACATCTCTCTTGTAATTCTCTCCATCATCTTCCACATTTGTAACTCAATTATTATAGTGAAACTTTTAAGGTTGGAGACCTAACTCCCGGGGTTTTTTCCAAAGAGGTTATCACCTCTAAGGTTTACCTCGTTAACAAATCGTGGTGTCATTCTTTCTTTTTATGCCTTTGTTCCATTTAGTCAAATTCCACAGTCCCCTCCTTGTTATTTAATCCACACACATGTCAAAGTTAAGATTCAACACTATTGTTTTTTCTACCAAAACAGGTGCAATGGAATATAATCAGTGTAACAATGAAACTAGGATGGCTCGATCATGTAACGAGGAAAACCCTTGAGATAACTATCTCGCCGGCACCAAACCTCGGGAGGTGATTATGAGCACCTACCTTCCCAAACAATTGTATTAATATTTCTTAATTACAAAGGATGAAGCTATAGCGGATTACAAAGTTTTTGTGAACTGTGTGTGAGTAATGCATGTGTGATCGTGTGATGTGTTCCACCCATAAGCTTTTAAATAGGAAAAATAACAAGAGATAACTTAAATCCTAACAAACATTCCTAGAATTTCGGCCATGTTATCTTTATCTTGACTTGGTCTCTTCAACCATTGAAAGGAGTCCATGGAATATGTTTTCTCACGTTCTTTTATTCCTGTAATTAAATATAATAGAAATAAATAAATAATGAATTAATTATATAAGCAAATTTTACCTTGTCCACCGGTGTGAAGATGACGACATGCTGGCAATAATTCAAGATGTAGCAATCCTGAATTTACCCACAACAATTGTCCCCAAAAACTGTCTTTAAATGAATTTAAAAGGACAATTTTTTCACTTCTAGAAGCTTGGTAGTTAATTAATTTTGGAGAGATACGTGGCAGTTGAGAGTTTTAATCCCTCTTAATTAGCGTAACTACCCAAAGATCTAGGGTTTTAAACCGAGTTCCCTTTCACTTTCTTCTCCACTTTTCCAATCGTTTTCATCCATCTCCTTCTTCACGGCGGTGATTTCTTCTTTCAAGGTAAAATCTTTCCCTCTCTTTTTCTCCTTTTTGCTTTTTTCAAAAAAATGGTTAAATCAAAAAAGGGCAAGGCTGCGAAAAACCCTCTGAGTTTGAACGAGGATGGGGGTTTTTCGTGCGAAGGTTTGTTGGCAAAACTAGATGAGGAAATCTGTGTTTTTAACAACGAATTGATTGAATCTGTCAAGGATTGTCACTGCCTCCCGGATTCCACCATCTTTAGGCCCTTTGATGTATTCCTTAGGTCTGATTTTGTATCTCCGCAATGGGTTTGTTTCTATGAATACCCCTTCACTCTAGGTTTCTCATATCCTTTTCCTGCAATGATAAATGAGTTTTTTTAGAAAAACTAACCTGGATTTTGTCCAACTGATGCCCATGGTTTGGAGGGTTTTTTTCCTGTGTTCTACAAGTGAATCGTGATTTTGGTTTAGACATAGGTTTGAGGGAGTTTGCCTTTTTATATGAGCTCCAAACTTTTTTTTCCACGAGTTATCTTCTTAAGACCAGGTCAGGCATGAAGCCTCTATTTTTGAAAGTAACCGTTAATGATAGGGGTTAGAAATCGAAATACTTTTTTGTTGAAAAGGATTCCTTGGAAGAAGGAGATTTCTTGGCGACTGAATGGAATAGGGAAGGTATCCCTCTTTCAAACTTCAATTTTCCCTTATTTCCTGCACTTGTTGTAATTTTCTTTGTTTGTTTTTGAAGCTATCGATTGGGCTAAGCTTTTCCCTCCATCTGCCGAGACAATTGGGAAGGTGAGAAGATTGTTGGAGTTCTCAGAGGGGGAGCGATCCTTCCAGCCATTTGAAGCCATAGTTACTTTTGAAAACAAGGAGATACCACCATCGACCGAGATGTCCACCGGTAAGATCCTATTTTGTTTATAAAAATTTTTCTTTGTGTATCTGGATTCTGCTTTCTTCTATCAGCATGCCTTTTGTTTTTGACAGTTTCAAAGTCTACTGCTGCTTTTTCTCTAAAGGATCTTCAAGATTTCGTTGGACAAACCCAGGCAAGCAATCAGTTACTGGTGCCTAAGAGAGAGATGGAGGCACCATTTGTAGGAGCAAGGGTGAAGAAGAGGAAGAGTATTTCTATGGAGGTGATCAATGTTGATGAAACAGGCTTGGCTGATGTAGAGGAGGCGCTTGCTAGGGCTGCAGTGGTAAGTTTTTTGAAAAAATGGAGTTTTCAAAGAATTTTTTTATTTGAATAATGCCTCTCAGAATTTTGATCAAATTTTGACTTTTGCAGGGTGTCGATGCAGCTATGATGAGAATGAGCAGTCTTGAAGAAAGGAATATGAAGTTGGTGCCGGAGGTTATACGGATCAAGAAACAGAGGGAGGCTTCGGCTAAGAAGAATGAAGATCTACAAAATGAGGTGGAAAGCTTAATGAAAGGAATGTCTTCCATCCAAGACACCCAGCTGCAAGAGATTGAAGATATAAAGAAGAACATGATGGCCTCTACTGCCCGAAGAATGATAGAAATCAAAGTTCAAATGATGGTGGAATTTCATGCTGGGAAGCACACAGAGTGGAATGTTGAACAACAACGTTCCCTCTTGAAGGCCTTGGATGCTAAGGGAGAGGAGGTAGGAGAAGGATCTTCTGCTGCTAAGGATGATGACATCTTTGAAGAAGGAGCAGCGACAACATCAGCGGCAGTAGCCACCCCATGAAGGAAAAAAGAAGATGGTTCTTTTGGGTTAAAAACTTTTGGTTTTAAAAAACTTTGGTTTGAATTTGGGCTGCGTCCCAAAGACAATTTTTTGGTTTGTAATCGGCCCATAAGGGCCAAGACAATTTGCTTTTTTAAATGTTGGGTTGGTCCAACACTTTTATGCTTTCTGTAGGTAAAAACTTCTTCTTGGGTTTTGGTGAAAAACTTTTCTCAAGCATTTTTATGAAAAGTAATTTTAGGAGGTTGATATGCTAGCCTCTTCGTAGATGGTGACAACTTACAAGTAGATGTAGAAATCCTTTGCAATTACTTAGATTGACATGTAAATGTCAATAACCGTTTGTTCTTAGATGACACGTATGTGTCATAACCAATTGTAAAAATCTTAGGGTCTAACACATTGATTTAGTGAAAATGGGTAATTCATATATATTAAACATACGGGCCCACCACACACCTCAACCAAGGTTGACATCGTGCGCTCCAGGCGAGGTGTTTAAACCTAAATGCCATGAAAGAAAGTAATTTCTTTAAACCTTTGAAGGGATTAAGTACCTTAAACGGAGGTGAGATGGCCAGTCTCAAAACGGTTGTTTTCACGAGGATTTGATTTGGAAACTTCTTGCAAAATAACAAGTTAATGAGAGATTTCGACATCTTTTCTGATGTCATATTTTATCTGATAAAAGAAAGTAAAAAAGTGCTAGAACTATAAAAATACTTTTTAAACTGAAAGTAAGAAAAAGGTCGTACCTGATTTGAGATGTTAATTTCTTGGAAGGATACTAACATCTTAGTTTCCCAATGAGTTTTATTCAAATGCTTCTTGTTTCCTTGCAAAACAGAAGCATGTTAGGGGTGGGCGTTAGCTTAGCTAACGCCCCTCCGATGCTTAAGTCAGTAATCATTCAAAAAATAAACAAAAACGGAAACAAGTATTTTTATTGAAACTAGATTGGTAAAGATCGTACCTTGGTTTTATTTGCACTGGAAAATAATCATGGAAACTTACATAAAGTAGGACTTGAGGTGAATGGCATTCCAGCTTCGGGGAATCCTTGCTCCCTCTAGAGTTGACAGCCAATAGGAGCCTTTACCTGCTTCGGCATCAACTAAGTATGGTCCTTCCCATTTGGGAGCCATCTTTCCAGCATTGGGCTCTCTTGTATTCTGAAACACCTTTTGGAGGACTAGATCACCAACTTGGAATTTTCGTAATCTAACATTTTTGTTGTAGGATCTAGCAATCTTTTGTTGATATGCTGCTATTCTGATCTTGGCTAAGTCCCTTAGCTCGTCAATGGTATCTAGATCATGACTCAGGTTGGCATCATTCTGCTCAGGTGTCGACATCTTGAATCTGGCAGTAGGGACGACGACTTCTGCCGGGATGACAACTTCTGCTCCAAATACTATGGAATAAGGGGTTTGGCCTGTTGCGTTCTTTGGTGTGGTTCTATCTGCCCAAAGGACAAATAGAAGCTCCTCTGCCCATCTTCCTTTCTTTTGATCTAGCCTCTTCTTTAGGTTATTGATGATTATTTTGTTACTTGATTCTACCTGGCCATTAGCTTGAGGATGCACAGGTGAGGATGTCACCATCTTCACTCCCCACCTAGTAAGAAAATCCTGCGTCTTCTTGCTGATGAATTAGGAGCCGTTGTAACATATTATTTCAGAGGGGATGCCAAATCTACTAAATATATTTTTCTTAATGAAGGATATGACTTCTTTATTACGAACTTGCACGTAGGATTCAGCCTCAACCCATTTAGAGAAATAATTAGTCATAGAAAGCAAGAATATTTTCCATCCAGGGGCTTTAGGCAATTTTCCCACTATATCCATACCCCACCTCATGAATGGCCAAGGAGAGATGATCGGATGAAGAAATTTTCCGAGCTGATGCAAGATGGCAGCATCTTGACGCATTGTTGGCCAGTAGTAAGCCATTCTTAGAGCCTTTGTATTTAAGCTTCTGCCCCCATAATGGTTTCCACATGATCCTTCATGCAATTCTCTTAGGTCTTCATTGGCTTTGTCAGCTTCGAGACACCTCAAATATGGACCTGCAAATGATTTCTTAAACATCACTTTATCTATTAATACGAATCTTGAAATCCTTACCCTGAATGCTTTTGCATTCTTTTCCTCATCAGGGATGGTGCCATCCTGAAGATATTTAATTATTGGTGTCATCCAAGATATCTTCATCTGATTATCTGGGATGTCGTCATCTGTGCAGAAGAGTTCTAACCTTTCTACTGTAGGGATGTCAACATGTATGAATGGCATATTGGTCTGAAATAAGCTCTTGAAAGCTGATCCAAGATTGGCCAATGCATCTGCTTGAGAGTTCTCCTCTCGGGGTATTTGTTCAAAAGAGAAGATTTGAAATTTGCTTGCTAGAATTTTCACAATGCCCAAATAAGCTGTCATCTTGGCATTTTTTGCTGCATAGGAACCATTAAAATGATTGACAAGTATTAAGGAATCACTGTATACCTATATTGCTTTAATGTTCATGTCTAGAGCCACGGTTAGGCCCACGATTAAGGCTTTGTACTCTGCTTCATTATTGGTGGGTTTAAAATCACAACTAATGGCCTGGGGTATGATGTCCCCTTGTGGTGACTTTAGGACAACACCTAGCCCTGTGCCCCTCATATTAGAAGCACCATCTGTGAATAGAGTCCACTTCCGCAGGATGTCCCCATCTTGGAGTTGTTGGACTTCAAGTTCTACTTCTGGTTGCATGTTGGACTAAAGTCTACCACAAAGTCTGCAAGTGCTTGTGATTTTATTGCTGTTCTAGGCTCATACTTGATGTCATAAGTGCTTAGTTGAACGGACCATTTGGCCATCCTTCTTGACATTTCTGGTTTTCTCATTACACTTTTTATTGGATAGTTAGTACGAATGACAATGATATGAGTTTCAAAATAATGCCTTAACTTAATTGAAGCAGAAATTAAAGCTAATATTAACTTTTCAAGGTGTGAATACCTGGTTTCAGCATAGAGCAGTGTTTTACTTACATAATATATCGGCTGCTGGACGCCATCTTGATCTCGGACCAAGACGACACTAACTGCTGTTTCGGAGACAACCAAGTAAACACATAATGGCTCCCCTTCTTGAGGCTTTGAGAGTAAGGGAGGCATTTACAGGTACAATTTTAAATCTTGAAAGGCTTGTTCATGCTTTTCAGTCCACTCGAACCTAGAATTTTTCTACACAATGTCATAGAATGGCTTGCATCTATCTGAGGATTTTGAGATGAATCGATTCAATGCTGCCACTTTCCCCATCAATCTTTGGACATCTTTGATGGATTTGGGTGACGTTAGATTGATGATGGCTCCTATTTGATCTGGGCTTGCCTCTATCCCTCTTTGCGTCACCATGTATCCCAAGAATTTTCCGGACTTCATGCCAAAATTGCACTTTGCTGGGTTCAGCTTCATGTTGAACTTGTCCAAGATGTCAAACGCTAGAGTAAGATCCCGAACATGATCTTTAGCTTTCTTTGAATTTATCACCATATCATCGATGTATACTTCCATGGTGTCCCCAATCTGCTCTTTGAACATCATGTTGACTAGCCTCTGGTATGTCAAACGCTAGAGTAAGATCCCGAACATGATCTTTAGCTTTCTTTGACTTTATCACCATATCATCGATGTATACTTCCATGGTGTCCCCAATCTGCTCTTTGAACATCATGTTAACTAGCCTCTGGTATGTAGCACCTGCATTTCTTAGTCCAAAAGGCATTGCAATATAACAATAAATACCTGTTGGGGTAATGAAGGCGGTGTCCTCTTGGTCGGATGGCTCCATCTGGATTTGTTGGAATCCTGAAGAAGCATCCAAGAAAGTCAACACTTCGTGTCCAGAAGTAGCATCTAATAAAGTATCAATGTGTGGCAAAGGGAAAGGATCTTTGGGACAAGCTTAGTTTAAGTCTGTGAAGTCAACACAAACTCTCCATTTTCCGTTCTTCTTTTCTACCACCGCCACATTTGCCAGCCATCTTGGGTACTCGACCTCTCTGATCATCTTAGCTTTGATCAATCTGTCTACTTCTTCCTGGATGATTATGTTCCTCTCCTGCGCGAATTTCCGTCTCTTTTGGTGGATTGGTCTGAAGGATGGATCAATGTTGAGTTTGTGGGTGATTACATCTTTGCTGATGCCTGTCATATCTTCATGCTTCCGGGCGAAGCTTTTAATCCTGCTTTTCAAGAGGTTGACAAGATCTTCTTCAATTTCTGCTGGAACATCATGACCAATTAGCACCTTGAGATCTGGATTTGTGGGATCTAAGAGTATCTCTTTCACATCATGCTCCTTCGCTTCCAGAACCTCATGGGCCTTTCTCTGTAATTGCTATGCCATCTTGGGAGATGTAGACGCCTTCATGGAAGTCATATAACATTCTTTAGCTAACTGCTGATCACTATAAACCTTGACGACTCCCCAGGGTGTCGGCATCTTGACACATTGGTGATAAGTGGATGGTACTGCCTTCATTCCATGGATCCAGGGTCTTCCCAGGATTACATTGTAACATGTTGCACTATCAATCACGCAGAATCTCTCCATGGAGTTGATACCTTCGACATAAACTGGAAGTGTAATCTCACCCACTGTGCTTTTGGTTTCTCCACTGAAGCCCACGAACACGGAGGTTCTTTTTACAATGCTATCTTTAGGGATCTTCATTTCATTCAAGGCATCTAGCATAATGAGGTTTACTGAACTGCCTCCATCTACTAGGATACGTCTGACTTTGCAATTGGCGATATGGAGTGCGATGACCAAGGCATCATGATGAGGATCCATAACATTGTCCCTGTCGCTTTCTTCGAAGGAGATGACATCTTGGGATGTGAGCTGCGACATCTTTGAGGATCTCTCGGGCTTCTCATCCTTAGCTTGCTTGGCAAATCTCTTAGCTGCAGAATAAGAAGTACCACAAATATCAGAACCACCGCTAATAACATTAACTACCTTTGTTACCGGTCAAGGAGATGGCGGTCTGGTTGCAACGGGCTCTTTTTTCTCCGTCTTGGTCTTGTGATTCCCAAGGAGTTCTTTGAGATGTCCCTTAGATAACAGGTAACTAATTTCTTTCCTCAAGGCGATGCAGTCTTCGGTAAGATGTCCAAAATCCTCGTGGTAAGCACACCACTTGGATTTATCCCTCCAGTCGGACGACTTGTCAGTCTTTCGAGGCCACCTTGCTTTATCTCCAAGATTGCTCATTGCACACAGGATACCTGAAACATCAACAGAGAAACAATAATCAGAAATTTTAGGAGATTCAAAATCATCATCATCTCCATCATCTTCCACACAAGACTTTGTTATGGTCATTTCTCTGGTAGGGTCTGGATCTGTTCTGCCTTTGGTGAGACAATTCTATCTTCCTGTCAGGATGGTCATATGATGAAGCCTTGTCAGGATTCTTGGACTGCTGCACCTTGTCCTCTTCTAGCCTGATAAATCTTATAGCTCGATTTCGGATATCCTCCATCTTCTTGCACGGGTTCGTCACCAGATCTTCATAGTAAGGGGAATCCTTCTTCAAGCCCATTTTGAAGGCTTCTGCAGCTGTCGCCCTGTCCATGTTGGGGATCTCCAGAACTTCTTTATTAAACCTGTTAACATAGTCCTTTAAGGCTTCGGTGGGCTGCTGGGTGACACGGTAAAGATCACTGGTGAGCTTCTCAAATTGTCGGCTGCAAGAGAATTGATTGTTGAACAGGTTGACAAGTTGAGCAAACGAGCCAATGGAACAAGGAGGTTGACAGATCATCCACTTCAATGCTGGTCCTACCAACGTCGAACCGAACCCTCGACACAAACAAGTCTCTCGAAACTGGAGCAGAATGCGAACAATCTCCATCTTTTCTTGGTAGTGGGAGACATGCTCCTCAGGATCAGAACATCCATCATACAACTTCATGGCAGGAATGCTAAATCCTTTCGGGATGTCGACATGCGCAATTGCTGGAGTAAAGCGAGACTGATTGTAACACATTGGGGAGACCTGCTGGATAGGCGGGGAGACACCTGGCACATTCATGATCATATCTCTCAACTCCTGAAGCTGATTTGCGATGTAGGTACCTGCAAAAGGGTTAGTAGTACGATCAGTAATATCCAAAGCAGAACTAGTATTGAAATTAACAAAACGATTAGCATTATCTGCAGAGGATGTCAGGACGGTGCTATTAGTGAAGATGGGTCCTTCTGGAAAGTCATCCTGTAGGCACTGGTGGCTAAGGGTGTCGACATCGCCACAGAAGTCGTTATGGGGGGAGATGACGTCAGGATTGGTGATGACGACATCCTTACAGATGATGCCATCGGAAGGAATTCATTGAATGTTTGAGAGCTGTCCCCAATGTTGAAATCAAGGACTCTGGGACGGTAAGGAGAGACAGCGTCCATTCTTTTGGAGAGCAACTCTTGGTCTTTTTGCACCTTTATTAAGCTTTCGACTATCAAGGAGGTGCTATTCTGTTGGCGATCCATCTGATTCTTCATTTGAATGAGCATGCTTTTGATCTCAAGATCAGAAGATGGCGACACCTGCTTTTTGCCAGAATTCACAGGTGGAGGAGGAGGCAATGTTTCTTGCCCTCCGGTTGTTGGCCTGCTACTGGTTTGGGGATTCGCACTGCTAGGAATGGTTTTGCTGATGGTGAAAGTCATAGGTTGGGTAGACATGGTAAAACGTAAGAATTTTGAACCGATTAAAAAACCAATGGCCCCTCGGTGGGCGCCAAACTGTTTTGGTAAAAAACAATCAACAATGAAGAAATTCAAAATAAAGTTGAGGAGGGTGCAATGGAATATAATCAGTGTAACAATGAAACTAGGATGGCTCGATCATGTAATGAGGAAAACCCTTAAGATAACTATCTCGCTGGCACAAAACCTCGGGAGGTGATTATGAGCACCTACCTTCCCAAACAATTTTATTAATATTTCTGAGTTACAAAGGATGAAGCTATGGAGGTTTACAAAGTGTTTGTGAACTGTGTGTGAGTAATGCGTGTGTGACCGTGTGATGTGTTCCAGCCATAAGCTTTTAAATAGGAAAAATAACAAGAGATAACTTAAATCCTAACAAACTTTCCTAGAATTTCGGCCATGTTATCTTTATCTTGACTTGGTCTCTTCAACCGTTGAAAGGAGTCCATGGAATATGTTTTCCCACGTTCTTTTATTCCTGTAATTAAATATAACAGAAATAAATAAATAATGAATTAATTATATAAGCAAATTTTACCTTTTCCACTGGTTTGAAGATGACGACATGCTGGCAATAATTCAAGATGTAGCAATCCTGAATTTACCCACAACAGTAGATGAGTTATATTTTATACTAATTGAATAACATTTTATAGTACTTGTGTTACATTACATCAGCGTGATGTATTATTTTATAATAATATAATAATATGATTGTGAGACATATTTTCATAATAATATGAGTTACTGTTTATTTATGTTGGATGAGTTACGTTTTATTTGAACTTTTATACAATCAGATCGCATCAATTAGACTGCATAAGGCTTAAATTCATGAGTAGGTCTCCGAAGAAACGCGTTTCTCCATAAGTTATGGAGAAACGTATTTTTCCAAAAAAAAAAATTATAATTTTTTTTTTTTTGCATTCATTAAAATAACTTCTGGATATCAGTCTCAAAGTTTCTGGATATCCAGAACCCTTTGATCATGATATCCAGAAGTTATATTAGAATGGGACCAACACATACCAACTTTCTGGTCATGGCCTTCACTTTTTTCTGGATATACTTTTCAGTGTTTTCTAGATATACTTTTCACTGGTTTCTGGATATCAATTTGGCCAAGGTCATGGTCAATACAAAATTTTTGGATTTCCTTTCTATTAATTTCTGGATATACTTTTTAGTGATTTCTGGATATATATACTTTGTCAAGGCCAAAGGCCAAGGCCAGGGCCAAGGGCCAAGACCAAGGGCTAAGGCAAGGTCATGAGTAATACAAATTTTCTGGATATCAACTTAAAAAGATTCTGGATATCACTTTCAAAGAGTTCTGGATATCCAGAACATTTAATTTTGATATCCAGAAGCCTTTCAAAAGGTTCTGGATATCTAATACAAAAATTTCTGAATATCCTTTCAAAAGGTTCTGGATATCCAGAAACTTTCAAAATGAATAACCAGAAATTTAGAATTGCCCAAAAATTATGGAGAAAACCCGTTTCTCCATAAATTATGGAGAAACACGTTTCTCCCTAGATTTTGGCTAAATTTATTGGATCCAATGTTTGAGACACATGCATAAGTAACGAGAATACATTGTTTTACTGACAATGGCAACCATTGGTTATGGTGATCTTGGAAGTTCACGCACCAGAAGTTCACTTATATTTATGTAAGCTACAATAATCTAACCCTAGAAGTAATCTAATTACTACACCCAACAGAAGTCATGCCGAAACAAGAAAACCGAAATATTCCCGCTGCTATGCAGTCGCACTATGAGCAACATAGCTCCAATTTTTGGCCTTCCACAATATCCAAAATAATCCAAATCCTCTTGATGACGCAGGAATACGTTCGGGCTCAGCTCTGGGTCCAGCAAATGATTTGGGCTGACTTTGGATCTGCAAAACACAAGAAATACACCGTGAACTGCGCCGGGGCTTGATCGGCAAGGCCTTCCGGCGTGAGAATCAGCATATGGACTGGAGAAAGGTGGTAATAATATGGTGTGTGTGTATACGTGAATATGTAAAATTGCATTACCTTAGTCCATGATTCTGTTATCATATTTATAGTGGATGAAATGGTATTAGGGTTTCCATCTGAACCGTCGGATTGGGTAATGGCCAACCATTGGATCATCTTTGTTCCCTAGATGTACACGTGGCGTGCTGAGATTGCTCCGCCTAAGTAAGGACACTGTTGTGTCTGACACGGATAAGTTGTTTGCCTTATAATGGAAAGTCAACCTGTACACTTTTGGCATTACTACCGATTCCATGATTGCACGTGCAGAAAGGCACAGTGGTAGGTCTGACTTTATCCCAAAATAGCTTATTAATCAAGCTTATTGAGGAAGCTAAATAAAGGGACGACCCAGAGCTGTATGTCCAGTAAGGTCATCGCCTTAACATGACTCGCCTAGTGAGTGGACGAGTGAGTTATCTCACTCTCCAGATGAGTTGAGTCGCTCAATGGCGACGACGGTAATCCTCTGTAAGACGGGCTCTGACCCAGGTGGTGGGAAGGCTCGTCACTAGACGAGTTTGGTTGCTCATTGGCGACGACCGCCATCTATTGTACGACGGGCTATGTTCCAAACCTTGGTAGGCTTCATTAATCTTGATCCCTTAGTGGGCTTGTTGGGCCCATATCTCGTAGGGACGTACTGGGCCTGGCCCATCACGGAATATTCCATTCAGTGGCCCCCAAATCATGGGTCATCTTGACGGGCCAAGAGTTAACGTTTTCCCATTAGAGTTATCCGTACGACCGTTAATTTGAAATTTGAATTGAGGTGACGTCAGCATTAATGATGTGGATGGCGAGGATTCCTTCATTAAATGACACGCGTCCCATGATGGGACATTCCCCTCGGAAATTATAGAGGGTATTTAATGCCCCCCATTATTATGTCGTTTGAGTTTCCAAGGCGTAAACCCTCCATCTTCTATGAGTATAAAAACCTCCCCCCTCCTCCATTTTAAACTTTTCGCACCCTTGATTATTGAGAGCAAATAGCAAGGAGAGATTTCCGGCAGCTAGCAAGAAGAACTCCGGAGACCAAGAAGCATCATCTCCGATGATATCAAACCTCCGTCCGGCGGCTTGAACTGTTCTGGCTTCTCCGTTCGTACGGAAATTGGGAGCTTGGATAAGAGATTTCTTCGATCTCCCACCGGAAAGTTCATTGGAAAACTCATCTTCAAACCCTTCACCAGGTAATTCCTTTGATTGTTCTTCATTTTCTGGGTTTTTCTTGGGGTTCAAGAGGTTGTATAATGGCCCCCAGAACCGTAAGCTTTGAGAGAGGGGTTAAATTTGGTTTTGGGCTCAACCAAAGGGTATATAAATGTGCTAGGGGCATTTGGAGAGAAATCCCCTTAGTTGAATGTTCTTCAATTTTGGAGAAATTTGGTTTTGAAAATGAGCCTTTGGAATTTCCAGTTGGTGAGGTTCTTGGAGAATTTGAGGAAGATGATCCAAGGGTAACACCTTTCAGGTCAATGAACGATCTACCTAGTCATATACGAGCCAACTATTCCTTGTCCCGTCGTGATTCACTTAGGAATTTAGTTTCAGGGGAATCTAGGTTGCCCTTAGATAGGTCGTCGCCTAAGGATGTTAGGACTGATTCCCTTGCTCTTTCAACTTGTTTTGTAGCAATGGATCACGACGGTCGTCCCAACCAACAAATCCAAGATGTCAACGAGGCCACCACCAGTGCCGGAGGATATCGCATAGTTGATGCCTTCCATACAAGTGTACGACCAGGGCGCAATGAACGAGGCTTTGGAGCCAGGGCAGAAGGGCGGTGGGCCATTCCCAAAATCCATACCAGGAAGAAGGACATTGGGAAGCAAATGATTGACGCCCTTCGAGATTCTTACAGGGTCCAGGCCTTTAACTACAGGCTTGAATATCTTAGTCAGGTTGATTTTGAACCTCGTCGTCAGTCCCTTCTCACTAGCAAGGAAAAGGTAGCCTTTTTCTACAAACACTTTGATCTTGGATTGAGCTTACCCCTTGACCCTTTCATCAACGAGTTCCTAGAGGACTCGTCTTGTGTGCCGATGGAGCTAAGTGCCAACGTCGTCAGAATTTTGTCCGCCTTCATCGTAGTCTGCAAATTCCCAGGCCACGAGCCTTGTAATAAAGTCTTTCGTCAATACTATAGGACGACCCGAACCACAGCTCGTGGGAAATCAATTGTTAGTGTTGCTGCATATAGGAATGTACGGGGCTTGTTTCTGGATACTCAAAACTAGGTCTATGGTTAGGAGAACCACATGATCGTTGTTGAAAGCAGAGTAGGTTGGCAGTTTCCTTTTCCGGAGAATCAAATCATGGTTACCGACGAGCATGTGTGGCCGGCACCGTGGGCCAAAGAGTTAAAGAAGAAGATTGACGACTTGTTAGACCTCGGTTGGGTGTCGTATAAAGACATCGAGGCTTTTCAGTGGAGATATATCAGGGCAGGGATGATGTCTAGCCCGTCGATAGGGCCTGAGCCGTTGGTTAAGATTGATCTGGACGCCCGTTACCCCGCGTGGATCGTTCATGAGAACTTGGCCTGGGGGTCAAATTGTGCAAATTATGTGGGGGCGCGGGCCGGGCGTCCTGATGATCGTTGTGTTAACTTAGAGATGACTGGGGGTTAAGTCCTTACACTTGTCTTTTTGTTTTCAGTATTTTCTCTTGGTCTCGTAGTGAGTGACTTAACCTTTCTCGTCTTTTGTTTTGCAGTTCTTACTCAAGCCGACGCCGAACGAATCGAAGCCATGATCATGAGTGGAGCCATCAGAGCCAACGACAGGAGGTCTCAAAGGAGGAACAGGGCTACTTCCAATGCTATCCATGATCGTTAGGAGAAAATGATGATGAGAAATGACGAGCTTCCCAAGGACAGTACGGGTACCATTCCCTTAATCGAAGTGGAGCCCGTCGTTGAGGGGCTCAACACCGGAGGCCGTCAAATTTTAGTGGACGAGCTGGAGAAAACCTGTTAGTACCCGGTCCGAAAAAAGGAATTTTAAATATTTTGGACTGGTTTGATTAGGGTTTCTTTGCGTTTGATTCGCGAGTTTTATGTATATTTGATATGGTTTGAGTACAGGGACTGAAGTGCAATTCGGGAAAATCTGGGACTAAATTGGCATTTGGAAGCTTTTGGACCAAGTTGGAATTTATGGAAAATTCAGGGACTAAATTGAAAAATATGGAAATTTGGGACGAAATTGATTTATAAAAATTCGTGGGATTAAATGAAAAATAAAATTCCAAAGAGCGAAGTGCAAAAGAAGTCATTAAAGTGGTCAAAGTGCGACTGCAAAATAGCGGGACGAAACGAATAACAATTGTTACAAATCAATTTGTTTGTGGCCGAGGGAATTGGAGCTTCATGGCCGGGACAAGGAAAAAGGGTGGCCGGCCAGTTGTAGTTGTAGCAATGTTGGGCCAAGGCAGAATGGAATTTGGGCCAAGCTTAATTCAAGGAAAAGAAGTACCGATCGAACCCTTTACCAATATTAGGCTGATCGGCCCTTTGTTTAAGATAAACTTTAAAAATGCCGATCGACCCTTATCCAAAAGAGGGCCGATCGACCCTTTATTTCGGTCCAGCCCAATTACCGAAGCACTATAAATAGGGGTGCCCGGCTTCAGTTTTCAACACACAATTTATTCGGGAGAAACGAGATTACACTTGTTTTACCCGTATTTCTTCCCACATTCTTCGAATCGCCCTAGATTCGATCCCAAAGTCTTGCTACAATTGGTAAGGCTCTTTTTAATATTTTTGTTCTCTATTATTATTATTGTCGTATTATAATATTTGCATGTTTATTTTAATTATGTCTTTATGCTAGATGTAGGACATTTTTTAATAGATTTTTAATGCAATAGCCGAGGATGATCTAAGGTTTCGCCCAAGAAAACCCAATGGATCTAGGAACTATTTCTTACTTTCCACCTTAGTTATAATTGTCCCATGATCAACAATCCCCCAAGGATGAACGTTGATTAGTGCACCTTCCGAGGGCCTAACTCAAAAGTTCTAGGGTGTAATCATTAACTAATTCTTTCTCTCCCCTCCTCCTTATGCATGATCCCGTTCCTTCTATCTATTCCTGTAAACACCGCACACAACCAACACCCCACATGCTAGAAAGACCGATCCGTCGGGCAATAGGAGTGATAGCGTTTCTTCTTCTGTTGTAACTTGACCCCCGAACCCAATTAACTGTTTAGCCTTTTTTCAAAGCTTTGGGCTATATCAAAGTGGCGTGGCGACTCTCAAAATTAAACTAATATTTTAATATGGTTTAAATCGAGTGTCACTAAATGAATATCCCATTTCGGTTCGATATTATATGATTAATTATTTCAAACATCCGAATGCGCGTTGCATCGGGATGGGGTATTCACAGTGGCGACTCTGTTGGGGACTGTTTTGAAACTTCTTCAATCTAAGTGGGTCAGACTTTCGTTTTCTTTTATGGTGTTGTATTTTGCTTTCTTTTTCTATTTTGTTCTATTCTTAACTGTTGCATTGCATGCATACATCTCATGTAAATAAAAAAAATCTTTCTCTTTTTTCCTTAAAAAGAATTAGACTTTTTACCTCACACTACCACTAGAGTCCGTGTCACACTGCACAGACACCCTTTAACCCATCGGAGAAGCCAAAGTGCGGGAAGTGTGGTGATCATGTCGCCTCCCTTCCGAGTCTCACTTGGCTATCCACTCATCAGTGCGCTTCGGCTGCACGGTGGGAGCCTGAAATCTAACCCTTGTGTCACCCACTTTACTAGGAATACACTCCATATGACCGGTTGGTTTGACTAGCTTTTTTATATAGACAATTAATAAGGTCTTTATGTTAAGTCACTGCGAATCAATGATAAGTCAAGATCTATCGAGAGATTAAGAGCACTAAAAAATTGATTTCTTTTTAAAGGACGTACCATGTAAAGTTTGAATGCTTGATCTTGTCCTATCATGGGTCTGTAGTACTTCCCATAAACATCATATTAAATGTCTATATGAGACGGTTAGTCGTTAGGATCCACCACTTTAGGACATTTAGTTAGTTGCGAAAAAGGGGTATCCCTTCCAACAAAGAGTAGGTTCTATAAAAAAGTTTTTTTTTGTAAATAAAATGCTTAACTATCCTTCAATCTAGGACCCTTCAAAGTTCTACCTCTCATCTCTTGAACCTTCCATAGTCTGCTCCCTTAGCCTTAAAACCATCCATAGTTTAGATCCTTTATCTCTAGCACCCTTCAGCCAAAGACCAACCAAGGCCAATCCTCACCCAAGCCCAAATTAACTCACATAGATTACCCTCATTTGACCAAGGATCGAGTCATCTTCCTCTTTTACATTCATCCCCCTCAAACTACGGTGACCTGAGACTCGTATCTTAAATGGTAAGGGTTACGTAGGCAACTTCAGCCCGATCAAACTCAAAATTGTGGAGGTCAAATATTTTCTCAAGGATGCCTTAAGATTAATTATGAATCTAATTCAACTCATTGGTTTGACTCCGCCATATGTTCTTACAGAATTTCACATCATGTCTCTGGAGAAAAGCATTGAAGCCCTTAAAGAAGTCTCAGACATGAAGTTGGGAGTGATCAACCTCCTCAAAGACATACATGAAATTGAGCAGCACCATTTGTCTCACATTCAAGAACACTTGAGAAGAATTCCTCCTCCTGTTCAATTTCAGAGTCCCTACCATCCACATGCTTGTAATCCCACTTATGGTTCAACGCATCAGAATTTCTCATTCAGGAGGCCTGCTATCGCCACCAACCAACGAAAGGCACCAATACCCGAGAAGAAGATCAACAAGGAACATTTTGATGACTTGGGAATGCCTGTGGGTGAGTTCTTTGACATTTTGGTGGGAAAGAGCTTGGTCAAGCCACTTGAGAATTATGAACCAATAAACCCAAGGGAAGACTTAGATACATCCAAGTTTTGCAAATACCACAAGTACGCTGGGCATACCACTGACAAATGTGTGCAACTGAAACGCTCAATTCAAAGATTGATCAACCAGGGGAAGACCCAAGGCCTCATTGATGAGGTAACCCTCACCCTTCGGGGGAAGATTTAGATTCATTCAGTCTTGTAGGTTCTAGTGTGTCTTTCTTACTTCCACTTTGGGCATTGGTATGTAATGTCCACTTTAGAATAGTTACTTCAATAATAAAATAGTCTTTCTTTCTTTTCTCTCTAGACTTGAGACATAATCTCGCATTACTTTCAAGAAGATTGTTTTATTTATAATTATCACTTGGTTGCTAATCTCACTGATAAACTCACCGGCTAATAAAATAAACAATGAATGAATGCTTTGATTGGAGTGAACAACTCACTGTCCTTTCCTCATATACACCATCTCTATTCACCCTTCTCTCATACACTCTCTACATACTCAACCATATACTTTTCGTACACTATCTCCAGACCCTCTCCTTATACACACCCTCTATGCTCCCTCGAGCATACACTTCCCCAAATACACTCTCCCCCACTTAAACATCCTTTTCATATGATCAAGATAAGCAAAGACCGTTGTTGCTCATCATCAGAAAATAGCTGCTCACGCCACTGCAATTTAAAGAAGATGCAAGGAGTTGTTCTTATCCTTCACAAGTGCTACATGAATATCAACTTGGGGCTCACCAACCCCAAATCTCGCGTCTCCTCTGATTTTCCATTTGATCGATAAACTTTCATTGAGTATGCTCACATATTTTTCTCATGGTCTGAATATATTTTGCCTTACATTAATAAGTCGGTTAAATGAGTTTGCATTTATTTTAAAAAATACTCTTTTGAGAATGCTATCCAGTAGCGATTGAAGCTTAAACCTCTCACCATAGGAAGCCATAACCTTATCCTCACTAAATAATACCCTTTCATTTCAAGATCGACAAGTTTTGAGACCCTAAGGAAGAAGCCCATACTAGGGGCTCCCTTGATTCACAAAGGAAGTAATCACCTCCAAGCTCAAGAAAGGCGGAATGCAGAAGAAACTCAGACAAGGGGCTCCCTCGACTCACAAAAGAAGGAACCACCTCCAAGCCCAAGAGGGAAAAGGTAAAAAACATCCTAAAGCATACGCTAGGGGCTATCGCGAGCAAACGAGTCCGAAGGCTTTCCTCGAGAAGAGGGTGTCAAAAAAAAAAAAAAAATAAATAAAAAATAAGAGAGAGACATCGAGTGAAAGTCCTATCGTGATCAAGTTACCTGCTGAAAGGTTGTGAAAATGAGACATCGAGTGAAAGTCCTATCGTGATCAAGTTACCTGCTGAAATCACAACGAACTCGCGAGAAGAAGCAACAAAGATTCCCTCTTGGACGAATCCCGTAAACCAATCCTCTCACTTTTAGAGGATCCCATCACCACCCTTGACCTTGTCAAAATCAAAGTTAACCTCACTCTTAGAGGTTCTGAAGAAACGACAACAAGAAAATCCCTTCACCTTAGAGATCCCAAACACATCCCGCAAACCAACCTCTCAGCAAAAGGCCCAGCCAACCTCTCACTTTAAGAGGCCATGTTAATCATCACCTAATGATCGATCGCAACCCAAAGACCAGCTACAACCTCTACCGGATGGCATTCTCATTCTGAGTCACTTGTTATCCTACGTGAGCATATTGCATACTCTCGCCAAGTTTGGGAACTCGTCCTATTCTTGAAATTCGTTTATTCGACCTCAAATTCAAACACGTACCTGCAAAAGTCTCACTGGGGCTTCGCATCCGTGCCTCTCAGCGGCACTCCGGTAAAAGCAAGGAGACGCGTGCCAGGGACTACTCCCCTCGGCTTGTGAGAACAAAGGAGCAACGAATCTTGAATCGAAAGACAGAAAAATAGAAGGGGCTACAATCAGTCAAATCCCAATTTTTCTTCCACTACTCCCCTCGGAACAAAAGAGCAACGAATCTTAACTTGAAAGACTGAAAAATAGAAGGGGATATAATCGGTCAAATCCCAATTTTTTCTTCCAATTTTTCTTCCACTCCAATCTTTTCCTTTTCTCCCTCCAATCTTTTTTCTATTTTTAATTCTTTCCCATAAAGAAGATCAATGCAGCGGCAGCCCGCACTATAATTACCATCGAGCGATCCCGGAGCAGCAAGCAACAACGGAACATCCTACTCCTTCTAAAGTCAGGCCCAATCGATTTTCCCTCTCTTATTCCAGCTTCAAATCAAAGCAATCATTATTTGTTTAATTATATAATTGGAATTTGATAAACCAATCAGTGAGGTCCATCCTCGAGCAATCAAAACATAATTCTGAATAAAACAAGTCTTTAAATGTCTCGACAAGTCTTCTTTTCTACAATCTAGGAAGAGCCAAACACTGTCTTTCTGTCAGCAGGGGCTTCCATACATTTTTCTACACCTAGTGATGCTTATACTCTCCCAAAAGAGTCAAACCCAAAAGCGAGAGTGTCATACACGAATTCGGGATCCATTCCCACTTTCGAAAAAATGTGCCCCTGCACATATGCATTTCCGAGTCCTGTCCAAATGACTGATTGACTATTGTTCAAAACGAGGGGTCGCCTCCATGGCCGCAAGATGACTCTGTCTGCAATAGGGATACATTAAATCTCTCCAAGCTGGGGCTTTTGTTAAGCTGTTCTCTCAGGCTTTCTTTACCATATTCCCTTCAGGCTTGCTTTGCATCATCAACTGGGGCTTCGCCATTCCCTTCAGGTTTGCTTTGCATCATCAACTGGGGCTTCGCCATTTCCTTCAGGTTTGCTTTGCATCATCAACTGGGGCTTCGCCATTCCCTTCAGGTTTGCTTTGCATCATCAACCGGGGCTTCGCCATTCCCTTCAGGTTTGCTTTGCATTATCGACTGGGGCTTCGCCAAGGCCACTTCATCAAACATTGAGGCTCCCCTCAACGGAAATGGGTCGACTATGTGATTCTTCAGAAAAGGCCAAGGGCTCTAACAAGAATCGTGGCTCCAACGAAGTCATATCTAGCAAGAAGGGCATCCCTTGTCATCAAGATCAGCATGTGGCAAACTCTTTGAGTTAGTTAGAAATATAATTAATCATAAGGCCTCCTTATCAAAATAACATACTTTCAAAATGCCACCCTCTTTGGCACCTTGTTTACAAAATCACTCTTTGGTCTCCACAAATTTTCAAAACTCTTCAAGTCTACCAAAGACGCCTCTCTGTGACTCTCAAGATGACTCGGTCCTACCCCTTATCTCTGGACATCAAACTTATCCAACCCCATCTTCTATCATAAAACACCTACTCAGCCTCGCCCTGCTTAAACCATAACCTTTTCGCTCAAGTTGCCTTGTTCAGAAGTGCCACAAATCTAAACCCTAGCCTCAAGCCTAGGTGACCAAAAACCTCTCAAAACCCTAGCTTCAAGCCTAGGAGACAAGTACCTTTCTAAACCCTAGCCTCAAGCCTAGGTGACAAGTACCTTTCTAAACCCTAGCCTCAAGCCTAGGTGACAAATGCCTCCCAAAACCCTAGCTTCGAGTTTAAACCCCTCTCTAAACCATAGGGTAACTGCCTTATACGTCAATCTCTAGGATAACTTTTCATTGCAATGTACAAAATAGAAAATAGAAACATTCAAATTAACTCATTAAGCTTGTACATAAAGCATTTGCATTACATCAGTGAGTCAACATAAAAAATAGAGTCTGCATGCTTCTTTCCTACTTTTTCCCTACAGGTACTACAAAATAAAAAGTCCTAAAGACCCCGACGGGAGGTCGAAGCGCGACCGTGGAAAAATATGGATGTCGAGCTACCCTCATCATGGGATCTCCGTCTCCGCTGCGCCGGATCCACGTCCACTGACCTCCGGGATTGGCGGAAAGTGCACCTTGCACTCCTCGGCGAGCCAGCTCGGTACATTGGTGCGCACACGACGCACATAAGAATCTCGGGTGACCTACATAATCGGGCGCGAGAGTTACACTGGCTAAAACATAATGATCAATGCATAAGAAGGAAAAGTAAGAGTCATACCCGGCACCAGGCACCGCACGGAGGAAGGCGAGCACCCTCGACCTCATCGGCCTCTGTGGGTGTCAAGTCTACCCTCACCTCCCAGTCGGCCATATGCACTGAGAAGTGGTCGGGAAATGGAGGCATATCTACAATCTCGGGATGTCCGGCACCCGTCGGCTCGGGGATAACCAAATGCCACCCTATACAATACCGGCGGCCTCGGCGGCCTCGGCGATCAGCCTCACCACCTGCGGTGATCTCAGAAAAAGCTCCACAAAATCCACATAGCCCATATCAAGCCGGAACTGATAAGCAGGGACCCCAAGAGATATCTCGCACTAAGCTCAAATCAGTCAAGGCACCCAACAAAGAGAATCGGCACACTGGGCCCGAGTTGGGGAAGAGCAATACTGAGAATCCATACCAAAGGAATCCCCTGACAAGTGCGTCAAGCCCGTACTGGCCAGCCCTGTACTGATCAATACCAGCCCTAACCAGCCTGTACAACCTCCCCGCATCAACACCGAAATTTCTGCTCGAGCCTAAGCTAGCGCCAAACAGCTGAATCTGACGAGCCGGATCGGCATGAAGGGTATCATTAAAAGGCAATGCTATGTCCGTGAACCTCAATCCAGTAAGAACGGAGAAGTCTGTAGGAGTGATCGTGGCCTCTCCCCAACTCAAATGGAAGGTATGTGTCGTATCCCACCAAAACTCCCGACACGCCTTCACCACTGCAGTGCACTTCCTGGTCTGGCCCATCTGCAGGACCATGTCAAAAAAGGGGGCCAACCCCAAGCTCCGTACCCTCTCACGAGGACCACCTTCACCAGCCGGCAGAAGCGCCCACAACTCCCCGACCGCCTTAAGGGAGCTGCGTCCCTTCATCTTCTTCCCCTGCAGGTAAACACAGCACAGGTATGTGTCATTACTCGCATTTAAAATAATAAACACTTTGTACACGCATGAATTATTCTATTGTTAAATAAGAAATTTTTGTACCTTCATCCCAACGTGGGAGCGAAGACCGGTGGACCCATGAAAAGCCAAACCTGGATAAAAGTCAGACTGATTGTACAACAGAAAATGCAGCCTCGAGGGCCGATAATTGCGCGAAGCCCGCCGCCTCCTAGCCTCAACGTCCCCGCCGGCGTCACTCCTATCACTCTCCCCGGCGTCAGGATCACCTTCCTCTTCATCATCATCGCCGCCGTTACCACCGCCATTGCCACCATCGCCGCCATGTCCGCCACCATCGCCGCCATGTCCGCCACTACTGCCACCGTGACTGCCATCATCACCACCATCATAACCTCCATAACCACCATCATCACCACCACCCTAACCTCCATAACCACCATAAAAAAACCCACCAATATTGCCATAACCCCTCCCAAAACCACCAGAACCGTGGCTGCCCCCGGCACCATGGCTACTAGCACCAACTCCGCCGCCATAGCCAAAGAAAGCATCACCCATACCACCGGTATATGAGCCCAAGGATTGATCATCCGGTCGATTGAGCAAAAACTCCAAGGCGGCAACATCAGGATCCATGGCAATCCCTTGCAAACTTGACACAAAACAAAGGAGGAACTCGAAGGTTTTCAGGTGAAAAAAGTTTCAGAGCTCGACGGAGAAGAAGAAGGCGTAAAAGGTAGAAGAAGACGGGCGGATTTAAAGGCCGATCGGCCGAGAAACTGGCCAATAAGAAGAAGGGTCGATCGGCCCTTGATCTTGTGTTTCTTCTGATCGAGCGAACGGTCCAGATCTCATCTCAGCAGGCGGATCCGCGTCAATCGTCCTTAGCCAATCAGGAGGAAGGGCCGATCGACCCTTTCTCTTCCCTACCTCGACACGCGTCTCCTCGGTCCAAGCAGTTGACCAGATATTTAATACCCCCCATTTTTCAAAAAACTCTTACTCCTTTTATTTTTATATAACTCAAATCTTTTTTGTTTTATTATTTATAATTCAAATTTCTATTTTTTCGGGGTGACTCCCACAGAGTCAAATTTCTATTTTTTCGGGGTGACTCCCACAGAGTCAAAATTATTCTTTTTCGGGGTGACTCCCACAGAGTCAAAATTATTCTTTTTCGGGGTGACTCCCACAGAGTCAAAATTATTCTTTTTCGGGGTGACTCCCACAGAGTCAAATTTCTATTTTTTCGGGGTGACTCCCACAGAGTCAAATTTCTATTTTTTCGGGGTGACTCCCACAGAGTCAAATTTCTTATTTTCCGGGTAACTCCCACAGAGTTAAAATTCTTATTTTCCGGGTAACTCCCACAGAGTTAAAATTCATATTCTTGGGTGACGACCGCAGAGTCAGACGTTGGGTGACGACCGCAGAGTCAGATGTGGGGTGACTCCCACAGAGTCAAATTTCTATTTTTTCGGGGTGACTCCCACAGAGTCAAATTTCTATTTTTTCGGGGTGACTCCCACAGAGTTAAAATTCTTATTTTCCGGGTAACTCCCACAGAGTTAAAATTCTTATTTTCCGGGTAACTCCCACAGAGTTAAAATTCATATTCTTGGGTGACGACCGCAGAGTCAGACGTTGGGTGACGACCGCAGAGTCAGCCGTTGGGTGACAACCGCAGAGTCAGACGTTGAGTGATTCCCACAAAATCATATCTTCGGTTTGAGACACCACACGTCCGCCATTCTCGGGTACTAAACGCCCGCTCTTCCGAACTATGACTTGGCTTGATTCCTCTTGGGATACGTAGGTAGCCCGACGTGGGTCCAGCCGCTCGACCTACCTGGTCATCTTCCATTTGTGACTCAGCTCGAGTCCAAACCTCACATCCGCAAAATCATTGTCTTACCTCCTGAAATCCCTTTTTTCAGGACGGATCCTATTTTTATCGTCGACCCCACTTGTATTACAAGAAGCGTCGCCGAGGGGCTACTGTTAGTACCCGGTCCGAAAAAAGGAATTTTAAATATTTTGGACTGGTTTGATTAGGGTTTCTTTGCGTTTGATTCCCGAGTTTTATGTATATTTGATATGGTTTGAGTACAGGGACTGAAGTGCAATTCGGGAAAATCTGGGACTAAATTGGCATTTGGAAGCTTTTGGACCAAGTTGGAATTTATGGAAAATTCAGGGACTAGATTGAAAAATATGGAAATTTGGGACGAAATTGATTTATAAAAATTCGCGGGATTAAATGAAAAATAAAATTCCAAAGAGCGAAGTGCAAAAGAAGTCATTAAAGTGGTCAAAGTGCGACTGCAAAATAGCGGGACGAAACGAATAACAATTGTTACAAATCAATTTGTTTGTGGCCGAGGGAATTGGAGCTTCATGGCCGGGACAAGGAAAAAGGGTGGCCGGCCAGTTGTAGTTGTAGCAATGTTGGGCCAAGGCAGAATGGAATTTGGGCCAAGCTTAATTCAAGGAAAAGAAGTACCGATCGAACCCTTTACCAATATTAGGCCGATCGGCCCTTTGTTTAAGATAAACTTTAAAAATGCCGATCGACCCTTATCCAAAAGAGGGCCGATCGACCCTTTATTTCGGTCCAGCCCAATTACCGAAGCACTATAAATAGGGGTGCCCGGCTTCAGTTTTCAACACACAATTTATTCGGGAGAAACGAGATTACACTTGTTTTACCCGTATTTCTTCCCACATTCTTCGAATCGCCCTAGATTCGATCCCAAAGTCTTGCTACAATTGGTAAGGCTCTTTTTAATATTTTTGTTCTCTATTATTATTATTGTCGTATTATAATATTTGCATGTTTATTTTAATTATGTCTTTATGCTAGATGTAGGACATTTTTAATAGATTTTTAATGCAATAGCCGAGGATGATCTAAGGTTTCGCCCAAGAAAACCCAATGGATCTAGGAACTATTTCTTACTTTCCACCTTAGTTATAATTGTCCCATGATCAACAATCCCCCAAGGATGAACGTTGATTAGTGCACCTTCCGAGGGCCTAACTCAAAAGTTCTAGGGTGTGATCATTAACTAATTCTTTCTCTCCCCTCCTCCTTATGCATGATCCCGTTCCTTCTATCTATTCCTGTAAACACCGCACACAACCAACACCCCACATGCTAGAAAGACCGATCCGTCGGGCAATAGGAGTGATAGCGTTTCTTCTTCTGTTGTAACTTGACCCCCGAACCCAATTAACTGTTTAGCCTTTTTTCAAAGCTTTGGGCTATATCAAAGTGGCGTGACGACTCTCAAAATTAAACTAATATTTTAATATGGTTTAAATCGAGTGTCACTAAATGAATATCCCATTTCGGTTCGACATTATATGATTAATTATTTCAAACTTCCGAATGCGCGTTGCATCGGGACGGGGTATTCACAAAACCGCAGGTGCTGAGGTTGGGGTTGAGACAAGTGATGCCGCCGACGCTGGGAATCAGATGATCGTCGTTGAGGAAGGTGAGCACATCAATTTGGAGACGGTGGGGAGCTCCGATTCAAACCCCGAGCTGCTTGAGGCCGGTGGTCAGGTCTCTAAGAAAAGGAAGGGCCGGCCTACGAGCTCTGGAGAGGAGAGAGAGAGGAAAAAAGGCTAATGACGATCCTTTTAGCAGCTCCGATCCTTCAACTCCACAGACTGAAACTCCTGGCTCGTCATCAGGGACCCTGACTAGGGAGAAGGCCATTGAATTGGCAACTCTGTATGCCAAAGCTACTAAAATAACCGGGACCCCTTATCTGGCGAGATATGGTACTCCACTCATCCTGGGGATGGCCTTAACTAGACGGGCCAGGGATGTTGAGCTTGTCCGTTAGCTGAGGACTGCTAAGTTTACTCCTGAGACCTATCATGCCCGTCTTGGGCTGATCCAAACTGAGGTAATTCAATCTTACATTTTTATAAGTCTCTCGTCATCTTGTATTTGTATTAATAATCTTATTGTTGCAGTTGTCGTCGATGATGGATGCCATGAATTCAGATTTTAGGGCATGTATTGACGTCGAGCAACGGGGTAGTGAGCAGCTGGTTCAGTCCGTTGGAGCTAAGGAGGCAGCAGAGCAGAAGCTTAAGGAGGCCAAGACGAATGTCGACGAGCTGACAGCTACCTACGAGTCTTTGATGGCTCAAAAAGATGAGGCTCTGGGGGAGGTTGGCCTCTTAAAGTAGGATAAATCCAAGTTGGTGTCAGATGCAACGATCTTGACAACCGGTCTTCGTGCTGCCGAGACTAAGCTTGACAAGATGAAAGCTGACTATGATGCTGCTCTAAGTTAGATTGAGAAGATGAGGGTTGATCATCAGGCTGCTCTGGATCAGGCTAAGCTGGATGTTGTCAAGGAGTTTAAGGAGGGCAATGAATGCCTCTTGATGATTACAGAGAAAGCTAAGGGATTCTTCAAGGATGGGGCCAAGCGTCTGGCCAGGCGGATCCTTGTAGATTCAGAGACAAAAGATTTATTCTCTACGAGGAAGTTGGCTGATCTTTGCGCCGAGGACTCGTACGATCAGGAGGCTCATTCGGCCCATCCCCTCGTTTCTTATAACGACAACGACCTACTCATCATCAAGGAAGATGACGAGAAGGATGGGAAAGAGGAGTGGCCAGTCTCATCCGTAGATCCAAGAAACTTCGATGCTTACTATGCCCACTTCATCAACGACGGTCCTGATCCTGACGTGCCTCCAACCGATGCTAATGACCAACAATAGTTTGTTTTTCTGAGATGGTTTGTAATATCGTAAACAATGTTTCATCTGGTTTTGTGTATCTAAACATCGCTCTAAACAATTTGCCTTGTAAGTGGCCCGTTTCCTCGTCGTTTAGAGGGGGTTGTACAATACTTTGCTTAATTGATGCTTGTTATTTTGTGTTTGTTAATCTGTATGTTAACGTAGAATGTACATGGTAATAATTTGTACAATGAAATTAAAGATAGAATCTAAAAATCCAAATCCTTTTAAAATAAGTCTAGGTAACAAAGGATAATAAACAAGTATGCAAAGGGTAGTTGATGACATGTTTGCTTAAGCTGCAGTTTGGTTATCTATATTTGTATCACTTTTATAATTTGGTTTTCAACATTGATTTAGCAATTTACTGAATTCATGTGCAATGTTCAAAATACACTTGTGTAATGTTCAAAATAGACATTAATTCAGTAGTTAAGTAGCTACTAAATCCAAGTGTAATTGTCAAAAATACACATGGATTCAGTAGCTATTGAATCCATGTATAATTATCAATGTAAAAATGTAAGTGCAATGTTCAAAAATACACATAACTTTAGTAGCTAATTAACTACTGAATCGAGCACACGCTCTCATAAACTGCTCGTCATTTTACAACTTCATCCATGTATATTTTGAACATTACACGTGGATTCAGTAACTGCTTAGCTACTGAATTCATGTGTAGCTACTGAATCCATGTATATTTTTAAACATTGCATTTGGTTTCAATAGCTACTTATGTAATTAATTCATGTGTATTTTTTTACATTGCACTTGGATTCAATAGCTATTTACCTACTGAAGTCATTTATATTTTGAACATTGCACATAGATTCAGTAGCTACTTAGCCATGAATCCATGTGTATTTGAACATTGCATATGGATTCTGTAGCTAATTAGCTACTGAATCCATGTGTATTTTCGGTGAATACAAGTGCAATGTTCAAAATACACTTAGATTTAATAGTTACTTAGCTAGTGAATAGAAGTGTATTTTGAGAATTTCATTATTGTTCAACATTTTTTTTAAAAACCCGATATTTAGGGGATATAGTTTGATTCGCCTCGTTAACACAAAAAAAACAGTGTTCTCGGATTTTTTTAGACTTATAGATATTGAGATATAAATTTGAGGGAAATGTGAATGTTGACGTCACAGTTTTTGGAAAGTGACGATCAAATAATATTTTACCTCTCGATTTTTACCAAAATACAAAAATGTCACTGTTTTTTTAGATTCCAATCAAGATAAGCAATCCTACTACTGCCATGTCTACACCCATCATCACGACTGGGGCAAGGACCAACACATCAAGCTTGCTTGTGACGTCTAACGTCCATACACTTATCGGATCCAGGGCCGTTACGTCTTATAACCAACAGCTCAACTTGGGCGATTCTTCATCCATGGCTCTGCCTGGAATTTCAATGGAAGTTATAACCGGCATGACAACTATGATGCAGCAGCTTAAGAATCAGATAGATGTGCAATAGTATACCAATCAAATGATCTTCAATTCAATCAACAGGATGCAACATGAAATGTCTACTTCAAGAAGTGGTGGTCCAACGGCCAGCCAGCCGGATGTTTCACCTTTGCAGCCTAGAACTTTGTTCCCGGATGCTGGACCAAGCACAAGAGGCAATCAAAGCAATGTCACAATGGCCAACACTGTTCAAACAGAAAGCACCACTGTTACATCCCACCCGGTTCTGCTATCAACATGCTTCACCTTTGCGACCCCACCTCCTATGGGGCAAACAGGGAGTTTTAACATATTTAGTACTCCTTTAAATCCATTTGTTTCTAACAACCCTGTTGCAGATAGCACCCTCACAAGGGAAGTGCAGCAGATCAAGGACATTCTCCTGAAGGTTCCAGGAGTCACCTTACCTTTCACCCAAGCATCTCCAACCAGCCATCATGATTCACGTTTTGTTCCTGCCATAGCTGGGGTGGAAATCCCTAAAAGATTTTAAGTGCCTCACATGAAGCAATATGATGGCACAACGGACCCTGCGAAACATATAGCCTTGTACCAAGAGAAGTTGGACATCATTAGCATTCCCAACCATCTTAAGGAAGTGTGTTTATGCAGAGGCTTTGGATCAACTCTGTCTGGTCCCGCCTTGATGTGGCTGACTAATCAGTTTATGAATTCTATCTCTTCTTACTCTCAATTACTTAACATGTTTCTTAATCAATTCTCTTGCAATCGGGTGTTTGAGAAATTAACGAGTGACCTTTACAGGATTGTATAACATCCTTACGAAAACCTATAAGATTACGTGTTCAGGTTCAACAAGGAAGCCGTAAGGATTCCTCATATTGACGTGTCAACTGCAACGAAAGATTTCAGGATGGGCTTGAAGAGAGAATCACCGTTCTACCAAGATCTGGTCATGTTCCCATCTAGGAGTTTGGAGGAAGTCAGGACGAGATCTGTTTGTTTCATCAGGCTGGAAGAAGACGAGATGGTTCATGGCAAGACGTCAAAAAGACACCTACATATGAAAACCCTGATAGAAAGGTGGACTCCTCTCATCACCGATCTAATAGGGAAAAACCCTACTCTAAAACCGATCCTTATTAAATTAATGTTGTAGAAGAAGATGACGATGAAGATGATGCAACATATCCTAAGATTAGTGACTACGTACTCCGCAGCAAAACGTCATGCCAAAGATTTCAAGGAAGATAAGCCAGGCCTACCAACACGATGTCTAGACACGCCCCTGGGCTAGCAGATCATTTTTGATCAAGGTGATAAAGAAAACATCCAAGATCCTCATCATGACGGGTTGGTTATTATCTTGCAGATTGCCAACTACAAAGTAAAGCGTATCTTGATCGATATTGGGAGCTCAGTCAACTTGATCATGAGGGGTACCTTAGAATAAATGTCGATCCCATTAACGGAAGTCATGAAAAACTCATCCGTTTTAGTAGGATTCAGTGGGGAAACATAGCAAACGATTGGTGAAATTAGATTGCCATTTTATGTCGAAGGACTAAATTCAATAGAAAAGTTATGTGTAATCGATTGTCCGTCATCATATAACGTCATCTTGGAGAGACCTTGTATCCATAGCATGATGGCAGTTCCATCAACGTACAATCAATGCGTCAAGATGCCAACGCCTTGGGGTGTAATCAAGGTGAAAGGAGATCAGCAAGCTGCCAAACAATGTTACAAGACGGATATGAAAGTATGATCCACCTCCCGTACATCATAGCAATTAAAGAAGGCGTCAGGGACGTATTGGAGACTGCCGAATATGATGTAAGAAAAATACATGTAGACGCCTCCACCCCAGAAGACAACGTCTTAGTCGGAGCTGATTTACCTCCTGAAATTGAGAAAGAGTTGATCAACTTTTTGAAGAATAGAAGGCTATGTTTCGCTTGGAAACTTGAGGATATGACTGGAATAGACAAGAGCATCATAACTCATAAGCTGAATATCGATCCTACTATTAAGCCAGTCCATCAAAAGAGGAGAAAATTTGCTCAAGAAAGGAATCAATTCATCAAAGAGGAAGTGGAGAGGCTACTAAAATCTAAGATGATCAGAGAGGTACAATACCCCAGGTGGCTCGCTAACGTGGTGGTTGTAGTGAAGAAAAAGGGGAAATGGCATGTATGCGTAGATGTCACTGACTTAAACAGAGCCTGCCCCGAAGATCCGTTCCCATTGCCTCACACTGATTCTCTAGTAGATGAAACAGCTGGCCATGATGTATTGACCTTCATGGACGCTTCTTCAGGCTATCAGCAAATCCAAATGGAACACTCGGACCAGGAAGATACCGCCTTCATAACCCCCGAAGGTATATATTGTTACATTGCCATGACCTTTGGACTAAAAAATGCAGGTGCAACTTATCAAAGGCTTGTGAACAAGATGTTCAAAGACCATCTTAGCAAAACGATGGAAGTATACATAGATGATAAGGTAGTGAAGTCCAAAAATATGGAAGACCATGTGCAACACCTTGCTGAAGCATTTGACATCCTGGAAGCATTCAACATGAAGCTGAAACCTTCAAAATGTAACTTTGGAATTAGAGCCGGAAAGTTACTGGGTTACATGGTGACTAAGAGAGGAATCGAAGTTATCCCGGAGCAAATCAAAGCTATCCTCAACCTACAGTCCCCTAAAACAATCAAAGACGTACAAAGATTGACAGGATGGGTAGCAGCCTTGTAAGTGCTGTCTAGGTTAAAGAGAATCAAGGTGATCAATATCCCGTATATTATGTAAGTAAATCTCTTTTAGATGCGGAAACCAGGTACTTCCATCTAGAGAAACTTATTCTTGCTTTAATTACTGCATCTACCAAGTTACGTCATTACTTTGAAACGTATCATATTATTGTGAAAACTAACTATCCTATCAGGACCGTTATGAGAACCCCCGAAATGTCAGGAAGGATGGCAAAATGGTCAGTCAAGCTAAGCACATATGAAATCTCCTATAAACCAAGAAATTTAATCAAGTCACAAGCACTTGTAGACTTTGTAGCGGATTTTAGTGCTACATTGCAACCTGAGGTAGAACAAGAGGTACATCATCTTGAAGGTAACAATTCTCTAAGGTACTGGACTTTGTTCACAGATGAGGCATTGAACTCAAGAGGAGCAGGGTTGGGCATTCTGCTAAAATTGCCTCAAGGCGAATTAATCCCTCAAGCCGTTTCCTGCGAGTTCAGGGCGACAAACAATGAAGCTGAATACGAAGCTCTCATCATGGGTTTATCTACCGCTCATAGCATAAGTATCACTCATATTAACGTTTTTACTGATTCCTTATTATTAGTTAAACATTTTAATGGGTCTTATGCCGCTAAGAATGCCAGAATGACACTCCATCTCCAACATATTAAATCTTTAGCAGCGCGTTTTGTTAGTTCTCCTTAGAACAGGTACCTCGCGAAGAAAACATTGAAGCTGACGCTTTGGCCAACCTGGGATTAGCGTGTGGAGCTATGATGAATACAAACATTCCGATCATCTACATAAAGTATCCTGCCATTAAACAAGCTGAAGAGTGTGCGGCCTTAAATCAATCAAATATTCCTCCTCCATGCCAAGATCCAGAACCAACCTGGATCCAGCCGATCATAAAATATTTGCAAGACGGAACCATCCCTCCAAACATAAAGAACCAAAGATCATTCAGGATGAAGGTATCTAGATTTGATTTAATCGATAATGTCTTATTCAGAAAATCTGAAACAGGTTATACATGAGGTGTTTAGAGCCAAGTGAAGCCAAGGAGGTTTTAAGAGATTTGCATGCTGGCAAATGTTGGAACAATTCTGGGGGAAAATTGTTATCCTCCATAGCACTCAAGACGGGTTATTATTGGCCGACGATGAGGCAAGACGCAATGGACTACACCTTGAAATGTGATGCATGCCAGAGACATAGTAACATCCTACATTAACCCGCGAAACCCTTGCATCATGTACTTTCGTCTTGGCCGTTCATATAGTGGGGCATGGATATAGTTGGAAAATTGCCAAAACCTTTAGGAGGAAGAGTATTCATGTTAGCCATGATGGACTACTTCTCTAAATGGATCGAGGCAGAAGCATACGTACAAGTGAGAGACAAGGAAGTCATTTCATTTCTGAAGAAAAACATCTTGAGCAGATTTAGCGTCCCTTCAGAGATCATTTGTGACAACGGTTCTCAATTTATCAGCAAAAAGACTAAATATTTTTGTTCAAGGTTGGAAATCAAATTGATAACCTCAACGCCTGTACATCCTCAAGCCAATGGTCAAGCTGAGTCAAGTAATAAGATAATCATCAACAATTTGAAGAAACGTTTAGATCAAAAAAGGGGGAGATGGGCAGATGAGTTACCACTTGTGTTATGGGCTGACAAAAAAATGTCTAAGAATGCTAGGGGACAAACGCCTTACTTGTTGGTATTTGGCACTGAAGCTATACTCCCCATAGAGGTAACAATCCCGACTGCAAGATATGGACTGTTCACCCCAGACGACAACAACCACCTCGTGGCTGAAGATTTGGTTACTGTAGACGAACTTAGAGACATTGCCTAGATTAGGATGACATCCTATCAACAAAGGATAGCCAGGTCGTACAACAAAAATGTGAGGATCAGACGTTTCCAAGCTAAGGACATGGTGCTGAGAAAGGTGTTCCAAAATACCAAATTGTTTAATGCAGGAAAATTGGCTCCAAAATGGGAAGGCCCTTACCTCATTGACGCTGAAGCCGGAAAGGAGCATATTGGTTATCTACCCCAGATGGTGTCAGAATACCTAGGAGCTGGAACGCCCTACATCTTAAACATTACTACATGTATGTTAAAGATTATTAAAATTTTAACGCCAAGGTACGTGTCTCTTCTCTAATCTTGTTTCAATTTTTTATTTCTCTTATTCAACTGAAACCCATACTGATTTAAGCATCGGAGGGATGTTAGCTAAGCTAACACCCAAATCTAACGTATTTCTGTGTTGCAAGATGAAGACCCCTCAGCAGTGAAAAACAACATTGGAAGCAAGGTGTTAAAATGCCTGAAAGGGTCAGACTTTTCTTGACGGTACCAGGTACACAACCTATTTGGACTCAAAAGTCATATACAACGTACATATAGAAACTACGATTGCATTATCGCTTGGGCGCACGATTTGCATACTTGATTTAATAGGGAACACTTCATACATCTTGATCACATCTTCCATATTTAAATCAAGTTGTGAAACTAAGGTTTATGACATTATACATGTCACCAAAAGATCAACTGATTATAACATCGTTGCATGTTATCTTAACTTACTGGTCACAACATTGTTACATGTTGTCTTTTCAAACTGGTTATAACATTAACATGTTATCCAAGGTCACGTGGTTGTAAAATTTACATGTTACCAACGAATAAAAGAAGAGCTCGTTAGAAAGAAAAAATAATCCAAGCATCATCAGATTTGAAAGTATCAAAGAAAAAGACAAATATGCCTCGCAAATCCGAGATATTGAACCAACCCAACATCTCCAAAAACCAATATATCGAGTCTTGTGAGTCTATTACAAGCCAAAAATCTTTATATGAGGGCATAATCTCACTAAATTAATTGTTTTTGAAAAGAAAAAGCATTCCCTGGAGACTCTCATTCCGTGTTGCTATCTTGAACATCTCCAGCCTGCTCAACTTTCTCTTGAGCCTTGGAAGTCACTTCACTCGGCTTCTTATCAATAATCCTTTGTAAAGCTGCGTTTTCTTCTTCTAGATCCCAGTTTCTGTGTTCCCAGCCTGATACTTC